>CM065590.1:85208541-85808541 GCA_033119425.1 Bufotes viridis | reverse complement strand
ATAGTAACTGTGAGATCTGAGTTGTTTCGGAGAGCTCCTGGTGTTCTTTTTTTCACCCTGTGATGCAGCGCTATGTGACGCTGGTTACTATGGCAACGGGAGCCCTAACATTAGACCCTGCCAGAAGGACAGGCATAATATGCAAAAAAAATGAAAAAGCTATAAAATGATGTCAATAAAAAGTGCAACTCGTCCTGCAAACAATGCGGCCTCATACAGAGTTCTGCCAGTGGTAAAATAGAAAAATGATGGCCCTTGTTACGTGCAACAGAAATACGAAATTCTAAAGTGTTTTTATTATAAAATAGTAACAAAACTGTAAAAAGCTACAATATATCAATCTGGTATTGCTGTAATCTACTGACCAGAGAATAACTTCATCATGTTATTTATACTGCATGGGGAACACTGTAAAAAGAAAATTTGGGAATTCTTGGTTTTTCCCCAAACATGTACCCGAAAATGGTGTCTTTAAAAAATACAACTCCGGCAAGAATGATAATAAATAAAAAGTGCCACACATCTACATCAATAGAAACGTGAAAAAAAACGTTGTGGCTCCAGGTAAGGGCTCATGCACACAAACTTATTTTCTTTCCGTGTCCGTTCGTTTTTTTTTGTGGACCGTATGCAAAACCATTTCAATGGGTCAGCAAAAAAAAAACGGAAGTTACTCCGTGTGCATTCCGTTTCTGTATGTCCGCATGTTCATTCCGAATAAAAATAAAAGATGATCTATTATTGTCCATATTTCGGACATCCGTATTGTTTGTGGATCCGTGTTTTGCGGACTGCAGTATGCATACGGTCGTGTGCATGAGCCCTAAATGACAATGTGAGTTCATGGCTGAGCGCTGTCTGCCGGCCTGACCTGATGCGCGGGCACAGCGCAGTGGACCCGCAGTCTATTACATTCCTTTACTATCAGGGTACTTTACGTGTTTCCTTTGTCTCAGCCAAAGCTAATTTTAGATTGTCTGTTTTTATATAATTCTGTAGCCACATCGCATCATCTGATTGTTCTAAGCAGGTGACATGGGTGACCTGGTACGATGTAACATCTGCTTTTGGCAGCCTGGCAGGGAAACCTCTCGATTTGCCATATCAAACTGCGGTCATGTCTTCTGTGAACGCTGCCTGCAGAAAGGTACTGTGAATATGTGTTACATGTGTGTGTAGTGTCTGTTATAGGGCGTCTGTCAGCAGATTTGTCCCTATGACACTGGCTGACCTGTTACATGTGCACTTGGCAGCTGAAGACATCTGTGTTGGTCCCGTGTTCATATGTGTCCGCATTGCTGAGAAAAATGATGTTTTATTATATGCAAATGAGTCTCTAGGAGCAGCGGGGGCGTTACCATTACACCTAGAGGCTCTTCTTTCTCTGCAACTGCTGTGCCGTCTGCATTCTGATTCACATTTTCGCTGTCTGGTTCTGTCAATCAAATTGCAGAAGGTTTAGCAGCTGCAGAGAGAGCAGAGCCTCTAGGTGTAATGACAACGCCTCCGTTGCTCCTAGAGCCTCATTTGCATATATAATTTTTCTCAGCAATGCGCCCACATATGACCATGGGACCAACACAGATGCCTTCATCTGTCAAGGGCACATGTAACAGGTCAGCCAGAGTCATAGGTACACATTTGCTGACAGATGCCCTTTAATGGGGTTATCCAACCCCTCTAATGCCCAGGCCTGTGTCTCCTTTGATTCCCGCACGGCCGCTGCATCTCCCTGAAGCGCAGATCAAAATATCCCACGACAGGGGGGGTTGTCAATAGCAGGCCGCGACAGAAACAAGCCTTCCTAGCATTGCAGGTAACTCTAAGAAGGCTCGTTCCCATTGTGGCCTGCTATTGGCTGATACCCCATCGCCAGATGTTTTAGTCTGCGCAACTTAGAGATGCAGCTGCAGCCATGCGGGCATCAGAAGCAATGCGGGTTCCAGGGAGCAAGTTAAGTACAACCTGTGTAAGGGGCCCAGGCATTAGAGGGGGCATTAGGCCTAATTCACACGTCCGCAAAATGGATCCGCATCCCATTCGCAATTTTGCGGAAGGGTTGCAGACCCATTAGTTTCAAAGGGGCAGGAATGGATGTAGACAGCACACTATGTGATGTCCGCATCCGCATTTCCACATCCGTGTTTCCGCGTTTCCGTTTCCGCAAATAAATAGAACATGTCCTATTCTTGTCCGCAATTGTGGACAAGAAAAGGCATTCTCTATATAGTGCCAGCAATGTGCGGTCCGCAAAATGCAGAATGCACATTGCAGTTTCCGCAAAACACACTATGGACGTGTGAATTAGGCCTTATAGGGTTTGGATAACCCCTTAACTATTCCCACCGCATACACCTTCTGCTACACATTTAATCCTCATTCACACGTCAGTGTTTGGAGCCATTCACACGTCCGCAATTCAGTTCCGCAATTGCGGACAAGAAAAGGCATTTTCTATATAGTGCCGGTGATCTGCAGTCCGCAAATTGCGGAACGCACATCGCCGATGTCCTTGTTTTGCGGATCCGCAGATCCCCAAAACACACACGGAAGTGTGAATGGACCCTTTTGGTCAGTAATTTCCATCAGTGATTTGGAGCCAAAACCAGGAATGGAGCCTCCACAGACATAAGGTATAAGGGAAAGATCTGCTCCTGTCCTGTGTTTAGAGCCGCACCTGGTTTTGGCTCAAAAATCACTGATGGAAAACACTGACGTGTGAATGAGGCTTTATATCACTAGAGACCATCAGGGGAGATTTACTAAACCTTATTAATATTTAGACAATCTAAAGATCTGCTAAATTTATCACATGCTACAAATCTGTTAACGTTTTTGTCGAACTTTACACCATCTATTGGTAGGGCCGAGTTTGTGTGTCCGGTTTAGATAAACAATGTTCAGATACCCTATTAGGGTGTTTAGGGTTAATAGAGAACAGGGGTCCCTCTTTTGGGGTCCCTGTCTATCAGCGAATGTGGCTGCAAAGAGCGGCTCTTGCTGTGGAAGGACCTGCCATCTCTGTGCATGGGAACTGTATAATGCTTGTCTCTCCTCTGGGGGTCTCCAGGGTAATTGAAAATGTGGCTCTGGTTCTTCAGCAGATTATTTCTTTGGATATTTCACAAACTGCTTTAAGTTAACCCGACAACTCTTATGTTGGCCACAGACCTGACAAATTTATCTGCAGGTCGTTGGCAGACCCGGGTTACTGGTGTCTTCTGTAAATGAAATGTGAATGACCACCATAGATCTCACCCAGTTCATCTACTGTATATCTAAAGCTATACACATTACATAGCTATCTGTAATACCAGCAGTCTGTGCCCACTGGTATCTTGCCTTTCCTGGTAACATTCACCCCTCCAGCAACTCTGGCATGGTCTCCTGTGGCCTCTCTCTCTTCCCAGGAGTTCTCAGTCTTATAGTTAGGCTTCTTTCAACCTCTTCTCCACTCATTGCTGTTCCTAGGGAGCTTGCTCTCACCAGCTGTTAAAGGGCCCGTGTCCGTGGCCCAATCCATCCCTAACCAATGGCTGCTGTCCTTTGGTGTTAAAAGGCAACATCCCCTATTGGAAAGTGCCTGAGTAATAGATTTTCTAGCTTGGTAGTCCTTGCAAAGCTGCACTATTATTCTGTTCCGATTTCCTGTGCTTGACGTCTGCCTGTTTAACGGATTTTACCCTCTTTTGCCTGGCCTGACTCTCCGTATTGACCCTGTACAGCTTGCCCTGACTTTTTTCCTGTATACCAGATCAAATGAACTCTGCTTGCCCTGACCCCGTCATGTCCACTGACTATGCTCTAGCCCAGGGATCAGCAACCTTCGGCACTCCAAATGCTGTGAAACTACAACGCCCACCATGCAAACTTACTCGGCTGTTCTCGTAACTCCCACAGAAGTAAAATGAGGATTCTGGGAGTTGTAGTTTCAGAACAGCTGGAGTGCCGGAGGTTGCTGATCCCTGCTCCAGCCTGTCCCCTTGGTACCAGATGCTGGTGTCTCTTAATCTTAATCCTCGTGGCTCAGCTGTCAGAGAATAGAGACTACTTCAAGAGGTAGCGGAGTTCAGATCTCTACACAGGGGTTAAAGGGTGAAGACCAGGGACCTCTTACATAACACCCTTAGAAGTAGCCCCAAGCCAACAAACCTGCTGTGTGATACTATCTCTCCCTATCCCTCCATATGCATGTATGCTGTGCTCGATCAAACATGTGTGTGACCAGAACGGGAGGGGTGTAAGCAAAATTCAGACATTAGATGTATGTTCACCAACCCACCAATTTTGGCAGGACCAGCCAATAATCTAATGTGTTATGGGGCCTTCAGAATGTGCTCTGATGGCAGATGCCAGGGATGAAGATGATCTGGCCATCGTATTTCAATGTGCCTGAACCTGTTTTTCATGGGAGATAAGCCACTGCCAGAGGCAACAGCTTACTCCACTCTCCCTATTGAAAACACATGCATTCCTGGCCGAGCCAAGTGTGTCTATGTATGGGCGTATAAGAAGAGATATCTGTCAAACTTTTTTTATCAAATTCTATTACCTGTAACTGGGCTGTCAATGCCCCTTTGACCTAAAAATCATACTGCAAACAAGCCCTAAGTAAGGCCATGTTCATATTTGTGTTATAGGCTCCATTCTAAGCTTCTGTTGTAGATCCCGTTGTATTTGACTTTTGTAGCTGTAAAGAAACAGAGGTGAGGAAGAGTACAGGGTTACCGTTTGTGACAGCCGCCAGCAAACTGTAAATCTACCACCTATCCTCTTTCACTACTCCAGTTTGTAGATCTAAGGCTAGCCCTAGGTGTTCACCAGAGCCTGCTGCAAGTCTGGATGAACTTGGCTGCTAAATACCCAGGCTATGTCTGTGGAGTAAGGCCTCTTACACACTTGCGTTGTGAAGATCCGGCGTGTACTTCCGTCGCCGGAATGCACGCCGGATCCGGCACAACGCAAGTGAACTGAAAGCATTTGAAGACTGATCAGTCTTCAAAATGCTTTCAGTGTTACTATGGCAGCCAGGACGCTACTAGCGTCCTGGTTGCCATAGTAGCAGTGAGAGCTGGGAGCGGCATACTCACATTCCGTGCGGCTCCCGGGCGCTCTGAATGACGCCAGAGCGCCCGCGCGCATGGATCACGTGATCCATGCGATCACGTGATCTATGCACTGGGGCGCCCTGACGTCATCCTGGAGCGTCCCGGGAGCCGCATGGAATGTAAGTATGCCGCTCCCCCGCTCCCTCTACTGTTTACTATGGCAACCAGGACTTTAGCGTCCTGGCTGCCATAGTAACCATTGACAAAAAGCTAAACGTCGGATCCGGCGATGCGCGGAAACGACGTTTAGCTAAAGGCCGGATCCGGACTAATGCCCTTCATGGCATGTCTTCCGGATTTTTGGACGGAGACAAATCCGCAGCATGCTGCGCTTTTGTCAACGTCCAAAAAACGTTGACATACTGAACTGATGCATCCTGATGCATCCTGAACGGATTTCTCTCCATTCAGGATGCATGGGGATAAAACTGATCAGTAACTTTCCGTCCTAGAGATCCGAGGACGGATCTCTAGGACGGAAAGCTAAAACGCTGATGTGAAAGAGGCCTAAGGTAGCAAAAAACTGGTGCAAGCTCAGGGCTAGCAGACCTATCAGATGCCTAGGAGTAGCAGGAGGGTTAAACACACCAAAGCCTGAGCCAGGAGAGATGATAAAGTCAAAACAGTAGACAAGGGATACGCCAGAAACAAGCAGAGGATTCAAAGCCAGGAGAAACTAACTGAGGTCAACACACAGGAAGATCAAACAGAAATGCAGCAGACAGAACAAACTGCAGCCAGGAAAAGAAAATCACAGGTAAGGGCAACAGTAGACACCCTGACAAGCTCTGGGATTGGACACAGAGCCAGAAATCTTATTGACTTGGCGTCCAGTCTCACAGATACAGTTGCAAGAAAAAGTATGTGAACCCTTTGGAATGATATGGATTTCTGCACAAATTGGTCATAAAATGTGATCTGATCTTCATCTAAGTCACAACAATAGACAATCACAGTCTGCTTAAACTAATAACACACAAAGAATTAAATATTACCATGTTTTTATTGAAAACACCATGTAAACATTCACAGTGCAGGTGGAAAAAGTATGTGAACCCTTGGATTTAATAACTGGTTGAACCTCCTTTGGCAGCAATAACTTTAACCAAACGTTTCCTGTAATTGCACATCAGACGTGCACAACAGTCAGGAGTAATTCTTGACCATTCCTGTTTACATAACTGTTTCAGTTCAGCAATATTATTGGGTTGTCTGCTGTGAATCGCTTTCTTGAGGTCATGTCACAGCATCTCAATCGGGTTGAGGTCAGGACTCTGACTGGGCCACTCCAGAAGGTGTATTTTCTTCTGTTTAAGCCATTCTGTTGTTGATTTACTTCTATGCTTTGGGTCGTTGTCCTGTTGCAACACCCATCTTCTGTTGAGCTTCAGTTTGTGGACAGATGGCCTTAAGTTCTCCTGCAAAATGTCTTGATAAACTTGGGAATTCATTTTTCCTTCGATTATAGCAATCCGTCCAGGTCTTGATGCAGCAAAGCAGCCCCAAACCGTGATGCCCCCACCACCATACTTCACAGTTGGGATGAGGTTTTGATGTTAGTGTGCTGTGCCTCTTTTTCTTCCAAACAATTCAACTTTGGTTTCATCTGTCCACTGAATATTTTGCCAGTACTGCTGTGGAACATCCAGGTGCTCTTGTGCAAACTGTAAACGTGCAGCAATGTTTTTTTGGACAGCAGTGGCTTCCTCTGTGGTATCCTCCCATGAAATCCATTCTTGTTTAGTGTTTTAGGTATCGTAGATTCGCTAACAGGGATGTGAGCATATGCCAGAGACTTTTGTAAGTCTTTAGCTGACACTCTAGGTTTCTTCTTTACCTCATTGAGCAGTCTGCGCTGTGCTCTTGCAGTCATCTTTACAGGACGGCCACTCCTAGGGAGAGTAGCAGCAGTGCTGAACTTTCTCCATTTATAGACAAGTTGTCTTACCGTGGACTGATGAACAGCAAGGCAGCTTTATGCAAGCCAACAATTCTTAATCGTAGGTCTTCTGAGAACTCTTTTGTGCGAGGCATCATTCACATCAGGCAATGCTTCTCAGGGCTCCAGACAAAAAAAAATAACCAGGAGCCATTGGCTCCTAAACTGAAAAATTTTGGAGCCAAATTAAATTTTTTAGTCGCCAAATTTAAAATGCATAAATTATAATTAAAAAAAGGACTTGGAGGAGAAGATGAGACTCAGGTCACAGTAGTGAGTCACCTCTATATATAGGAGAATACAGCCCCACATACCTCTTACATCCAGTGACATCTGAGGGACGAGGTGACTAAAAATGGCGAATTGCGCAGGATATGGTGTATATAGAGGGAGGACTGAAGGAGGGTATATAGTGTATATAGAGGGAGGACTGGAGGAGGGTATATTATGTATATAGAGGGAGGACTGGAGGAGGGTATATAGTGTATATAGAGGGGACTGGAGGAGGGTATATAGTGTATATAGAGGGAGGACTGGAGGAGGGTATATAGAGGGGGGACTGGAGGAGGGTATATAAAGGGGGGACTGGAGGAGGGTATATAGTGTATATAGAGGGGGGACTGGAGGAGGGTATATAATGTATATAGAGGGGGGACTGGAGGAGGGTATATAGTGTATATAGAGGGAGGACTGGAGGAGGGTATATAGTGTATATAGAGGAAGGACTGGAGGAGGGTATATAGAGGGGGGACTGGAGGAGGGTATATAAAGGGGGGACTGGAGGAGGGTATATAGTGTATATAGAGGGGGGACTGGAGGAGGGTATATAATGTATATAGAGGGGGGACTGGAGGAGGGTATATAGTGTATATAGAGGGGACTGGAGGAGGGTATATAGTGTATATAGAGGAAGGACTGGAGGAGGGTATATAGAGGGGGGACTGGAGGAGGGTATATAGTGTATATAGAGGGAGGACTGGAGGAGGGTATATAATGTATATAGAGGGGGGACTGGAGGAGGGTATATAATGTATATAGAGGGGGGACTGGAGGAGGGTATATAGTGTATATAGAGGGGGATAGGAGGAGGCTATATAGTGTATATAGAGGAAGGACTTGAGGGGGGTATCTATATACGTTATCTACCCTCCTCCGGTCCTCCTTTATATACTGATGCCCTGGTCATCGTCAGCCATGGCAGACCCGGGCTCTCAGTAGTGCCAAGAAGAGAAGGGAACAGCTCTCCAAGTAGTCACTGTAGCCGGACTGGGCGCCAGTCACCTGGACCCCGGTCCTGTGGAGGTGAGGTTACTGGGCTCAGTCGATAGCTCTGTAAGTGAACTTGCCCTTTAAGCTAAAAGTAGAGAGAGGGTGAAATTAATCTCTTGCATATTGTGCTTCAGCTCTCTGGGGTCTCCGTGGTTGTCACCTGGTGATGATGACGCTGTGGGAACTCTAAATAGACAACTTCTCAGACGACTCGTGGATGTGTCCCCTGGGATGTGATTATTTAAGGGGATCCTCTCTTTCGGCCTGGTTTATAACATAGTTTATAACCTGGTTTATAATACCGGGGCGCACTGCGCCACCAATTCATGTAATTAACTCATTATTTCAAGTGTAGACAGTGGGTGCCAGCAGCGGTATCACAGACCCGGCCTCAATAACAGGGCATGCGATCCGCGGCAATTAACCCCTCAGATGTTGCACCTAAGGAGTTAATTTCCACGGATTTCATGCCCAGTTATTGAGGCCAGGTGCCGCGTCTGTGATACCGCTGCCTACACTTGAATTAATGAGTTAATTGCATTCATTGGTAGCGCAGCGGCCACCGCTCCTCCTCCCTGCTATCTCCCCATTGGTGGCAGCGGCAGCCGCATCACAGTGGGGAGGGAGGGTTTAGCACACTGTGCTAGTGAAGACAACATGGCATGTGATACCCGGTGCAACTCTAATTCAACTACAGCGCGGCGGTCGAGTCGCAAATGGCGACAAGACTAAAAAGTCTTGTCGCCATCTGCAAATTTTAAGGCGCATTAGCGACCGTTTTGGTCACCATCTGGAGCCCTGCTTCTTGGGAAAAGCAAACCCAAAACTGGTGTGTGTTTTTTATAGAGCAGGGCAGCTGTAACCAACACCTCCAATCTCATCTCATTGATTGGACTCCAGTTGGCTGACACCTCGCTCCAATTAGCTCTTGGAGATGTCATTAATCTAGGGGTTCACATACTTTTTCCACCTGCAGTGTGAATGTTTACATGGTGTGTTCAATAAAAACATGGTAACATTTAATTCTTTGTGTGTTATTAGTTTAGGCAGACTGTGATTGTTTATTGTTGTGATTTAGATGAAGATCAGATCACATTTTATGACCAATTTGTGCAGAAATCTATATCATTCCAAAGGGTTCACATACTTTTTCTTGCAACTGTAGATTGATCAGCTGGGGCTTGGCCAGTTGGCATAGCAGTTCTCCTAAAACAGCCATGCTCTCGATCACGGCTAGGTCATTTCCTGACAGTAGCACTATCTTTACCTGGTAGAGAGTTCTGGCATTGTAAATCTGAACAGAGCCTGAAATGTTGATCATGTGTTTATGATGCTTATATTCTCCTTGCAGGAAAAAATGAAGAGTGCGGTGTGTGCAAGTCACGTTGTCGCACAATATTTCTTTCCAATGAGGTATGTGAAGGATATTTGAGAAATCTCAATGACCTGTCTGTGAGTCTAAGGGCTCATTCACACGGCCGTAGGTGGGCCGTTCAATGCATTGGGGGCCGCAATTTGTGGTCCCCAATGCATGGCAACCTCTGTACGGCCGCCGAGATGAGTCCAGACCCATTCAACTTGAATGGGTCTCCATTCGTCTATTCTGCAAAAAGATAGAGAAAGTTCTATCTTTTTGCGGAACGGAACCCCACGCAAGCACTCTGTAGTGCTTCTGTAGTGTTCCGTTCCGTGATTCCGTTCTGCACCATTCCGCAGCTCCGGATTTGCGGACCCATTGAAGTGAATGGGTCCACACCCGTGATTGCGAATGCAGTCAGCAATACGGCAGCGGGCAGCACACATTCGTGTGCATAAGCCCTAAACATAATGGGTGGATTTCAGTTTCTCCCAGCGTGCAGTGTGTGTGCAGTGAGGCGAGGTGTCCTCAGCTTCATCTCCACAGATCAATCACCTGTACTTTATATATCCTGTAACTTAATGTACCAATGCTGGTTTTGATACAGGCAAGTTGGTTTTGATAACTACTTGTATTCTACATGGAATAGGAATTCTGGAGCATCTATTTTTATAATTGTCAATGTATTCATATATTTCTAGTAGGGATAGTAGAGGAAGGGCACAACGCAGAGGTAGAACAAAAGATTTTCCAGAATCGTCATGCCATGTGGAATACAATTATGTACATTTATAGACAGACAGGTCAGGAGTGGTGACGGGTCATCTTTAGGTTGCATTTGTCATGATGTTTTCATGTTACTTATGTGCAACAAATACTAAATGTTAGTAAGGCAGAAAATGGTTACACATAAGTTGTGCTTGCTGGAGTTACACACAGTTTATGTAACAGCCGTCCCTGGGGCTGTATTTAGGGCTTATGTGCTCACACCACTATTAGATTGGCTGTAGCTGCCTGTTGACCTGAGGGTATACAGTAGCAGCATAAAATGATTTTGACCACGCAGTAAAAATGCTGTTGAAAATGCATGATTGCTGTGGTTTTGTGATGTTTATTGGCCCTGCAGTTTATAGAATTAAAGTACATTATGTTACAATTGTAACCTGGAAAATGCACTGCAAATAACCACATCACAAAGCACAGCAAACCTGGTGAAACTAAATGTAATTTTGACTCATTTAAAAACCTAATACACAAGTCCTGAGGTATCTCCATCAATGGATGGTGCATGCTATGATTGGAAAAATCATAGCATGCTCCATCCAGCCATCATTGTCCCTCAAGATTTATTTACTCAAGTGAGTGGGTCTGCAAGAGAAACAGACAGAAGAGATACTGGAGTCACCTTTCTCCTCATCTGACCGCTCTGATGTCTCCTTATCACTTACTTTGATCACCTGCAGCACCAAGGTAGGGGATTTAACCTGGAGAGATTACTGTTACAGAAGCTGCAGGTAAGCAGTGTGAGGGCTACCTCTCCTTGTAGCTACAATAAACCAGTTAGTGATAAGAAAACATGAGAAGCAGCACTAAGGTAAAAGAATCTACATACATTATTAGTCTTCTCTGTGAAGTGCCACCCCCACTCCTTCCAGTGCCCACCCGTGTAAATATGGCCCTGGCTATCACACTAAAAAAGTCAAGTCAGTGCCGACTGTCAGCAGGGTACTGTGCATTCAGTGACTCTTATTTTTGTCTTCACAGACAGATCCTGAAATAAAAATGTTGTTTATGGATATAAATGTTCTTTGCAAAAAGTTTTCAAATGAGCTCACACAAGTAAGTAGCAAGTCCTAATAATTTTTGAGTAAGTTGCCACATAATTGTTTTTCAGCAATCCAAAATACTTGTCAAGGAACATTGATCTAAACTATATAGTATAGACAAACCAATCATAGCCATAGTGGTAGGCACTGTCCACTTTAGCATCATGGCTTCTATTTATGACCCAACGTGACAGATCTTGTCTCAAGAAAATCCAAATGGACACAGGAGGCTCTTACAAACCTTTATGGGTTCCAAAAACATTGCTGCAGACTGACCTGTTCTTGCTGTCAAAAATACTGGGTAGTTAGACAGACTCCTCCAATGATTGTGAGAACAAAGTCTAACTCATGATTACCGCCTGATAGATTTCTTAAAGGGGTTATCTCATAATTAATGTAAAAAAATAAGATCAGACATCATAAAGTACATGACATGCATATTCTAACAAAGCTAGAACCAGTCCCTGTACCTCACATGGATCCAGAGATCTCCCCATTCATCGCTCCATTTGTTCTGCTAGATTTATTTCAAGCTGGCAGCTCAGGGGTCGTGTGCTTTCTGCTGCAGCTCTCTTCCTATAAGTGTCATAGCTTTTAACAGAGGATACAGCTGGTGGCATTTGAAGGAAGGAACTGAGCATGTGCGACCACCACAGCAAGGTGGACAGAGAAAAGAGGAAAAGAACAAACATCAGGTGATACTATACAGATACATTTTATTGAATAACTCGATGTCTAAATTTTTAACTACATTCAGTTACAAAAAATATTCAGATCTAGGTACTGGTTTAAAAAATGTAGAGTAGGCCTTGTAAATTGCTAGATGTGTTGTACTTTACTGTGACTGGATCAAAGAAAGAGGTGTAGTATACGTCTTTCCTCAGCTCCACCTTAGATTTTGGCCTTAGTATGGTAGCTGGCAGTGCAGGGCCACCTAGGATATAAGAGCTTGGTATTATAGGGGCACTAGGGCTGGCACCACTTATACACATTTCTCTATAAGAATAAATCTTTGGTGTCCATTCTAATGTGAATACTCATTTGCAGGTTGTAGAATTTCAAGGGAGTCATAGGAATCGATTACTAGCACATTACAAGAGAAAAGTAAGTGCCATTGACTAAATGAAGGGTTAATTTACTATTTTTATTATTGTTACATTGACATCGAAGTACCATTTTTGGATTGTACAAATCTATATTAAAAAACAAACAAATTAATATAGGTATGTTACAATTTTTACAATCATCCCCAGTCTGAGCAGTGGTACTTTTTATTACTGTCCTCTTAGTGCCATCCTGGCTGCAGACTGATCCCTTTGGTACCCATGCTTTTGTCTTGAGTTTACCCTGATCATTTGTTTTATTCATTTGTTTCTGATGGCTTTTTTTATGCGGTTCAGCAGTTTGGGTTTGACTTTAGTGTGTAAATCTGGCGACACTCTGCTGAAGCTAATACTCCTTACAAAGGACCTGTTTACCCATTGAAAGTAATCTGGTGGCTGTTTGATCTTCTCCTTTCCTTAAGGCCTTATTCACACGTCCGTAGTGTTTATGGATCTGCAAATTGCGGATCCATAAACACACCCGGCCGGGAGCCCTATAGAAATGTATATTCTTGTCCGCAATTGCGGGCAAGAATAGGACATGCTCTACTTTTTTGCGAAGCTGCGGCCGTAAGATCGGCGGCACGCTCCGCAAAAACTGATGCGGAGAGCACATTGTGTGTTCTCCGCATCGTTCCGTGCCCCATTCACAGTCAATGGGTCCACATGTATTCCGCAGAATTGCGGAATACATGCGGACGACATTGCGGATGTGTGAATAGGGCCTAAACATGTGATTTTTTTTTTATAGAGCAGATATACAAATGATCAATTCTGAGTAATGGCTTAGTGTAAACAAATGTAACATTTGTGAGCAGCATGTTGCCCCCAAACAATAAAAATGTATGGAGACGAGTGATCGTAGTAATTATCTTCATCCCCATACAGGGGTGACGATTGCTGCATGTAAATGCAGCTTATTGAGGGGCATTGATCGGGAATGAACAATTTGTTTAAGATCATTCCCCTGCATATCGGCCCATGATTTTTACAGCTACTTTTGTAGTTTTAAAATTGTTTATGATTGCATTTTACTCATTTTTGGCTAAAAATCTTCAATTGGCCTCTAGTTAAAATATTGAGCCATTCTGTCAGAAAGGGTTTTTCTAACTGTGTGACTGGTACTTTCACTTTGTGTCTGTCATCTAATAAACCTTATCTCTAAACTACTGAGAGGTCATAAACACTTATTTAAGCCACATTCTTATCAGTAAGAGAAGAACTGAGCGATGATGAGCGTTTATAATGTCAGAGAGCAGAGATAAGGAGTCCGTCTGCTCCCCAGATGACGGAAAAGACAGAAAATCCACAGGCTGCTACTACAGCATGTCAGCTCTGTACACAATAAAGGATTCCATATTTTTAATTAATTATTTTTTTTTTTTAAACAGTTATTTCTATCTCAAAATAAGTACAATGTAATAATAAAAAAATTGTCCCCCAAGGTGTACATAGCCTTTAAGAAATTTCCTCATATGCCTTTTTAATCAGTAACAGTTGGTGACCTAGTTTTGCTCATTACACCTATTGGAGATCCGGGTGGTCATACACATACGATGAAAGTTATCTGAACCCACTGATTTTAGCAGAAGCAGCTGACTATTTACGGTAATGTACACATAAAGCCTCATTCACATGTCAGTGTTTTCCATCAGTGATTGGAGCCTCCACAGACATAAGGTATAAGAGAAAGATCTGCACCTGTTCTGTGTTTAGAGCCTGGTTTAGGCTCAAAAATCACTGATGGAAATCACTGACCAAACACTGACGTGTAAATGAGGCATAATTGTCCCAATTCTTGCCCGATGGCAAATATCAGGTATGTAAGATATAAACATGCCCAATCCTTTATTCCCATGAGAGATATGTCACTGCCTGACAACAGCTTATTCCCCTCTCCCCATATAAAAATTCTTCCAGAGCTGGTGATTTTTTTTTACATTTTTTTAATGGAATCCCATATTTCTCTCTAAATGCAAACATTTCAAGTTGATCACATGGTAAACTTCTTGTTGGTTTAGATAGCAAAGCTAGAAGAGACAATTAAGGACCTCACACAACAGCTACAGAGGTAAGATGGCTTTTTTGTCATTGTCATTGCACACCTTATTTTTGTACTTTTCATTAGATTTTATGGCAAAACTAAAATTATATTTTCTGGCCAACTCCTCCACATTTTATGCTTTGAACGTATTTAGTAATTTAATGTGAACTCACTTTCAGATCACACATTTCTTCTTAAGTTGCAGTTTAAGAGCTTCTCAGTCTTACAGTCGACTGCCATCATCCAGTTCATTAAGGAATATGGACCCAAGTAAGTAACATCATAGGTATTCACAGCCAGACTCGTATTTACTGTAGTTTGCTTTGCTGATATTCAAATACTTGCTACTCCGTCTCCATAGTTTTCTGTTTTGTAATGAACATGATGACATAAAGGGATGAGTGCACATCCACAATGTGGTTATTCTCACGTGCAGTATTACGTGATGTTACATACATGAGGAAGACCTGGGACCCAGGGTGGCCCTTAAGTAAGTACCACGCTGAATATTGAGCCACAATTGCAAAATAAATATGTGTATTTTAGGCTCTGCGCAGAGTGGAGTGATGGTCTCTGTTTTTACAGGATCCTTGGCAGATATATCTAATCTGTTGTGATCCATCTTTTGTTTCTGGCTTCAGGTGGATCTATCACAATAAGTTGAAATCTGCTTGATTTGCACAATTTGTTTATGATGTTTCCATTGGGTATCTCTTGATTTTTTATTGGACAGAATATTGCTTCATGCTATGCTATTCTGACCTTCAAAAAGCAATGGAAACCTGATGGAAAAGAAGGAATCAAAGTGTAAACAGGACCTGACAAATGCTTTTTTCCAGTGTATACACTAAATGTAGTCTTCAACAGGACAGTGTGTACATTTAAGACGTTAAAGGGTTATTCTGGATTTTACTTTTTTCATACTGTATATATTTGATATTTTATTCCTTATTCCTCTTGCAGTGTCAAGGATACTTACCTCTAGCAGTATCTTTCCTTCCATCCTGCTATGATAACGCCATAGGTGCATACCCTTAAGGTGGTCATATATATTAGTCTAAAGTTGATCACAACGAACAATTTTAACCAAAATGATTGTTTTAGCCGATTGATGACAGACCATTGGAAAATAAGTTGGTCATAATTAAAATTTTTCGGCCAATACACTAAAGATATTTTGTTTGTCGCCTATGTTATTGAACATGTAAGACCAGTTCAGATCACTGCAATGGCCAATATGGGCTAAAATATGTGTGGCTGTGTCTGCAAAATGATCAATAGTGGATTAAAGTGGGGGCCCAGAGGCTCCTTGAGGGTCCATGGCTGCTCAAAATACCTATCAATATTCCTGGGCATCTCTAGCCAAAACCCAGGGCCCCGCCGTTCACTCTCATAGACCACAGGCCACTAGACCTGAAGCCTATAAGTCATTACCCGTAGTTCCGATTACACCCCCCCTGTGTCAGTGTGTTTGCATAGAAGGTTGTCAGTTATTGTGTGTGGGCAGGGTAATCAGGACTCTCACTGCCTCTCCTGTGAGTCCTGTCAGGGTTTACTCTGCTTTTTGCTCCAAAATCCAGCTCTAAATCATATAAATCTATAGGTTAAAGAGCTCAGCTTCTCTCCCTCTATCATATCCTAAACTCAGATAAGGCAGAAAAAAATCACACGTTCGTAGTGTTTATGGATCTGCTCTACTTTTTTGCGGAGCTGCGGCCGTAAGATCAGCGGCGCGCTCCGCAAAAACTGATGCGGAGAGCACAGTGTGTGCTCTCCGCATCGTTCTGTGCCCCATTCACAGTCAATGGGTCCGCATGTATTCCGCAGAATTGCGGAATACATGCGGACATATATGCGGACGTGTGAATAAGGCCTAAGATGGTTTTCTGCAAAAATAGGCCAAGTGTTGATGATACCAAAACAAACAAGAGGAACTGCAGCCCTCACCATAAAATATCCTTTATTGTATGTACAGCCTCAACAAGGCAGTAAGGATGTGAGATCACTGAGCGGTGGCTGTTTTGCATCTAGTTGCACTTCATCATGTGACATACCACACATATAATAGGCAGTCTGCCCCCCCATCATGATCCTGTATATTGATTAAAATGGTTTTCCAAGTGTTTTTCACTGATGACCTATCCTCTAGGTAGGTCATCAGTATCTGATTGGTGGGGTTCTGACACCTGGGACCCCCGCCTATCAGCTGTCTGAGAGGCAGAAGTGCTGTGGCCTTCTCTCTGCTTACCAAGTAAAGTGCTTGGTATCACAACCCAGCTCCATTCACTTTAATCGGGCTGAGCTGTGCCTAGGCCATGTAACTGATGAACATTGACATCACATGACCTAGGAAAAGCTGTAGAAGGCCGCAGCGCTACTAAGAGCGCGCGTGCCTTCTCAAACAGCTTATCGCGGGGGTCCTCTGTGTCCGACCCCCACTGATTAGATACTGATGATCTATCCAGAGGATAAGTCATCAGTAAAAAACACTTAGGGAAACTCTTTTAAATAGCACTTACTTAAAATCAATTGCAAATACAAGCAGAATATATCCGTTATTATACACAGTATTCACCAGTTATCATAACAGATCATGGCAATAACATATGTGTGTGTGTGTGTGTGTGGGGGGGGTGTTATTATACAAGTATGCCATTTTTCCGGTGTAAAAAAGTTGAACATTTTGTCACAGGAGTCAATTTGCAACACAATTTGCAACTTTTTAGCTTTTTACAGCACCTTTCCCACTTTTCCCCAAAAGCAAACATTACACCAGGAATCTATTTCAGCTCTTGGCTGGAGTAGATTTAATTTGTGGCACACGGGCAGCTGACATGCACCACTATTATTAGGAGGTGTGCACTGCTTTCTAATTGTGGCACACACAATGCCCGTATTCTGCCAGATTTCTATACCTAGACAAAAGTCTATACGGGAAGTGCATCAATCAGCTGGTGGAGGGTGTGCGCAGCGCGCCGCAAGTACACATCCACTGTCTTACCAAAGAATCATTGCAGCGCCTCCATAAAAGGACACCGCTCGTGCGCACTTAGGGGTGTAGAGATTTTGCAGCGCAAAGTGTTGCATCAGATCTCCCTACCCCTGAGTGCTCACGCATGCACAAATCATCAGTTGCAGTTCATCCTTATGACAGAGCTGCCGTAAGGATGAAGTGCAACTGATGATTTGTGTGCGCGTGTGCACTCAGGGGTGGGGAGATCTGATGCAACACTTTGCGCTGCAAAACCTCTATACCCCTAAGTGCGCACGCGCGGTGCGCGAAGTACTTCTATGGAGGCGCTGCAATGATTCTTTGGTAAGACAGTGGATGTGCGCTTGTGGCGCCCTGCGCACACCCTCCACCAGCTGATTGATGCGCTGCCGCTTCACTTCCGGTATAGACTATTGTCTAGGTATAGAAATCTGGCAGAACACCAGTCTTAACCCCTTAGTGACCACCCATACACCTTTTTACGGCGGTCACTAAGAAGGCCTTAGGCCGGGCCACTCTCACATGAGAGCCGCGGCCCTGCTCTAACAGCCCGGACCGGCAGGAGTGCCGATCCGGGCTAACACTTTACATGCTGCGGGCAATGGCACCGCGGCATGTAAAGTGCTGACAGAGGAAGCGGACTCCCTCTGTCTCCCATCAGCACCCCGCAAATGCGATCGCAGGGTGCCGATGTGTGTGAAGGCTGGCAGGGGTCTGATGTAGGCCCTAGACCAGCCTTCAGTAATTTCCTGCTGGTCAATGTTAGAATAGCATTCCCATTAAAATACAGTGCACTATAGGGATAATGCATTGCATTTTAAAAGTAATCAAAATACTTTCTGTTATAGTCCCCTTGTGGGACTATTAAGTGGTAAAAAAAAACAAAATAAAAACATTTATTAAATTAAAAATATGACGCTTTTTTTCCATTTAAAATGCGCTTTTCAATGAAAAAAAATTGCAAAAAAAAAATCTCCCACATATGTTTGGTATTGCCACGTCTGTAACGACCCGGGCTACATAAATATAACATAAAATATCCCCTACGGTGAATGCCGTAAAAAAAAAAAAAAAAAGGACAATTGCTAATTTATTCTTAGTTGCCACCGAAAAAACGTAATAACATGCGATCAAAAAGCGCCATTTACTCCAAAGTGATACCAATGAAAAATACAAGTCGTTCCGCAAAAATCAAGCCCTCACACAACTCTATATAAGAAAAAAAAAAGTTATGGGTCTTGGGAAGCGGCAATGCAAAAGCATTTTTTTCTTTTAAAAAAAAAGGGGTTTTATTAAAAAAAAGTTGTAAAACGTAAAAAAAACTATATGTATTTGGTATCACTGTAATTGTACTGACCCAGAGAATAAAGATATTATGTTATTTATACCAAAAAATGAACGCTGTAAAAAGTAAAAACACAGTGGCAGTATTGCTATATACTTTATACCGCCATGATCAGCTTCACCCTTGCCTACTGTCTCCTTCCCCCATACCATGTAAATTGTAAGCCCTCACGGGCAAGGCCCTCTATCCTGCTGTACCAGTCTGTAACTTGTCTCGTTCATGCTTAAGGCAATTGCCTGTATTATGTATGTGCACCGCTTATGATATGTACAGCGCTATGGAATGAATGGCGCTCTAAAAATAAATAATAATAATAATATTGCTGTTTTTCCCATCTCCCTCCCAGAAAGAGTTAATAAAAGTTAATCAGAAACTTATGTGTACCCCAAAATGTTGCCATTAAAAACTACAACTTGACCCACAATAACCAAGCCCTCATAAAGCTATATAGACAGAAAAATAAAAAAGTTATAGCTCTTGGAACGCGACGATGAAAAAAGAAAGAAAAACGCTTGGTCAGTAAGGCTGAAAACAGGCGGGTCACTAAGGGGTTAATATATTTTCTCACTAGTATTTACAAAAAGGGACTCAAGTCATTTGGTGACTGAGGCCCAGTGGACCCAGCACCTCACATCTCAGTATCCATTCCACCTCATGTCGCAACAAATTGTAGTGCCTATTACCTCCCAATGGAGGGATACCAATATGCTCGACTCTGGCAAATCTCGTTGCATGTGCTTTATCATCATGACAGTGCCTTATAGGTGAGATCTTTCGGGGGCGAGCTGTCCCTGTTTCAGTCCGACGAAACACACATTGATACACACATTGATCTTACTGTTTTCCCTCTGTAACTGGCAAAAAATTAAATACATGTTGATACCACCCAAATTGTGATCCGAGTCTTCAAAAGATATTTGCAGTATGCAGATTTTTTAAAATGTAATGATTAAAACAGCCTTCTTTTGTTTCTACTTCAGTACGTACGGAAGACCAATATTCTCCATCTGTATCACAGATGCCCAGTATAAAGAAGTAAGTATGGTGCACAGAGGTCTCTAACATAGCCCTCAGGTACAGTATAGACCGCAGCAGACCTCGCTGCTCGGATAGTGCCTTAACTAGTTAAACACGTTAAACATCTTTGCAGTTTACTCTTCCAGATGTACAAAATTCCTGTCACATAGGTGTTAAAAAACAATTTTATGTTGTATATTATTTTACACAGAAATGTAACTTGAAAGTCCAAATGCTGTATCTGTAAAAGGGCTCGAGTACCCCATGCCATAGCGCAGTTGTTTTCTCAACTAGCAGATAGGCTATTGGGCCTCGTTGGGGCCAGCATGTGATTGCACCCACTGTACCCCCTGTAGTTACACCCCTAGTTTTACATTATATTATATATGTGGTGTACTAATCATTTATGTCTGCACAGGGTTGAGTTAACAGACTTCCCTTCTAGTGCGGCCAGAAAGAAGAATGTAAGTTTAAGTGTTAATGTATAGGCTACGTTTCCATCAGACATTTATACTGTATTCTGTATTATTATTGGTATAAACTATGCATTTTGTATTTACAGTTAACCACATCTGGTCCAACTAGATTTTCACTGATAAGCCCTCCTCGAAGTGGGCTCATGGGTAAGCTTATACATTTTTTATAATTTTTTATAAGCTTTATAGTTTTATATTCTAATTCTAATCACATACCCATTGTGGAAGATTTACTGATGGCCTTTTAACATGAACCAGTGCCCAGGAATTTATCGGATATTCCTGATAATTGCGCAATTATTGACTGGAGGTGAGAACTGCATGTACATCTGCTCTTTATTAAGAAAAAAAAAGCTTAGTAAATCTCCCCCGTTGTTTTTTAGCGCTTCACTCTGCACTTGCAAAAATCAGATGGTGCTTTTTGCTAAATTATTCTGACTGTTATTTAGGGTATGTTCACATATGCAGTTTTCTGCACATTTTTTACTGCAGCTTTCCTGCAAAAAGGTTTTACATTTTGTAGGGTTTTAAAAAAGTTCTATGCCAACCTTCTTCACGTTTGTGTAATCTGAATATGGGCTAGTCAAAGCCCTTGTTCACACAGCGCAGTTATGGTACAGTTAAAGACAGTACTTAAGACATATATACAAGGCATATGTAAAGTCTTCATACCTATTAACTTTTTCACATTATGTTATGTTGCGTCCTTGTACTAAAACTAAAAAAAAAAAAAAAAATTTCCCTAACCAATCTGCACTCAGTACCCCATGAGAAAAGGACATTTTTGGAAATTTATTAAAAGGGAACACAAAAATGTCACATGGATATAAGTATTCAGACCCTTTGCTATGACATTTGAAACATTTAGCTCTGAAGCCTCCTATTTCTCTTGATCATCTTTCAGACGTTTCTTCATCTTGATTGGAGCAGTCCACCTATAGTTAATTCAGTTGATTGGACATGATTTGCAAAGACAAAAACCTCTCTATATAAGGTCTCACAGCTGACAGAGTAAAAAAACTAGCCATGTGGAGGAAAGAACTGCCTGTAGAACTCAGAGATAGGATTGTGTGGTGCAGAAGGGTACAAAAATGTTTGCTGCACTAAAGTTTCCCAAGAGCACAGTGGCTTCCATAATTCTTAAATGGAAGAACTTTGGAAAAACCTGGTGTCTTCCTAGAGCTGGCTGCCCCACCAAAATAAGTAATCAGGGGAAAGGACCTTGGTAAGAGAGGTGACCAAGAACCCAATGGTCACTCCGGTTGAGCTCCAAAGATCCTGTGTGCAGATAGAGAAACTTCCAGAAGGTCAGCCATCACTGCAGCACTCCACCAATCTGGGCTTTATGGGAGAGTGCCCAGAAAGAAGCCTCTCCTTAGTAAAAGACACATAAAATCCTGCCTTGAGTTTTCAAAAAAGCTCCTAAGGGTCTCCCAGACTGTTAGAAACAAAATTCCCTGGTGTGATAAAACCAAGATTGAACTTTTTGGACCTAATTCTAAGCGTCATGTCTGGAGGAAACTAGGCACTACTCATCACCTGTCCAATACCATACCAAAAGTGAAGCATGGTAGTGGCAGTATCATGCCATGGGGGTGTTTTTCAGAGGCTGGGAAAGGGAGACTGGTCAAAGATGAGTAAAAGCTGAATTGAGCAAACAGTTGAGATACTCCTTATAAAAACCTGATCCACAGTGCCTGGACCTCAGACTGGGCTGAAGGTTCATCTTCCAACAAGACAGTGACTCTAAGCTCACAGCCAAGACAACACAGGAGAGGCTTAGGGACAACTCGGTGAATATCCATGAGTGGCCCAGCCAGAGGCCTAACTACCCAGTCGAAGATCTCTGGAGAGACCTGAAAATGGCTGTCCACCGATGGTCTCCATCCAACTAAACACAGCTTGGGAGGATCTGCAGAGAAGAATGGCAAAAAATCCCCAAATCCAGATGTGCAAACCTTGTGGCATCATACCCAAGAAGACTGGAGGCTGTAATCGCTGCCAAGTCCTGAGTAAAGGGTCTGAATACTTATGTCAATGCAAGATTTCAGTTTTTCCTTTTAAATAAATTAGATTTAGATTTCAAACATTCTGTTTTCATTTTCTCATTATTGGATATCGAGTGCAGATTGATGGGAGAAACGTTTTATTTTTATTTTAGCACAAGGCTGCAACATAATAAAATGTGAAAAGGTCTGAAGACTTTCCGGCCGCATTGTATAACACTGTGATAATTGGTTGTGGACAGCATTCTTACATTCTGCAGCAGATATCACCCGACACATAGCAATGAATGACATCTGTGACAAACCCAGAAATCCTTGCAACAGCTGATAGTTTTTCTGTAGTAAATGTATGTTCTGAGCGTGCCTGTGTGTGGCTGGGCTGTCACCTACTGGAAGTGTATGGTCACCTTGAATAAGATTAGAGAAAGTTTAAGAGCACAGTCTAAAGGGATTGAGGTCAGGGGGTTTAAAGTGTACCTAAGGTTTCATAAAACTTTTGATATCTCACAGAGACATATCCGATGTTTTGATCATGGCAGTCCAACTGCTGTGAACCCCACCGAATGCAAGATCAAGGAGAGGCAGCATGATATGCAAGCACTTCACTGCCTTATTTCCCTATTCTAGCAATCGAGGGTCAATCAAAGCCCTATCAGTCAAAAATTTGAAATGTCTCTATGACATATCAAGTTTCATGAAAACCCAGTGACCCTATAGATGTCTAGCGGCAGTGCATGGGGAGCTTAATTTTGACAATTGGCCAGAATTAACATTCACAGTCTTTTATGTTCCTGACTTGTATCATCTCCATAAATATCAAATACAATATAGTATTTCATTTTACAGGTTCCTATAGAAGTAATACTTCAGGTGGATCTTCAAGGTAAAAATTTTTTGGGGTTATAAGTAGGTATGGATTTTTCAGTCTCGGTTCACACTGGTTTGGGGGCTTACATTCAGTGTATGTGTTTCAACTGGGCTACTAAAAGCTTGCCACAGACATACCGTGATGTATAGAAGTAAAAATAATGACAACCCCAGTGAAATTTGTGCTGTTGTTAGGGCTCATGCACATGAACGTGCCATGTTTTGCGGTCCGCAAAACACGGATGCCGCCCTCGTCCACAGTTTGCGGAACAGAACGGGCCGTCCATAATAGAAATGCCATTTCTTGTCTGCAAAATGGACAAGAATAGGACATGTTCTATTTTTTTTTGTGGCCCCACAGAATGGAGCAACGAATGCGGACATTTAAGTGAATGGGTCCACATCAGAGCCACAAAAAATACGGAACCAAACCACGTTTGTGTATATGAGCCCTTAAGCAGTAGATTCTTTTCTAGAAGAACCATTTTAGAATATGTTAGCTCTCACCTTGCGGTTTAGTATAATGATAGACGATAAAAATCCATATACTAGACATATGTGCCAATAACGGGATTTGTTTAAACCTGTTATACAGGTTTCCCTCCTGCTCATGTTGAGTCGAAAGCATGAAGTGCTGCACAAGAACTTTATATGTTGTATAAACACGATTCACATATGACCCCCAATATATGCAAAGTGTCAAGACTAAAATACATTGCAAGTAATACCTCGGCATATATTGAAGCTAGCTGCATTCAAGTTTTCAATATACTTACCTTACTGTTCTTACTCCACGCCCAGCCACTGTGGTTTTCCAAATGATGATGTGTCGTGGCCAATCAGTATGGACGACTCGTCTTCACATAGGCATATTCGTGCACAAAAAACTATGCTTACAGAGTTATTTGTCTATCCGAATCTCGGCACTAATGCTGGAGGCAGGCCGGATCCTCACCAGGTCCTATTATAGTCAATGGGTCTGGCGATGCTCCGGCAGTTTTCGGGTATGCCGGATACAATGAATTCCGGCAGGCTGTTCCTGTTTAGCGCTTGTGTGAAAATAGCCTTATACATTTAGCAACAAACATGAATATTTATGCATTTTTACAAAGAGTTGCATGAAGGCATCTAGGTGTGTAAGGTGGCATTTTTCATAATGTACCAGGTGTCTTCTTTTAGAAAATATATTTGCGGATTTAATATGAAAACTGCCCTGCAACCCTTGACAGAGAAAGAATTAATGCATATATTGGTGGTAATATCTAAAAACTCCTTTAATTTAGGCTACATGCTAAATCTAACTTAACTTTTTCTATACAGATCAAGTGTTGGATCTTCACAGCACAATATTTTCCAGCAGCGTTTACAGTCTCCATCACCAACACACCAAGGAAGCAGCTGGCACTTGTCTGGCTATAGATCCCCACAGATATTATTACAGACACCCTTGCCTTCCCAGACATCCAGTGCTAGGCAGCCCATTACTCTTGCCAACATTTTGCAGCGTCATCTTTAAATAGTAATAGAAAAATATCATTTTCTTAACTTTATGTCTTTAGGGAAGTGTGCCATTATACCTGCCTAATACTGCTTATCCATAATGCAATAAATAGATTTTTTAAAATTTAAACTCTGAGCAAAATAAATAATTATTAACTGAAGCACTGACTGTTGGCTTGCTGTCATGTGTGTCTTGTAGTGTAAATGACTGGCAGCAGTGGTTGTCATTACCACTCACCTGTTTCTACCATTATTCAGGGCTCTGGAATTATTGGCTGAACTGCAGAGCACTGACTGATGTCAGGAGGGTGAGGTAAAGACTACATATTACTGTAGGTCCAGTAGCTGCAGAGTACTGACTGATGTCAGGAGGGTGAGGTCAGGGCTCTACATATTACTATAGGTCCAGTAGCTGCAGAGTACTGACTAATGTCAGGAGGGTGAGGTAAAGACTATATATTACTGTAGGTCCAGTAGCTGCAGAGTACTGACTGATGTCAGGAGGGTGAGGTCAGTGCTCTACATATTACTATAGGTCCAGTAGCTGCAGAGTACTGACTGATGTCAGGAGGGTGAGGTCAGGGCTCTACATATTACTATAGGTCCAGTAGCTGCAGAGTACTGACTGATGTCAGGAGGGTGAGGTCAGTGCTCTACATATTACTATAGGTCCAGTAGCTGCAGAGCGCTGACTGATGTCAGGAGGGTGAGGTCAGTGCTCTACATATTACTATAGGTCCAGTAGCTGCAGAGTACTGACTGATGTCAGGAGGATGAGGTAAAGACTATATATTACTATAGGTCCAGTAGCTGCAAAGTACTGACTGATGTCAGGAGGGTGAGGTCAGTGCTCTACATATTACTATAGGTCCAGTAGCTGCAAAGTACTGACTGTTGTCAGGAGGGTGAGGTCAGTGCTCTACATATTACTATAGGTCCAGTAGCTGCAGAGTACTGACTGGTGTCAGGAGGGTGAGGTAAAGACTACATATTACTGTAGGTCCAGTAGCTGCAGAGTACTGACTGTTGTCAGGAGGGTGAGGTCAGGGCTCTACATATTACTATAGGTCCAGTAGCTGCAGAGTACTGACTGATGTCAGGAGGGTGAGGTCAGGGCTCTACATATTACTAAAGGTCCAGTAGCTGCAGAGTACTGACTGATGTCAGGAGGGTGAGGTCAGTGCTCTGTATATTACTATAGGTCCAGTAGCTGCACAGTACTTACTGTTGTCAGGAGGATGAGGTCAGTGCCCTGTATGTTACTGAAGGTCCAGTAGCTGCAGAGTACTGACTGATGTAAGGAGGGTGAGGTCAGTGCTCTGTATATTACTGTAGGTCCAGTAGCTGCAGAGTACTGACTGATGTCAGGAGGGTGAGGTCAGTGCTCTACAAAATACTATAGGTCCAGTAGCTGCAGAGTACTGACTGATGTCAGGAGGGTGAGGTCAGTGCCCTGTGTGTTACTATAGGTCCAGTAGCTGCAGAGCACTGACTGATGTCAGGAGGATGAGGTCAGTGCTCTACATAATATTATAGGTCCAGTATCTGCAGAGTACTGACTGATGTCAGGAGGGTGAGGTAAAGACTATATATTACTGTAGGTCCAGTAGCTGCAGAGTACTGACTGATGTCAGGAGGGTGAGGTCAGTGCTCTACATATTACTATAGGTCCAGTAGCTGCAGAGCACTGACTGATGTCAGGAGGGTGAGGTCAGTGCTCTACATATTACTATAGGTCCAGTAGCTGCAGAGCACTGACTGATGTCAGGAGGGTGAGGTCAGTGCTCTACATATTACTATAGGTCCAGTAGCTGCAGAGCACTGACTGATGTCAGGAGGGTGAGGTAAGGGCTCTACATATTACTATAGGTCCAGTATCTGCAGAGTACTGACTAATGTTAGGAGGGTAAGGTCAGTGCTCTACATATTACTATAGGCCCAGTAGCTGCAGAGCACTGACTGATGTCAGGAGGGTGAGGTCAGTGCTCTACGTATTACTATAGGTCCAGTAGCTGCAGAGTACTGACTGATGTCAGGAGGGTGAGGTCTGGGCTCTACATATTACTATAGGTCCAGTATCTGCAGAGTACTGACTGATGTCAGGAGGGTGAGGTAAAGACTATATATTACTGTAGGTCCAGTAGCTGCAGAGTACTGACTGATGTCAGGAGGGTGAGGTCAGTGCTCTACATATTACTATAGGTCCAGTAGCTGCAGAGCACTGACTGATGTCAGGAGGGTGAGGTCAGTGCTCTACATATTACTATAGGTCCAGTAGCTGCAGAGCACTGACTGATGTCAGGAGGGTGAGGTCAGTGCTCTACATATTACTATAGGTCCAGTAGCTGCAGAGCACTGACTGATGTCAGGAGGGTGAGGTAAGGGCTCTACATATTACTATAGGTCCAGTATCTGCAGAGTACTGACTAATGTTAGGAGGGTAAGGTCAGTGCTCTACATATTACTATAGGCCCAGTAGCTGCAGAGCACTGACTGATGTCAGGAGGGTGAGGTCAGTGCTCTACGTATTACTATAGGTCCAGTAGCTGCAGAGTACTGACTGATGTCAGGAGGGTGAGGTCTGGGCTCTACATATTACTATAGGTCTAGTAGCTGCAGAGTACTGACTGATGTCAGGAGGGTGAGTTCAGGGCTCTATATATTACTATAGGTCCAGTAGCTGCAGAGCACTGACTGATGTCAGGAGGGTGAGTTCAGGGCTCTACATATTACTATAGGTCCAGTAGCTGCAGAGTACTGACTGATGTCAGGAGGGTGAGGTCAGGGCTCTACATATTACTATAGGTCTAGTAGCTGCAGAGTACTGACTGATGTCAGGAGGGTGAGGTCAGTGCTCTACATATTACTATAGGTCCAGTAGCTGCAGAGCACTGACTGATGTCAGGAGGGTGAGGTCAGGGCTCTACATATTACTGTACGTCCAGTAGCTGCAAAGCACTGACTGATGTCAGGAGGGTGAGGTCAGTGCTCTACATAATACTATAGGTCCAGTAGCTGCAGAGCACTGGCTGATGTCAGGAGGGTGAGGTCAGGGCTCTACATATTACTGTACGTCCAGTAGCTGCAGAGTACTGACTGATGTCAGGAGGGTGAGGTCAGTGCTCTACATATTACTATAGGTCCAGTAGCTGCAGAGCACTGACTGATGTCAGGAGGGTGAGGTCAGGGCTCTACATATTACTATAGGTCCAGTAGCTGCAGAGGACTGACTGGTGTCAGGAGGGTGAGGTAAAGACTACATATTACTGTACGTCCAGTAGCTGCAGAGTACTGACTGATGTCAGGAGGGTGAGGTCAGTGCTCTACATATTACTATAGGTCCAGTAGCTGCAGAGCACTGACTGATGTCAGGAGGGTGAGGTCAGGGCTCTACATATTACTATAGGTCCAGTAGCTACAGAGTACTGACTGATGTCAGGAGGGTGAGGTCAGGGCTCTACATATTACTAAAGGTCCAGTAGCTGCAGAGTACTTACTGTTGTCAGGAGGGTGAGGTCAGTGCTCTACATATTACTGTAGGTCCAGTAGCTGCAGAGCACTGACTGATGTCAGGAGGGTGAGGTCAGGGCTGTACATATTACTATAGGTCCAGTAGCTGCAGAGTACTGACTGATGTCAGGAGGGTGAGGTCAGGGCTCTACATATTACTATAGGTCCAGTAGCTGCAGAGTACTGACTGATGTCAGGAGGGTGAGGTCAGTGCTCTACATATTACTATAGGTCCAGTAGCTGCAGAGCACTGACTGATGTCAGGAGGGTGAGGTCAGTGCTCTACATATTACTATAGGTCCAGTAGCTGCAGAGTACTGACTGATGTCAGGAGGGTGAGGTCAGTGCTCTGTATATTACTATAGACCCAGTAGCTGCAGAGTACTGACTGATGTCAGGAGGGTGAGGTCAGTGCTCTGTATATTACTATAGGCCCAGTAGCTGCAGAGTACTGACTGATGTCAGGAGGGTGAGGTCAGGGCTCTACATATTACTGTAGGCCCAGTAGCTGCAGAGTACTGACTGATGTCAGGAGGGTGAGGTCAGTGCTCTGTATATTACTATAGGTCCAGTAGCTGCAGAGTACTGACTGATGTCAGGAGGGTGAGGTCAGTGCTCTGTATATTACTATAGGTCCAGTAGCTGCAGAGTACTGACTGATGTCAGGAGGGTGAGGTCAGTGCTCTACATATTACTATAGGTCCAGTAGCTGCAGAGTACTGACTGATGTCAGGAAGGTGAGGTCAGTGCTCTGTATATTACTATAGGCCCAGTAGCTGCAGAGCACTGACTGATGTCAGGAGGGTGAGGTCAGGGCTCTACATATTACTATAGGTCCAGTAGCTACAGAGTACTGACTGATGTCAGGAGGGTGAGGTCAGGGCTCTACATATTACTAAAGGTCCAGTAGCTGCAGAGTACTTACTGTTGTCAGGAGGGTGAGGTCAGTGCTCTACATATTACTGTAGGTCCAGTAGCTGCAGAGCACTGACTGATGTCAGGAGGGTGAGGTCAGTGCCCTGTGTGTTACTATAGGTCCAGTAGCTGCAGAGCACTGACTGATGTCAGGAGGATGAGGTCAGTGCTCTACATAATATTATAGGTCCAGTATCTGCAGAGTACTGACTGATGTCAGGAGGGTGAGGTAAAGACTATATATTACTGTAGGTCCAGTAGCTGCAGAGTACTGACTGATGTCAGGAGGGTGAGGTCAGTGCTCTACATATTACTATAGGTCCAGTAGCTGCAGAGCACTGACTGATGTCAGGAGGGTGAGGTCAGTGCTCTACATATTACTATAGGTCCAGTAGCTGCAGAGCACTGACTGATGTCAGGAGGGTGAGGTCAGTGCTCTACATATTACTATAGGTCCAGTAGCTGCAGAGCACTGACTGATGTCAGGAGGGTGAGGTAAGGGCTCTACATATTACTATAGGTCCAGTATCTGCAGAGTACTGACTAATGTTAGGAGGGTAAGGTCAGTGCTCTACATATTACTATAGGCCCAGTAGCTGCAGAGCACTGACTGATGTCAGGAGGGTGAGGTCAGTGCTCTACGTATTACTATAGGTCCAGTAGCTGCAGAGTACTGACTGATGTCAGGAGGGTGAGGTCTGGGCTCTACATATTACTATAGGTCCAGTATCTGCAGAGTACTGACTGATGTCAGGAGGGTGAGGTAAAGACTATATATTACTGTAGGTCCAGTAGCTGCAGAGTACTGACTGATGTCAGGAGGGTGAGGTCAGTGCTCTACATATTACTATAGGTCCAGTAGCTGCAGAGCACTGACTGATGTCAGGAGGGTGAGGTCAGTGCTCTACATATTACTATAGGTCCAGTAGCTGCAGAGCACTGACTGATGTCAGGAGGGTGAGGTCAGTGCTCTACATATTACTATAGGTCCAGTAGCTGCAGAGCACTGACTGATGTCAGGAGGGTGAGGTAAGGGCTCTACATATTACTATAGGTCCAGTATCTGCAGAGTACTGACTAATGTTAGGAGGGTAAGGTCAGTGCTCTACATATTACTATAGGCCCAGTAGCTGCAGAGCACTGACTGATGTCAGGAGGGTGAGGTCAGTGCTCTACGTATTACTATAGGTCCAGTAGCTGCAGAGTACTGACTGATGTCAGGAGGGTGAGGTCTGGGCTCTACATATTACTATAGGTCTAGTAGCTGCAGAGTACTGACTGATGTCAGGAGGGTGAGTTCAGGGCTCTATATATTACTATAGGTCCAGTAGCTGCAGAGCACTGACTGATGTCAGGAGGGTGAGTTCAGGGCTCTACATATTACTATAGGTCCAGTAGCTGCAGAGTACTGACTGATGTCAGGAGGGTGAGGTCAGGGCTCTACATATTACTATAGGTCTAGTAGCTGCAGAGTACTGACTGATGTCAGGAGGGTGAGGTCAGTGCTCTATATATTACTGTAGGTCCAGTAGCTGCAGAGCACTGACTGATGTCAGGAGGGTGAGGTCAGGGCTCTACATATTACTATAGGTCCAGTAGCTGCAGAGTACTGACTGATGTCAGGAGGGTGAGGTCAGTGCTCTACATATTACTATAGGTCCAGTAGCTGCAGAGCGCTGACTGATGTCAGGAGGGTGAGGTCAGTGCTCTACATATTACTATAGGTCCAGTAGCTGCAGAGTACTGACTGATGTCAGGAGGATGAGGTAAAGACTATATATTACTATAGGTCCAGTAGCTGCAAAGTACTGACTGATGTCAGGAGGGTGAGGTCAGTGCTCTACATATTACTATAGGTCCAGTAGCTGCAAAGTACTGACTGTTGTCAGGAGGGTGAGGTCAGTGCTCTACATATTACTATAGGTCCAGTAGCTGCAGAGTACTGACTGGTGTCAGGAGGGTGAGGTAAAGACTACATATTACTGTAGGTCCAGTAGCTGCAGAGTACTGACTGTTGTCAGGAGGGTGAGGTCAGGGCTCTACATATTACTATAGGTCCAGTAGCTGCAGAGTACTGACTGATGTCAGGAGGGTGAGGTCAGGGCTCTACATATTACTAAAGGTCCAGTAGCTGCAGAGTACTGACTGATGTCAGGAGGGTGAGGTCAGTGCTCTGTATATTACTATAGGTCCAGTAGCTGCACAGTACTTACTGTTGTCAGGAGGATGAGGTCAGTGCCCTGTATGTTACTGAAGGTCCAGTAGCTGCAGAGTACTGACTGATGTAAGGAGGGTGAGGTCAGTGCTCTGTATATTACTGTAGGTCCAGTAGCTGCAGAGTACTGACTGATGTCAGGAGGGTGAGGTCAGTGCTCTACAAAATACTATAGGTCCAGTAGCTGCAGAGTACTGACTGATGTCAGGAGGGTGAGGTCAGTGCCCTGTGTGTTACTATAGGTCCAGTAGCTGCAGAGCACTGACTGATGTCAGGAGGATGAGGTCAGTGCTCTACATAATATTATAGGTCCAGTATCTGCAGAGTACTGACTGATGTCAGGAGGGTGAGGTAAAGACTATATATTACTGTAGGTCCAGTAGCTGCAGAGTACTGACTGATGTCAGGAGGGTGAGGTCAGTGCTCTACATATTACTATAGGTCCAGTAGCTGCAGAGCACTGACTGATGTCAGGAGGGTGAGGTCAGTGCTCTACATATTACTATAGGTCCAGTAGCTGCAGAGCACTGACTGATGTCAGGAGGGTGAGGTCAGTGCTCTACATATTACTATAGGTCCAGTAGCTGCAGAGCACTGACTGATGTCAGGAGGGTGAGGTAAGGGCTCTACATATTACTATAGGTCCAGTATCTGCAGAGTACTGACTAATGTTAGGAGGGTAAGGTCAGTGCTCTACATATTACTATAGGCCCAGTAGCTGCAGAGCACTGACTGATGTCAGGAGGGTGAGGTCAGTGCTCTACGTATTACTATAGGTCCAGTAGCTGCAGAGTACTGACTGATGTCAGGAGGGTGAGGTCTGGGCTCTACATATTACTATAGGTCCAGTATCTGCAGAGTACTGACTGATGTCAGGAGGGTGAGGTAAAGACTATATATTACTGTAGGTCCAGTAGCTGCAGAGTACTGACTGATGTCAGGAGGGTGAGGTCAGTGCTCTACATATTACTATAGGTCCAGTAGCTGCAGAGCACTGACTGATGTCAGGAGGGTGAGGTCAGTGCTCTACATATTACTATAGGTCCAGTAGCTGCAGAGCACTGACTGATGTCAGGAGGGTGAGGTCAGTGCTCTACATATTACTATAGGTCCAGTAGCTGCAGAGCACTGACTGATGTCAGGAGGGTGAGGTAAGGGCTCTACATATTACTATAGGTCCAGTATCTGCAGAGTACTGACTAATGTTAGGAGGGTAAGGTCAGTGCTCTACATATTACTATAGGCCCAGTAGCTGCAGAGCACTGACTGATGTCAGGAGGGTGAGGTCAGTGCTCTACGTATTACTATAGGTCCAGTAGCTGCAGAGTACTGACTGATGTCAGGAGGGTGAGGTCTGGGCTCTACATATTACTATAGGTCTAGTAGCTGCAGAGTACTGACTGATGTCAGGAGGGTGAGTTCAGGGCTCTATATATTACTATAGGTCCAGTAGCTGCAGAGCACTGACTGATGTCAGGAGGGTGAGTTCAGGGCTCTACATATTACTATAGGTCCAGTAGCTGCAGAGTACTGACTGATGTCAGGAGGGTGAGGTCAGGGCTCTACATATTACTATAGGTCTAGTAGCTGCAGAGTACTGACTGATGTCAGGAGGGTGAGGTCAGTGCTCTACATATTACTATAGGTCCAGTAGCTGCAGAGCACTGACTGATGTCAGGAGGGTGAGGTCAGGGCTCTACATATTACTGTACGTCCAGTAGCTGCAAAGCACTGACTGATGTCAGGAGGGTGAGGTCAGTGCTCTACATAATACTATAGGTCCAGTAGCTGCAGAGCACTGGCTGATATCAGGAGGGTGAGGTCAGGGCTCTACATATTACTGTACGTCCAGTAGCTGCAGAGTACTGACTGATGTCAGGAGGGTGAGGTCAGTGCTCTACATATTACTATAGGTCCAGTAGCTGCAGAGCACTGACTGATGTCAGGAGGGTGAGGTCAGGGCTCTACATATTACTATAGGTCCAGTAGCTGCAGAGGACTGACTGGTGTCAGGAGGGTGAGGTAAAGACTACATATTACTGTACGTCCAGTAGCTGCAGAGTACTGACTGATGTCAGGAGGGTGAGGTCAGTGCTCTACATATTACTATAGGTCCAGTAGCTGCAGAGCACTGACTGATGTCAGGAGGGTGAGGTCAGGGCTCTACATATTACTATAGGTCCAGTAGCTACAGAGTACTGACTGATGTCAGGAGGGTGAGGTCAGGGCTCTACATATTACTAAAGGTCCAGTAGCTGCAGAGTACTTACTGTTGTCAGGAGGGTGAGGTCAGTGCTCTACATATTACTGTAGGTCCAGTAGCTGCAGAGCACTGACTGATGTCAGGAGGGTGAGGTCAGGGCTGTACATATTACTATAGGTCCAGTAGCTGCAGAGTACTGACTGATGTCAGGAGGGTGAGGTCAGGGCTCTACATATTACTATAGGTCCAGTAGCTGCAGAGTACTGACTGATGTCAGGAGGGTGAGGTCAGTGCTCTACATATTACTATAGGTCCAGTAGCTGCAGAGCACTGACTGATGTCAGGAGGGTGAGGTCAGTGCTCTACATATTACTATAGGTCCAGTAGCTGCAGAGTACTGACTGATGTCAGGAGGGTGAGGTCAGTGCTCTGTATATTACTATAGACCCAGTAGCTGCAGAGTACTGACTGATGTCAGGAGGGTGAGGTCAGTGCTCTGTATATTACTATAGGCCCAGTAGCTGCAGAGTACTGACTGATGTCAGGAGGGTGAGGTCAGGGCTCTACATATTACTGTAGGCCCAGTAGCTGCAGAGTACTGACTGATGTCAGGAGGGTGAGGTCAGTGCTCTGTATATTACTATAGGTCCAGTAGCTGCAGAGTACTGACTGATGTCAGGAGGGTGAGGTCAGTGCTCTGTATATTACTATAGGTCCAGTAGCTGCAGAGTACTGACTGATGTCAGGAGGGTGAGGTCAGTGCTCTACATATTACTATAGGTCCAGTAGCTGCAGAGTACTGACTGATGTCAGGAAGGTGAGGTCAGTGCTCTGTATATTACTATAGGCCCAGTAGCTGCAGAGCACTGACTGATGTCAGGAGGGTGAGGTCAGGGCTCTACATATTACTATAGGTCCAGTAGCTACAGAGTACTGACTGATGTCAGGAGGGTGAGGTCAGGGCTCTACATATTACTAAAGGTCCAGTAGCTGCAGAGTACTTACTGTTGTCAGGAGGGTGAGGTCAGTGCTCTACATATTACTGTAGGTCCAGTAGCTGCAGAGCACTGACTGATGTCAGGAGGGTGAGGTCAGTGCCCTGTGTGTTACTATAGGTCCAGTAGCTGCAGAGCACTGACTGATGTCAGGAGGATGAGGTCAGTGCTCTACATAATATTATAGGTCCAGTATCTGCAGAGTACTGACTGATGTCAGGAGGGTGAGGTAAAGACTATATATTACTGTAGGTCCAGTAGCTGCAGAGTACTGACTGATGTCAGGAGGGTGAGGTCAGTGCTCTACATATTACTATAGGTCCAGTAGCTGCAGAGCACTGACTGATGTCAGGAGGGTGAGGTCAGTGCTCTACATATTACTATAGGTCCAGTAGCTGCAGAGCACTGACTGATGTCAGGAGGGTGAGGTCAGTGCTCTACATATTACTATAGGTCCAGTAGCTGCAGAGCACTGACTGATGTCAGGAGGGTGAGGTAAGGGCTCTACATATTACTATAGGTCCAGTATCTGCAGAGTACTGACTAATGTTAGGAGGGTAAGGTCAGTGCTCTACATATTACTATAGGCCCAGTAGCTGCAGAGCACTGACTGATGTCAGGAGGGTGAGGTCAGTGCTCTACGTATTACTATAGGTCCAGTAGCTGCAGAGTACTGACTGATGTCAGGAGGGTGAGGTCTGGGCTCTACATATTACTATAGGTCCAGTATCTGCAGAGTACTGACTGATGTCAGGAGGGTGAGGTAAAGACTATATATTACTGTAGGTCCAGTAGCTGCAGAGTACTGACTGATGTCAGGAGGGTGAGGTCAGTGCTCTACATATTACTATAGGTCCAGTAGCTGCAGAGCACTGACTGATGTCAGGAGGGTGAGGTCAGTGCTCTACATATTACTATAGGTCCAGTAGCTGCAGAGCACTGACTGATGTCAGGAGGGTGAGGTCAGTGCTCTACATATTACTATAGGTCCAGTAGCTGCAGAGCACTGACTGATGTCAGGAGGGTGAGGTAAGGGCTCTACATATTACTATAGGTCCAGTATCTGCAGAGTACTGACTAATGTTAGGAGGGTAAGGTCAGTGCTCTACATATTACTATAGGCCCAGTAGCTGCAGAGCACTGACTGATGTCAGGAGGGTGAGGTCAGTGCTCTACGTATTACTATAGGTCCAGTAGCTGCAGAGTACTGACTGATGTCAGGAGGGTGAGGTCTGGGCTCTACATATTACTATAGGTCTAGTAGCTGCAGAGTACTGACTGATGTCAGGAGGGTGAGTTCAGGGCTCTATATATTACTATAGGTCCAGTAGCTGCAGAGCACTGACTGATGTCAGGAGGGTGAGTTCAGGGCTCTACATATTACTATAGGTCCAGTAGCTGCAGAGTACTGACTGATGTCAGGAGGGTGAGGTCAGGGCTCTACATATTACTATAGGTCTAGTAGCTGCAGAGTACTGACTGATGTCAGGAGGGTGAGGTCAGTGCTCTACATATTACTATAGGTCCAGTAGCTGCAGAGCACTGACTGATGTCAGGAGGGTGAGGTCAGGGCTCTACATATTACTGTACGTCCAGTAGCTGCAAAGCACTGACTGATGTCAGGAGGGTGAGGTCAGTGCTCTACATAATACTATAGGTCCAGTAGCTGCAGAGCACTGGCTGATGTCAGGAGGGTGAGGTCAGGGCTCTACATATTACTGTACGTCCAGTAGCTGCAGAGTACTGACTGATGTCAGGAGGGTGAGGTCAGTGCTCTACATATTACTATAGGTCCAGTAGCTGCAGAGCACTGACTGATGTCAGGAGGGTGAGGTCAGGGCTCTACATATTACTATAGGTCCAGTAGCTGCAGAGGACTGACTGGTGTCAGGAGGGTGAGGTAAAGACTACATATTACTGTACGTCCAGTAGCTGCAGAGTACTGACTGATGTCAGGAGGGTGAGGTCAGTGCTCTACATATTACTATAGGTCCAGTAGCTGCAGAGCACTGACTGATGTCAGGAGGGTGAGGTCAGGGCTCTACATATTACTATAGGTCCAGTAGCTACAGAGTACTGACTGATGTCAGGAGGGTGAGGTCAGGGCTCTACATATTACTAAAGGTCCAGTAGCTGCAGAGTACTTACTGTTGTCAGGAGGGTGAGGTCAGTGCTCTACATATTACTGTAGGTCCAGTAGCTGCAGAGCACTGACTGATGTCAGGAGGGTGAGGTCAGGGCTGTACATATTACTATAGGTCCAGTAGCTGCAGAGTACTGACTGATGTCAGGAGGGTGAGGTCAGGGCTCTACATATTACTATAGGTCCAGTAGCTGCAGAGTACTGACTGATGTCAGGAGGGTGAGGTCAGTGCTCTACATATTACTATAGGTCCAGTAGCTGCAGAGCACTGACTGATGTCAGGAGGGTGAGGTCAGTGCTCTACATATTACTATAGGTCCAGTAGCTGCAGAGTACTGACTGATGTCAGGAGGGTGAGGTCAGTGCTCTGTATATTACTATAGACCCAGTAGCTGCAGAGTACTGACTGATGTCAGGAGGGTGAGGTCAGTGCTCTGTATATTACTATAGGCCCAGTAGCTGCAGAGTACTGACTGATGTCAGGAGGGTGAGGTCAGGGCTCTACATATTACTGTAGGCCCAGTAGCTGCAGAGTACTGACTGATGTCAGGAGGGTGAGGTCAGTGCTCTGTATATTACTATAGGTCCAGTAGCTGCAGAGTACTGACTGATGTCAGGAGGGTGAGGTCAGTGCTCTGTATATTACTATAGGTCCAGTAGCTGCAGAGTACTGACTGATGTCAGGAGGGTGAGGTCAGTGCTCTACATATTACTATAGGTCCAGTAGCTGCAGAGTACTGACTGATGTCAGGAAGGTGAGGTCAGTGCTCTGTATATTACTATAGGCCCAGTAGCTGCAGAGCACTGACTGATGTCAGGAGGGTGAGGTCAGGGCTCTACATATTACTATAGGTCCAGTAGCTACAGAGTACTGACTGATGTCAGGAGGGTGAGGTCAGGGCTCTACATATTACTAAAGGTCCAGTAGCTGCAGAGTACTTACTGTTGTCAGGAGGGTGAGGTCAGTGCTCTACATATTACTGTAGGTCCAGTAGCTGCAGAGCACTGACTGATGTCAGGAGGGTGAGGTCAGGGCTGTACATATTACTATAGGTCCAGTAGCTGCAGAGTACTGACTGATGTCAGGAGGGTGAGGTCAGGGCTCTACATATTACTATAGGTCCAGTAGCTGCAGAGTACTGACTGATGTCAGGAGGGTGAGGTCAGTGCTCTGTATATTACTATAGGTCCAGTAGCTGCAGAGTACTGACTGATGTCAGGAGGGTGAGGTCAGTGCTCTACATATTACTATAGGTCCAGTAGCTGCAGAGTACTGACTGATGTCAGGAAGGTGAGGTCAGTGCTCTGTATATTACTATAGGCCCAGTAGCTGCAGAGCACTGACTGATGTCAGGAGGGTGAGGTCAGTGCTCTACATAATACTATAGGTCCAGTAGCTGCAGAGCACTGACTGATGTCAGGAGGGTGAGGTCAGTGCCCTGTATGTTACTGTACGTCCAGTAGCTGCAGAGTACTGACTGATGTCAGGAGGGTGAGGTCAGTGCTCTACATATTACTATAGGTCCAGTAGCTGCAGAGTACTGACTGATGTCAGGAGGGTGAGGTCAGTGCTCTACATAATACTATAGGTCCAGTAGCTGCAGAGTACTGACTAATGTCAGGAGGGTGAGGTCAGTGCTCTACATATTACTATAGGTCCAGTAGCTGCAGAGTACTTACTGTTGTCAGGAGCGTGAAAAATAAAAAAAGTTATGGCTTCGGGAAAACAGGAAAGAAAAAAGAAAAACACAAAAACAAAAAAAACTCAGGTATCCAAGGGGTTAACAAGCAATGCTAGGTATATTTAGATTTTACCTTGTATTCCACTGTGTATTCACTGGCAGGAGCCTGTCATATGATTAATACAAGCTAGACTTGTAAATGTAACCCTGCTATGTATACAGGTAAAACTCGAAAAATTAAAATATTGTGCAAAGTTCATTTATTTCAGTAATGCAACTTAAAGGTGAAACTAATTTATGAGATAGACTCATTACAGGCAAAGCGAGATATTTCAAGCCTCTATTTGTTATAATTTGGAGGATTATGGCTTACAGTTTATGAAAACCCCAAAGTCACAATCTCAGGTCCCCTTTATTCAGGGGTATGGATTAATTAGCTGACTAGAGTGTGACACTGTGAGCCTAGAATATTCAACCTTTTCCCTTCCCCTCCATGACGGCACCTTACATTGAGATTATCCTCCTCCTCCAGCCAGGCAGGGACAGGAAGGTTCAAAAGGGCCCGCCTCCTCACCATCTTCAGTGTCTTCCTGTCCCTGCCAGGCGGAGGATGGGAGGAATTCCGGCTCTATCGAGAGCTCTCTGCAGGCGCATTGCGCCGGGCTGCGGGCTTACCTTGGGCAAGTAAGCCCGTCCTACGGAGTGCCTGCCGCGGCTCCCTCCTTAGGCCTCACGGGCGTCAGCGTGAGGCCGCGCGCGCGGCTCCCGGACACTCAGCTGAGTACTTCCGGGTTTCAAGTCACGCGCTGCCCGAGATTCTCGGCTCCGGCGCGTGACGCCATCAGGGGCCTGATTAAGCCGGCTAGGGCGTGCCGGACCGGAGGGCCCCTGCAATTTCCGGCGGGAAAATTTAAAACTGGCGTCCTGGGCAAGGTGAGAGTCACCCTCTGACCAGGCATCAGCAAGCTCCTGCAGTCTCTACAATCCAGGATGGATCTAGAGGAGACCGTGGAACAACCTGTAGCAGTGAGTGTCACCAGGTTGTGAGTATATAATACAGCTTGCTGATGATGTTAATGTGTCCCTTTCTCTCTCTCTGTGGATGTGTGTAGAGTGATAGGGACACCTCAGTTAGGCCTAAGATACCTCCGAAATCTAAAACTGTTAGATGCCGGGTGTGCTCAGTTAGGCTCCCTGAGGGTCACGCTAAAAACTATGTGGGAGATGTACGGAAGGCGTAATTAGAGAAGAAGTTCCGTCCTTAAGGCAGGAACTGCAGGATCTGATTAAGCAGGAGATTAGTACTGCCTTTTCAGAGTTCTCTGCGGTCCCTAGCACCCCTTCCACTTCCACACAGCACGTCAGGAAAAATCACCTTTAAAAGATTCTGCTTCTTCATCTTCTGAGATTTCTTCGGATAGCGATGATAGCAGTAACTACTCTGACTCCGATAATGTTTTTAAGAACTACCTATTCTCGTCGGACGACATAAACGATCTTTTAAAGGCGGTTAGGGATACTATGGAGATTAAAGAAGAAAGAGTTCATAGATCCGCCCAGGATAAGATGTTCTCAGTACTAGAGTCTAAGAAAAAGAGAGTTTTTCCCATTCACAAGAATATACAGTCACTTATCCTAAGAGAGTGGAAAACCCTGACCGCAAGGTCTTTTTACCTAGGACTATTAGAAAAAGACTCCCTTTTGACGAGGACGAGCTAGCCCCATTTTTAAGTTGCCCGAAGATAGACGTATCTCTTTCAAAACTAGCTAAGGGCACTTCCTTACCCTTTGAGGATACAGGGTCACTACGTGATCCAATGGATAAGAAAGTAGATACCAACCTGAGGAGAACCTGGGACGCAGCTGCGGCCTTGTTTAAGCCTAATATTGCGGCCACTTCTGTAGCCAGGTCCCTAAGGATCTGGCTTGTCCAGTTAGAGACTCTATTAAAAGCCAATACTCCATATGAAAACTTTTCGATTCCTTCCCCTTTGTTAAAGGCGGTTGATTTCTTATCAGATACCACAGCAGATTCAGTAAGACTGACCGCGAGAGTCACTGCGTTAGCCAATAACTCCAGAAGGGCACTCTGGGTAAAGGCTTGGTCAGGGGACATAGGCTCTAAAGTAAAATTATGTAATATCCCGTTCCACGGCAATCTTCTCTTCGGGCAGGATCTGGATAAAATACTGGAAAAAGCCTCTGACTCCAAAAAGAGCTTTCCAGAAGATAAAAAGAAGAGAAAAACTCCATTTTTTCGTCCCCAAAGGAAAAGTAGTTTTCAGGCCAAAAGGAATAAGTCAGAGAACTGGAGGGGGAAAACAGAGAAATAGGGGATTTATGTTTTCTTCCCGCACCGAAGAACCCTCTAAAAAGTGACATCAGGATTCCGGTGGGGGAAGGCTGAAAAATTTGTGCATTGCTGGGACAGATACACAGACAGCCCCTGGATACGGAGTACCCTTCGTCAGGGTTACAGTATACCCTTCATATCCCCACCCCCCACAATATTCGTTATAACCCCAGTTCAGAGCTCGGAACAGGTTCAACTCTGTCTAGAGCAGGAGATCGAACCTTTAGTTCAGATGAACGTCCTAATTCAGGTACCTTCAGAACAGGCTGGTCAGGGTTGTTAATCGACAGTCTTCATGATAAAAAAACCGAACGGAAAGATGCGTCTTATTATAAATATGAAGCCCCTGAACAAATACATAAAGTCCGAAAGATTCAAAATGGAGTCCATAAAAACCACAATAAACGTTTTACAGAAGGCAGCGTTCTTTGCTTCCATAGATTTAAAGGACGCGTACTTCCACGCACTCCATCCACCCACATTCTCAACAGTTCTTAAGAATTGCGGTTTGGATTCAGGGGTGCCCGAGGCATTTCCAATTTCAGGCACTGCCGTTCGGCATAACAACTGCCCCCAGACTCTTCACCAAGATCATGCTGGAAGTGATTACCCCTCTGAGAAGGGAGAAGGTCATGATAGTCCCATATCTGGACGACCTGTTAATTGTGGGGGACTCACAAAAGACCCTAGAGGACAGTCTAGCCAAGACAATAGGCAGGTTAGAGGAACTAGGGTGGATTTTAAATTGGGAGAAATCGCAATTAATTCCCACCCAACAGATAATCTTTTGGGAATCCTGATAGACTCAGTGAAGGAAGAATGCTTTCTGCCAGAGGAGAAGATAAAAAGATTCAGGGGCAGGTGAAGCAATTCAGGGAGCAGAAGTCCCATACTATAAGACAGACAATGGCCCTAATAGGTTCATTTACAGCCTGTATTCCCGCGGTAAAATGGGCGCAGATACGCTCCCGACCCCTCCAAAACCATATGTTAAAAGAGTGGGGGAAAACAGGAGTCCCTAGACAAACCGATAAGTATCCCGGATCAGATCCTGTCGTCCCTAAGGTGGTGGGAGTTAAGACCCAACCTGCAGAGGGGAGTTCCGTGGCTGGTAAGAGAACAACTGATCCTCACCACGGATGCCAGTCTCCGGGGTTGGGGAGCACACCTACTGTCATGGTCAGGCCAGGGAGAATGGTCCCAATCCCAGAGAAAACTCTCGTCGAATTACCGAGAGCTGCTGGCGGTATGGGAGGCCCTCCGTCTTTTTCTCAAAAACTGAGGAATCACAACGCTCAGTTAAGATCCGACAACAGGACGGTAGTATCATATTTAAACCGTCAGGGGGAACGAAGAGCGATCTTCTGCTAGCTTTAACCGAAAAATTTTTCTATGGGCGGAGGAGAATCTCCTCTCCCTATCAGCGGTATTTTTAAAAGGAACACAAAACATCCAGGCGGATTTCCTAAGCCGCAGGAAGCTGGATCCGGGGAATGGAGTCTAAAGCCGGAAATTTTCCAGGCTCTAACGCAGAGGTGGGGACTCCCCAGATAGATTTATTTGCGAACAGGTCAAATGCAAAGCTCCCAGTCTATTTTTCCCTGGATCCACGGGATCAGGGAGTGCAGGAGTGGATGCTCTGGCTCTTCCTTGGAACTTCAGCCTAGCATACTGCTTCCCACCTCTGCCTCTGATTCCAAGGGTACTCAGAAAAATAAAGGAGGGGACGGCCAGCGTAATTTTAATTGTACCCAATTGGCCGAGACGTTCATGGTTCCCTCTTCTAGCAAGCTTGTCTATGGAGGAACCTTGGATTCTGCCCTGGTCAGAGGACCTCCTAAGTCAGGGGCCCATCCTACACCCCAGAACAGTAAGCCTACACCTTTCAGCCTGGATCCTGAAAGGGCAGTCCTAAAAGCTAGGGGTCTATCTCATAGTGTAATTGATACCATGCTAGCCAGTAAAAAGGAAGTCACGAATAAGATTTACCGTAAGATCTGGTACAGATACGTTTCCTGGTGCTCAGAGAACCACTCTAAATCTACAGATAGTATTCTGTCTATCCTTGAGTTCCTCCAAGAAGGGCTCTCCAAAGGGTTGAGACCTAGCACTCTTAGGGTGCAGATATCAGCTTTAAGCGCCTGCCTAGATGAGAAATTAGCTGCTAAACCCTGGATCATCCGGTTTATGAAGGGAGCGGACAGACTTAAGCCAAGATGTAGACCTCTGGCCGCGCCATGGGATTTAAACACCGTTCTTTCCGGGCTCACTAGACCTCCCTTTGAGCCTTTAGACTCAGCAAGCATAAGATTTCTGACTCTAAAAACGGTTTTCTTAGTCGCCATTACCTCTGCACGTCGGGTTAATGAAATCCAGGCCTTCTCGGTTAAGAAACCATTCCTGACGGTTAGCGACGATAGAATAATTCTAAGGTTTGACGAATCCTTTTACCTAAGGTAGTGTCAGAGTTCCACAGAATGGAGGAAGTAGTTCTTCCATCATTTTGTGAAAATCCCAGGACTAATAAAGAAAGAGAGTTCCACACTCTAGATGTTAGGAGATGTGTTCTCAAATATATTTCAGCAACCAAGGACTGGAGGAAGTCGAATAATCTCTTCATCCAGTTTCTGGGCGCTAGGAAGGGACTTAAAGCATCCAGGCCCTCCATTTCACGCTGGCTAAAATCTGCTATTTCCGAGGCCTACCTGACAATGGGAGAGGTTCCCCAGTTAACGTCAGAGCCCATTCCACGAGATCAGTATCGACGTCCTGGGCGGAAGAAGCTTCTGCTTCCCTGGACCAGATATGTAAAGCTGCAACCTGGTCTAATCCTCACACCTTTGTAAAACACTATAGGATAGATATCGACTCTAAAAGGGATCTGTCCTTCGGTAGAAAAGTTTTACAAGCGGTGGTCCCTCCCTAGGCGTTAATCTGATAATTCTCAATGTAAGGTGCCGTCATGGAGGGGAGGGGAAAAGTTGAATTAGTCTTACCGGTAATTCCCTTTTCGCGAATCCTCCATGACGGCACCTCGTATATTCCCCCCCTATATAAAAAAAAAAAATAATAATAATATATATATATATATATATATAATAAAGAATAAAAGAGAAAGAGGAGAGATATATATATAATAGAAATTGTTACCTAGTTAGTGCTATATATATGCAGTTAATACATAGAACAGAGCTATTTATCTCACTGGTGAGGGGTATGAGTGAGTGTGTAAGTTTAGGGCCTGTCATGACCAGAAGACACTGAAGATGGTGAGGAGGCGGGCCCTTTTGAACCTTCCTGTCCCTGCCTGGCTGGAGGAGGAGGATAATCTCAATGTAAGGTGCCGTCATGGAGGATTCGCGAAAAGGGAATTACCGGTAAGACTAATTCAACTTTTCATAATATTCTAATTTTAAGTTGCATTACTGAAAAAAACGAACTTTTACACGATATTCTAATTCTTCGAGTTTCAGCTGTATAAGCAATAGAACATAAAAATGTCTGCAAATAATTCTCAGTTCTAAATATAATGTCTCATTTGTGTACTTGTGATAAGATTAAGTATGCAGCAGCCATAGGAGGAGGTCCGGCTATATCACTTGTGGCTCACATCAGAGCATGTTAGTTAATCAGAAAATGACCATATAAATGACACTGTAGAATACTGACTACAATAAAAAGGCATGTACAGTATGAGCGAATCAGCACTTAAGCAGCTGCCCACTGTCACAAGTCTGTGCAACTATATAAATTCACTTGTCACTGAAATTGGCATTTCATTACGTAGGTGCCCATAGTGAATATGGATCTTAATTTTTTTTGTTGCAAGCTGAATCTGTTGAGAGATATTGCTGAAAGCTAGCATTGTATGGGAGAACTATCGGTACAGTGGTATGATGACTCTGTGACTGCTTTGTGACGGGCGCTATGAGGGGATTAAAGAGGATGACTCTCTTAAATAGGCACTGTGGAACATAATAAACCTGCCAACGCTTAAACTCATATTTATGTCTCTTTCCCATCTCCAACAGTTCTAGATATGCATTCAGCACCCTCTAGAACACCGCATCTCTTTCCTATGACTCTTTCCAAAGCTCCCACCCCCACAGTTAAAACTATTTGGTTAAAATCTTTTTTCACTGGTTGCACTTGACATAGAAACTTTAAAAGAGTTGTCCGGACTCCGGGTTCAGAGCTGAAACTGGACATACCCCTTTAAGAACCATGCATGGCATATCTGGTTTATTGAAGTCTACACAAATGAATGATCTAAATCCTGTGTACAGTGATTTACAGGTATGTGTACCTCATGCCATGTCCGAGAACAAATAGGAACAATTGAATTTTGATTTGTCTGACTCCTTCTAGCAGGTATACTCCACCTGTACATCATATTTTGAGTAGGTAGAGGAGAACCTATAAAGGCATACATATCATCTGATGTCATTATGAAATTACATGGTTCGATTTCTACCCTATCACTACCTGGTCTACCACATGCTGGTTCAGAATGGCTTTAAATGGGTTATCTTAGCCCTCAAATGGGAGAACATAACAAAAGAACATATACTTTATCACGTTTGTGGACACGCAGGAAGTTTTCTTATAAATTGGTCAACTTGTCACCTTAGTTAGGGAACAGTGCAGCCCTATGCTCCAACCAAACTGCCTACTTGGATGATCTGCCATAAATAGCAGCCCCCAACTGGGCGACGATCCCTAACCTAAGTGCATGAGACCTAAACTGGTTAAAGGGGGTCAAAACCTGAATATCATGTCACAGAACCAAAGGAGAGAAAACATGCAGGGTCAAATTCCAGGCAGAATCAAAAACAGAAGATAAGTTTAGAGGCAAAGTGAGCATGACAGAGACGAGGTCCCAAACAGCAGGTCAGAGATTCAGAATCCAGAAAGCAAACAACAAAGCTTGTGAGGCAGGAGGACAAATCACAGGCAACTGTGGGCAGCAGATGCCTGTTTAAATAAATAACCCACCGACAGGAAGCACATGACGCCAACACTTAGCCCGATTGGCCCGGCGTGCCTGATAGGCCAATAAGCCCCACAGTCAGCTGGGCTTGTTGCCACAGAAATGAAGTGATGCAAGCAGTGCCACATTAGAGAGAGTGTAGACAGGTAAGTACGACACAACCCCTTTAAGCAAACAGGTATTTTTTTTATATTAGGAGATCTGTGAGAACAGCGTAGCCCATGGCAATTGGCCAAAACTTTATTTTCTAAACTCTTGTCTACAATGACCACGTGGCTTTATGTCATTTTCCTGGACGTCGCTTCTAGTATTCTGCTTATTTATTTGAATAAGCCACTTTTCAGATTCAGAAATGATGCACACGACATAGAGGTTATAACCCTGTGTTATATTGTAACAAAGCAACAATTACATCACCTTTTCATCTCAATACAAAAATAGCACCACAAATAATTGTACAGTATACAGTACCATAGTAACAGTGGAACATTGTAGTGATCAGTTAGCACCATTGTAAAATGCTACAAGTCCATGCAACAGACTAACATACAAACCTAATGTAAAAGCAACATCACTGGTTTGTTCGGGCTTGTTCATAGTGTGTGTCTGCATCAGACTGAACTGCTACATAAGTAGGAGGATTTACATAAATTGGGAGGTATATTCTTTTATTTCTGTTCGTATTATAGGCTACAGTATATTGTGGTAGAAGGTAAAATATAAAAACTGCTCACTCACCAGTCACACATTAGTCAAAACCCTTCTCACTACCCTCCAGTTCATAAAAGTTGTTTATTTTGTAGCCAACCCCCATTTTAGTCAGGGGCAGGAACGCACTGTAGCTACAGTTAAAAAGGGCACCCATCTGCTCCCTGCAGCTCTGTTCCAGAACTAAAGGGTCCAATCCAGCTCCTTTTTCCAGACATGCCAGCAGTGATGTGCTGGTTGGAAAAATATCACCGCTGAAGCCACAGATTGGCTACAGCCGCGCACGTGACCCTAAGCCAGACGTTTACACGTCAGAGACTGGACCAGACCTTCAGCACAGGAACACAATAGCGAGGAGCAGGTAAGTGGATTTATTATTTTAGCTACAGAACTGTCCTGACCCTAGCTAAAAAAGGGTTGAAGCTGGAATACCCCTTTAAGCTGCCCATATACATTAGATAAGGCGCATAGGCGCTCTATACAGCGGGATCATAATTTTCCTCTTCCTACTGGTTATACCTCCAGCTACACAGCCAGGTATCCTACGTGCTTTCCCAGCCGCCTGCCTACACTGTGCACTCATTTTGAAGCTGTGTGATATCAGGACCTCTGGGATCCTTCTCTTCTGAAGTCTTGGCAAAGAACTGCCAATATAATAATTAGATAGAGGGTTCCTTCTCCCCATGTGCATTAGTTTACATCTGGACACATTGAACTGCAGTTTCCATCTTTTGGACCAATTATTCAGAGAAGTATGTTAGCACCAACATCGGATCTGACGGTAAACTAGGAGGTTCGCACCATGTGTGTGGTTTCTGTTTGAAACGATGTGCAAAACGTATGCCCCAGATGTATGCAGCTGTTCAATTCAACATCATGTACCTGCATATCACTTGTATACAGCTCTTTAGGAAAGCGTAGTCGGCTACTCCCAGCCAAACGTTCCCACAAATGCACTTGTCCAATTACCTGTTTTAAAGTTTGGCTTTCATTTTCGGAACTGCACCATATGGTTTCTGGCAGTTTACATAAAGTATAGACTCCCCCTATATTTCAATCACCTCAGTGTAACCACACGCTAGTGAGTTGTAGTTACTATTGTTATCCACCAGGTGTCAGTAAATAACAGTATAATAAGTAGAAGGATGTGTGACTGGCTGAACTGACAGCTGACCTCCTGTATGTTCTGCCTCCCACCCCCCAAATTATTAAATTAACAACTATCAAATAATCTACCTAAGGCTCTACAGATAAAACGTACTCACTGCATCTGAATCTTCTTTGTACAATGCTGAGTACTTTGTTTTAGATGACAATTATCATATCTTTATCACAACTTAGTGTCTGTGTTTATATACAGAATTTAGCAATACATAATATATATATATATACACACACGTTTCACCTGTGGTATGCCTTGTGCTAGTGGTATAGATGTCTGGATCTCAGCCCAATACACATCTAATGGCAATTATATAAACATCATGGATAAATCCGATAATGAGAACACCTATCCACTCTGTGGCATCCTTCAAACACCTACTGCAAGGTAGGGCAGGGGTCTGACAACTAAAGCAATAGCGTAAATGGGGACATTAGGTTGCCATAGATTTGCTTCCGGAATACAATGGCTTCCTCCAGTGGACTTCAGTTACAACGTGCAAAGTGCAGGGTAAAAATTTTTTATTTTTTTTTACTTTGGCAAATCAGGCGTGCTCCCTTTTGCATCTAGGAATGTGAAATGATGGTAAAATGGTAAACTAAAAAAAAATAATACACTGGGGTACAGTTAATTTCTGATTGATAAATGATATAATTCTGGCTATATGCAGCCACCATTTGGTGGGGGTGGGGCCTAACTGCAAATAAATATATACCACTTCTATTGAATTTATAGAAAACTGTATAAGGCCTCGTCCACGTCTTCATTTTTCACTGACGTGTGCTGTCCGCGTTTTCCACACGTACCCATTGATTAAAATGTGTCTGTTCACATTTCAGTATTTTTTTACTGACCATGGGTCAGTAAAAAAATCATGGAAACATGCACTACTTTGATCCGTGATGCAGACCAAGTATGCCCATAGAAGTCTATGGGTCGATGAAAATCACAGAGGGGAGATTCTTTGGAAATTAATTTTTAACTGAGCAATGTCAGAAAATTACGTATGACACACGGATGGGACACACAGACCAACCACGGATCCTTCACGGACATCTTAACAGATGAAACACGTACGCTTTTTTTCACGGACGGGTCACTGACATGGAAATATGGACGAGGCCTAAATCTGCATGTATTGAGCTTCCTCCAGTGGAGACTGTAGGTAGTACTTGATAGTCTTAGCAGAGACCAAACGTGAGCATCCACCTCTCCATTTAAGTCAGTGGATGTTGTGGAAACATACAAGGGTGGGACGCATTTTCTCATGGCCAGAAATAAATTCCCAGCACTGAATTTATGCACATCTCTTGGCTGGACAGTTCCCTGCAGTTCTATGTGGGAATAAGTGCTCTGATACTATTACCCTAACAGCTGTTAAACCATTACTTAAGTATTAACGGTATATGCACAAACTGAACCACTCTATGGGGGGAATTTATCATTAGGAGAATATTTGAAGTCAGTTTTGCTTCAGTCTGTGTTGGAGTACTTTGTGCCACATTTATCAAATGTTGCATTTTGTTTGATAAATTTGGCTTGTCCTTAAGGCTAGGTTCACGCGACGACATTTGTCGGGCAACATTTTGTTGCACCAATGTCGAGCTACAATTTTTATAATGGTAGTCTATGGTGTTGCACTGAGACATGCAATATGCTGTGACTGCAACACGACAGTCACAAAAAATCCATTCAAGATGGATTTTTCTGCAACTGTTGCATCGCAGTTGCAGCATGTTGCATGCCGCAGTGCGACACCATAGACTACCATTATAAAAATTGTAGCTCGACATTGGTGCAACAAAATGTTGCAGTGTTGTTGTGCCCTATTTGTTGCGCGACTTATTGTCGCGCAACAAATGTCGTCGTGTGAACCTACTTCACCCTGCTCCTCGAGTGAGATTGCGACTTATTTGTGCAACTCATTAACATAGCTAACGACACCCACTTTCCCATCCATATTACAAAACTGGAGTGAGTGGTGTACACATGCAAAAAGTCACAAAATTTTGCGCGAGTGTAAAAAGTCGCAAATTTTTGCGCAATCGCATAAATTTTGCACAAGTGAGTGCAAAAAAGTCGCAAAAGCCCTATTTTGAGACTTTTTGATGCCAGAATTCTGGAGTGAAGGTATGATAAATCAGGGCCTATAAATTCCATTTTTTGGTGGTTAGAAGCTATAATGGTTCTGCCTTTATTGCACTTGTCATGTACACAACTAGCCTTGTACCCACTGTCTGTAGCCAGGCTAAAGCTATTAGATGCACTCTTACCCTGGGTTCAGACCTGAGCATTCTTGAAACGCGCGTTTTACGCGCGTATTTTAGCGCGTTTTTGCAAATAGGAAACGCGCGTTCGTACGCGCATTCTTGTGATTGACTACTGTGGTGTCAATCACAAAACGCGCGACAAACGCCCCAAAAAAAGCTCAAGTACTTGTTTATGCGTCGGGCGTTTTACAGCGCGTTCAAACGCGCTGTAAAACGCTCAAGTGAGAACCAGGGCCATAGGAAAGCATTGGTTTTCATGTGTTGAGCGTTTTACAGCGCATTTGAACGCGCTGTAAAACGCTCAGGTGTGAACTTAGGGTTAGGTTTAACTTGGTGCATTCTGACTCACTGCACTTCTGCCGATCAGTTGTGCTCAGTCCAGGTGCTGTTTGTACTCGGGGCACCGTACTTTTAGTAGTATTGCAATTATACTGGGTATTGTGGCTTTGTTTCAGAAAAGCAGCTACTATTAGGCCTCTTTCACACTTGCGTTGTGAAGATCCGGCGTGCACTTCCGTCGCCGGAATGCACGCCGGATCCGGCACAACACAAGTGAACTGAAAGCATTTGAAGACTGATCAGTCTTCAAAATGCTTTCAGTGTTACTATGACAGCCAGGACGCTACTAGCGTCCTGGTTGCCATAGTAGCAGTGGTGGAGCGGCATACTTACATTCCGTGCTCCTCCCGGGGCGCTCCTGAATGACGTCAGAGCGCCCCGCGGGCATGGATCACGTGATCCATGCGATCACGTGATCTATACACTGGGACGCCCTGACGTCATCCTGGAGCGTCCCGGGAGCCGCACGGAATGTAAGTATGCCGCTCCCCCTACTCTTTACTATGGCAACCAGGACTTTAGCGTCCTGGCTGCCATAGTAACCATTGACAAAAAGCTAAACGTCAGATCCGGCGATGCGCGGAAACGACGTTTAGCTAAAGGCCGGATCCGGACTAATGCCCTTCAATGAGCATTAATTCCGGATCCGGCGTTACGGCATGTCTTCCGGATTTTTGGACGGAGACAAATCCGCAGCATGCTGCGCTTTTGTCAACGTCCAAAAAACATTGACATACTGAACGGAAGACATCCTGATGCATCCTGAACGGATTTCTCTCCATTCAGGATGCATGGGGATAATCCTGATCAGTAGCTTTCTGTCCTAGAGACCCGAGGACGGATCTCTAGGACGGAAAGCTAAAGCACTAGTGTGAAAGAGGCCTTAGTATGAACAGCATCCAAAACAAAGAGGAGGCTGCAGCGCACCTTCCTCAAAAAACTGATTGTTAGGGTGCCGGAAGTTGGACCTCCACCCATGTAATACTGAAGGCCAATCTTAGGTACAGGCCATGAATAACCACCACTTTAAGCACTGAGTGCCAGGATAGTACAGTCAACAGATACAGTGGAGGAAATAATTATTTGACCCCTCACTGATTTTGTAAGTTTGTCCAATGACAAAGAAATGAAAAGTCTCAGAACAGTATCATTTCAATGGTAGGTTTATTGTAACAGTGGCAGATAGCACATCAAAAGGAAAATCGAAAAAATAACTTTAAATAAAAGATAGCAACTGATTTGCATTTCATTGAGTGAAATAAGTATTTGAACCCCTACCAACCATTAAGAGTTCTGGCTCCCACAGAGTGGTTAGACACTTCTACTCAATTAGTCACCCTCATTAAGGACACCTGTCTTAACTAGTCACCTGTATAAAAGACACCTGTCCACAGAATCAATCAATTGTCCACAGAACCAAACTCTCCAACATGGGAAAGACCAAAGAGCTGTCCAAGGATGTCAGAGACAAAATTGTAGACCTGCACAAGGCTGGAATGGGCTACAAAACCATTAGCAAGAAGCTGGGAGAGAAGGTGACAACTGTTGGTGCGATTGTTCGAAAATGGAAGGAGCACAAAATGACCATCAATCGACCTCGCTCTGGGGCTCCACGCAAGATCTCACCTCGTGGGGTGTCAATGGTTCTGAGAAAGGTGAAAAAGCATCCTAGAACTACACGGGAGGAGTTAGTTAATGACCTCAAATTAGCAGGGACCACAGTCACCAAGAAAACCATTGGAAACACATTACACTGCAATGGATTAAAATCCTGCAGGGCTCGCAAGGTCTCCCTGCTCAGGAAGGCACATGTGCAGGCCCGTCTGAAGTTTGCCAATGAACACCTGAATGATTCAGAGAGTGACTGGGAGAAGGTGCTGTGGTCTGATGAGACCAAAATAGAGCTCTTTGGCATTAACTCAACTCGCTGTGTTTGGAGAAAGAAAATGCTGCCTATGACCCCCAAAACACCGTCCCCACCGTCAAGCATGGGGGTGGAAACATTTTGCTTTGGGGTGTTTTTCTGCTAAGGGCACAGGACAACTTATTCGCATTAACGGGAAAATGGACGGAGCCATGTATCGTGAAATCCTGAGCGACAACCTCCTTCCCTCTGCCAGGAAACTGAAAATGGGTCGTGGATGGGTGTTCCAGCACGACAATGACCCAAAACATACAGCAAAGGCAACAAAGGAGTGGCTCAAGAAGAAGCACATTAAGGTCATGGAGTGGCCTAGTCAGTCTCCGGACCTTAATCCAATCGAAAACCTATGGAGGGAGCTCAAGCTCAGAGTTGCACAGAGACAGCCTCGAAACCTTAGGGATTTAGAGATGATCTGCAAAGAGGAGTGGACCAACATTCCTCCTAAAATGTGCGCAAACTTGGTCATCAATTACAAGAAACGTTTGACCTCTGTGCTTGCAAACAAGGGTTTTTCCACCAAGTATTAAGTCTTTTTTTGTTAGAGGGTTCAAATACTTATTTCACTCAATGAAATGCAAATCAGTTGCTATCTTTTATTTAAAGTTATTTTTTCGATTTTCCTTTTGATGTGCTATCTGCCACTGTTACAATAAACCTACCATTGAAATGATACTGTTCTGAGACTTTTCATTTCGTTGTCATTGGACAAACTTACAAAATCAGTGAGGGGTCAAATAATTATTTCCTCCACTGTAGCTGTCCACAGATACATTTCACCGCTTGTGGCACAATGTATAAGCTAATGGCAATACCAAAATGAAGCTTTTCTATGTTCTAAAATCACCTGCTGATTAGCAAATGATGTCACCTCGTGACATCATCATTATTGCACTTGTTAATACAGGTAAGATAATCAAACATGCTTTTGTTTTCAGTATTTTTTTGCTTACTGAGGGACTATGGATGAAATCACACTGTAAAAAAACACACAAAAAAAACATTTTCATGGTGTTTTTAACAGTTTTTGGGTGCATTTTAACGTGATTACGCTTGTCTACAGGGAAATATTAAATGCACTACCAAGAATGCTTTTTTTAGGGAGCTTTGGTGCCGTTTTTGAGTCAGTGGAAGTCTCTTTTTTGATATTTTTCCCTTCTCTTTGGGACTTGATATATGCCCCGAAATTGCATTTTACTAGTAAAACACCACCAAAACTTTTTAGTGCACAGTGAGGGTATATTCTGCTGCTGATGGATTAAAAGCTGCATCTTGGATGCATTTTGTAACTGAAGCCCACTGTCTTCACAAATGGTCCCAATATATATGTATCCTGCTAAAATATATATATGGCTGTAGAATATAAGGACGGAATATAAAACAGGGTAACAAAAAATATACAAGGAGATATACATAGAAGCTGATACATCAAAGTATCAATCTCAACATTTTTTTAACAACCTTTAGAATTCACAAAGGCTTTGTGCGACAGGAGCTGTGGAAGACTTTCCACCTGTCAAAAAAAAAAGACACAAAAAGTATATAGACATTAACACAAGGATGGAGAATAGTGATAGCTGTCTGGTAACTACAGGGGGCGTGAGAAAATAGTGGTATTCTGCTGTGCTGATTGCCACTCACTCTGTAGTGCATTTTATGAAATGAAAGCAAACAGACAATGGGGCAGATTTATCATAGCCTGGCGGTGTACACCGGGCTATAGTAACCAGGCGAACGGCCTGTGCTTGATTTGTGACGAGGCGTATGCCTAGCCACATATTAGGTGCAGCATCTGGCAGTCTGTGTGCCCCCTGCCCCCCTTACTACACCCCCTTTTCGGGAAAGTGATGGGTCCGGCAGAGAAACGGCACTTGTGTAAAATTTTTGGGGTAAGTGCCACTAAAAAAGCAACAAACGTGCAGTCTGCGACTTTTTCACACCACATTTTATGATAAATCTGTCCCTATGGGTTACAGCCTCACTATTATGTCCATAATTAAAATGGAACTAAAATGGTGTTTTCCATAAATCTAAGTAATGGTGGATTAATTGCACAAAAATTGAAGAAGGGCTTTAAAACGGTTTAGTGCACCCCAGATATGTGCGAATAGGGGGATCCATAAATTACCAATTATGTAATGTAACATCTGGATACTGCATGTTTTACCAGTAGAAAAGTAAATGCACCCTCTGTTGCTTGACCGAACAAATGGAAGCAGTAACTGATGGAGGAACCTTACACAGCTCCTTATCCTGGGTTGTTGCTGATTGCGATTACATCCAACCTCGAATATAAAACACTGCTTCCATTTAAAGGGGTTCTACATGATTTACATATTGATGACCTATCCTAAGGCGGTCTGACTCCCGCCAACCCTGCCGATCAGCTGTACAAATAGTCAGCGGTGCTCCGTGAGCACTTAGGCCTCTTCCTAGGCCATGTGAAGTCAAGTTCATCGGTCACATGGACTAGGCGCAGCTCAGTACCATTCAAGTGAATAAAGCTGAGCTGCAATACCAAGCAGAGCCACCATACAATGTACAGCGCTGCGCTTGGTAAGCTGCCAGGAGGCCGCAACACTTACGGGATTGCTGCAGCTGATTGCTGGGGGTGCCGGGAGTCGGACCTCCGCCGATCTCATATTGATGGCTTACCCTGTCACAGGCTACAAAACTGTAAAATCTGCCAGCATATAGTTTAAAAGTCAAAATGAATGGAGTATTCTAGAAGACACATCCCTCTCTTCTGGCACATTACACAGTAAATGGCAAGTTGTGTTCCCACATTCACAGAAAAACCTAGTGGATTTAGGCCTCATGCACACAACTGTATGTATTTGGCAGTCGGCAAAAAACTGATCCGTAAAAAATACGGTTGACGTCAGTGTGCATTCCGTATTTTTCGGAATGGAACAGCTAACCCCTAATAGAACAAGTCCTATCCTTGTCTGTAATGCAGACAATGATAGGACATGTTTTATTTTTTTGCGGAAAGGAAATGATGACATACGGAAACGGAATGCACACGGAGTAACTTCCATTTTTTTGCGGACCCATTGAAATGAATGGTTCTGTATACGGTCCGCAAAAAACGGAACGGACACGGAAAGAAAATACGTTCGTGTGCATGAGGCCTTACTGTTACCTCTAATGTTCATGGTGTGAATTACAGTAAAAAAAAAAACTGGTGAAGGTGTAGATGTAACATGTAGCTTTTGTTAAAGACATAGGTTGTCATCAGTATGCACCATGTATGCAAATATCCAGTACTCACTAAGCACCATAGTACGGGCCAGTGCTTTGTATTAAGCACCACTTTACAGTCTATGATTTCTTAGCACAGCAGATTAACCTAGTGCGCAACTGGTACCCTTGAAAAGAATGTTATTTTGCATCTCATTTTCAATTTTTGGGCAAACCATTAAAATACATCACAGTTTCTCCAGCCTGCCTGATTTGCCTGAGAATGGGTTTGCGTAATCCAGATTAAGTCATTTAGCGTGATCCAGGAGATACCCAATGAAGCATGAGAACAAAGTCGACAGTATACAGTGTATCTGCCACTTGTTCCTTGATTTCAGATCTGACAACCTGGGTCCCCTGGCATCAATCACCCAGCACCATTGTGTTCAAGTCTTGTTTGGTATCGTAGCACTGCTGTTCTGTGTTGCAATGCTTGGTTCAGTGCTGTGGGTCACTAGCTTTGCGGCTGCATTTGGGTAGCGTAGAAGTCCCTGCATGTCTGGCAGCAGCGCTGATACCACCGCATGTCCTGGCACAGATTTTTTTCTCGAATAACCCTGCAGTAGACTGTCCATTGGTCACCTGTACACTTGTAAGTCAGGGCAGCTGTAAGAAAATAATTAAAATAATTAAGAGAATGGTATATCACAGACCTTCAGCAATGGTCCAAACCTTCAATATAAATTAAAGGAGTTGTCTGCGTTATTTTTTTGTACTTTGTATGTTTCTAACTAATCAAATGTAAGTGGTTTACAGTTGACTTCCTTCATCTGCAGTGGCTCCTTACTAAGATTTCACTGAGGGTCACATGACCTGTAATGTCAGCTTCTCTCCCTGCTCTAATGATGTCTACACAAGCCTAGTCTGTGTCTGTGCATGTCACTGTGCTGGCCACGCCCCCCTGCACTGCTGCTGCTGCCTGCCCTGTATCTCCGCCCACTGGATTCTTTAGGAAAGTTTAACCCCTTCTACCGCCAGCAGCACAGATTCAGGGCTGGAGGCTTTGCTGATCAGCTGCAGGCCGTGAACTTGATGGACATGTTGCCTTTTCAACCTATGTAGCCAGGTAACAATGCCCAAACAGTTATGTAGTAATGGAGTAATGCCCATAAAATAGTGCCAGTCATACAGTATGCTCAAAAGTGCTGTCAGCAGCAGTCCAATATTACAGATTGCTTGTCTACATATTTATTTCCCAACATCTGTCTCTACTATAAAATGGTTTGGAAGTATGAATTAAAACCCAGTTTCCTTCCTACATCAGCTTAACAACCAAACAACAATTTAACAAGGCAAATCTTTCCATATTACTAACCAAGTCTGGGCGACGTGATGGTGTTGGCATTCACTTTTTCATTACAGGCTTCTTGGTGACATTGCCTGTAGGCCACTGGCTTGAATAAGAAGGAACATTCATTGCCATGACGGCCAGTCACCTTGTGCATACACTGTACCACTCGAGACTGCAAGCCTTTCCCACAGGTGGAGGAACACTGCAAGTGGAAAATATTGGGGTGACAAGGGAACTCCACCAGCATGATACAAATGAAACAAATTCACGTGGGAAAAGAAAAGAGTCAAAGTTAACACCCTGTTCCCTGTTATTATTAAAGGGGTTGTACCATGATTCATGTAAAAAATGAAAATCATACATAATCTAGAAAAAGACAACCTCTTTCTAACAAAGCTAGAACCAGCCCTGTACCTCATTGTTCCAATTGTCCTGCTAGATTTATTTTAAGCTGGCAGCTTACGGTGTGTCCTTTCTCAGTGGGTGTGGCATTTCTGCTGCAGTTGAATGATGGAACTGAGCACGTGCTTCCACCTCAGCGAGCAGGACAGAGAAATTAGAAAAAGAGCAAACAGCAGGTGGCGCTGTACAGATAGCTATAATACATGTTTAATTACATGCAATTACAAAAAATAGTCAGATTTAGGTGCTGGTTTGAACACTGTAGAATATTATTCGTGGAACAACCCCTTTAAATATGAATGTAGATCGAGTCGGAGCTTAGAAAAATTCCTGACACTATTTTCACAAATTTATGACACTTATCACCAGGTTTAAGAACCTCCAGAGACATTTACATACATATGTGATATGCATTGACGACAGATCAGTCGACAGATCTTTGAAAACAGCCTAAGTTGTACCTTTTAATTCTTTAAACTTTAGTTTTTACGTTCCCTTTAAATGGGAATTATTGGGATGTTCTTAATCAATTATGCATTTGTAATCGCAAAGATCTGTCATCAATGCACCATTTTTGGAGCGGACCCAAGTTCACAGCAAGGGACCTAATAACTAATTGAGAATTCGATGTCATGAATGTTCTCCTTAAGGAACTCAGTGACGTCAGTGTTTTTCACATTTAATAGGCAACACATGTGCTTTAAAGAAGAGACCACTTGCTGTTTCAGCATTATTGCTTTACAATTCATTAAGTTACTCATGCAAAGTTTTTCATGAAATGAGTCTATGAACATTCTGTGATCTACTAACTTTGGACCAGTCTCCAGTCTTCCACTCATAGCAGCCAGTGTAGTCCTCACATTCCTCCTCCTCTCTTGGCCTTGTTGTGGAATCACATTTACCCCTGGTATTGGTGCAGGATATTCGTCTCTTCTTGGTGCCCCGGCCACAGTCAGAAGAGCACTAAAATACATGTATGTAAGAGGACTGATGTAAGTGATGACCACTTAAAAAAGGGAGGTGACCTCCACAATGATAAAGGACTTGTCGAGCTCTCCTAACATGCCTTACAGTAAATAACTATTTTTCCCATGAAATACCGTTATTCTACTATTCTACAACTGGAAATGCATAATAAACTGGGTGTTACCATTCCCCTTGCCATCGGGGAGTGTCCTTACACAGTCTTGTCCCCTTTGCCCCCTCCATCAATACCAAATGTAGCTGTCCTAGTGGAGGGTAGACTACAGTAGAACACTTCTTTCCATGATTGTATGGCAAGGTCAAGGCATCATTGCAGTAAGGCTTCAGGATCTATAGAAAAGGTCCATATAGTGCTGAATGTCCATCTGAATGAGGACTAAACCCTTGACTTTTATGTTACAGAAAAGCAGCGGGCTATCCATGGTGTGAGGACGCATCCAACAACCCTTCAAATGTCAGCTTCCTAGACCCCTAACTGCATTTTTAGGTGTTCAGTATAGTAGGGTTCAAAACACATACATTTTATTTAAATCATATTACAAAAAAAATTGCAAAAAATATCACACCAAGAAAGAGTTGTTGGGCTCAAATGAAACTTTGTATGTAATGATGATATACGTAAGTGATTACAATATTAGAACAAAAGGATATTTATTGGGAAAAATGGTAAAATTTAAAGGAGGCTCTAGAACCCTGTAGGGACACCTCTAGCCTTGTTACAAGATGAGATACAGTTGGGCATGGAGGTATACGGGTTCTTTATGGTATCCTATGACAATTTTGACCACATATGTGACAGCTGGGCCTGTAGATCCTGCACACTTGGAGGTTTCCGAATGTGGTATCCCAGCTGGTCCAATAAATGCTCGATTTGGCAGTAAATTGGGTGGCTGGGCCGGCCAAGGAAGTGTTGAATCTGGTAGATATTTTCCTTGGAAACCCTTGCTGTGTGGGTGAGCATCTTGCTGATAAATATATATCGCTGAGCTGTTAGTGTCCCTCGTATCACTACTAGGGGTGACCGACTGTGGCTCCCCAGATCATCACACCAGCAGTTGGGGCAGTGTGTTGCTCCACATCACAGACAGGACCAAAGCATTCACCATGAGGCCTCCATACTCAAACCTGACCGTCAGCGGATTCCAAACCTGGATACAGTTGTATTCTGTAGCATTTCAGGTTTCTCATTCACAGCACCACTGCAAACAAAGGTGACGGTGGCTGGCTGTCAATGGCAGGGCACATAATGGATGCCGTGACACCAAACTTGCTTCTGCTAAGCAACTGGAAGTGGCCCAGGTGAAGACAGGGGTGTGTGATGAAGGTGCCACATGTGTCTGGATGGTGGACAATGAAATCGTGGGAGCTGCTCATGCTTTTTAGTGGATCAATTGATCCTCTCTACTGGTGATCTGTCTGAGCCATCTGAAGCCATGTGTGCATGCTCTCATGTAACCGCTGTTCCCAACACCTCCTAACAGCTAGGTCAGAACAGCCTGGATGGCAATCATAGAAACCACTATCCTGCTCCTCCCAGTCTGATGATGCACCCCTCTAAAAGTCTGTAAGCTGTGGCAAAATGTCTTTGAATGCGATGTAGAGGCATGTTTAGCAGTCAACTATTTGTTGACAAGAGGTACACTACCCAAAGGTAGCCTCTGAGAGTTTTTTTATAGACCAGCAGGGAAAGCACTTTTAGACCCTTTTGTGGCAGGAACCAGTGTCTAATCAGACTACACCTGTAATCATTAACAGTGTACATGTCTCTCTGAGACATAACAGCATGTCGAGTTTTGCAGCAATCAGACATTTCTATCTCTGTGCATTATTATTTTTTTGTCAATGAGTGTGTACTATAGAGAGCATATAATTGGCACTGAGATATGCAGAATTTGATCTCTGAGCTGAAGTGACTGAACAGAAGCCAACAAGAAAAATAAATCCTCTAATCAAAGCAGCAGCAAAAGTATTCTTCATTTGATATTTGGAAGTCATCCATTTTATATTTTATAAGCCGTGGCTTATTGACCTTCATTCGGAGGTAATTCCTTAATAATGAATATAGAGCAGCAGAACCCACTTGTGCCAACTTCAAAGCAGAATCATTCATTTATTGGGAATGTGACTCCATCCTAGTGCCTGGCATCTAAACTGACCTAGGTCTAAATCTAAGACTAGTCTATCTTGGTCTGTGTTCACATCTGTGCCAGGTTTCCCACTTTCTGTTCTGTTTCTGGAGCATAAACAAAAAACATCAGCACTGGATCATGTGACGGGAACAAACAGCACCCGACGGACCCCACCGATTATAATGGGTTCTGCTAGGCTTCCATCAGGGAGCCTGACATTTTACTGGACAAAGTAGTGCAGTATGTTATGCTAATTTGTCCCGTTTTTTAATAGAACCTCCAACACATGTGAATACAGCCTAACAGTGTTAAGGCCTCTTTCACACAAACTTTTTGCGGGACGGAAGTACGGAACGGAACCCCACGGAAGCACTCCATAGTGTTCTGTTCCGTCATTCCGTTCCGCATCTCCTGATTTGCAGACCCATTGAAATGAATGGGTCCGCATCCGTGATGCGGAATGGCCACGGAACGGTGCCCGTTTATTGCGGATCCGGAAATGCGGTCTGCAATACAGGCACGTGGCTCACACGTTCGTGTGAAAGAGGCCTTAAAGGAACACTAAGGCCCCTTTCACACGGGCGAGTTTTCCGCGCGGGCGCAATGCGTGAGGAGGACGCATTGCACCCGCACTGAATCAGGACCCATTCATTTCTATGGGGCTGTGCACATGAGCGGTGATTTTCACGCATCACTTCTGCAGTGCGATTTTCCCGCATGGTTGCTTAGCAACGGGACCAGATCTTTATTATTTTCCCTTACAACATGGTTATAAGGGGAAATAATAGCATTCTTAATAAAGAATGCATTGTAAAATGAAGTGGAAGGGGTTAAAAATGGTAAGATGGACCATGTGATTGGACCATGTGATGTGACGTCATCACAGGTCCTTTAGTTCTTAGCTGATGCTGGGAAAGAGAGGACAGATCGCAACTACGCGATCAAGTGGCTAAGGTAAGTTAACTTTTATAATTTTTAACCCCTTCCACTTCATTTTACTATGCATTCTTTATTAAGAATGCTATTATTTTCCCTTATAACCATGTTATAAGGGAAAATAATAAAGATCGGGTCCCGTTGCTAAGCAACCATGTGGGAAAATCGCACTGTATCCGCACTTGCTTGCAATTTTCGGGCAGCCCCATTCACTTCTATGGGGCCTGCGTTACGTGAAAAATGCACAATATAGAGCATGCTGCGATTTTCACGCAACGCAGAAGTGATGCGTGAAAATCACCGCTCATGTGCACAGCCCCATAGAAATAAATGGGTCCGGATTCAGTGCGGGTGCAATGCGTCCTCCTCCTCCTAAACATCAAATGCACAAAGGAAAAAAATTATATTTTAAATACCCAAGCACTTCCTCCCTTCATCTTCTCCTTTCCTATAATCCTACTGTATCGTCTATTACAAATAAAATTGTGAAATATATAAATTAATCTTCTTTGCATGTCCCAGGAGCTCAGCCATTTCCTTCTCTTATCAATAAAGTTCAAACAATGCTGTCCTATTGCGTTTTTTGGCATAATTTTCACAAATCCAAGCAATTTGAAACAATTTAGAGAAATTCCTATCAAAGACGTGTAAATATACCATTGTAGGGTCAACTTTTAAGGTAAAAACAAGAATGTTTTTGGTAACCTGCATCATTTCTTAGGACACTTCTACGTCCTCCACCCCAGCTCACAGTTATCAGTAATCCATAGCATGAAAATTAAACTTGAGACACTTAAGAGATGATTTACTCTAGAAGGTGAAGGGTCGGTTATGCTAAAAAAATACACATTTTATGTTGAGTGTTTAAACAATGACATCAAGCTACAACTTAGACTTACAGACGATTGTAATGTTATTGAATCCATACCTTGGACCACTCTGAAGCCTCCCAGATAGACAGGCAGTCTTGACCTTCACACATCTGTCTGGTTTCTGGTTTGGGTCCTGTGCAGTAGATATCCCGGGTGTTGACATAAGTGCCATTCTGCAGCTGGAATACACAGGACACTTCCCTCTGCTGAAAGCCTCTTTCGCAGGTGGCTGAGCACTGACCCCATGAACCTGTCATCCATCTGAGGAATGAAAGTCAGGATAACATCGTCTACAGATCACAAAGAAACTTTAGCAGATAAAGATGGTATTGAACTTTTCTCCAGAGCCATGTAATTAAAGCGTAATCTTATTATAATGGGATGCTACACAACTTGTGGAAGTAGTCCAGGAAAATACTCCTAAAGGGCAGGAGAGGCCTACACTGATGCCCTGCAACAACCCCATCAGGCGTGAGTAAGTGCGGGTTCACAGCACCGTTATGGATTCCGTTTTTTGTTTTCCGTTATAATCATGTTATAACCATGAAAATAATGGAATCCATAAGATGGAAGTCAAAACGGAAACCTTTCAAATGGCATTCCGTTTTGATCCGTCAAAATAGAAGTCTACGGAAATCATAACGGATCCGTCTGGTTTCTGTTATGCAAGACGGAAAACAAACAAGACTTTTTTTCCATTCTGCATATCGGAAACCAGACAGATCCATTATGTTTGCCCATAGACTTCTATTATGACGGAAAGCAAAACGGAATGCCTTCCATTTTGCATTCCCTAATAATACAAGTCTATGGGCAACATAATGGATCAGCCCAGGTTACAATTATGCAGGACTAGACTCCTCTATAGTGGAAACCAGGACGGATGCCCATAGACTTGTATGCCCATAGACTTGTATTACAAAGGATCAAAACGAAATGTCTCTTAAAGGCTTCCGTTTTGACTTCCGTCTGATGGATTCCGTAATCCATAATGGGGTTGTGAACCCACCCTGAGCGACCATCAGTGTCTGATTATGAGCAATGTTTCCATTCACTGACAAGGTGCAATGAATTTGTAAACCATGAAAAACAAACACGCTGGAGTAATTTTATCTTGAGGGGATCTCTAAAATTAAGTTTTGCGGAGTTGCTGTAATAAACACCAAACTTATTAGATTTGGCACATTTTTAAAAATAATATTTTTCTTAAGAGATGAAAATAAACCGAATTTTCAGCACTGTCGTCCACAGATACTGTCCCACAGAAGCCTCCACCTAGCAGTGTAAAAAAATATAAACAAACGGCCCTTGTCCTGCGCGATTCAGCACACGGCATGGGAGAGCATCGGAGCATGAAGTACTCTGATGCTCCTACCAAGGCGGCTGCCTGGGTGAAAATGGGGGTATGTCCGGATTCAGCTTAGAACCTGGACATCCCCTTTAAAGGGGTAATCCCATCTCAGACAATGGGGGCATATCGCTAGGATATGCCACCATTGTCTGATAGTTGCGGGCCCCACTGCTGGGACCCGCACCTATATCAAGAACGAAGTGGGGAGAGCTGTGGCTGAAGGACCCCAGATTTATCGAGGTCTCTCCACCACCAAGCTCTGCTCCCATAGAAGTGAATGGGAGCGTACCAGGCATGCGCGGCCCATGCTCCCATTCATTTCTATGGGGCCGACGGAAATAGGCGAGCCAGCGGGGCTCCGTTCTTGATATAGGTGCGGGTCCCAGCGCTGGGACCCACACCTATCAGACAATGGGGGCATATCCTAGCGATATGCCCCCATTGTCTGAGATGGGACAACCCCTTTAAGGGTTTGGTCACACTTGGTGGGTCCGCTGCGGAAGCATAAAATCTGCCTGGATTCTACAACAGCTAAATCTGCAGAAAGCAGGGCAGAATTTGTCAATGCGATTCTGCAGATTAGTGGCGTAGTTCACCTTCTGCATTACAAAGAGAAAAATCCAAGTAAATATTCGCAACATAAACCGTTATGCTGTAAATATAAAATATGCGCCGCATGTGAAGTTTAGTACGGATTGTTACAAAAAATCTCATCCACTTTGCTGCTACTGCAAACACTGCAGATTTCCAACATGCACTTCCACTGTGGAAAAAAGCTTTTACATCACATTTGGCCATAACCTTATAGCTACCTGCACACGGGTGTGAGATGTCGTGCAGAAACTCACACATTTCCATGCAGATTTCCACACACAAAAAACAACCTATGTCTTAGGCTACATTCACACGTCCGCAAGTGTTTTGCGGATCCACGGAGCCGCGGATCCGCAAAACACGGACACACCGGCAATGTGCATTCCGCATTTTTGCGGACCGCACATTGCCCGGACTCCATAGAAAATGCCTCTTCTTGTCCGCAATTGCGGACAAGAATAGGACATGCTCTATTTTTTTTGCGGAGCCGCGGACCGGAAAATCGGCGGCGCGCTCCGCAAAATCGGATGCGGAGAGCACAGTGTGTGCTCTCCGCATCTTTCCCGGCCCCATTCACAGTCAATGGGTCCGCATGTATTCCGCAAAATTGCGGAATACATGCGGACTACATTGCGGACGTGTGAATAAGGCCTAACTTGTGAGTTTTTTGGGGGGTTCTGATGCAGTTTTACCGCAGATCTCACCCTTGCAGTAAAAAGAGTGAAATCTGCACAAAAGAACCACACACAGAATTAACATTTCTAACTCTGCCCGGCAGGTCAATTTCTGCACAGAACAATAAAGCAAAGTGTACATGAGATTTCATAGACTTTGCTGGTACTGTATTAGACTGCGGTTTTTCAGCACGAGAATCTTCACAAATCTGCAACGTGTGCAGGTAGACGTGCCCAATTTTTAACATTGCATTGATTTTAAAGAGGACGCAGGTGAGATTTTTTGGCTGTAAATAAAAGAACGCTATTAAAATCGGAATTAGGGACAGTTCACATGACCATTATTTTTCAGTTTTTTTGATCCGTCAGAAAAACAGGAAAATAATGGGAAAAAAACGGATCCTGTGGATCAGTTATGCACATTTGGCATCTGTGTGACCCATTTCCGTCTGAAACCCGTTCCTGTAGATGGAAAAAAGTACTGCGTGCAGGACTTTTTTCCATCTAAAAAAAGATCTCTGGCGGAAATAGCTCAAACAGATGCCAAACGTGCATAACTGATCCACAGGATCCGTTTTTTTGTTTTTTTTATGTTCTGACGATCAGAAGAATGAAAAAAATAACGGTGATGTGAACTCTCACTTATAGTGTAACAGTTGAAATTTAATAGCATTCTACTCACAGCCACAAGATCTGGTGATAACACGTCGTCGAGGCGCTCACGGTGAGAATCAGCAATTTTCATTCTGGAGGTGAGAGGACTATTTTGTATTTTTCTTCTTACATTTTTATCCCAGAAAACTGTTGTACAGGGCTTGATAAATCTCCTGGGTCAGTATCGGGTAGATGGTTAGCATTACTGGTAAAGCTATTCCCTTATCTTGTAATATTCAGTGCTGGAAATGATTTCTCACAATGGCTTTATAACGGATTGAACACCTTTTATAGTCTGGCGATGAAAAGTGAGGCGTCGTCACAGGACACACAATATGAGAACTTCCTTTTCATCTCTGCTTTTCATAAAATGTCACAGACCGTCCACCTGCCACTGGAGACCAGTGAATTTTTCCAGATGCCACATAACCCTTTGTATGCTGGAAGCGTCAGTTTTCTCAGATGCAGAGCTTTGCACATAGGTGGTTTCATGATGGAGCAGAGTGTCGTTATACAGTGACTGAAGGGTCATTAACCACACCGGACATAACAATGAGGCCATGCTCCTCTCTGCATGTGAACGGTCTCCTGTCCCAGGAGCGCAGTAAAAGCCAGCCACGTACCATGTGCCACTTCTGCACTGTGTCACATAAAACTTTATAGAGTAAATGGCTGAGAATAAGACAACCCATTTTACCAACATATTCTGGAAAGCTGCCCCTAAAGAGAACACAGGATGACGAGTGGAACGTATAATAAAATATGTTAGGGATAATGTATCTCATTGCGTCATAATTTAATGGCCATTGTGTCTGGTTAGTGTAAGGTAATGAGTGGATATGACAACTGGGAGTGCAGCTCCACTGAAGCGTATAGCTTGGTATACAGGCCTCCATCTATTTTATGTACGGGATGTGGAATGGATCAAGTACTTCTCCTCAGTCTTCTTGTGGTTGGAAGAGGGCATCTTACGGCTAAACTGTAACTTAGGAGCCACTTTAATGGTATGTCCACACAAGACGTGACTTGCGGCAGCAAAATCCACAACCAACCCACTGAGTTATACGCACATTTGCTGTGGATCTGTCATGGATTTCATTGCAAAGGTAGCAATCTGCAGCGTTCTGCACATTTAAAATCCAGACTGCACTCAATTCAGGCCATAATTACACAGCAAATTTCCCTTATGGTATTTGGCCAGCTTTCCGCATCAAGATGCGCCTGTATTCTGCTTTCACACCACCTACCATTGTTTTCAATGGGACATCCACGAAAAAACAAACAAAAAAAAAAACACCACAGCACTTTCAATTTTGTTGCAGATTCTGCAGGAAAATTCCAATGGGAGACCTAAAAACCACATCAATATCCAAATATGTCAAAGATGCACCCAAAAACTAAAAACCACATTGGGCTACAGCCACACGGTAACGTTTCTGCATGCAGTTTTGGAAGCCTAAACCAGGAGTGAATTAAAAAAATTATTTGTATTGGAATTTTGATGTTGATGTTGTGCCAACACAACAATGTGAACCTACCCCCAGGCAGAGTCCATACGCGAATGAACAGCTGCGGATCTGCCCTCACAGATTTTTATGCAGCAGATACACAAAGTTGTACAGTGCCGGCAAAGTGGATGAAAATTTTGAATTCTCATCCATATGTGTACAAAAAATGCAGAAGATTTTTCCGCTGAATTCTCAGTCACTTGTGAAACTAGCCTAAACTAATTAGAAGGATTCCTCTATCTTCATTCAGCAGGACCTGCGCTGACGTCACCGCGCTCACCACTTCCAGGTCCTTTCGCAGGTCCTGCAAGAAGAAGAAAGAAGACGAGACCGGCTGCGCGATCAAGTGGATGAGGTGAGTTAATTTTTTTCATTTTTAACCCCTGAAGGCACATTTTAGTTAGCATTCTGTATTAATGTTTGAAAGGAGCCTTAGGCCTCGTCCACACTTCCGTTTTTCCATTTTTGACGGACAGCACACGTACCCATTGATTTACATGTGTCTGTTTATACATCAGCATTTTTTTACTGACCGTGGGTCAGTAAAAAAATCACGGAGACTTGAACTTCTTTGGTCCGTGAAGCGGACCAGACATGCCCATTGAAGTCTATGTGTCTGTGAAAATTACAGACACAACACAGATAGCATCTGTGGTGTGTCTGTTTTTTCCGAAAGACAGATAAGAAATTAATATTCAGCTGAGCAATGTCCGTGGATTACAGATGATACACAGATCAAATAAGGATGTTTTTTTCACGTACGTAATACTGAGGCCTTAGGGCTATTATCAACAAACGTAAGGGCTATGTGGCCATTCTGCAGACCACAATGCTGCGGATTGACTTGAATGGGTCCATGATCCACAAGATATCGTCAAAGATAGGACATGTGCTAACTTTTGCAGAGCGGAGGCACGGATCGGAAGCCCACCGTGCCTCTGCACCACAAAAGATAAGACATGTCCTATCATTGGCCGTATCTTGGGGCTCGCGGACCCATTCAAGTCAATGGTTCTGTATCTGCAGCACGGGGTGCACACGGAGTGCATTGCGGACTTCTATTTGTGGTCCGTAGAATGGGCACGGCGCCTTTATGTTCGTGGGCATGAGCTCTTACTTTTTGGATTTTTTTAAGCAGCATCCAGATGAAATATGCCAAAATCTCACCCACTTTGCTATCGCTAGCAGAGCTTCAGTTAATATCTGGAGCTGGAGTTTTTACAGAGAAATATGCTGGTGGAAAAAAACACAAAAGTACAGGAAAACGCCACAAAAAAAAACTATGTGTGAACAATACAGTAAGTTTAATTCTATGGCATACTCACAGGATACAGCCAAAATGTCAGATCCGAAAACAGAGGCCCAGTTTCTAGCTGCTTCTGTACGTATATCAGATATGTGGAAATTGACTGTCTATTAAACTGGGCCTCATGCCTATGGCTAAACACAGTGGGGGAGATTTATGAAAATTGGTGCAAAGGAAAACTGGCTGAGTTGCTAATAACAACCAATCAGATTCCACCTTTCATTTTTCACAGCTCCTTTGGAAAAATGAAGGGCTTAATCTTATTGATCGCTATTGGGCAACTAAGCCACTCCTACTTTACACCAGTTTTGATAAATCTTCCCCTCATCTACTGTATGTGACATGAATCCAGAATGTGGTGTACATAGCCTGCTAGCTCAGCTGAATGTAATGATACCTTTCAATTAGGGCTCATGCACACCACCGTATGTATTTTGCGGTCCGCAAAAAACAGATCCGCCAAAAATACGGATGACGTCCGTGGGCATTCCGTATTTTGAGGAATGCAACAGCTGGCCCCTAAAAGAACAGTACTATTCTTGTCCGTAATGCAGACAATATTAGGACATGTTCTATTCTTTTGCGGAACGGACATAAGGACATGGAAACGGAATGCACACGGAGTAACTTCCGTTTTTTTTTTGCGGACCCATTGAAATAAATGGTTCTGCATAAAAAAAATGGAATGGACACGGAAAGAAAATACATTCATGTGCATGAGCCCTTAGGGTGCTGCACATGTCGCATGTGTTTTTTTTTTTGACAAACACAAAAAGCAGCACCGATGTGACGTGTGGCAGCACCCTTGCCGATCCGTTGATTCAGAAAAAGTCATTTTAATCCATATGTAAATGAGCAGCTAAGTGCACCCTTCTTCCTTCTTTTTCCCGTGCCAACCCTTTCATCTTCTTCTTGATTTACAGAGCCAGGTTCCTACATAGTCATCTCGCATAGCACATTTAATCAAGAAGGAGAGGGACAGGCTGGCAAAACAAGCAGGAGGAGCAAGGGTGCACAGGCTTGGGTGCACTTAACTGCTCATTTGCATAGAATGAAATAACGGCCCTACATGGCATTGTGCCTGATTTAACAGTTGATTTCCTGTGCAGGCAGAATTCGGAGCGGATTCCAATCCATAAAACCACCGGGCAGCCACATGGAGTAGGTCTCTCATTGCTTTCAATAGGAGACTGCGGTTTATGGTCATGACAAGAAAAAAACATGTCCTTTCTTGGTACGGTTGCAGCAACAAACCGCGGCTGCATGAACAGCAGCATCACCCTCTATTGAAAACACTGGGAGGCAGATCCTGCATGGCTGCCCGGTGATTTTTTTTTCTGCCTGCACAAAATCCAGTGTGAAGAGCCTGGAAATGCTGGAATCACACATGCAGGTTTTAATGTATTTTTTTGAGCCAAAGCAAGAAGTGGATTCAAATAGTATGTGAAATATAAGGGAAGGACTTCCACTTCTCCTTGCACTGGCGTTGACTTAAAAAATGCGTGTGCGTTTCCATCCTAAGCATGGGCATAACTATAGCCATAGCACTTGCTATGGGGCCCAGAGGTTGGGAGGGCCCAAACAGATTCAAGAACATTGTACATTTTTGTTGGAAATAAACATATGGCGGCTTTTTGCTATAATGTGGGTTTTCTGACATATGGTGTTATTACACAGTACATGCCTTTAAAAGGCATCTGTCAGCAGATCTGTACCCATGACACTGGCTGGCCTGTTACATGTGCACTTGGCAGCTGAAGGCATCTGTGTTGGTCCCATATTCATATGTGCCCGCATTGCTGAGAAAAATGGTGTATTAATATATTCCAATGAGCCTCTAGGAGCAATGGGGGTGTTGCCGTTACACCTAGCGGTTCAGCTCTCTCTGCAACTCCTGCGCCCTCTGCACTTTGATTGACAGGACCAGGTAGGCATGATCACATTTAGGCCTCTTTCACACGGGCGAGTTTTCCGCGCGGGTGCAATGCGTGAGGTGGACGCATTGCACCCGCACTGAATCTGGACCCATTAATTTTCTATGGGGCTGTGCACATGAACGGTGATTTTCACACATCACTTGTGCGTTGCGTGAAAATCGCAGCATGCTCTATATTAGTTGCTAGGAGAGGATCGGGATGGGGACCCGATCTTTATTATTTTCCCTTATAACATGGTTATAAGGGAAAATAATAGCATTCTAAATACAGAATGCTTAGTAACATTGTGATGGAGGGGTTAAATGATGCACCATGCGATTGGACTATGTGATCCCGTGACATCACCACAGGTCCTTTAGCCATTTACACATGCCGGCAGCGCGTTCAAGTGGATTAAGGTGAGTTTAATAACTGTTTGTTATTTTTTAACCTCTCCATCCCTAATTTACTTTGAATTCTGTATGAAGAATACTTTTATTTTGCTTTATAACCATGTTATAAGGGAAAATAATAAAAGCTACACAACACCGAACCCAAACCAGAACTTCAGTGAAGAAGTCCGGCTTCGGGTCTGGGTACTAAACATGCAGATTTTTCCCATGCGCGTGCAAAGCGCATTAAAACGCTTTGCACTCGCGCTGAAAAATCGTGCAGTTTCCCGCAACGCTCCCGCAATGCCCGTGTGAACCCAGCCTTAAGGTGCCTTAAAAAAAAAACTGCTGGCCATAGACTTCTATTATGATGGAATGCAATACGGAATGCCTCTTATAGGCCTCCATGGTGCATGCCGTCATTCCATTATGGCCCGTGGTAGCAGAATCCATAACGGGATTCTTGGATAACCCGAACCTAACTTTGGACGCCGAACTTAAAACACAAGTTCGCTCAACATTACTCATGAACCATTGCGAGGAGGTGCTCTGGAAATTAGTATTCAGCCTAGCAGTGTCCTTATGTTTGGTTTGCTTCACTATTTTGTCTGGCATTTTTGACAGAATCTGTGATGGAGGTCCTAACAGACCCTTCCAGGAACAAAGCCTTGCTTAAGTTCACATGAATTTACCAGTCTACAGCCTAAAGACAGATTCGAACGACATCATTTGTCATGGGGACCATATGACTTTTGGGCATCTTTCAATACATGCATCATTTTAAATTTTGTCAAATTTCAAGGAATTTCATATAGAGTATATAGAGTGTAGTTAATCACCTGACCAGCAGAGGGCGCAGCTAGCCATAACATAGCAAACAGACTAAATGAGACACAGCTAAGGGGTTAAACTCATACATCCATCCAGACAGAAAATAATCAGGTAAATGTGGGTTTGGGTAGCAGGTCCCACCACACCCAGTCCCTCCAGAGTAGCAGGGAACGTTTTAGGATAATACAGCTGCACCAGTCCAACCTTGCAGTCCAACACTAACATTCCACTGTGATTGCCGAGAGAGGCTCCCTGCACATTTTCCAACCCGGTAGTCTGACTGTCTGGGCTGCCAGCACTAACAAGGAGAAATCCCTGCTCTGCTGATTAACACAGATCAGTCGCAATTCTGAAAGCACCTATGTGAAGCCGCCAGTTCAATGCCATAAAAAGGGGCCCATACTGTATGAAAGAAGCGCTGCACATCTCCTCTGCGCTTAATACTCTGTGTACACCGGCTTAGAATACTGCACCAGAGTGAAAAGTAGGTAATGGAGAAAGTTACAACATTAGAAATTATATCAATTTCACAAATATGTATAGGGGGTTCTGTTTTTCTAACTGCTATATGATAAAATTCTGGTTACCAGTATCCTCCACTAGGGGGAGCAAATTGCATGCGGATTTATACAGGTAGTTAGTTTTGAACTCAATGGGAGCAGCAAAGATCTGTATGCATGATGCTCCCCACATACGCAAGTAGGGTAAGCAGATCAGTACCTGGCCCCATAATCATCGCATTCCTGTGATCCCCACCCTCTTAAATTATTGCCCAGCATTTTTAGTAGTGTTCTTTTCATATGGGGTATTGGGACATTTTGGGCCCCTCAGGGACTGGGTACAATTGTTACCTTTGCACTACTTACATTAATGCCTGGGTCCAGTTTTAACCCCTGATTTTCTACTTTTTTGCTTTCATTTTTTACTTTCTGCCCATTCAAATAGACGGGCTTGTTTTTTGAGGGAAAAGTTGTAGTTTCTAATGGCACCATTTAACATTGCAAGCGGTGGTGGAAAGCTGGAAAAAAATTCCAAATGGGGTTGGAACTGGAAAAAAATGTTGGAGTGTGTGAGTTTTTTATCACTTTTTATAAAATTATTTGGGTAGTGAAGTGATGGCAAATTGGCCACTTTCTTTTTCCGTTACGCTATTCACTAAATGGGATCAATATGTTTATATTTTAATAGTACAGGAATTTTGGGGTGCAGCGGTGCAAATGATATTTATTTTTTATGTTTAATATTTATTTTTAATATGGGGAAAGGGAAGCGATTATAATTTTGTAATATTTTTAAAAACTTTTTTTACGCATACTTTAAGGCCTCTTTCACACGAGCGTGACAGATTAGGTTCGGATGCGTTCAGGGTGCGTTCAGGGAAACTTGCACTATTTTGCAAGCAAGTTCAGTCAGATTTGTCTGCGATTGCGTTCAGTTTTTTCCGCATGGGTGCAATGCGTTTTGATGCGTTTTTCACACGCTTGATAAAAAACTGAAGGTTTACAAAGCAACATCTCCTAGCAACCATCAGCGAAAAACAAGTGTGGATGCAATGCGTTTTTCACTGAAGCCTCATTCACTTCTATGAGGCCAGGGCTGCGTGAAAAACGCAGAATATAGAGCATGCTGCGATTTTCATGAAACACAGAAGTGATGATTGAAAAAAAAAAACGCTCATGTACACAAACCCATTGAAATGAATGGGTCAGGATTCAGTGTGGGCGCTATGCGTTCACGTCACACATTGCACCCGCGTGGAAAACTCACTCGTGTGAAAGGGGCCTATGCCTCGGAACAACGCTATCACAAGGAATAAACAGATCCTCTGATCGCAGCGCTGCGCTCCAGGGTAAAGCTGTTTCATCCGCATGCTGTCCGCATCCATAAATCCATTCCGCAAAATGTAAAACATGTCCTATTCTTGTCCGTTTTGCAGACAAGAATAGTCGTTTGGAGTAGAAAACTGTGGAATGCACGCGCCTGGTATCTGTGTATTGTAGTTCTGTGATATGGTCATGGGCGTGAGGCCTTAAAGGGATATTCCAAATATGTAAAGTTATCCCCTATTCACAGGACAGGGGATAGCTATTGGATCAGTGAGGATCCTACCGCTTGGAACCCTACCAATAACAAGAACAGGGAAAGAGGAGGGGTAAGACAAAGCAGCTAGGGAGAGAGAGAGGCAAAAACAAATCAAAATGCTGCTGGTAACTCTAGCAGGTTTTCTGTCTCACTACAGTGCAGGATTCACAGCTACACTGCTCAGTACTGCTGTATAATGTCTTCTATACTGCTGCTGCTTTTGAGAGTGTGCTAGCGTCCGAGCCGCATATTTTGCGGCTCAAGCGCGGACCCATTCACTTCAATGGGGCTGCAAAAGATGCGGACAGCACTCTGTGTGCTGTCCGCATCCGTTGCTCCGTTCCATGCCCCCGCAAAAAAAAATAGAACATGTCCTATTCTTGTCCGTTTTGCGGATCCGCGGAGCAGCTTCTGTGTTTTGCGGATCCGCAGTTTGCGGACCGCAAAACACCAACGGTCGTGTGCATGAGGCCAAAGGGATAGGGAAGCAGTGACTCTTCTCTGTGTGTTCAGTGTACTGGGGACATCACAGCAGCTTATCTCTGACCACTAGATCAGGGGAAAATGACAATTAAGCCTCGGACCAGCGCTATCACAAGGAATGAACACTTACGGTGAGGCTTTACGGTTTTGAGATCCGGCAGAGGATCTCAAAACCAGGTCAAAACTAATCAGCTGCACTTTTGTGTCCGGTCTGCGAAACATAAACCAACTGGTTCCGGCATGAAAATCAATGTAAGTCAATGGTGCCGGATTAGTTTTTTTGTTAGCAAAAAAACTGATCCGGCGCTCATTGACTTACAATGATTTTCATACCAGATCCATTTTTTTCAGTTGAGATTTAGTACAACCGGATTTATCTTATAGCCGAAACGGATGGATCTGGATGTATTAAATGGCAAGGATCCGCTTAATTCTGTTTTTGATATCCTCTACCAGATCTCAGAACTGGAATTAACAACGCACATGTGAAACAAACCTTAGAGATGGAGTCTACACAGGGGGGAACTGGTGAAAAATGAAGAATACAACAAGAATATCCTCTTGGCCAGTCCTGACTGCAAGGTTCAGTGGTCAATAGAATTAGTTGTTATTTTTTGCCTTTTGTGATTTCATTTTGCTACGTGATAATAATATTAAAGAATAAATTTTGTGGTGATTTACTGTTAATATGTATAAAGCGAAGTGGAGATTTAGGTTTATTTTTTTACTTGTGGAGCCCATGGCAGGCAAAACTCTGCATCCCACATATTAGCTGTCTATGGAGGATGGGGACAGAAGAGTGACGTAACAATAGTGGTGGGTATAGGGGTATGGAATAAATCCCGTATAACTCTCCAGTATAACTGTAGGTCACACTTGGAGAACAGTCACTCTTCTGAATCAAGGCCAAAGTGGTAATCTCTGCTAAGCGAGCAGATAAACCTTTCAGTCCGGAAAGTGTGGGCAGCTCCATGTAATATCCTTAGTGTCCCTGGAAGCACACTCTCAGGGATTTGAGGTTGCTTTACATCCCCCGGACATGTGCTTCAGGCTTGCACACAAAGCTTGCCATTCACACAGCGCCCCTGAGAAGGATCTGGCATATTGGGTTTCAGTTTTTGTTTCCACTACACGAAGAAACAGAAAAGATCCTTTCTATAGCAAGAAAGTTACAAGACTGAACTTCACATACCCTCTGTTTAAACAGCCAGGACTTCCTCTAAATCAATCACCCCTTTCTACACACAAACACATGAAGTATATTTTATATCAGATATAAGACGCTCTCAGCAAGAGCGCACAAATACGGCGGAAAATGGACTAAACCTGTGGCTTTGATCAACTTGGGGCAATGGTCCAAAAATGATTTTCTGAATAGAACAATAAAATAAAAATGGATTTTTTTGGCCAAGCTCACACTTTACTGTTTTCTGCAAATTTTCCACTTCACTTTTTTTTTTTTTTAAAACAAGGAGACCAAATGTAACATGAATGTGAATTAGGGCTCCTCGGTACAGTAAAGCCATGTCCACGGATTCTGTACAACTGGACCCATCTGTACGTCACCACGTTACCTCCTAGAAGTAATATGTGACAGCAATCGCGCCGTAATATGCCATAGGATTGAGCATGCCATGATCTCTTTTAATAAGGACTCACGGTATCTCGTAAAAAGAATCCTTCACATAAGATCACATATCACAAACTAAGAGGCCATAGCAGGTTATGGACATTGTTATTGTGGAATGAAAGATGTATTATTTATTGCTGTTTCTAAACGCAGTAGAACAGTTCTCTTTTTTTGGCACAGTAGAAGAATTTACCAGCAGGAAAGATCCAACATGAAGGACTCTTTCACACATCAGTGGACAAGATAATCAGTGGTTCATCCGTGAAGGATCCATGTTTGGCCCATGTGTCTGTTTTTGCCCTCCATGTGTCATCCGTATTCCACGTTCACTGCTAGGCTGAAACCAGTGTGAAAATCACTAACCAGACATAGATGGCATCCGTGTTACGTCTGTGGTTTTCACTGATTCGTAGGGATCCGTAATCACAAACAAAAATAGGGCATGCTTTCCATGGTCTGTGGAAAACCACTGATGTGTGAATAAACACATTAAAGTCAATGGATACATGTGCTACCATGGAAAACATGGACAGTACATGTCGTGATTCACTGACAGGTGAAAGAGGCCTAACTCTGCAGAACTCTGGGGAGGAAATACCCCATGGTTTCCTTGCAGGTGCTGTCAGAAGGATATAGCTATGCCAGCAATAAAGTGCTGATGTACTGCCAGGCATGATGCCATCTGTTTGCACTTTACTGAAACAGTGCAAGCTGTAAATGACGTGCAGGGCCGCCATCAGGGGGGTACAGCCAATACCCCAGTAGGGGGCCCGGAACCCGGGGGGGGGGGGGGGAGGGCCCGTCCGGTCCCGAGCTTTTTCTTTTTTTGTCACCAGGAAGTCAGTGCGCAATCGCAATGTGTACATACTGCGTGCAGGCCGGCCGTGCGCAAGTACAAGGAGTCATCACATGATCAGAGGCAGGCAGGAGGCGAGCTACAGGCCAGCTACTCATACTTACATTATGTCACGCCGGGAGGAGGGGCCCGGCGGCTGGAGCTACAGTGTTGAGGGGAGGGGCGGGCCATGATGTACTGTGCGGCGCAGATGCCCATCGTCGTGGTGGTGACGTCAGGTACTACTGACGTCGATGTCACTGCGATGCCTCCACAGGCCACGCTGGGGCCGTATTTGTTTTCAGCTGCGGCCTGCGCCTTCAACTTGCAAGTGAGTGTGTGAGTGAATATGCAAAAAGTTAATAGTGAAGACCTGACTCTGACCCTAGACCAAGTTCCTTCAAACTTTTGGCACAAGCTACTAGGCAGTCTGCAGTGGACAGAGGTCAGCCAGCAGGGATACCATGACCGGTCTGTGGGCTATACAGCCCCATCTACAGCAAGTCATGATGCCTTTACAGGCATCATGACTTGCTGTAGATGGGGCTGTATAGCCCACAGACCGGTCATGGTATCCCTGCTGGCTGACTTCTGTCCACTGCACAGAGCCCCTGCCCCTCCAATGATAATGTGAAGAATGTACAAATAGTAAAGAACAACACAGAGATTATCGCTGCCCCTATTAAAGTTCTAGGCTAGTTTCACACTTTCGGCAGGACGGATCCGACAGGCTGTTCACCCTGACGGATCTGTCCTGCCGCTATTTCGCTGTGCCCCCGGACTACCGCTCCATCCCCATTGACAATAATGGGGGCGGAGTTACGACGCAGCGCAGCAGGGCACAGAAAGAGGACACCGGACTAAAACTACGACATGTCCGACTTTTTAGTCCGGCATCCGTCTCTGTGCACTTCCGCGTGGCGCTGCAGTGCCGCCCCGGAGGGGGGGGGGGCAGGCCTTGAGCTGTGTAACGGGCCCCAAAATTTCTGATGGCAGCCCTGATGACGTGCACTCTGTACTCTGCCAATGGGTCCTGTGGGGAAGTGGAGGGAATTTTTTGTTCCAGGAACACTGAAGGGTTACACTATAACTGAAAGAAAAAAAAATCCGTTAAATTTCCCATCTCAACATTCATGGCAAATTGCTAGAATATGCCACAAATGTCCGACAGGTGCAGGTCCCACCTCTGGAAGTACAGTCTTCTTCATTCCCTGCTATGGGACTTAAAAATACAGTAATCGAGCAAGCATGCACTGCTATTTTCGCACAGCTAAGTCCCATAGCAGTGAATGGCTGCTCTCCCGCCACCCTATTCTGGAGATAGGAGCATGTCCCAGAGGTGGGACCTGCACCTATCTGACCTAACGATATGCCCTAGAAAGGGTCTTTTATTTTATCCAAGGGTCCTAAAAATACAGACAGTGGAGCAGCTTTACTAATCCTGTCTAATATCTAGACGGAGTAAACTGTGTAGGTTGTCAAGATGCACCAAATTTGTCAGTGGTTCATGTTGGACAATAGATCTGGTGCATCTTCAGGCACTTTTTTCTAGTGGTTGGTTTATTTGTGCCATACCTTTAAGAAATGTTTTCCATAAGCCACAGCTCTACAGCTCTTGGGTTTTGCTGCAAATTAAGCCAGAATTCTGGCACATTAACCCCTTAGTGACCAAGCCTGTTTGGGCCTTTATGACCAAGCGTTTTACTTCCTTTTTTCATGGTCTCGTTCAAAGAGCTATAACTTTTTTATTTTCTCGTCTATATAGCTTTATGAGGGCTTGTTTTTTACGGGACAAGATGTAGTTTTTAATGGCACTATTTTGGGGTACATGTAACTTTCTGATTAACTTTTATTAACTCTTTCTGGGAGGGAGATGGGGAAAAATGGCAATACTGCCACTGCGTTTTTACATTATAAATTTTACGGCGTTCATTTTTCGGTACAAATAACATAATATCTTTATTCTCTGGGTCAGTAAGATTAAAGTGATACTAAATACTTATAATTTTTTTTACGTTTTACTACTTTTTTTTTTCAATAAAACCCCTTTTATTAACTCAAAAAATTATTTTGCATTGCCACTTCCCAAGACCCATAACTTTTTTTATTTTTTATTCTATGGAGTTGATTGAGGGCTTTATTTTTGAGGGAAGACTTGTATTTTTCATTGGTATCAATTTGGAGTAAATGCCGCTTTTTGATCGCTTGTTATTACGTTTTTTTTCGGTGGAAACTAAGAATAAATTAGAAATTTTGTCTTTTTTTTTTATTTATTTTTTACGGCGTTCACTATAGGGGATAATTTACGTAATATTTATGTAGTCCGGGTCGTTATACAAAACATATGGGGGATATTTTCAATGAAAAAAAAAGCATATATTTTTATTTTATGGAATTTTTTTATTTAATAAATGTGTATTTTTTTTCTATTTTTTTTTACTACTTAATAGTCCCACAAGGGGACTATAATATACAGTATTTTGATTGCTTTTAAAATGTAATGCATTATGTCTATAATGCATTACATTTTAATAGCAATGCTATTCCAACTTTGACCAGCAGGCTGCGCCAGAGAGGCACAGTCTGCTGGAGATGCCGGAAGACAGGCTCGGGGCCCTGATCGGAAGCTAGGTAAGCTTCCCAGCACATCAGCACCCCGCAATCGCATTTGCGGGGTGCTGATGGGAGACAGAGGGAGTCCGCTCCCTCTTTTACCACTTTACATGCAGCGGGCGCCATTGCGCCCGGCATGTAAAGTGTTAAACAGCCCGGATCGGCACTCCTGCCGGTTCGGGCTGTTAGAGCAGGGCCCCGGCTCTCATGTGAGAGCCGGGTCCGTGCTCCCCGCTGCTTTACGGCGGCCCAGCCTAAGGCCCCTTAGTGACCGCCGTAAAAACACGTATGGGTGGTCACTAAGGGGTTAACCTTAGAATTTCACACACAATATTTTATGTATCAGGGGCTGTTTAAAAAAAATGAAAAGACTGATGTGATTGGTTGTTATTGGTATAAATCCACTTTTTCTCTGCATTATTTACCTATATCCCCCATTGGGGTTTCGAATAGCACATAGGGGTTTTTCGGAAGTAAATTATTGATGACCTATCAAAATCAGATCAGTGGGGTCCGACTCTCAGCACCTCCACCAACCACCAGTTTGAACAGCCCAATACGGCCTCTTCCTAGGCCAGTGACGTCGCATTCATCGGTCACATGACCTATGTGCAGCTCTGTCCCATTCTTGTGAACGGGCCTTCGTTGTAATACCAAGCACATCCACTATAGCAACGTACAGTGCTGTGCTGTGTTAGCTGTGAGGAGGCTACAGCAGAACGTCGCGGCCTCTTCAAGAAGCTGATCGGCGGTGGGGCTGGGAGCCCAACCCCTACCGATCCTGAAGATACATCATTAATCCTGTATTCCCAAAAAGCCCTTTAAATAAAAGTAAAATGTAAAAATAAATGTCTTATTATGTAGATTTTTCTATGCTTACATTTACATTAGCAATAGTTATCAACTGATGTATACTAATCTGCGAAGGGTTACAGTTGCGTTTTATGGGTTCTAGGTAACCTCATAAGCCAAAGAACCCCTTTAATTACCTTTTTTATATGTCAGACTATTCTAAAGCAGCAAGTCTAAAGTGAGTGAACCATCTCCCCAACCAGTAGCCAAAAAATATTAAGGATTGGTCTTCTTCCACGATCAGCCTACAGTAGCAGCTGTTCAGCTGATGTCAAAGTGAGAAGTCGGCAGTAGTGTCAGAGAGTGGGTGGAATGGCGAGATGTGTAAATTCAGATCCAGTGTGTGGAGCCTAGACTGCTCCTGGAACCTGCATCTGCACAGTCAGCACGTCCAGTACCTGGAAACTGAGATGTTATCAATAGGTTTAAAAAAGAAAACCATGCTGCTGACAGAGATCCCAGGACCGGCGCTGCAAGTGTGAATGCGGTCAGCGAGCGTGGGAATGCGGTATGTCAAGTCAATATAGAGCTGCCAAGTCTCCAGGAATTTCAGCACTTTCACACAGCTATGTACTTCTAGTTAAAGTGGCAGTAACAGAGACAGCAAAAGGTGAGAGGGGCCTGGGAAAGAGAAAAGATGTTTATAACAACGCTTGCTCGGCAGACATTAACACCTGCTAATGAAAACACATGAAAGCCGTAACTGGCCCAGTAAAAGGGATTACAGATCAGTAAAATTAAAGACAGGCTGTGCACAGTGCACCCTGAAAAACGCCCAGACTGTGAAATGTGAGAGAGAAAAAAGGAGCAGCTAACATTGCTATTTCCTTCGCACACCTGAAACCACAAGAACTTGGGCAGCATGGCGGCTCAGTGGTTAGCACTACTGTCTTGCAGCACCAGGGAGGGTTCTTGTGTCCAAATATGACCAAGGAGAGCATATGCATGGAGTTTGTATGTTCTTCCCTGTTGGATGTGGATCTGCTGCGTCATGAAACCGATTTGGCTTTAAACTACTCCTGAGGACATTAAGTGGCCCCTGGTCTTCACCCTTCAACCCCTATACAGGGATATGGACACTGCATGGGAACCACCAGGCGCTACCTCTTGGAGTAGTCTCTGTTGAGAGGCTGCTGACCCACGGGGTCGAGAAACACCAGTACGGAGCACTGATGGATCAGGCAAAACCGTAGTCAGGAAACAAGTCGAGGTCAGCACAGGCAGAGTGCATGCAATCCAATAAACAGTCCAAAGGTTAGAGGGCAGGCAGAACTAGGCCAATAACATGAATGGGCAGAGGTCAGGTTAATAAGCAAAAGGTTAATAGACAAGGGTCAATACAAGGGCAAACAAACAGAAGAATTGCACACCTACCCAGAAGACTAGAAATTATAACCTACTGCATAGATTAAAGGCGTTCTCCGGGAAGGATAATAATGAAAATACTGATAAAAACATGTTATTATAAATAAACTCTTAAATGTTTTTTATTATTTATAATGGCTCCTTTAGACTAGGGGACAATCAGTGAAGGAGATAAAATGGGGGCTCTTAGATTTATGATAAAATGCAGATGACAGCTGAGATAACTGTTCCGCTGTGTCCCTATGCTTCAGAAAGGAGTTTGCCTCACCCCATACTCCGAGATGAAGGGTAGGAATGAGGACGAGACTCGCTGCTGTGGGGGAGGAGCGTCATAAAGGTACTTTCACACTTGTGTTAAACTTTTCCGGTATTGAGTTCCGTCCTAGAGGCTCAATACCGGAAAAATACTGATCAGTTTTATCCTAATGCATTCTGAATGGAGAGAAATCCGTTCAGTATGCATCAGGATGTCTTCAGTTCAGTCACTGTACGGTTTCTGGACGGAGTCCAAAGTTCCGGAACACTTGCCGGAATGCTGGATCCGGCATTAATTTTCATTGAAATTTATTAGTGCCAGATCCGGTATTAAAATTAGCGCATTGACACATCCGGTCTACCGGTCTGCGCATGTGCAGAACTTTAGAAATGTGAAAAAAATACCGGATCCATTTTTTCCGGATGACAACCGGAGAGACGGATCCGGTATTGCAATGCATTTGCGAGACGGACCCGGATCCATCTACAAATGCTGTCCGTTTGTATACAGATTGCCGGATCCGGAATCCAGCAACGCAAGTGTGAAAGGACCCTTAGAAAACACTTCAGCCTGTGAGTACGGGATGAGGAAACTCCTTTCTGCCATCATACAAATTGAATAATGTGGAACTCAAGGTGCTCTCGAGAGGACCCTCATTCTGCCCTACCAAAAGTCTTGACAAAACAGGACTCTGCAATGACATAGAGGAATATTTTCAGACTAAAAGAGTTCTTCCATGACAGGAGAAAGAATTCTCAAACAGCCAAACACAATTGGCACTGGTGGACAAAAAACTGTCTGACTGGACCCCTCCCCCTGGCCGCAATAGCATTTTGGACCAGTACATTGACTCCTTTAGAAAAGTAGTACAGTCTGCAATACTGGACAAACATATAAAAGAAACATTCAACATACAGGAAAGGAGGGTGATTCAAACCTTAAAAAACAACAAAGGAATCACCATAAAACCTGCAGATAAAGCTGGAGCTATAGTCCTTTTGAACACTTTGGACTATGTAGAAGAAGCACACCGACAACTCACAGACACGCGATACTATATCCAAATGGAGGGAGACCCAACTAGGAAATATTTGAGAGAGTTATCAGGGGTCTTCCTGCAGGATCCATGCAACTTTTAGACTTGGTACCTGATAATCCCAGGATCGGAGTATTCTACATGCTTCCCAAAATACACAAAGCAGGGAATCCAGGGAGGCCGATCATTTCAGGTGTGGGAACCCTCACTGAAAAAATCTCAGGTTGGATAGAGGGCATCCTCAAACCATTAGTGAGGAACACAACACGTTATCTACAGGACACCACTGACTTATTGAACAAACTGTCAACCATAGGTCCCCTTCCTAAAGGCACAATCTTGGCCACCATGGATGTGGAATCCTTGTATTCGAATATCCCACACGATGATAGATTAACTGCTTGCCGAGTATACCTGGAGACGAATGGGATCGTCTCAGAGTCTGTACTACAACTGACCAAATTTATCCTCATCCATATATATTTCTCTTTTGACAAGGAGATATATTTACAGTGCACTGGGACAGCCATGGGCAGTAAAATGGCACCGCAATATGCAAATCTCTGGAAAATGACTTTTTGGTATCCTGCCCTAAAAACCCTTGACCTACTTCCGTTTCATTGATGACATCCTAATAATCTGGACCGACTCTGAACATGAACTGATAACATTTCATGAACAATTTAACAAATTGTGGGAGTTGTAGTTTTGCAACAGCTGGAGGATGCCTGAACTGTAAGATCCCTGGGACATTCACATGTTCTACATCTAATGTTGTTTATCTGATTCTCTGCACTAAATGTCCTTTTAACGGTCTCTACGTTGGAGAAACAGGACAGAAACTCAATGCAAGGATGAGGTCCCACCGCCACACAATTGAAAAATAACAGAACAACACATCAAAGTTCTTGAGAATGAGTCCTTAAAGGGAGTCTGTCACCAAAGTTGGACATAACAGACCGCTGACATAGCTTTGTAGCATCACTTTAGATGAATGAAACGGTACCTTTGTTGTCTTCTTCAGCGCTTCACCTGCTTCAAAAACGGACTTTTATTTATATGTAAATGAGGGCTCGCAAGTGCCCAGGGCGGAGTTAAGTTCTTTGGATCCCAGGCTGCTCGGCCTCTTTAGTTCTTATCCCCGCCCCTGTCTCTGTCTCTGCCCGCCCTTCTATTGCCTTTCTTCCTCCTCCTCTGGTAGCGAACTCAGCTTTGCCTCGGCGGGGCATGCGCACTGCAATGCCCACTGTGGGAACGGCATCAATGTAGCTACTGCGCATTCCCCGGCTGACGCTGCAAACCCAGGCGTCACAGGCGCGCGCCATTGGCGTGACGCCTTTCACGTGCGTCCCGTTGTTCGCGCCGCCGGCTTGTCCGGCGGCGCGCCATCTTTGGACGCCGCCACACCGCGTGACCACGGGCTTGGATTGGTGGTGAGTGGCGTTCCCTCCTCCTCCCTCTTTACCATTATCTGGCCTAACAGGTGTTTATTATTTGCATAATATACTCTGTATATATATGGCGTATTGAACAATAATAAGAATGACACTCCTGAGGAAGCCGGGTGTATACCGGCGATACGCGTCGAGTCTGCCTTGTGCCCCCACCTTGGAACCGTGCATTACCATGTGATTGAATAAGTATTGCCCCTTTTCAGCGTGTTTGCATGACCATTTGTATATGCTATACCAGTTATATTTGCCTCTTGCTGTCTGAATGTGAGGCACATTTTCAGGGGTTGCACTATGGGATTTTTAGTATAGGGTCCTTTGGGGGTGCTAGTGTTGGATTATTATTCCACACTGTTGATCGTCCATTGTATACAATGTTTTATCTCTTTTCTTGTTTGTGTCATGTTTTGCGCTTTTAAATAATACATTTGTATTATTTATATGATATCGCTGATGTGCGGCTTTTCTATGTGCAGTGTTCTGTGTTTATATGTTTTAGATCTTGTAGTGTGTCATAAATCCCGGGGACAAATTCAGTCATTCAAAGTGTCAAGCAGTGTTATAAATTTGTATTCCCAAATTCTTCTAGCTCTTTGGGATTTGAAGTTACCTTTTAATATGAGAACTTTCATGTGTTCTTCATTGTGTCCTGGGCTACAGAAATGCTTAGCCACAGGAAAGCATAGCTTCTTCTCTTTAAATGTCCATTCATTCCCCCATGTCTCTGTTCTTATTGTATATATAATGCTGTTTCTTCATGTATTCTTGTAGTAAGCCAGATGAAGGGACTGGTAATGTCTCGAAATCTCGCTATGTAACATCATTACTTCTATTTTTGTTAGCCTATAAAAGGTATCAAACCTGCAATACTCTTATTTTGTTTCTCTTAGCCTACATGCACACGAACGTTGTTTGGTTCCGCATCCGAGCCGCATTTTTTGCGCCTCGGGTGCGGACCCGTTCACTTCAGTGGGGCCGCAAAAGATGCAGACAGCACACGGAGTTCCATGGCCCCGCAAAAAAATATAGAACATGTCCTATTCTTGTCCGTTTTGCGGACAAGGATAGGCATTGTTACAGTGTATCCACAAAAAAGGATGCCACACAGACCTCATGTTTTTTTTTTTGACCGGACCGCAAAACACAAACGTTCGTGTGCATGTAGGCTTAATGAGAGCACTAACTAGTTTTCTATTGGCTAACACGGGACCAGACTTTTTCCTTTTCCTTTTGACTCCTTTCTGAAGCACAGGGACACAGAGGAACAGTTATCTCAGCTGTCATCTGCACATAATATAGAGCTTAACAGTGCTGAGACCGGCAGACTTTACATAGGGCTCTGTGCTCTGCTTTCTCACACCGGCAGTCCAGCAGTGTCACGACAAGAACGGATTTTATGATCATAAATCTAAGAGCCGCCATTTTAGCTCCTTCACTGATTGTCCCCTAGACTAAATGAGCCATTATAAATAATTAAAGACATTGACATTTTTTTTTTTTTATAACATGTTTTTTTTAGTATTTTCATTATTATCTTTCCCGGAGAACCCCTTTAAAACCTGCGTCCTGGGCCTTTAAGAGCTGGAGGAAGTGCATAGGTATACCAGGCCACAGACCAGCGTGGAGTGGATACAGCAGCAAGATGCTGAAGGACGCATACTGGCGAAGCAAGGAGCCTCTAATCAGGTAAGCAAATTGGAGGCCATGTTCCCGGGGAACAGAGGAATGGCAGCGGTCATGTTTGTGCGGTTTCCTCAGGGTACACCGGTTTCTTCCCACACTCTAAAAACATACTGATAGGTAAATAGATGCCATTAGACAGGGTGTGATGCAAACTATAGCAAGACCTAATTCATGGCACAAGAAAAAAATCAATTGTCCAAAAACAGAACAAGTACTGTGACTATCAAATGATCTGGGATTTTGACACTGATAATCTATCCTCAGGATAGGTCATCAGTATCTTATCGTTTGGAGTCCGACACCCAGGACCCCCACCAATCAGCTGTTTGCGAAGGCATCGTGGACCCTGTGAGCACTGCGGCCTTCTCTGTGCTCGCCAAGCGTAGTGCTGTACATAGTATAGCAGCTGTGCTTAGTATTGTGCTCAGCCCCATTCAGCACACTGTGTGCTGTCCACATCTGTAGTTCCGATCCGTGGCCCCAAAAAAAAAGATAGAGCATGTCCTCTTCTTGTCCGCAATCGTGGACAAGAATAGGCCTTTCTGTCATAGGGCCGGCTACATTCACACTCCCGGTATCCGTGTTTTGCGGATCTGCAATTTGCAGATGCCAAAACATATACGGTCGTGTGAATGTAGCCTTAAACCAGACACAATCCCTTGTAGGGCTAGCTCAGCCAAATGTAATGATACCTTTCACTTAGCCTGGGACTCCTAGGCTATGAGCTGTGCGCTGCGATTGGCCAGCGCTGCAGCAAGAGACACGCCTAATACAAAAACTCCGCCCAGTACAACAGAGGGACCTGCAGACACCGGAGCCTATACCGGGCGAACGGAGCGGCGCCCAGACATACTAGTAAGTGCAGGGGGACCCCTGGGCGCCGCTCTGCCCACAGATATAGTTAGTTTTTAGCTTTTAAACTGGTGAAAGGTCCTCTTTAAGTGCCACGGGCAAGATGACTATGCAGCAACCTGTGTCAACCAAGAAGGGGAGGTAAGGGCTGCTGGAGGAAGCATGAAGAGCAAGCCACCGCTGAGGCTCAGATACAAGGCGGCCGGGACAGGAGCTGCTGTGCATGTATGTCTTTATGCTCGCTCCCACTGTCCTGGCTACCAGAGAGGCCAGCACTTTTCCTATAAAGTGCAAGCACGGCCACCATTGCAGGGTGGTCGTAACCCCTGGATACGAACAATGTATAATGTGATGGAAAAATGAATCCAGCCAGCAAAAGAGGCAAAATGGACAGTCACAATAGATTAGTAAGTGCCTTGTATTAACCACTTGAAGACCACAGGTTTATACCCCCCTAGTGACCAGGCCCTTTTTTTACAATTCCGCACTACACTACTTTCACCGTTTATTTCTCCGTCATACAACTTACCACCCAAATGAATTTTACCTCCTTTTCTTCTCACTAATAGAGCTTTCATTTGGTGGTATTTCATTCTTGCTGACATTTTAACTTTTTTTGATATTTAACTTTTTTTTTGACGAAATTTTTGCAAAGAAACTACATTTTTCGCTTTCTGTTGTAAAAATTTTCAGATAACACTACATTTCAATTTAAAATTTTCTCTAAATGTATTGTTCTACATGTCTTTGATAAAAAAAAAATGCAATAAGTGTATATTTATTGGTTTGGGTAAAAGTTATAGCGTGCAAACTATGGTGCAAAAAAGTGAGTTTCCGCACTTTGATTTTCTGAGCACCTGTCCTATTTCCTGACGCACTACAATGCCCAGACAGTAGAAACACCCCATAAATGACCCCATTTCGGAAAGTAAACACCCTAAGGTATTCGCTAAGGGGCATAGTGAGTTCATGGAATTTTTTATTTTTTGTCACAAGTTAGCGGAAATTGAATTTTTTTTTTTTTTTCAAAAAATTTCATTTTCCGCTTACTTGTGTCAAAAAATAAAAACTTCCATGAACTCACTATGCCCCTCAGCGAATACCTTGGGGTGTCTACTTTCTAAAATGGGGTCACTTGTGAGGTTTTTCCACTGCCCTGGCATTTGAGGGTCTCCGCAATCATTACCTGTATGGCCAGAATTAGGAGTTTCTGCGATTCTCCTTATATTGACCATACGGGTAATGAGATTTTTTTTTCCGTTCAGCCGCTGGGCTGAAAGAAAAAAATGAACGGCACAGATTTCTTCATTCACATTGATCAATGTGGATAAAAAAATCTCTAAAAAATGTGCAAAAAAAAAAAAGAGGGGAAAGCTGTAAAGCTGCGATCGCTAAGGGACCCTTAGGCCTCATTCACACGTCCGCAATTCTGTTCCGCAAAATTTAGCGGAACGGAATTGTAGATACATTCAATTCTATGGGGACAGACTTTGTCCCGCTCGGATCCGGAATTGCGGATCTGCATTTCCGGATCCGCAAAAATATAGAACATGTCCTATTCTTGTCCGCAATTGCGGACAAGAAAAGGCATTTTCTATATAGTTCTGGCAATGTGCGGGTCCGCAAAATGCGGAAAGCACATTGCCGGTGTCCGTATTTTGCGGATCCGCAAAACACATACGGACGCGCGCGCGCGTTCATGTGAAATCTCGGGTCTCACGAGATGACGCCAATAGGCAGCAGTGAGACCTGAGAGAGCCGCCGCGCTGATGCCTATCGGCATTAGCGTGGCGGCAAGTGGTTAACTTGCCTGCATGATAAATGCCATTTGCTGAAATAAGACAACCCCTTAAGTTTGGCCATGCTTCTCATGCCGCCCAACTGCTTTCTACTTCCTCCTGCCCCCCTTCATTATGCTTATGTTTTTGGGAATTATATATTTGTGACTCATACTAGTACACACATGTCAATAAGCTGTATACTTAATTCAGAGGGGGCTTTCCTCCTCGTTTCTGTAGTTCTGATATTATGCTTGTTATGTATATGGTTCTCTCCTTCAACCTCCTTTCTAATGAGGTCCTTTCTGACACGATGTACCGTTATCTGATGAACCAATGTACAATAAGTGACTTATTCTTTTTCTGTATTTCTTGAAAATCACTAAAAATAATTTTAAAAAGATGCAAGCTTTTGAACAAATGTGGTACTAATTTTTATTCATTGCTTTTAATTTAAAAAAAAGTCAAAACGTGGAACAGGTGCTTTATAAATATGGCACCCATTCTGACCACCATACTTCTCAATGTATTTACACCAGACAACTGCCATAAACACATTGATAGAAGTCCTACATGCAGCTCTAAATCTACGGGTTCCTCTCACAGTTGATTATAAAACTGGCTGCCTGTAGCCACCACTAGGAAAAGCTCAGTGCAAGAATTTATACATCTTCTACTGAACTCAGTGGAAGCTGTAAAGTCTCAGCTCCCCCTAGTGGCAGCTGCAGGACAATCCTGTGTATTTATGTAGGTAAACAGAAGAAGGAGTTCATTGTGAGTTTCCCCTCTCACCCTAGGCCCCATAGCAATAGTGCGGTCAGCCTCCATGGTAAGTACGCTGACTGATCTGCATCTACACTGCACTTTTTTTTTTAACTTTCCCCATTTTATAAAGAGCATGCCCACGTTTCTCAATTTTGGGGGAAAAGTTTTTGAAAAAATGCACAACCACACAATAACAAAAAAAAAAAAAGAAGAGCAAATTCCACCAAAAACCATGTACAGGATGTGCACTAGGCAAATCCATTACAAATTCTGAAGATAATCCATCAGCAGATCAACCAATGAGTCCATCCATGAATATTGTACTTGTGGAGTTTGTGTGGGTTTTACCATAGAACCCACACCAATAATGAACATACCATAAATTTTGAAATCTGTTAAACATTTATTATTCTGCACTCATTTTTCTACAGCATGTAAACGAGGCATAAAATATGAAATGTGTTGCTGGATGAATGGGATTTAGGTGCCGAAGCCGCAAATCATTATATGTACCTAACAAAAGAGAGATCTGCTGCCTGTGCAAGACTCACCTTGACTGGCATGGATGCATGTTGCACTTCCGGATCTGTGGGTCAGGACGTGGCACGTGAAGGCACATGCTGTCGTTTACAATCAGCATGGTTTTGTTCACCAGTTTTGTGCAGGACACAAGAGTCTTTCGTTCACCTGGAATAATGGGGTTTTCTACATCAGTAAATGCATTACAGACAGACTATTCACAAAGCAGGATCCAGAACACCCTACAACTTGCAACATGTACTTTCTGCACTGAGAGATACCTGCCATATCTTTACAATGCCAGTATATCAATGTTTTACAGAAGAATTCACTGTGGGACGTTATGACCTCATATAAAATCTGTTTGAGTGTGTGGCTCCAGCCATCCAAGACAATTTTGCATTGTAAAGGAAATGTTCTAATGAACACACTGTATAAGTCTTGTGAAAGCACAGTTTCTGCTTTGATATTTCCACTACACACATCTGTTCTATTGTATGTGCTCTAAGCTCTGGAACATGTGAAGCCAGCATCTGGTATACAACATAAGAAGGCTCTCATTAACGACATATGTAATAAGCACATAAAAAGACTAAAACATCACAGAAGTTCACCGTGCAGACAGATACTACTAAGATGGCCTATACAATAATATATGTTCACAACAAGGTCACAGAAGTTATCCTACAATGTGGTGTGTCCAGGGTCACCTCAGTATAGAAAGATACAGGCTGTACCTACAGATAACCATTATGTGCTAGAAACAATGCAAATTAGCTCCAAAACCTAGAGCAATCATGAATAAACAGTTGTTTTGGGGTTTCTGCCCCTTATTGGTACAGAGCAGGGTACTGGTTGGATGGATGAGATGCCTGAGATGTAGTTCAGTACGGGTACAGGTTCTCATTAAAGTGACCCAGCGGGTATGGGGTAAGAACACCAAAACAGCTGTCTACAGATGGATGAGGATTCTCTGGCTTGGCTGACATGAGTTAATTTGCATACTTTTTCCCATGGAGCATTGTCTTCAAATTAGGGGGGTCATTTACTATGCCGAAATACGCTCACATCAGGTCTAAAATTGTGGGCAGGGAAGGGGACGGGTCTCATTCACCAATTTCTACGCCTGTTTTAGGCATAGAAAAAGGTCAAAATGTAAGACCGCTCAGAAGCTCTTACACTTAGAACTGGTGCTGGATGCGCCGAAGTTATGGAGAGGCCTGCTCCTCCTCATAACTTTGGTGGATCCTCCGTCAGTTCAGGGCTTTATTAAGATCGTCGTCTAAAGCGCCGGTCCTAATAAATGTGCCCCTAAGTCTTCATACATGCACTGGATCTCTTCTAGAAACAAAACAAATACTATTTCTATGATTATATGGACCAAAATGGGTTCAGATTGAAAAGTGGTCACTTGGTTCCTGCTGCATCAAACTGATTTCACAAAAGTTGCATGAATCCAAATCTGCTGACGGTTGTACAATGAGATGAGGGAGTTGTATCTTAACGGCTTATATAACTTGGAATACCGAACATTTATTCCATTTGAGCATACTACTACACCAGTAGCTCAAGCTTTACTTCATTGTTTGTTGATGGTGACCAGTTCTAGGCACTTAGAAAAAGAAAGACAGGTGCTCTTGTCGTGACTCTGGGTAGATGGCTACTTGTGTAGTTTTCTCTAGCATCTAGTGCTATGAAAGAAAATCATGGTCAAATGGGAATACTGTACAGCTACGAAAGTAGAGAACGGCAATGTACAAGCTTACATTAGCAATGGCTAGTAAACGGTCACAAACGGTTTGAAAATCACAGAGTGGGACAATATATGCCGGCATGCATCGCGGCAATTTTTTAATACTAGGCCAAGCCTCTAACTCCGCCCAAAGCTGACCCCCGTCACAACTGCAGTAGCTGGGGATCGGTTAGGTGAGAGTAAGTTCTTTTTTTACAGCACATGGAGCCCTTGGGACAATTTTTTCTTGCGCTTCAATATCCATTTAAATATTAGCTCATAAATGATCGGATTATAGATATTTTAAGGTAGAAATTGCACAAGATAATGAAGTTATGGTCTAATATACAGGTAAAAACCATACAGACACTTCAGTAAGGAGCAATTTAGTAAATTTATGAATGCACATTTATGCATTAATTTCCCGGGTCAAAAAGAGGTACATTTAAGGGTCAAAGAGGGACAGAGGGACTTGGGTCAAAAAGAGGCACTGTCCCTCCAAAAGAGGAACACTTCGGAGGTATGTCAGCCTTAATTCTTTAGGTATCCGGATACATTCTGCAGTACTGTTCTGCTGACGGTGTGACATCTGGCTCCTTGCAAATCTTTTTTGTCTGTGTCCAATTGCCATTCAAATACCTATGGGATTACAGTCTAAAATCCCAGGTAGCGTGGGTATTTCTGATAAACCTGATGTACAGGTAAGAACCCTGTTCTCTCAATGTCTATGTAGCTCTATACATTGGCTACGGCCATCAATATTAAGGTTATCCCTGTAGTGTGCTACCTACAGTACTGGAATATCCCAAAGACTGTATTCTTTGCCGCCATCAATCAGTGTGACCTTACCTCCTCCACACTGTACGCTGCACCCCTCCCAACTGCTGTGTGTCCACATGTACAGATGATCTGGTTGTCTGTCCACCTCGGTGCTCTGCTCTGTTGACTGGTTCACTGGGATGGTATATTCATAATGAATGCCATAGTTCTGATCGTGGAAGAGCAAGACCTAATCATATATTTAAAAAACAAGCTATTAATGACAAGATATTTATGTGCATGTGATGTGGTTTTATTATTAATATGGATTAACTAAGGAGCGCAGTCACTAGTGCCTGTCTGGAATCACGCATATTGATATTATTTTTTTAATTATACTCACTTATATAGCGCAGCGCTTTACAGACAATAGCATCATGCTGTCCCCAATGGGGCTCACAATCATAGGCTTTACTGTTACTGCCCTAACTGGCAATTATCTGCATCTTTGTTCATTTTTTTTCTTTCGCAATCAAAAGGAAATATTTGCCTCCCCTTGCTTAGCCAACTACCAGCATAGGAAGGAACACCTTCGGGGTGTACAGACTCCAGTGGGGAACAGACCTCATAAGGTCTGTGACAAGGGTGGCAGTCCCTAAGAGCTGTCTTACTCCAAGATTATCAGAAATGTTCTCACTTAAATTCCAATAATAACATTACAAATAATTACAGTAATAGTTTAAATGTATCTAAACTGGAGCTTGACTTGAAGAATCCGATTTGTAATATACAGTGTATACTGTATACGCCTCGCCTTTCAGCCATAATATTTAAACCACCTGCCTAATATTGTGGATCCTTCAAGCCCTGGACCCTACAAGGTATACATGTGGTATCCGACACCAAGACTTTAGCAGCAGATCTTTTAAATCCTGTAAATTATGACCTGGTATCTCTATGGTTTAGTAAGCCTTGGGCATCATTGACACCACAGCTGGCTCACCAGTTGTCCCTCTGTGAACCACTTTTGGTGGTAGGTATTAGCCAGATGTCCAGTCATTTTTGAGATAAGCCAATAGAGACAACTACCGATGACCGTTTGGCCCTTGTCAAAGTTGCTCACATCCTTATGCTTGACATCTTTCCTGCTTTATCCACCACTTTACAGGTGCCAATGTTATAAGATAATCTATCTATATATATATATATATATATATTATAGATTAGTAAATTGATTCTACTCTTTCAGAATTTCTTGTGATTTGTTTTAGGTGAATCAGAAATCGACATGAGTAATGATATACTTGAAAAGAGAAGTGCAAGACAGTTCTCGCAAAAGGAGAAGAGTACTGAATGTATTATGCTTCTGTAAATGACATGTGCAAATCACTTCTCCTTCTGCAAAGGAAAAAGAAACTGAGTGTCTCAAGAGAAAGTTGTCCTAATTAGCTGAGTGGCATTTGTGGTGGTCTTTCTCATTAGGGAAACCATCTAGTATTCATGAGGAGTATTGTAGTCCAGCCAATGCTGCTCTGCATTTCCGGGAAACATATAGGGAAATTAGCATATCTGACTTCTGCTGGAATCAGAAAGGTTTAGTTTTCTTTTCTTTTTGGAAGGAAAGCTAATATGCATACCTTTGGGATTCTGTGCAGTGCTGTCTCTCTCTCTCACACACACATCTTCTAGGGCTTATACTTTTACTCTGCTTTTTGTAAGAAAAATATGAGTCCTAGGAGACCGTGAAGTGTTATATACCAGTTTTCAGGCCAATTGGAGCATATTTGATTTGGGTAAATCAATTTTTTTTTTAATTTATGTGAATAGGCGACAAAATAAGTTTCAAGAAATTCGCTCATCTCTAATATGGATAATCTATGGACTGACTGATAAGTAGAATTGCCTACTATTGTATTATTGTCACTTTTGAATGTATCACTTTTTCATTGTTTTACTTATTATTGTTTATGTGTGTATATACTGTATGCTTGATATAATATTTTCTATATAGCTTTATTATTTTTTTTACCTGGTTATGAAGCAGCTATCTTGCTGAGCAGCTGCCGGGATTTGCTTTACAGCATCCACATGGACATGAGAAGCTGAAATCAATCTATTGACTTCCATGGGGGAGTGCTCTGTTACATGTATGCAAGTTACTGTTCAGGTAGGGGGAGAAGTGAGCTGTGTCCAATGATGGATCCTGTGTTATGTGCCTCCAACTTTATAACTGAGATGTTCTATTCTATTACAATCCTGCCTATGATGATGTGTTTATTATTGAGATCTCTACAGAACATGAAGTATGAGCCTTACTTGTGTACTCAGGGTGAAAGAAACATGAAAAAGACAAAGTCAAAAACGTTAAAAGACTATATTTAACATATCAACTTAATTTATACATTAGGTCATTTTCTCAGACTTCATTCCTTTTAAAACAATTTAATTGATGCGGTGGGGGTCATTTGCAAAAGACTGGCTTTTCACTCGTCAGTCTTAGTAAAAACCTTGCTGGAGAAAGTTCTGAACAGTTTATTAACCACTTCAGCCCCCCTAGCTTAAACCCCCTTAATGACCAGGCCACTTTTTACAATTCCGCACTACACTACTTTCACCGTTTATTGCTCCGTCATGCAACTTACCACCCAAATGAATTTTACCTCCTTTTCTTCTCACTAATAGAGCTTTCATTTGGTGTTATTTCATTGCTGCTGACATTTTTACTTTTTTTGCTATTAATCAAAAATTACCGAAATTTTTGCAAAAAAATGACATTTTTCACTTTCTGTTGTAAAATTTTTCAAAAAAAACTACATTTCTATATAAATTTTTCTCTAAATTTATTGTTCTACATGTCTTTGATAAAAAAATCCAATAAGTGTATATTTATTGGTTTGGGTAAAAGTTATAGCGTTTACAAACTATGGTGCAAAAAGTGAATTTCGGCATTTTGAAGCAGCTCTGACTTTCTGAGCGCCTGTCATGTTTCTTCAGGTGCTAGAATGTCAGGAAAGTATAAATACCCCCAAATGACACCATTTTAGAAAGAAGACACCCCAAAGTATTCGCGGAGGGGCTTGGTGAGTTCATGTATCATTTCATTTTTTTCACAAGTTAGCGGAAAATGACACTTTCTGAGAAAAAAAAAAAAAAAAAAGTTTCAATTTCTGATAACTTCTGGCAAAAAAAAAAAATCTCAGACGGACTCACTATGCCCCTCAGTGAATACCTTGGGGTGTCTACTTTCCGAAATGGGGTCATTTGTGGGGTGTGTTTACTGTTCTGGCATTTTGGGCGGGGCTAAATTGTGAGCCGCCATGTAAAACCTAAAGGTACTCGTTGGAATTTGGGCCCTTTCGCACTCAGGCTGCAAAAAGTGTCACTCATGTAGTATCGCCGTACTCGAGAAGTAGGGCAATGTGTTTTGGGGTGTATTTTTACATACACCCATGTTGGGTGAGAGAAATATCTCTGTAAATTGTCAACTTTGTATAAAAATTTTTAAAAGTTGTCGTTTACAGAGATATTTTTCACACAAAGTATGGGTATATATAAAAATACACCCCAAAACACATTGCCCTACTTCTCCTGAGTACGGCGATACCACATGTGTGCCACTTTTTGCAGCCTGGGTGCGCAAAGGCCCTAAAACCAATGAGTACCTTTAGGATTTCACAGGGCATTTTTACGCATTTGGATTCCAGACTTCTTCTCACGCTTTAGGGGCCCCTAAAATGCCAGGGCAGTATAAATACCCCACATGTGACCCCATTTTGGAAAGAAGACACCCCAAGGTATTCTGTGAGGGGTATGGTGAGTTCATGTAAAATTTTATTTTTGTCACAAGTTAGTGGAATATGAGACTTTGTAAAAAACAAAATTAAAAAAACAAAAAAACAATTTCCGCTGACTTATGCCAAAAAATAAAAATTCTGTGGACTCACCATGCCCCTCACAGAATACCTACGGGTGTCTTCTTTCCAAAATGGGGTCACATGTGGGGTATTTATACTCACCTGGCATTTTAGGGGCCCCTAAAGTGTGAGAATCCAAATGCATAAAAATGGCCTGTGAAATCCTAAAGGTACTCATTGGTTTTAGGGCCCCTTTGCGCATCAGGCTGCAAAAGTGTCACTCATGTGGTATCGCCGTACTCAGGAGAAGTAGGGCAATGTGTTTTGGGGTGTATTTTTACATATACCCATGCTGCGTGTGAGAAATATCGCTGTAAACGACAACTTTTTAAATTTTTTTATTCAAAGTTGTCAATTTACAGAGATATTTCTCTCACCCAGTATGGGTATATGTAAAAATACACCCCAAAACACATTGCCCTACTTCTCCTGAGTACGGCGATACCACATGAGTGACACTTTTTGCAGCCAAGATGAGCAAAGGGGCCCTAATTCCAATGAGTACCTTTAGGAGGGCATTTTTACGCATTTTTCTTCTCACGCTTTAGGGCCCCTAAAATGCCAGGGCAGTATAAATACCCCACATGTGACCCCATTTTGGAAAGAAGACACCCCAAGGTAATCCGTGAGGGCATGGCGAGTTCATAGAAGATTTTTTTGGCACAAGTTAGTGGAAATTGATTTTTATTGTTTTTTCTCACAAAGTCTCCCTTTCCGCTAACTTTTGACAAAAAGTTTAATTTTCATGGACTCATTATGCCCCTCAGCGAATACCTTGAGGTGTCTTCTTTCCAAAATGGGGTCACATGTGGGGTATTTATACTGCCCTGGCATTTTAGGGGCCCTAAAGCGTGAGAAGAAAAATGCGTAAAAATGCCCTCCTAAAAGGTACTCATTGGTTTTAGGGCCCCTTTGCATCTTGGCTGCAAAAAGTGTCACTCATGTGGTATCGCCGTACTCAGGAGAAGTAGGGCAATGTGTTTGGGGTGTATTTTTACATATACCCATGCTGGGTGAGAGAAATATCTCTGTAAATTGACAACTTTGAATAAAAAAATTTAAAAAGTTGTCGTTTACAGAGATATTTCTCACACACAGCATGGGTATATATAAAAATACACCCCAAAACACATTGCCCTACTTCTCCTGAGTACGGCGATACCACATGAGTGACACTTTTTGCAGCCAAGATGCGCAAGGGCCCTAAACCAATGAGTACCTTTAGGATTTCACAGGACATTTTTACGCATTTGGATTTTCACGCTTTAGGACCCCTAAAATGCCAGGGCAGTATAAATACCCCACATGTGACCCCATTGTGGAAAGAAGACACCCCAAGGTATTCCGTGAGGGGCATGGCGAGTTCACAGAAAAAAAAATTTGGCACAAGTTAGCGGAAATGGTATTTTTTTTTTTTTTTTTTTACAGTCTCACATTCCACTAACTTGTGACAAAAATAAAATTTTACATGAACTCACCATACCCCTCACAGAATACCTTGGGGTGTCTTCTTTCTAAAATGGGGTCACTTGTGAGGTTTTGTACTGCCCTGGCATTTTAGGGGTCTCCGCAATCATTACACGTATGGCCAGAATTAGGAGTTTTTGCTATTCTCCTTATATTGACCATACGGGTAATGAGAATTTTTTTCCGTTCAGCCTCTGCGCTGAAAGAAAAAATGAACGTCACATATTTTTCCATTCACATTGATCAATGTGGATGAAAAATCTCTAAAAATGTGCAAAAAAAAGAGGGAAAAGCTATAAAGCTGCGATCGCTAAGGGACCCTAAGGCCTCATTCAAGCGTCCGCAATTCTGTTCCGCAAAATTTTGCGGAACAGAAATGTGGATACATTCAATTCTATGGGGACAGACTTTGTCCCGCTCGGATCCGTAATTGCGGATCCGTAATTGGAGATCCGCAAAAGTATAGAACATGTCCTATTCTTGTCCGCAATTGCGGAAGAGTAACTAAACCTTTTTACAACTTTGTTTTAAATTATTGTAAATAGCCCAAAAATGAATTTTGTAATGTACTTTATTAATCAATTATGCTGTTTTCCTATTCAAAAAAGGACCCAAAGTCCTGGATTTTACAGCGCTGATCTGGATATAACAGTGGTCTGTGGCGAACAGTGGTCTTGGCTTAATTCTGGCACAGCACATCAGTACCCTGTACAGCTCTGTATTCGGCGCAGGCGCGGTGAGCAGAGGACAGCAGGCACCAGCGTCCTCTGCTCACCGCGCCTGCGCCGAATACAGAGCGGCGGCGCAGGCACGGGATTTCAGAAGAAGACAGTGCAGGAGGATCGCTTTCCCGCACTGTCAATCAAACTAAGAAGGGGCGTGCCAGCAGGTTGCCGGACGGAGCCGCTAGGAGCAGGGCAACGCCCCCCCTGCTCCTAGAGGCTAATTTACATATTATAAAAGTAAGTTTTTCTGCCTATATATACATCCGATTTTTATAAAAAAGACATTATCAAGCTGGTCTGACATTAGCACATAGCTAATGTCAGACAGCTTATAATGTCAAAAGTTGGTGACAGAAACCCTTTAAATAAGTCAAGCTGCGGAGCTCCTTTGAAAGGTCTGCCTCCTGCCCACACCCCACCCAATTTTTGGCAAAGTGGAGAGGGTGTCAGAAAAAGCTAAAGAGTTAAAAAATTTGTTGCAAAATGACATTCGCGGCAAAAGATTTTATTTCTCTACACATATAGCTATAGTAAATGATGACCTTTAAGATACAGAAATACAGTTGGAAAATGCTGTTTTGTGGAAGAACATGTTTATTGCTTGCTATTGTTACTGCAGACAAGCAAGTCCCTAAAATCTTTTCATAGTGCTGGATTTCCACTGTCAGCGTAAGTTTTGGATCAGGCTTTGTTCTGATGTGGCTGTATAATTGTTTTCTGATGCTGCTCACAAAAGCTCCAGACTCTTTGCAAAATGCTGCATCTTCTTCTACATTGTTTAAATCACATCCCTCTATTCACATCCCCTCTTTCAATCCTCTCTTTGATGATGTTTTTCAGGTCAGCCCATTTCCAATGTGAGGTGCTGTTGGGTGTCAACTCCCTGCCAGAACGCTTGCCTGTTCAGGGAAATGATTTTCTGATGCGTTAAAAGCAGGAGAAAGCTTTGTCTATACTGGGATAGCTGCCCAGCAAAATACAGCACCAGAAAAGTCCCCCTGCAATGGCTTCCTTTGATGTTTATCATGGGACACTTTAGAAGTGCTAGATGCCTGCAGTATTCTTCACCGTCTGTCCACTACTGAAATTTGTCGACATTGCAACAATGCTTTGCTAGGTCCAGTCTGAATCTGTCTTTATTAAAGGGAATGTGTTATCAGAAAATGACCTGTTGTTTATAGCACATTTTTATGTTTAAAATACTGTATTTTTAAAGAATTTTATATGATGTCAATATCTATATTTATAATCAAAAACCATAAAATCCTGCCATTTTCGCGCTGGCAACTAAGCCTAAAAAAACTTACCACTTCTTGGTCTGTACAGATGACTTTACTGTAGTTACCTGCTTATCTGCCATTCTAATCCTGCCTATAATGATATCACCTCTGTGTATGGATAAGACAGGATCCTCCATTCACAATAGGTGATTGTCAAATCTTATCCATTCTTTCCTTGTACAATGATCTCTGCACAGATCACAGAGCAGGCCTAGAAAACCCCCCCATATAAGTCAATGAGGTCCCCTGCTGACCATTGCGTCTATAGCACATGGGGCTGCCGTAAAGCAATTTTCTTGGCTATTCTATAGAATTCTCTGAGCTACATTATGCTGCTACAGTATAATTACTGGGAGTCTTTATAAGGTTCCTGCGTGTCATGGGATGACAGATCGTAAAGGGGAGTGTTTTATGACACTTGCTGCAGCTTGTCCAAGTGGGGGAAAGTGAGTAAAAGCATGACTTTCTTATGAAAAGATTTCTCCATGAACATAAAAATTAGCAAATTTTTCAAAAATATCACAGAGGTAGCTCTTTACTATAGGTTCCAATGATATTTTTTTTATACTTAGGAGTCCAGTGGGTTGTCCTACTTACTGACTGACAGTTATCTGCTTGCACAGCACCGAGGAAAGGCTGTCAACCACTGATAGGACTGTCAACTGGACTCCAAAGCAAAAAAAAGAATTCAAACAGCTGAAATACAAGGTACACTAATTTTTTCCCCATAAAGTATACATATCTGCTCATCTGATCCTGCTATATAACATGCTGCCAGCAGATTAGACTGCTTGATCAACATGCCAGGTTGCCTGTATTGACAGGTCTACGTAAGGCAAGATAATAACACTACATAACACAGATAAGGTTTTCAACCTTTAGTTTTTGGTGGAGAAGCAGTACTCCATCTCTTCCTGGAGACTGTAATAGTCTATGATATTAAAGGCCCACACTGCTGGAGCACACGATTGTCCCCATACAGAATCATTGTTTGCCAGCAGCATGATCTGCTGCCCACAAACAATAATTTAGGTGACTGCTCCAACGATCTATTATCCAATGAATGGCCATGTCTCTGGTGCATTGGGTAATCGGCAGCAACTACTAATGAGCGTATATACGAACAATCGTTAGCAATAATCTGCCCGAATATAGGGCAGTGCAAAGGGGCCTTAGGCTCCATTCACATCCCCGTTTCTCCATTCTGTTCTCCTGCTCCGTTGAGAAGCAGGAGAACGGAAAGGACGGATTCTGTAGATAACTGAGACCTAACTGAGCGTAACAGAGCCTAAAGACCCCATAAACTATAAAAGGTTTGTTAGATGTCCGCTCAGAACATGATTTTTGAGCGGAAACGAAAGTCCTCAAAAATCATATTCTGAGTGGACACCGAACGGACCCCATTATAGTCTATGGGGTCTTTAGGCTCCGTTAGGGCTCAGTTAGGTCTCAGTTATCTGCAGAATCCGTCCTTTCCATTCTCCTGCTTCTCAACAGAGCAGGAGAACGGAATGGAGAAACGCGGATGTGAACGAAGCCTTAACTTGCATTACAGCTGCCACAAACAGCACCCACCCTGATATACTGTACATTTCTGTACAGCTTTGCGGTGCCAATTTTTGGCCCAAATTTGACCAAAATTTTTGCCCAATGTTAGCGCATGCTATTTCTAAGCCACAAAGTACAAAAAGTGTCTAATAAAAATATTTGATGTAAATTGAGCCAGGATTCTAGAACATTTAGCTTAATAAATCTCCCTTGCTGTGTTGTGACTATCATGGTAGAAAGAATCTGGGCCCACTAAGAGCTATCATTTCAGTATCAACTGTAATAACCAATCCAGCGGTGAGCAAAAAAGATCCCCACTACACAGTCAAATGTAAAGGCCCAATTATGTTTCGCCAAGCTAAAACCACAAAATGAGATGCTTTTTAGCTGCAAGAAATCAAAAACATATTCATGTTACTCAGCCTGGGCCATTGTACAGGCCTAAAATCCTAATGAGTGTCTTGTATACAAATAAGGGTAAATATATTACCATCAGATGCAAAGGAGTATTTGTAGGTCCCTTGGCAGACATCTTCTCCCAGAGTCCCCGGCGTACATAACGGATGGTGGTCCCTGCAATTTGAAACTCACCAGGTAGCTCAATTTTCCAGTCACTGTTAATGGACTTCTTAACGGAGTCTCTCAGAGCTGAAAGAGTTAAGTACAAGGTACATAAGGTATGATAAACTTTCCCCTGTAAACTGTCAGAGCTGAGCATATTCCATTTATCCATTTAAAGTCCTCTCATCCACAATGCTCTCTACAGTGCTGCAGCCCCTACAACTCTTCCATCATTTATGTCTGGCATCCTACCTGTGCCCTTTGTTCAGCTAATGAGTTACGAATAGCATCCTCCATAATCCGAACCTCTCACTCCCATCTCCAAGACTTCTCTCGAGCTGCACCAGTTCTCTAGAATGCCCTACCCCAAGCAATTAGGTTAAATCATAAGATCCACAGTTTTAGGCGCTCCCTGAAAACATATGTTTTGAGTTAAGCCTACTGATCTAACTCTCCTCCATTCACCATCCCCCACCACCCCACTTCAGAATCATTCTTATGAACCTGATCCATCAGTATCCACTAGTTAGCCAATAAATTTGATTCTTTAAGCATTAATTTGTCACGAATAGCTATAAATCAGGTATAGCCAGGCCACTCTGCCTTAGAGTACAGCCACACCGAGTGGCTGTGTTAGGGGTGGGTTGCGGCGATGCTGAGGTGAAAGGCAGCTGCCTTTCATTTAAAAATGAAGACCACACTGTATAGTCATTCTTCATTGTTAATGGTCACACAGCACCTTTGATGCACCTTTAATTAGGGGTTGTTGCTGGTATGGGATTTAGCTGGTTACGTTGGGGGGGACAATATGAATATTATTGCTGTTTTTACCTGCAATCTCCTGCAGGTTATTTGACAGTACACAGAATATTAATCAGCTTTGGCATACCCACTTCTCCAACCCCAGCGCCCTCCTGCCCTACAGGTGGGAGCCCTTCTTCTGCCATCTGCTTTTCCTCCTTTTTCACGTAATTTAATATCGATGAGAATATATCTTCAGGAACATCCAGCAACTCCTCTCTCTGCATCTTGCTGACTTTTCTAGGACATGAAGACTTTGAAGGATGATTTGGAAGAAGTAAAGCTAGCAAAAGATGAGGATGGTCATCAATAAGACCTGGCCCCCCTAAGGCTGCAGACTGGATTGTATTGGCACCGGCACTGGAATAATAAAGGCTTCCATATTATTGGTAATTAATTACATTTACAGCTGATGTAGGAATAAGTAAATGTAGGGGGGAAAAAAGGGAAAATTGACGCAGCATACCTCTCCCTGCACTCCTACTTTCTAATATTCTTCAATTAATCATTTTCAGCAGCACTGTCCCTAGTGCATGAGCACTTACCACTTCTATCCCTATGTTCAGCTCACAGGACAATGGCGGAGACTGGGCGGGATAAGGGTATTATAGGACTGGTTATCTGCGGATTGTCTGGTTGCACGGCATTATGGGTGATCTTGCGTTCCCGGGCTTATTTTCACTTTGTAACAAATGCAGCCGCCATTTTTGGAAAAACGTATTCGTTACCACGAAGCGCAAAGAAATTCGGATTTGTTGTGAATCTAAGAATTCCTAAACTTTGGAAGAATTCCACATCGAATGCTTCGTTTTGCTCAACACTAGTATCCCCCACACCGAATGCACTCAGAGGCACTACAGATATCAGCTAGTAACAGTTCATGCAGCTTTATATCTACTATCCTATTGTGTTAAAATGGCTCTACCATTGTACAAAACATCCTTGTTACCTTATGTGTCACCCCCATCTCCTCATAGAGTGTAAGCTCTTGCGAGCAGGGCCCTCTTGTTTTAATTGTTGACCTGTTTGCTGCTATGTTATTTATTACTCTGTTTGCACTGACTGTAAAGCGCTGCAGAATATGTTGGTGCTATATGAATAAAGATTATTATTTAGTGGCCGCAGGAAATATTTACTATGGTGTAAAGTGACAATTACCGTAAGCTCTGGGCACCTCGCAGGGCCCTGGTCTCTGTGCACATGCACTCATTTCAATATAACCTCCTCTTTCTGCTCTTTGCTCCTCAGACCAGTATCACAAATTCCCACATACTCTTTTCTCATTTTACAGTTTTTCCATCACTTTTTCTGCCAACTTCTCTTCTCTTCTGCTACCTATAGCCCATGTGCTCCTGCTCAGCATCCAAGAGCTGAAATGGCTACAAGCATCAAATTACTTTCTACATCCCTGACTTGTTCGTTAGCAAACATTTTATTTTCTTTGGCTACTGCAGACAGAAGGGTCTATGCAAGCCCTGTCGCTGGTGCCTGCACACATTTCTGCATGGGATGTGATCTTGTGATGAGGATTTTTTTCTATATTCATCAAAAACCTAAAATAACCTTTAAAATATTGAGCTGGGTCTCAATTTTAAGTGAATGTTCAATTTCGTTTTAGATCCAAGTACCCACACATGTCTGAGTATATCTTAATAGTATAGCCCCAAATCACCTGTATAGACAGAGTTGCTTGCAGCTACCACCAGTTGGAGATAGAAGCTATATCAAATACAGTTTTATAACCAAGTTCACCATACAAATAATATCAGTAAACTCTAAGGCCTTATTCACACGTCCGTTGTGTTTATGGATCCGCAAATTGCGGATCCATAAACACACCCGGCCGGCAGCCCCATAGAAATGTCTATTCTTGTCCGCAATTGCGGACAAGAATAGGACATGCTCTACTTTTTTGCGGAGCTGCGGCCGTAAGATCGGCGGCGCGCTCCGCAAAAACTGATGCGGAGAGCACATTGTGTGCTCTCCGCATCGTTCCGTGCCCCATTCACAGTCAATGGGTCTGCATGTATTCCGCAGAATTGCGGAATACATGCGGACGACATTGCGGACGTGTGAATGGGGCCTTAAAAGTGATAATCCTATCATAAAAACTGATGGCAAATCATTGGGATATTACATCAGTTTATGAGTGATGCGGATCCATCCTTTGCGACCCCTACACACTTAAGAATAAAGAGGACGTAGCGCTGGTTTAGCGCTACATCCCCTTTAATATTTCCCTGTTGATGAGCACCCAGCCAGAACCACCAAATTAAAAGCTGTTGTTGGAAGCCCCCTGCATCCCCTTTACTTTAAGGATCATTGGGGGTCCCAGAGGTCAAACCCTCACCAATCATGCAGTGATGGCACACCCTAGCTATTTGCCGCCCCCTTTAGGCTTCCCCCTAACAATGGCTGCCTGCTCTTAGAGTTTAATCATTTTATGTATATGTTTAAAGCAGAGCTCAAACCACCATAACAATGGTATTTAAAAGGGTGGATATTCACCTCAAGTTTCTTAGGCCCCTTTCACACAGGCGTGATTTCCGCGCGGGTGCAATGCGCAAGGTGGACGCATTGCACCCGCACTGAATCCGGACCCATTCATTTCTATGGGGCTGTGCACATGAGCGGTGATTTTCACGCATCACTTTTGCAACGCAGGCCCCATAGAAGTGAATAGGGCTGCGGGAATATCGCAAGCATCCGCAATCAAGTGCGGATGCAGTGCGATTTTCCCGCATGGTTGCTAAGAGACGGGACCCGATCTTTATTATTTTCCCTTATAACATGGTTATAAGGGAAAATAATAGCATTCTCAATAAAGAATGCTTTGTAAAATGTGGATTAAGGAGTTAAAAATAAAAAACTTAACTCGCCTTAGCCACTTGATCGCATAGTTGCCGATCTCTTCTGTCTTCTTCAAGCATTCGCAGCCATCTAAAGGACCTGTGGTGACGTCACATCACATAGTCCAATCACATGGTGTGATGAGGCTCAGTGACCTCATCACAGGTCCTTTAGACGGCAGCTAATGAATGAAGAAGAGATTGGCAACTACGCAATCAAGTGGCTAAGGCAGTGCTTCTCAATTATTTTCTGTCATGCCCCCCCTAGGAAGAAGAAAACATTTCGCGCCCCCCGCACGACTGTAAATAGTATCATTTGTCTATAAAATTGTTATAAGTACACCAATCTCCCCACAGGTGAGGGCCATTAACCCCCCCCCCCCCAAATCATGTGCAGGTACCATTAACCCCCCCTCCCCCCAAATCATGTGCAGGCTCCATTAACCCCCGCTCCTCCCCAAATCATGTGCAGGCTCCATTAACCCCCTCCCCAAATCATGTGCAGGCTCCATTAACACCCCCAATCATATGCAGGCTCCATTAACCCCCTCCCCAATCATGTGCAGGCTACATTAACCCCTCCCCCAAATCATGTGCAGGGTCCAGGCTTCCCCTCCCCCAAATCATGTGCAGGCTCTCTCCCCCCCAATAGGGTCCAGGGTCCCCCCACCTACCCAATACTTACCTCCCTGGAAGCGCTGGATGCAGGCCTCTTTCGGCCGGTGTCCCGCTGTGCACTCTGCTCAGGCGGCGCGATAACGTCATCGCGCTGCCTGAACAGCCTATCAGCAAGGCCAGCACGGGAGGGAGACGCTTCTCCCTCCCCTGCCGCACAGCACAGCAATCTGTATCGCTGTCTAGAGGACGGCGATACAGATCACTATGGAGATGAACGCTTCCACAGTGGAAGCGTTCATCTCCTGTCACCTGGAGCCCCCCTTTACGGAGCCTCGCGCCCTATTTGAGAAACGCTGGGCTAAGGTGAGTTAGGTTTTTTATTTTTAAAAAGGGGTTAAAATATTAAAATCTACAGAATACTCAACCTGAAACTGGACTTCAGTGATGAAGTCTGGGTTCGGGTCTGGGTACCAAACATGCTGATTTTTCACACACGCGTGTAAAACGCATTACAAAAGTGTGCACACCTGCGAAAAAATCGCGCATTTTCTCGCAATGCATCCGCCTCTTATCCGGGCGTCAAACGTGACGCCCATGTGAAAGAGGCCTTAGTGTCACATGCCCTGCCTGTCACAAACTTAAATCTAAATATCCTCTAAATTATTTCGTTATACAGTGCCTTGTGAAAGCATTTACCCCACTTCCTTGTTGTTTTTCCTGTTTTGTTCCATTACAACCTGGAAATAAAATGGATTTTAATTTATAATTTATATAATGGAGATGACAAAACAGTGCAAATTGTAATCCCTTGTATATAATATAAATAAAAACTAAAAAGTTGTGAGTACATCTGATTGACCCCCTTTGCTTTGTAACCCCTGAATACTGTCTGGGCCAACCAATTAGCTTCAGAAGTCACAAAGCTGTGGAGAATTACAGATCAGGGTTGGGTTATAAAAAAGTATCACAAGCTTTGAAATCCCGGCGCTCTAATAAATCTATTATAACAAAGGGAAAGAATATGGCAGCCATCACTGCAGCACGTGGCAGAGTGACCAATAGAAGCTTCTCTTCAGTAAAAAACTGATGAAAACCCACCTGGAGTTAGATGAAACCAAGTCTGAACTTTTTGGCCTCAATTCTAAGCATCATGTATGAAGGAAACCGGGCACTGCTCATCACCTGTTCAATACCATCCCTAAAGTGAAGCATGATGGTGGCAGTATCATGCTGCGGGGGTGTTTTTCAGCAGCTAGGACAGGGACTGTTCAGGGTTGAAAGAAAGCTGAATGAAGCAAAGTACAGAGATATTCTTTATGAAAACCTGACCCAGAGTGCTCTGGACCTCAGACTGGGTGTCGAAGGTTCACCTTCCAACAAGACAAGACCCTAAACACACAGCCAAGACAGCACAGGAAAAGCTTAGGGACAACTCTGTGAATGCCTTTGAGAGGCCCAGCCAGAGGCCTGACTTGAACCCAATCAAACACCTTTGGAGAGACCTGAAAATGGCTGTCCACCGATGGTCTCCATCCAACCTGATAGTGATGAGCGGCAGGGGCAATATTCAAATTTGCGATATTTGCGAATCCTGGTCTTGAGGCATTATTTTCTTGATTGCGAAAATCCGCATTAAAAAAATTCGCATAAACTGGTATTTAAAAAAAAACACTAATATTCGCGATTACGAATATATTTTGAGATATTCTAAATATTCGCGATTAAAATTCGCAATTCGAAAATTCATGATGAACACTACAACCTGACACTGCTTGAGAGGATCAGCAGAGAAGAATGTCAGAAAAGTCATGAATAGAGGTGTGCAAACCTTGTGGCATCATACCCAAGAAGACTGGAGGCTGTAATCACTGCCAAAGGGGCTTCAACTAAGTCCTGAGTAGAGGGTCTAAATACTTATGTCAATGCAAGATTTTTTATTTATTTTTTTCATTTTAAATAAATTAACAAAGATGTCAATTCTATTTTCACTTTGTCATTATGGGGTATTAAACAGGACCTGTCACTACGAAATGCAGTAGAATCTGAAAGCACCATGTTATAGAGCAGAAGAAGCCGAGCAGATTGATATATATTTTTGTGGGTACAATTAAGTAAAACCTGTCATGTATACATTTATATCTTTGCTTTTTCCACTTGCTGTGAATAGCTATTGCTACAGGTGATAACACCTCCCTCTTGTACTGATAGGAAGTAGTAAATGCAAAGAAATAAATGTGTAAATTACAGGTTTTACCTAATTTTACCCATAAAAATATAGGATATATCAATCTGCTTGGCTTCTCCTGCCCTATAAAACTGTGCTTTCCAGTTGCATTGCATTTTGTGGCAAAAGGTCCTCTTTAAGTGCAGAATGATGGGGAAAAACTTGAATTTGTTTTTATTTTAGAACATAAAATGTGAAAAAGTGAATGGGTCTGAAAACTTTCCGAATGCATTGTAAGTCATACACTCCACAGAGTGGCGGTTGTATAGAAAAGTGGCCAGAAAAGGACATTGCTTCAAGAAAAACAAGAAAACATGTCTGGAGTTCAGCTTGTGTCAAACACATAGGACTAAAACTGAATTTTTTGGCCATGATGGGAAATGCTATGAGTAGTGCAAACCTAACATTTCCTATCAATCTTCAGGATTATAGGAAAGATTGTTTCATAGTAAATACAGGACAATTCTTGGGGAAAACCAATTTCAGTCTGCCAGATATTTGAGACTCTAATGAAGGCTTACCATCCAGCAGGACAATGGCCCAGATTTAGTAATGTGTCTGCATCTAAAATCTGTCTAAAATGTGTTGCAAATTAATGCAGTTTGGTGTAACTAGGGGTTCTACCGTTTTCCACACTTGCTTGAAGGGGAGTTGTAGAGCTTTGTGCAAAGGGGGCATGGCCTAAGATGTGCCAATTTATACCAAGATTGTGTCAGAGTTAAACAGATCCGTCCCCATTAACTTGCATTGTGGGTCATGAAGGATCCATCTTGCTTCTCATCCCATGACTGAAAGAAAACCGCAGCTTGCTTTGGTTTGCTCTCCGATATGGGAACGCAACCAAACGGAACGGAATACTTTTTGGAGCATTCCATTGTGTACAGTTAGGTTTTGTCCCAATTGACAATGAATGGGGACAAAACGGAAGTGTTTTTCTACGGTATTGAGATCCTATGATGGATCTCAATATGGGGAAAATAGAAACGCTAGTGTGAAAGTAGCTTTAGCTTAGCACATCTAGAGACCGGGCTCCAACTTCTGCTTCAACTTCTTTAAGTTCTGTTGGTGTACATCATTCTTGAAGTCATGCCTCAGATTCTCAGCTTGATTGAGGTCTGGGCTTTGGTTAGTCTGTTCTAAGATGTTTTAATTTTCCCTCTTAACCCCTTAAGGACACGGCCCTATTTCACCTTAAGGACCAGGCCATTTTTTCAAAATCTGACCAGTGTCACTTTATGTGGTGATAACTTTAAAATGCTTTTTCTTATCCAGGCCATTCTGAGATTGTTTTTTCGTCACATATTGTACTTCATGACACTGGTAAAATGAAGTCGAAAAATTTCATTTTTATTTATAAAAAAATACCAAATTTACCAAAAATTTTGAAAAATTAGCAATTTTCCAAGTTTCAATTACTCTACTTCTATAATACATAGTAATACTGCCAAAAAAAGTTATTGATTTACATTCCCCATATGTCTACTTCATGTATGGATCATTTTGGGAATGCCATTTTATTTTTTGGGGACGTTACAAGGCTTTGAAGTTTAGAAGCAAATCTTTTTCAGAAATTTTCAAAAACCCACTTTTTAGGGACCAGTTCAGGTCTGAAGTCACTTTGTGAGGCTTACATAATAAAACCACCCAAAATGACCCCATTCTAGAAACTACACCCCTCAAGGTATTCAAAACTGATTTTACAAACGTCATTAACCCTTTAGGTTTTCCACAAGAGTTAATGGCAAATGGAGATAAAATTTCAGAATTTCAATTTTTTGTAAATTTTTTCATTTTAATCCATTTTTTCCAGTAACAAAGCAAGGGTTAATAGCCAAACAAAACTTAATATTTATTCCCCAGATTCTGCAGTTTGCACGAACACCAAATATGTGGGCGTAAACTGCTGTATGGCCAAACTGCAGGGCGCAGAAGGAAAGGAACGCTATATGGTTTTTTGAAGGCAGATTTTGCTGGACTGGATTTTTGACACCATGTCCCATTTGAAGCCCCCCGATGCACCCCTAAAGTAGAAACTCCATAAAAGTGACTCCATCTAAGAAACTACACCCCTCAAGGTATTCAAAACCAGTTTTACAAACTTTGTTAACCCTTTAGGTGTTCCACAAGAGTTATTGGCAAATGGAGATGAAATTTCCAAATTTCTATTTTTTTGTTATCTTGTCTCAAAAAAAGTGTAATATAGAGCAACCAAAAATCCTGTTTACCCTAGAATAGTACCAACAAAACTGACACCTTATCCCGTAGTTTCCAAAATGGGGTCACTTTTTTGGAGTTTCTACTGTAGGGGTGCATCAGGGGGGCTACAGCAGTTTACGACCACATATGGGGTGTTTGTGTAAACAAGAGAATCAGGGCAATAAATATTGAGTTTTGTTTGGCTGTTAACCCTTTCTTTGTTACTGGAAAAATGGATTACAATGGAAAATTTGCAAAAAAATAGCTGTTTTGGGACCGTTTTTATTTTTTGTTATTTACATAGTTGAACTGACAGGTTAGATTGTGTGCTATTTCTATATAGCAGGTTGTTACGGACGCGACAATACCAAGTATGACTACTTTTTGTGTTTTTTTGTTTCAGTTTTACATAATAAAGCATTTTTGAAAAAAATTATTTTTTAGTGTCTCCACATTCTGAAAGCCATAGTTTTATTTTGTTTTTTTGGGCGACTGTCTTATGTAGGGGCTCATTTTTTGCGGGATGAGATGGCGGTTTGATTGGCACTATCTTGGGGTGCATATGACATTTTGGTCGCTTGCTATTACACTTTTTGTGATGTAAGGTGACAAAAATGGCTATTGACACCGTATTTTTTTATTTTTTTTTTTGCTGTGTTCAGCTGAGGGGTTAGGTCATGTGTTATTTTTATAGATCAGGTTGTGACGGACACGGCGATACATAATATGTATACTTTTTATTTATTTATATAAGTTTTACACAATAATATAATTTTTTAAAACAAAAAAAAATCATGTTTTAGTGTCTCCATAGTTTGAGAGCTATATTTTTTTTTTGGGCGATTGTCCTATGTAGGGGCTCATTTTTTGCGGGATGAGATGGCGGTTTGAATGGTACTATCTTGGGGTGCATATGACTTTTTGATCGCTTACTATTACACTTATTATGATGTAAGGTGGCAAAAAAATGGCTTTTTGACAAAGTTTTTATTAAAAATTTTTTACAGTGTTTACTTGAGGGGTTGGGTCATGTGATATTTTTATAGAGCAGATTCTTACGGACGTGGAGATACCCAATATGTCTACTTTTTTTTTTTTTTTTTACATTTAACACTAAAAAGCATTTTTGAAACAAAAAAAATCATGTTTTAGTCTGAGAGGCATAGTTTTTTATTTTTTTGGCCAATTGTTTTAGGTAGGGGCTCATTTTTTGCGGGATGAGATGGCGGTTTGATTGGTACTATTTTGGGAGGCAAACGCCTTTTTGATCGCTTTGTATTACACTTTTAGTGATGTAAGGTGCCAAAAAATTTCTTATTTACACAATTTTTTTTTTTTTTTCATGGCGTTCACCTGAGGAGTTCAGTCATGTGATATTTTTATAGAGTAGGTTTTTACGGACGCGGCGATACCTAATATGTGTAGTGTATTTTTATTTTTTATTTTTATTCAGTGATATGTGTTTTTTTCATTTTTACTTTTTTTCACTTTTTTACATTTTTTTTTTGACCCAGACCCACTTGGTTCTGAAAGATCCAGTGGATCTGGTGTCTGTATAATACAGTACAGTACACTATATAGTGCACTGTGTGCTGTATTTTGTACTTTACAAAGTCTGAATAGACCTTTAACAGGTCTATTCAGACTTTCAGCACCATGGAGAGCAGGACGCTTCTGAAAGCATCCTGTCTCCATGGCAACCATCACCCGCAGCCATCAGAAAGCAGCGGGTGATGGATGGTGAGGGAGTGTAGCCCCCCTCCCTCTGTGATCCCATCCTGTTGGGGGCTGCAAAGGCACAGCAGCCCCCGATGGGAGAGGGAGGGAGCTCCTCCCTGTTAACCCTTCCATACCGCGGTCCGTACGGACCGCGGTATAGAAGGGGTTAAACGGCTGGCATCTGATCAAGCACAGATGCCAGCCGTTTCTATCAGAGTGTCAGCAATGTGCTGACACTTAGATAGACCCACTAGACACCAGGGATACATTACAGAGGAGGCGGGCAGGGGATCGCAATCGCCTCCCGCACCGCCTCCCGCAACCACCCCCCCTGCACCCCCGCAGCCAAAATATGATTGGGGGCTGCAGGGGGGGTTAAAGATCAAGAATTTGGGGGCATTAACTCTCTGATCCCGATCAGAGATCGCACAGAAGCGCTGCAAACCGCAGGTCTGAATTGACCTGCGGTTTGCAGCGATCGCCCATATGGGGGGGTCACAGGACCCCCCTGGGCATTGTAACAAGGTACCTGCTGAATGATTTCAGCAGGTACCTTGTTCCGATCACTGCCAGCTGAGCAGCAGTGATCGGAACAACTCATGACGTACCGGTACGTCATGTGTCCTTAAGGACTCGGGAAACATGCCGTACCGGTACGTCATGTGTCCTAAAGGGGTTAAAACCTTTCACCGGCCCAGATTTACTTATCCTAAAAATGGAGAAAACGTCTTTAGACCTGCACAAGATTTATCAGTGGCTCAGGCTGGATAATAAATGTGGTGCAGGGATAAACACTTTTGCCTAGCTCTACACCAAGTATTGGTTGGCTTACTTTGAGACAGAATTGAAATTGTGGCACAATCTGATACAATAGAAAACGGATCCGTCCCCCATTGACTTTCAATTGAGTTCATGACGGATCTGTCTTGAGAATGTTAAAGATAATACAACCGGATCCGTTCATAACGGATGCAGATAGTTGTATTATCAGTAACAGAAGCGTTTTTGCTGAGCCCTGCTGGATTCAGCAAAGACGCTAGTGTGAAAGTAGCTTTAGAAAGACATACCCCAAGAGACTTCTGCACCTGTAATTGCACCAAAAAGCGGCTCCACAAATTATTGACTTTTAGTTTTTGTCCTAACCATTGTTGGTGCTATAGTAAAAATATTTTGCACATTTACAAGGCATGTTGTGTAACTTAAAATGGTACAAACGCCACAAAATCAATTTTAATTCCAAGTTATAATGCAACAAAACAGGAAAAATAAAAGGAGTTGGTAAATACTGTCACAAGGCACTGTATTAACTACACCAACCTACAGCCCGCGGGCCAAATGTGGCCCACGAAGCTGTGTCATGCAGCCCGTGCAGTGATCGGAGCCTTAGACTTCTCCCTGCTTTTTATCAGCGCAGGGTGCGCTGTGAACGGCACAGGCTTGGCAGCAATGCTGCCTGTGCCTGCAATAACCAATAGCAAAGCTCCGGACAGCAGGGAGCTTTGCTATTGGTTAGATTGGGCAGGCGCCGGAGCGATACAGCACCCTGCAGTAGAGGAAGCCAGCGGGAGCTGGAAGGAGGAGGGGCCGGCTCCCGGGGGTGGCTGAAGCAGAGTGCTGGGTGTGCTGCGCAAGCTACCCGAGAAGCATCCGCCGCTAAAGCCTACAGCCCAGACATGTGACAGAGCAGGGTGAAATGTATCGATGTGTGTAATGTATGTAGTGTAGTGTGTGATGATCACATACTGCACTACATACATCATACACATGTATACATCACATACTGCACTACATACATCATACACATGTATACATCACATGGCCCCTCACAGTAATAATGGCCAGATATGTGTCCTTTTTACAGTAGTAATGCTCACACGTGCCCCCTTACTGTAATAATGGCCAGATATGTGCTCTCTTCACAGTAGTAATACTCAGACGTGCCCCTCACAGTAATAATGGCCAGATATGTGCCCTCTTCACAGTAGTAATACTCAGACGTGCCCCCTCACTGTAATAATGGCCAGATATGTGCTCTCTTCACAGTAGTAATACTCAGACGTGCCCCCTCACTGTAATAATGACCAGATATGTGCTCTCTTTACAGTAGTAATGCTCACACGTGCCCCCTCACTGTAATAATGGCCAGATATGTGGTCTCTTTACAGTAGTAATGCTCACACGTGCCCCATCACAGCAATAATGGCCAGATATGTGCTCTCTTTACAGTAGTAATGCTCACACGTGCCCCTCACAGTAATAATGGCCAGATATGTGCTCTCTTTACAGTAGTAATGCTCACACGTGCCCCTCACTGTAATAATGGCCAGATATGTGCCGTCTTCACAGTAGTAATACTCAGACGTGCCCCCTCACTGTAATAATGGCCAGATATGTGCTCTCTTTACAGTAGTAATGCTCACACGTGCCCCCTCACAGTAATAATGGGCAGATATGTGCCCTCTTCACAGTAGTAATGCTCAGACGTGCCCCCTCACTGTAATAATGGCCAGATATGTGCTCTCTTTACAGTAGTAATGCTCACACGTGCCCCCTCACTGTAATAATGGCCAGATATGTGCCCTCTTCACAGTAGTAATGCTCACACGTGCCCCCTCACAGTAATAATGGCCAGATATGTGCCCTCTTTACAGTAGTAATACTCACACGTGCCCCCTCACTGTAATAATGGCCAGATATGTGCCCTCTTCACAGTAGTAATGCTCACATGTGCCCTCTCACAGTAATAATGGCCAGATATGTGCCCTCTTCACAGTAGTAATACTCACACGTGCCCCCTCACTGTAATAATGGCCAGATATGTGCCCTCTTTACAGTAGTAATGCTCACATGTGCCCTCTCACAGTAATAATGGCCAGATATGTGCCCTCTTCACAGTAGTAATGCTCACACATGCCCCCTCACAGTGTTTGCATTTCTTTCTGGCAATGCTACCTGGTTCTGGCCCGTGAAATTTATACCAAGTGTAGTGCGGCCCTCAGACGAAAAATGGTTGGGCACCACTGAACTACATAATATTTTAATTCTAACACCTTTTCCATATGCTACATCGTAATACTATAAAGTGATATGTCAAGTCATGCAAAGCCATTTTCATTCCAAGAAACATTTGCATTGTTTTGCTTTAATACCCATGTGGTAAGGTGTACGGAAAAGTGCTGGAAGGCATGTATATTTCGCCCAGAGTCCTCAGATGGGTGAGGTAAATGAAATCCAGTTGTTCTTTTCTATTAGTTTCTGTTCTGGGATGGATTTTATTTGGACTGGTGGGTAGGTTTGGTAGAGGGATCTGCCAGTCCACACACTTCCAAAACGACTATTTCCTGTAGCCTGAGATGATCCCAGGTCTGTTTGCTGGGATCGTTACTGCAATAAAAGAGACCTCAGAATGTCAGTCAGGGTCAGAATGCCTGGGAAGCTAGCTGATCTGCTAGCTTTTGGAGCCCGATTCCCCTTTGAGTGTGAACTGCACTCTATGGGTGAGATAGAGAAGACCTGTCTAGATAGGGCAGTTTATATTGTTGTTTATGTGGTGCTAGTGCTGCAGCTTCACCCCACCAAGTGAAGTTATCACTTAGATGCAGTTTTTTTTAGTTATGCTGAGTACCAGAAAATAAACTGTTTGGACTTTTTAACCTGCTGTTTCTGCTGAAGTCTGTCATTGCCGACCCCAGTACAGATACCTAAACCCAGTACAAGAAGTTCTCCCAAAACAGTAAGATGAGGGGGTTCATATGAGATTCTGTCGTGAGACTTTCATAAATCTGGATCATAGATAAGAAAAATACTGTAACTGTCTTTTTTATGCCCCTTCAGTGGCCCAAGCATTATGTGATTCAGCAGTACACTCCCAGGACCCCTTTGTCAGACTTCTGCTGCTTAAAGTATATGGACTGAAATACATGTACTTTTGGATAAAAATAATTTTTACAATTATGTTTTATCAAAATGTTCAACCATTTGGCTTCTACAGCTTCTAAGTATCACAGAACATAGCAAGCTGCCGTCTGCCGTTCAGTCAAATCTGTCAAAGAGCTCATCTGACAGCCCTGTCTCCAGCGACTTCTGCCTTCTCCTTAGCTATCATCTATTGTCAATTATGCTCAAATCAAAGTTGATAAAGTTTAATGTGATCATAATAGAGCTTTAATTACTCCGAAGGAGTCGCAGGATAGCAAGTTACCAGACAAGCTCTCTGATGGATTTTCAAGGAGAATCACTTTAAAACCATGGAATTTCATGGATCCGTTGTTCCGCACCGGATTTTTTTTTTCTCTGATTCAAGTACTCTTCAGTCCTGTTATTCCACAAAACATATCCTTATGGTTTCCGTATGCAATCCGTTTTTTTCGGATCGGAGACAGAAACAGTAACTTATTAATCACCAAACACATGAGCAATATGGGCTGTGCATAGCATTTTTACAGTATGGATCCGCAAAATACGCATAAAATGCGGATGACATACGGATGTGTTCTGTGTGCGTTCCGTATTTTTTGCGGACCCATTGACTTCAATGGGGTCTCGGACCGTGATTTGCGGACAATAATAGGACATGCACTTCCTTTTTTACGGAACGGCCATGCGGACAAACGGAAACGGAATGCACACGGAGTAACTTCCGTATTTTCTACAGCCCCATTGAAGTGAATGGTTCCGCATACGGGAACGGAAGCGGAAAGAAAATACGGTTGTGTGCATGAGCCCTAACGATGATGTCATGTTTTGCTGATGCCTCTAGTTCTCATGATCAGATATCAACATATTTTACCCAGAAAACTATGCGCTGGCTTATCTTCTACTACACGAATCCTCCTTGCTCCCGCGGGGATGATAGCTGCTTCAATATAACCTGCAAAGAAATAAAAAATGTGAACTCACTATGTCTGGACAGAGAACACTGATGGAGCCCCAAGAACACCTGAAATGATAAATAGCTGTAAAATGTAATAGCTAGAACAAGCTATAAAATGCTGAATGTGTACGCTCACCTTTGGACATAATTTTACAGCTGACTTATAGGTATAACTTACATATACAAACATAGTAAAACTGCAAGTATTTTGCATTTTGAATGTTGTAGGGATAGAGGGCAATAGTATGTATAATAGCCCACTGCTGCTTTATACACTTTGGAGGCTTCAGAGCTGAAACTCGCACCATTCTTTGTTGGTTAGGTATCTGCTAAGTGATTGCTCTGATCAACCGCAGTCAAGGAAGTGTAACCCTACAGCAGGCCCTCTACAATCTTCTGTCCTGATGCATTATATGAACTTCTCAACTGTTTCCACCAATATCAACCTCTTAAATTGTGACTGTAGCTCTGGCCGTAACTCATTATGAGGAAGATAGAAGTGTTACAATGTATCAACAAAGTTCATCAATGTTGTACGACGATTAAATCAATACATGAAATGTAAGACTACGTTCAAAAGTGAGCACACTCTTTAAGCAGAGGAAGAAGAATGTACATTGGTTGGCATGCATTCTATGAAAAGAAGGAGACTTTACAGTGGAAAAGACATACGGGCCACACATAGTGTTCTCATTTGTCTCAATCTATAGGGTCATGAACTTGGTTGGCCAATAGGTCAGATTTCATCTTGCAACCCCCAGTTCTTAGTGGTACTAAGGTTGAGTGATAAGGCTTTTCCATGCTGGTATTTGATCTCTAATGAGTATTAAAGTATCCCTGGGCATAGATCTGAGACCTGTCATCTGTCCTGCAAGGGCACTCAAATACTCTGTACGTTACTTATATGTTTTGCCCACTTCCGATAAATAATGAAGAGGATGCTGATTATAAAATACTTGTGCGCAAAAAGTGATCCACCTGATCTGGTCTATTGATGGGAAACCAGAAGACCACTGTCTGCAGTATGTATGGACAGTATGAAGAACACAGGGAACATATTATATACTTGACTAGACAATATATGGATAAACATATGCACCATGTGAAAGTTTATTGGAGACAAAAAAAATCCTTTCCTGAAAACCAGCAAAAGGTCAGCATCAAAAGGTCCTTGCAAAATCCTGCAGATAGCCAATGGATTTGCACATGAGAAGAGGTCACACAAGGAAGTCAATGTCAGCCCGAGCAAAGCCCAAGATCAGCATAAAATTTCTTTTGTAACTGTTTTGTACTCTGGCAAAGCTTGAACAAATACATGACATCACAAAGGCTTACCAAACATGCGTGAGAGCTGCTACATTGTAAACAGTCTGTAGATGTTGGGTTTGGCAATGAGATGCTGACGTTGTTCTCATGCCAGACAGTCTGACACTTCGTCTGTCATCATATGGGATGGTGCTGCAGGGCTCTGGTTCCTTAAGTTTGCCAAGCAAGGACTTAAGAGGACGCCATGGAGAGGTCAGATCTTGGTTTATGCCCAGGATGACATCACGACAATGTTTTTTGACACACACGTTGTGTTCCTTGGTATCAGGAAGCACTGGGGCTTCCATGATAGACCAGGCATGCACGTACAAAATCACAATACCTTGCAAGCAGATACTATTTATCCCTTCATCACCAAACAGAAAAACACATTCATCAAAGTGTTTCTTCAATCGTGCATTCTGATTTGACAAAGAGGACAATTATGACTATTCTGTCTTTACTAATGATATTGCCCAGAGATAAAGAGTCAAAGAGGAAAAGTCTAGGCAGCCGTAGTGACTGTTACACTATGGTATCTTCACTGTAGCAGCTGGTTACTATTGTAATTATGACATTTTATTCCCTGTGTCAGCCATATGTAAATGACCTGGTTTTACTTAGTTGGGAGATACATACAATCATGTGATAGCTAAACTCCAACATTATACAATTTCAATGAAACCTCATCATTTCAATCGGATGGATTGGGGGTTATTAGTGCAAAATTATATAATAATTGGTGTTGTTTCTGAACAAAAATTGTGACTTGATAACAGATTCTTTAGCTTGGAACCGTTCATTTTTTAACCAGCACTTTAACTCTTTTTAACACTTAGGGCTCATCTGTCTATCGGACCCCTAGGCTGCCATATGGGGTCTCTAGAGGAGACTACCTCTGTAATATGGCACGCCACACTTTGTTTTAACATGGACTTAAAGGGGTTGTTCTCACCTGAGGGGCCTTTCAGGTAGACCCCCGATGTGGCCGGACCTGCAGAGGGCATCATACTTACCTGATCCCTGCTGCTTTGCTCCCCTGTCACCAAAGCAGTTCTCTCCCTGCCAACATCCGGTTTCACGCCAATGACTGGCGGCAGATGTGGGATGTTCTCCATGTGTCCAGTGACTCAGGGACATGACGCATGGGGGAACCCGTCACCACTACGACCAGTCATTGGCTGCAGGGGCCAGGTGACCCGCTTCAAACTGGGATGTTAATGCAGGGAGAACGGACAGCTTTAGTGGCACTGAGGCTACAAAGGAGCCAGAACCCGGTGGCGGGGATTAGGTAAGTATGATTCCCTCCACACATCCAGCCATGTTGGGGAATCTACGCAAAAGGCCCTGAGGGGTGAAAAACCCCTTAATATGAATATGAGAAAGCAAAAGCTTTGTGCCGCTGTATAAATCAGAGGTAGAGTAGGGGCCTAAAGCAGACTACAGACCCATAAAAGAGCCATGTGCATAAGGCCTAAGTCTGCCCCTTAAATCAATAATCCTTACCTCTTTGAAGTAACACTTTGATAAATTGTTATTTACATGGACCAACCAATTATGAAAGGAAGCGTGTTAACCCCTTCATTACCACCAGGCATTTACTATACACTCTGCTATGACCTATGCTTCTCAGTATCTGGCGAGATATTTAATATATGGGTCCTTTCTTAGCAACGTGCTCGCATCTTGATGACATAATAATGAAATAATAACATTCATTATTCACTGTAGAAACTATGCAAAGTCTTATCAGATATTCCTCTGCATGGGGTAATAAGCCGGTACTGGCGTCTGTCCAGATTAGTTGAAGATGTGATTGTATTTTCTTTGCAATTAAGCGATAATTGTTCATACTGATATCATAGGCAGGTTTTCCCTCCCATCTCCGAAGTCTGACCAAGCAGGAAAATGTAGACTCTGCCTAGTACAGTGGTTTGTAGTACTTTGCTTTTGGGAATGAAGGGGTTAATTGTCGTACACACGTGATGGAAACCACTGACACTTTGTAGTTCTTGTAAAAATGACAAATCCCAAAGAAACACCAACCAAACACCAAGCAGAGGCACCACACAATGACCACACCGCTCTTACATGTGAAACACTTGGGAACGGTCTTTGGCTTTGTCATGACACATGTGGAAACCTTCTTACAATGTCTACTGTTGACTAGGGAACACAAATGGTTCATAAAGTCACAATGTGACAAGCAGATAAGCAGATACCTGATACGGTCAATACTTCGAAGCTGGTGAAGATATGGATTTGCTGAATATTGGAAGATAATGCACTGTGAAACTTTGTGAAACAATATCTAAGAAGAGACCTGGAAACTTATTTTAGAGAAATGTGCAAATTAGCTCATTCCAGGCAAACCAGGGACACCCATCTGTAGACAGCCCTGTTTCTGGGTTCTAGTCCATCACCGGTACAGATCCAGCACAGGGGTGTACTGGTTCTCTTTGAACAGATCCAGTGATGTATGGAGAATTAGTCAGTAATGCTTCATGTGAAAAAGTTTGCAAAGAAACCTGAAAATGTCTGTCAAAAGATGGGCATCGCTGTACTCGGCAATCTAGAATGTATGGATCGACAGTGCGCACGCACGACCTTTCGCTCCATCAGAATGGGGCAATGGGACCACCAATCTTGTGATCAGTGATCATCTAGTTATTCCCTATCCACAGGATAACGTGAAAACTTGACACAGCCCCTTTAAGGTGTTAAGATGAATATTACAATTCTTGAGCATCATTTCTTATATCCCTATGTTGTGCTGTTCCTCTAGTATTCCTGCTTGAAGTTTAGGAATAAAGGTATAACTGGGTGTTACCAGACACTGTCCAATCAGGGCTTGCTATGGCAGACTGTGCTGGACTCCCCACTCTTACCCCACAACTGGTAACACCCAGCTAGTACTTTTATTCGTAAACTTCTAACAGGAATAAGGAATGGCACAACATAATTTTGCTCCAGAATTTTTATTCGATGGGGAATGCATGCAGCTATTAAAACAGACACTGATCAAACACTGACACTGTGAAAGCAGCCTTATCCTGGGCCATAGGTCACTGTCAGAGGTGCCTGGTAGCAACTTTTCTGTATTGAATAAGCTTGTTCAGCTAATATAAGTCTACATGCATGGGGAAGAAATACTGCAACTGATGGCAATCGACCAACTCATGTATAAAGACCGTAAATTCATCTCTGCTACTTCTACATCTTATTACATTTTATTAGTCTGTGTAGCTATATTGCTGTTGTGTACTGGATTACCAATAACTAATTGTAACAAGTTTAATATATGAAAGGTTTGATATATATTTACACTTTTTTAAATCAATCTCCCCAAATGTGTCATTAAACGGTAGCTGGCTATCAAACACTGACACAGTCCGTGTTACTTACTCACCCATCCCCTTGGTGTGGTTGAAGTCTCCTTTGACAACTTTGCAGGTTTTGCCATCGCCGCTGCAGACCCCACAACGATCTTCTTTTGCGGCTGAACCGATAATCCCATCACAGCCGATTTTCTAAACGAAAGATAAGCTGTTACAAATGGATCTTATTTGGAAGATGCACAATATGACATACGTACAACTGAAAGGAGACTTGTTAAGTTAGGCCTCATGCACATTACCGTATTTTCAGTCTGCATCCGATTCGCATTTTTTGTGGATTGGATGCAGACACATTCATTTCAATGGAGCTGCAAAAGATGTGGATGACACAGTATGCTGTTTACATCCGTGTGTCCATTTCCTATTCTTGTCCATTTTGCAGACAAGATTAGGCATTGGTGACATAGTGTGGGACCAACCTGCAGAAGGGGAAAATGCAGGATGCACATGGCTGATATCTCTGTTTTTTTTCCACAAAAACGGATACAGTCGCGTCCATGAGGTCTTAAAGGCAACGTATCGCCTATGTTTCTTGTACTAATTAAAGCCAGATAGTGAAATCTTTCTAGACATGATTTGTGACCTGTGCAGAAGTTACTACACAGGGGGGAGAGTTCGATAATTTGTGACCATCACCTATTGTAAATGGTAGATTCTGTTTTATCTATACATAGGTGTTATCTGTCATTGCAATCCTGCCTGTGATAATAATGAGATGATTACTGAGAAGTGATCTCTATAGAACAGCTTAGTGGCCAAAATAAAAACTGCAGGACCTCCACAAAAATTCTTATTACTTATGTTTAACATAAAAATGGTACTGATCCAGCAACTGGTTACCCTTACTGCAGACTGCTAGCAATTCATTCATAACTTCTAGTTGAAATAATAAAGGAATGGCACAACATAGAGCCATAAGAATAGATGCTTCAGAATTGATAGTACATGGGGAATGCATGTAGCTATTAGAACAGGAATGGGAGGAGCGGTGAAAGGTCCTCTTTAATATTAGCTTCTCAGTGACAAACCACTGAAATCAACATGTTTGTCACTACAATATGCTGTTTTAAGTGAGGCAGCACAAAGTGGATGACAAGTTCCCTTTAAAGGGAACCTGTCACCAAGAAAATGCGAAGTAATTGGAAGACAGCATGTTATAGAGCAGGAGGAGCTGAGCAGACTGATATAAAGTTTTATGGGAAAAGATTCAGAACAACATGTAATTTACTCATTTATATCAATTCTCATTCTGGGCTTTAAAGTCCAGGAGGCGGTTCTATCAGTGACTGACAGCTCTCTCTGTATACAGTTATAGAGGGAAGGTCCTATCAGTGACTGACCGCTATCTTTGTATACACAGTCATAGAGGGAAGGTCCTATCAGTGACTGACAGCTCTCTCGGTATACACAGTCATAGAGGGAAGGTCCTATCAGTGACTGAAAGCTCTCTCGGTATACACAGTCATAGAGGGAAGGTCCTATCAGTGACTGATAGCTCTCTCTGTATACACAGTCATAGAGGGAAGGTCCTATCAGTGACTGACAGCTCTCTCTGTATACAGTTATAGAGGGAAGGTCCTATCAGTGACTGACCGCTATCTCTGTATACACAGTCATAGAGGGAAGGTCCTATCAGTGACTGACAGCTCTCTCTGTATACACAGTCATAGAGGGAAGGTCCTATTAGTGACTGACAGCTCTCTCTGTATACACAGTCATAGAGGGAAGGTCCTATCAGTTACTGACAGCTCTCTCTGTATACATAGTCATAGAGGGAAGGTCCTATCAGTGACTGACAGCTCTCTCTGTATACACAGTCATAGAGGGAAGGTCCTATCAGTGACTGACAGCTCTCTGTATACACAGTCATAGAGGGAAGGTCCTATCAGTGACTGACAGCTCTCTCTGTATACACAGTCATAGAGGAAGGTCCTATCAGTGACTGACAGCTATCTCTGTATACACAGTCATAGAGGGAAGGTCCTATCAGTGACTGACAGCTCTCTCTGTATACACAGTCATAGAGGGAAGGTCCTATCAGTGACTGACAGCTCTCTGTATACACAGTCATAGAGGGAAGGTCCTATCAGTGACTGACAGCTCTCTCTGTATACACAGTCATAGAGGGAAGGTCCTATCAGTGACTGACAGCTCTCTCTGTATACACAGTCATAGAGGGAAGGTCCTATCAGTGACTGACAGCTCTCTCGTATACACAGTCATAGAGGGAAGGTCCTATCAGTGACTGACAGCTCTCTCTGTATACACAGTCATAGAGGGAAGGTCCTATCAGTGACTGACAGCTCTCTGTATACACAGTCATAGAGGGAAGGTCCTATCAGTGACTGACAGCTCTCTCTGTATACACAGTCATAGAGGAGAAGGTCCTATAAGTGACTGACAGCTCTCTCTGTATACACAGTCATAGAGGGAAGGTCCTATCAGTGACTGACAGCTCTCTCTGTATACACAGTCATAGAGGGAAGGTTCTATCAGTGACTGACAGCTGTCTCTGTATACACAGTCATAGAGGGAAGGTTCTATCAGTGACTGACAGCTATCTCTGTATACACAGTCATAGAGGGAAGGTCCTATCAGTGACTGACAGCTCTCTGTATACACAGTCATAGAGGGAAGGTCCTATCAGTGACTGACAGCTCTCTGTATACACAGTCATAGAGGAAAGGTTCTATCAGTGACTGACAGCTCTCTGTATACACAGTCATAGAGGAAAGGTTCTATCAGTGACTGACAGCTCTCTCTGTATACACAGTCATAGAGGGCGGGCTGTGAGCACTGATAGGACCGCCTCCTGGACTACAGAGCCCATAATGAGGACAGCTATAAATGTATAAACTACAAGTTATACTGAATCTTTTCCCATAAAACTTTATATCAATCTGTTCAGCTCCTCCTGCTCTATAACATGCTGCCTGCAGATCAAACTTCATGTTAAACCTGACAGGTTCCCTTTAACTTATAATCCCATACTTGTGGTGTCAGGCTCTGCATTATGCTATGTGGTCAAACATCCTTAGTTTGCCTGTTATGTTCGGGTTACTATTTTTCTTTATTTTGGAGGGTATGCATTGGGCACTCTAAAACGAAAAATCCCAAATGTCTGGCATTGAAACAACCAAGGTAGTTAAGAGTGGATGAAAAGACGGCTTTGTGATTTAAGACTCAATGGTCTGTAAGCAGTTTCAGCTGTCAAAATAACATAAAGATAGGAGAAAACGAGCTTAAAGTGTCCATTTTAGAGTGCGGTGCCCAGGGACGGTGGTGCTCTCCCCTTAATACTAATTTAATAAGGAAGCAGGCTAGGAGAGAAGAGCAGAGCATGACATGAGGGAAGCTGACACCATCTCTCCATAATACTGTGAGTACACACAGGCCAGCTGGGAAATGGAGGTTCAATGTTACTGTAATCAAGGTGATATAGAGAGGGGCCTCACAGGGATTCATGGCGATGACTAGCCAAGACAGCTTAACTGCAACTCTTAACCCATTTCCCACAGAGATCACACTCATGCAGTCTACTGTCATGGCATAGGGGATGCATTACAAGGCTGATCACCTTTTACAGGCACTTCCAGGAGATTACAGGTTAAAGCAATGGCATCAGGGGAGTAATATCTGGAATTAGGCACAACAGTGTCGGCCCAGTTACTGTGGTTTTTACAGCAAACAAGGTTAATACTTCAACCCAAATCAAGTCAGAAACGTCTCAATGAGTTGACGTAGTTCCTAATGTCTCCCACATGTTGCTGTATTAAAGGTCCCTCACAGGGTGATTTACCCTTATGGATGCCAGATGTTACGTCAGGGACTGTATTTTCCAATGTGAAGTACTAAGAATATAAGGGAAGGCTACTATGCATTTTAGGTATATAGAGGATCAGTGATCACAGTGAGGTGGTAAAGTGGTGGATGGCAGGTATGTGTTACTGAGGCTTCTTCTCTCAGTGATGTAAGTCTTGGAGGGGGGGAATTTAGGACCAGTGATGCTTTGTCACTGTGTCGGGTCCAGGACTTAGGAGTGAATAAGGAGCCAGGGTGGGAAGGTCGCTCCCATACTCCTGTCTACCTGAACAGGAGCCCAGGTGAATGATAAAAAGCAAACTGCCCAAGAAAGCAGAAGAAAAGTGTGTGAGTCTAAAATCATCACTAAGCAAAATGAACTGGATCTACAAACTGGGTGACAAGCACTGGATTTTGAGTTTCCAGTATGAATCCTGACATTTTGTTGCTGAAGTGAGCCGGTTGAAGTTGCTGTCTTTGGCAGGCATATAATAAACCCTGGACAATTGAACTTCCTAATTTGCTGGTACGTGTCTGTCTGTGTGACTACTATACTGTCTGATGGATCCCTTCTCACAATATAAAGGATTTCCATTGAAATTGGTGCACTCAGATTTCCATAGATTGCCCAGGTGTCAATCCCATGCATCATAAAGATCATGTTATATGTCTCTCTGTATGCTCGACAATGTTGCAGTGATGATTAGATTAGTTCCTGTTAAGTTCACACTAGAATTTTTGTTGTGTTTTTTTTTATTCATTAACAAAGGGTTAAGAAAATTAATGCAATTAATCCATCAGTCTTTCATCCCACTTTCCTTTTAATTCATTCCATATAAATGCTATGCTACATTTTCCTGAAGACTTTCAGAACGATATAAACAAATTTTACATTAAAGTGACCCTTACGTTCTGGTAAAAAAAAAAAGTGAAATAACAGGGGAGTGTATGCAGTTATCCAGCAGATCGCTGCTAAAAGGGTTAGTCTACCAGTAAGGGTTAATGTACTTCCCATGCCGTTTATGTGACTCTAAGAGCTGAACAGGGAAAACAGCTTAGATATTAGGCCCTACTCAGCAGCAGGAAGCTTGGACCTTCCCCCTCTAAGTCAGGAGTGTAGAGCAGTCTGGTCCGGAGCTACATGTGCCTGTGTAGTGTGAGGCCTACTACAGGGACTCTCCATCCCTGCATGCTGAGCCACACCTATGAGAAAAAGAATCTACAAACTGATGAGTGCCATTACTAAGGGCTGGTGCCCTTTTTTGATTTCATTCACTATGTATTTTGTTAATTCATAAAAGAAAACTATTCACACTTCTATTTTTTAAAGAATTCTTCCATTGCAATTGTTTTACTCGCCTAAAACTTTTGCACAGTACTGTAAATTCCATTAGCATACTGTAACAGCCAAGAGTGTATCATATCAAGAGTCTTGGGAAAACATAAAGGCTGAAAATATTTACAAAGGTGTCTTTAAAAAGAGGTTCGACCATGTGGGATGTATCAGACACTTCTCATGAGAAAAAGTAAAAATACATCCAACAATTGCAAAAATTTATGCTACCATTATTTAACAATAGCAGGCCTTATGCTGTTGTGAGTCAGGCCTTATGCTCCTATAGTTTGCCCACTGGCCCCTGGTATCGCCCATACGGCACAGGTAGGTGAGTGGTAGGGCCTCGGGCTACTTGAGAGACCTTGGCGCGGTGCCCAAGCTTAAGACATGTCCTCCTAATAGGCTATATCGAACTAACCTCTCAATTTTAACATCAGTGTGAAGGTTTAGTATTACCGCAGAGTGCACCTGTCTTTGCTATTGTTAAGTTTTTGATTGTTCTCCACATCCACATTGTTACCTTATGTAGGATGGTTATTGTGGTACTTGTAGTCCGTTGCTGGCAACTTCCATTGTATGCATTTTTTTGCTGTTGATTGCCCCTAGCAACAGACTACAAGTGCAGGATATGCTCCCCTATATACATGTACAACTGCATATGGGTTTGAACATATCCACGTTTTCTAATGGTTTGTATATAGCTACCATTATTTACCAGTAGAATGAATTGTGCAACACACTGAATAATAGATGTTCTCCCCAAATGCACTCCATCAGACTATGGGAAGGTTAGCAAACTTTAACTAAAAACGCAAGCTTCAGCACAAAAGAATAAAAAAGCTTAGACCGCTATTTACTGCCATGTTCTAGAAACTCACTTGCTGGATATTCACTGAACAGCTAAATCCTATGCTGCCTGCAATAGTAACTTTTTCTGCCGAATAGGTCCCTCGGTTCTTTATCCACGTCCCAAAGCTGCTGATTGAGCACTTCCAGCAATTTGCTGGCATAAAACACTCCCAGCTGTTCCGTAAAACTATTTCCATCTCACTGTCTGATTAACACAGTTTTATGAGACCTGATCGGAATAACATGCACTTATTGCTCTCACCCCAAAGTAAGAACATGTACATAGAGCACTTATGTAGGCAGGATGTGCTGTAACTACAGTATGCGCTGAGATAAACAGAATGGGATGCATAACTTGTAGCTCTTGGGCCCCAATTCAAAATCATTAACAGGGCCTCCACCTATCATGCATTATTTATAGTACTACTCTCCTATAATGGGTAAGAAAGACATTATGGGCCCGGGATTCAAACACACTTTCTATAGTCATCCCCAACATAGTGCCCCTAAGGCCTCATGCACACAACCATATTTTTGGTCCTTATGCGATCCTCATTTTTTGCCAGTTGAATGTGGACCCATTCATTTCAATTGAACCGCAAAAGCTGCAGAGAGCACACTGCATTCGTACGTCCGTTCCGCAGCTGTCACGGACGGTACCGTGACAGGTGGCAGGAGATCGGTGAGACTGGCAACACGTGGTTTGATCTGACATGTTTTCCGTTTGGATCAAACACACCTTCTTTTTCCAGGTGTGGCTATTTGTTCATTTAACCTTCTCTATTTATTGTTGTTTCTCCCACTATGCTATGCAATTTATAGCTTCTGTTTGAGTTGTGGATAGCTGATGTGTGGATCTCGGCTGAGTTCCTGGTGCTGCCATAGCCACTTGAAGTTAAGTGTTTTCTTTCCCTTTTGTATTTTGTTTGGGTTATTTTGTGCGTTGCATTTCCCTGTCATTTGTATTAAGGCCTGAGGAAGACTCCTTTTCGTCCTTCCTTTTGGAGGAACAGGTTGTCTCAGTCCTGATATTAGTACAAGGGTCCTTTAGGGTGAATTAGGACACTAGGTATTCCTATGTATGAACTCACCTACCTCTGGGGTCTATTCATACTGGTAGTAAAAAAAAAACGTGGAGAATTATATCTCTACCTACCGAAAAGAGACCGAAGATAAGAAGAGGTCTAAGTTCCTTCGCGACAGTGAGGACTATATGCTAAACCGGGTGTATCGATAGCAGGATACATCATCAAGGCCTCGGCAAAATTACAGGGGGCCAAGATCCGGGAACTATTATACCTCCAGCTCCGGCAGCGATACGAGCGTCACACAAGATACACGCCCTTTTTCCAGGCGGGTCCTCGGATGGCATTCTCCACGAGGAAACGCCGGGCGGGCCGAAAACATCGGAGGTCCGGAGCGAGTACAACCATCGAATATACTGACACGGTCTCAGGTAGGCGATCCTCCGTGGTCATAAATCTTTCCTCTCAAGTGTTAGACCCAAATATCATGCAGATCTTGGAGAAGGGTCTTTCATTCAGCCCTGTTAGTTATTTTGACTGCTTCCAAATGGACATAGATCTCCAGCAATTTTTTCGAAAGGTGAGGCTGTTGAGTTTGTAATTGGGGACTCGGTGAAGGAACAATCACAATTCCAGGGTTTGCGCGACTCTAGTGCTCGTGAAAATAATGATAGTGAAACACTAAAACTAACTGACTTGGGCTTACGTATTAAAAGTACTTTTTTTCCACCGAAAAGCTAATGATATAAAAAAAGGAATGGACATTGCCAGAAAAGGGGGGTTACAAGTTAAACAGAATATTACAAAAAAAGAGAGACAAGTAATATATGATTTGATGGCGGACAAATCTCTGATTATTAAGCCTGCCGATAAGGGGGGCTCGATTGTTATTATGGATAAGACTAAATACATACATGAGGTTAATCGACAACTGAGTGACACTGACACTTATCAAATATTGGATCGTAATCCCGTATTTGACATAAAGAAAAAATTCAAAATTTGGTGATGAGCTATGCCGAGCGTGGGGTCATTGATAAAAAGCTACATGAGTTTTTGATTAACCACTCACCGGTGACGCCAGTATTTTATATATTGCCTAAAGTGCATAAGACCTTGGTTGATCCCCCAGGTCGACCAATTGTCGCCTCTGTAAACTCTTTATTATCCCTTCTGGCGATAGTTCTAGAGAAAATACTGACACCACTGGTGCGAAAAACAAAATCATTCCTGCTTGATACTGCTCATTTTTCTCAATCTATACAGGAATTGAAAGATGTCTCACAAGTTTGTTGCCTTGTAACTATAGACGTGGTCAGTTTATTCACGTATATAGAGCACAAAAAAGGTATAGAAGCAATAACAGGGCTTCTGCGGTCGAGTCCACATACTACTGAGAAACAGGAATTTTTTGTGGAATTACTATAGCTGGTATTGTATGAGAATTATTTTTTGTTTGGTGACTCCTTTTATATACAGTGACGCGGGACTGCGATGGGCTCGAATGTGGCCCCGCCCTACGCAAATGCATACATGTCCTCCTTTTAAAGAGAAATATGCCTATACGTATGATGATTTAAAAAAATTTGCACTGATCTGGAAAAGATTTATAGATGACGTGTTTTGCTTATGGGCGGGGCCACTCGAGTCCCTCCTTTAGTTTTTCCAGCACCTGAATAATGTTTGGGACGAGTTGCAATTTACCCTGACCTACAGTCGCGATTCTGTGAACTTTTTGAACACTGTGGTGATGAAAAATGATGATGGACACTTGTGTACAGACCTATACAGAAAAGAAACGGATAAAAATAGTATTTTGCACTTTCAGAGATCCCATCCTCCAGCACTTAAGAAAGCCATTCACAAATCCCAGTATATGCGGGTCAGGAACATTGTGACAGACCCTGAGAAACAATGTAATAGGATAGAAGAAATGACTTCTAGATTTGTGGATAGAGGCTACCCTGAGAAAATACTGGTGGAGGCCATAGAAAGCAGTGGGGGACAATCTACAACACACAATAAAAATAAGAGCAACCGTATAGCTTTTGTACACAAGTTCCATCCTTTTAATCACCATTTTGACAATGTGGTACGGAAACATTGGCATATTTTGGCTAAGTCCTATCCAACAGTGGAGGAATTTAAAAGCATGCCTCTGATTTGCAATAAACGCAGTATGAGTTTGAGAGACCAATTAGTCCGGGCGGATATAGGGAACATTAGAGGGAGACAGATACAGAGAACCCTCAACAATCAAAAATTTGGCACATAGCCCTGCCTTCATTGCATGCAATGCTCTAATGTTCAAAAGGGCCAGTTTTCCTACCACCCACACACTGGAAAACCATATATGATCAAGGGCTATTACACCTGTGATACAACAAACGTGATTTATCTCATGAAATGTCCCTGCAGTCTGCTGTATGTGGGGGAGACCATGCAAACAGCAAGGGACCGTATTGGTAAACATAAGTCCACCATACGAAAAAAGAATTTATTACTTCCTGTACCGTTCCATTTTGATAAATGTAATCATTCCATCTCACAATTAAAATTCCAGATCATAGAACGGGTACATCAGCCAAGGAGGGGAGGTGATTTAAAAAAATTGCTACTTAAGGGAGGCATATTGGATCCATACATTGGATACTTTACAACCAAGGGGGATGAATAGGGATTACGAGATTTTATGTTTTTAATAGTTTATAATTTGGAGTGTTCTTTTCACAGGCTGCAATACCACACTGAAATTTGAAGGTTTTGGGCCTGTTGGATAACACGATTTGAGATAAGAATGGACATTCTGTTATGTTGTACATGTCATTTCCTGTTTGTTTAGTCAGCTGATGATGTCATGACCAGGTGATCCTGCACCAATAAATGTGACTAGATTTCATTAGTCGTCATGCAGTTGAGAAAGGCTGGACGGGCTGAAACGCGCTTCCTATTATTATCCTATAGTTACAATAAAAGAATATAACTAATTGGAAACAAGCACGTCTGCTGGGATCTTCCTTGCTGGATTCGACTTGGGGATTGCCCCTTCCCGTGCAGTGTGAGAAAGAATCGTGAGCTGTTACTTTTGCTTCATACTGGTAGTTAGTTTGATTAAAGTTTTACTACCATCTCCATTCCCTAGTTTCCAGACCGTATGGCGGCAGCAGCAGTAGCAGAATCAGGAGAATGCCACCGAGTGGCACAATGACAGAGTCTGGAGGTTGCAGCAGCAGCAGTAGCAGCATCAGGAGAAGGCCACCGAGTGGCACAATGATACAGTCTGGAGTCAGCAGCAGTATGAGGAGGCCACCGAGTGGCACAACGACACAGTTGGGAGTTGGCAGCATAAGGAGAAGGTCACCGAGAGGCACAATGACAGAGTGTGGAGGTGGCGGCAGCATGAGGAGACCACAAAGTGGCCCAATGACAGAGTGTGAAGGTGGCGGCAGCAGCAGCATCAGGAGGATACCACAGAGAGGCAAGGTGACATAGTGTGGATATGGTAGCAGCAGCATCAGGATACCACAGAGTGTCAAGGTGACATAGTGTGAAGATGGCAGCAGCAAGATACCACAGAGTGGCAAAGTGACATAGTGTGGATATGGCAGCAGCATAAGGTTACCACAGAGTAGCAAGGTGACATAGTGTGGATATGGCAGCAGCAGCAGCATCAGGATACCACAGAGTGTGAAGGAGACATAGTGTGGAGGTGGCAGCAGCAAAAGGTCACCGAGAGGCACAATGACAGAGTGTGGAGGTGGCGGCAGCATGAGGAGACCACAAAGTGGCCCAATGACAGAGTGTAAAGGTGGCGGCAGCAGCAGCATCAGGAGGATACCACAGAGAGGCAAGGTGACATATCCACACTAAGTCACCTTGCCACTCTGTGGTATCCTGATGCTGCTGCTACCATATTCACACTATGTCAAAACCCTTGTGCCGAATAAGAAGTGTAAAAAAGTGCATGCTGGTCAATTTACACCTCTGACTGGAGGGAAGGGGCTAGGTGAAGAATTTGGCATGAGGGGGTGCCGTTTCAATTTTTGCCTCAGGCAGCAGGAAGGTCATGTGCTTCCCTGCCCCTGGCCACAAGGCACTGAGGGAAGGGGGGGATCAAGCTGAACTCTTGCACCAGGGCCCATGACCCTTTAGCTACGGCCCTGTGTGTGACGTCAGATCCCAGTGCAGCGTGTGAAGAAGAGGATATAAATACAGAAAATAAATATAGGAAGCATAATTATCTGTAATGGAAATCTCTGATCTGCTTCAACACATCCTGCACTAAGAAACAAAGAAACCTGAAAAGAGGGAAAGGTTTGCAAAAAAGCATGTGAGCTACTCCACCTGGCACCTGCCATGAACGCAGAGATCCGTCTCATAAGGACCACACGGTGTTCCATCCAGGACTCTATCTGCCACCAGCATTGGGGTTTCTCGGCCAACGGGAGTACAGTACAGCTCACATGGTTTATCTAGAAAATAAATATAAAAGCCACATAGATTTTTATTGAAATGCTCAAATTCTGTAAAATTATCAAAGAAGTAATACGTTAGCAATCTCCCACTGCTCTTATTCAGTACTTCCCGTGTTCCCCACTGGTCTCTGTACTTCTAGGTCCCACTCAACTCAACACGGACATGTGACTGCTGCAGCCAATAACTAGCTGTCATTGCTGCAGCCAGAGATTGCCTGTAACATTCTAAGTGTTTGTTGAGAGGGACCAGGAAGTACACAGACTGGGACCAGGGACATGTCTGCATAGTAGCGTCAGGGATCGGTGAGTATGGCCTATGGGTGGGCGATATAGACAATATGCGATATAAATGATATAAATTTGGCCAGCGATAGAGATTTCGTTTATATCGCCATATCGTTGTAGAACATGGTATGCAACGCTCTCGGCACACACCATGTTCTCCTGAGCCGGTGTAACGTGGTATCTCCCTACTTCGTGCGATTTCCCTACCTGTCGCGCCAGAAGTGGCGTTGTAGGCGTTCCTGGCGTTTGGACGATCTGCGCATGCGCAAAAGGGCAAAGGATGGAAAATCTCACATCGCAATTCTGGCTGTACACGGGACACTGCGCATGCGCTGGAGAGCCACGGTAGGGACATATTACGGCCCAGTGCGCAAGCGCCTAGGGGAGATCAGATGGCCATTTTTTCTGTTAGATGAATATATATATATATATATCTATATATGTATACCTTTATATATATATATATATACGCATTATATAGGGTGGTCTGCCCAGTATATGGGGGGGCTATCTACGCAGTACATTGGGGGGGTCTGCACAGTATATTGAGGATCTGAGCAGTATATGGGGGGCTGTCTGCGGAGTATATTGAGGTCTGCGCAGACAGCCCCCCGTATACTGTGCAACTGTGCAGACCCCCCCAATGTACTGCGTAGATAGCCCCCCATATATGGGGGTGCAGTAGCACAGACCTCAATATACTGCGCAGACCTCAATATATGTATGAGATCTGATGGATTTTCCGGACTGAGCCGCGCTTGCGCACTGGGCCGTAATATGTTCCTACTGTGGCTCTCCAGTGCATGCGCAGTGTCCCGTGTACAGCCAGAATTGCGATGTGAGATTTTCCATCCTTTGCCCTTTTGCGCATGCGCAGATCGAAGGAGTCCCTCCCCACTGTGTCCGGCTGCCGCTGGCCACCAATGAGAACGGCGGAGGAGGGGGAGGGGCTGTGACCACTGTGCCACCAATGAGAATAGAGTAGGAGGAGGAGGGGAGGGGCTGTGGACACTGCGCCACCAATGAATGCCTGAATACAAACATAGCCTGCATGTGCCGGCCATATCTCATACCCGGCCTCTATGACTGCACGCTGCGATCCGCTCCAATTAACCCCTCAGCTCCTGAGGGGTTAATTGCAGCAGATCGCAACGTGCAGTCATAGAGGCCGGGTATATATATGGCCGGCACATGCACGTTATGTTTGTATTCAGGCATAGAAGACCTTTCATGGGTCAGAACTTTATTACCTAAGTAGCGGGACATGTAGGGCATATATGGGGGATGTCCCTTCACTTACTATTATATCTGTGCGGGGCCCCGTTCGCCCGCTCTGGCCCCCGTTACATTCTCTGATCGGAACAACAGGGAGGAGACATCAGCTTGTCTCCCTGGGCGTTCCTTCTCCCTTCTCTTTGACGCTCTGCGCTGCGATTGGACAGTGCTATAGCCAGGGAGAGAAGCTGATGTCTTCTCCCTGTTGTCTTCTTTGTTCATTTTACACCATTGCGAGCTTTTTTTGTTAAATGGCTTAAGAACCCCTTTAATAAGACATATTGATAAGACCTACCATCCATGATTACAGCTGTAAGGAGGCTTTTCTTCTTGTTGACATTGCGGTCATGAGATTGACACTGATGATCCCGAAAACTGGAACCGCCTTTGGGACAGGGTGAATTCTCACAAACCATGTGCTCTACACTTGTTCCTTTACAGCTCTGACCACCAAGTCCAGGACTGCCAAAAAGATAACACCTGATCACAATCTGAAGGCTCATTAACCAGGACATTGTGAACTCTGATGTGTATTGTTTCGTCTACATCCTTTTTGTAATACCAGAATTGGAAAAAAAAAATAATTCCAGGCCTCCTTCGTGTTTCCTGGAAGTCTTTCAGTCTGCAGGTTAATAAATCTAAACTTGAATTAGTTCTGGACTAATGCTATGTCTATCTACATAACAGAGTTACATTTCCGTTCCTTCTCCTACTAATACAAACAGCTCATTGCAATGATTTATGAAACACATTTGCAAACTCTTTTGAAACACTAAATAATAATTCTTCAGAAATACTAAAATAAATGTCCACTTTACTATAGAAAACAATGCAAGCCCCAAGCCATCGTCAGAAATGCATGAAGTAAGAACGGACATTTATATGGTGTATGAAACAAATTGAAGTTGCAATCCTTAGAAGGTGCATCTCACATAGAACTACACATTGGTCCTCATATAACAAGGCATATGACTAGGCAGGGGCATACACAGATCTTATAGGACCCTTAGCAAAGCTTAGTTTGGTGCCCACGCTGCACCACTAATTTACCAGTATGCATGCGTCAAACACTCCCAGGCAATGCTGAACACAAAGTGTAACGCCCAAGATTTCTGATGAATGTATAATCTATGGTGCAGAATTTGGAATTTAAAAAATTGTCATAATAAAAAGTTGCCCCTGACCTTGCCTACTTTATCTGACTTCTATATTGTAAAAAGTGGAAGTAGTGCTTCAAAATATGGCGCTCCATATTTATCAATGTATTTACATAAATAGATTGATAAATCTCCTGCTTTACTTCACATATCAGAAAGCTGCCTGCCTGCAGCTACCACTAGGGGGAGCTCAGTATGTAGGAGTTTATACAGTTAGCATATAGTGTTGAGCGAACAGTTCGAGCATCGTTCGGGTTCGTACCGAATTTTGGGGTGTCCGGGACCCGGACCCGAACCCGGACATTTTCAAAAAAGTTCGGGTTCGGGTTCGTCGTTCGGCATGTATTTAGGCGCATTTTGAAAGGCTGCAAAGCAGCCAATCAACATGCATCATACTACTTGCCCTAAGATGCCATCGCAGCCATGCCTACTATTGGCAAGGCTGTGATTGGCCGAGTGCAGCATGTGACTCAGCCTCTTTATAAGCTTGTGCGCACGTCGGGACGTGCTCACTCCCGATGTGAATAGAACAGGGATAGACGCAGCTGATGCTAGGGCGAGAATAGGCAGGGATAATTGAATACTTCTCTCCTCCACCTGTGATTCATCTGAACAACTGCAGCTGAGCTGCTTTTTTGATAGGGATTGGCTATTTTTAGAGTGGCCAGAGTGATTTTTCCATCCACATGTACCTGGGCTGACCGCCGGCCGCCATTTTGCGACTTGTAGTGCTGCAGCAGAAGCTGCCACAGTGTGCATTCCAAAGCTCCAAACAAGTCAGACATCTACACCTGGGATTCAGACCAATAGCGATTTAGCAGCACAGTCCAAGGCTATTTTTTTAAAGGTTGTGCAGACCATTTTGTGGCACATGTTACTGGGCTGATAGGCGGCGGCCATCTTGGGACTAGTGCTGCAGCACAATCTCTCCCAACGTCCATTAATCACTTGTAATAGTGGTCTGTGCCATAGAAATCCTACATCAGGGACTTGGGTGTGCTTGTGTCACCCCTACTAATACCAGTCCACCTGTAATCCATACAGTCAAAAGACTGAAAGTATTCCAGTGAGGGAATTTTTTTATTTAAAAAGGCCAAGTTAGTTTATCTGGCGTTCAATATACTAGATACAGTTAGGCCTGCGTTTCATACATCTGGAATTAGCAAATTAATGTGCTGGGGTTGGGAAAACATATATGTACCCATACTAGAATCTGTCAAAGAAAGCGGTACTCACATATAACAGTCATTCCATCTGTAATCCATACAGTCAAAAGACTGAAAGTATTCCAGTGAGGGAATTTTTTTATTTAAAAAGGCCAAGTTAGTTTATCTGGCGTTCAATATACTAGATACAGTTAGGCCTGCGTTTCATACATCTGGAATTAGCAAATTAATGTGCTGGGGTTGGGAAAACATATATGTACCCATACTAGAATCTGTCAAAGAAAGCGGTACTCACATATAACAGTCATTCCATCTGTAATCCATACAGTCAAAAGACTGAAAGTATTCCAGTGAGGGAATTTTTTTATTTAAAAAGGCCAAGTTAGTTTATCTGGCGTTCAATATACTAGATACAGTTAGGCCTGCGTTTCATACATCTGGAATTAGCAAACTAATGTGCTGGGGTTGGGAAAACATATATGTACCCATACTAGAATCTGTCAAAGAAAGCGGTACTCACATATAACAGTCATTCCATCTGTAATCCATACAGTCAAAAGACTGAAAGTATTCCAGTGAGGGAATTTTTTTATTTAAAAAGGCCAAGTTAGTTTATCTGGCGTTCAATATACTAGATACAGTTAGGCCTGCGTTTCATACATCTGGAATTAGCAAATTAATGTGCTGGGGTTGGGAAAACATATATGTACCCATACTAGAATCTGTCAAAGAAAGCGGTACTCACATATAACAGTCATTCCATCTGTAATCCATACAGTCAAAAGACTGAAAGTATTCCAGTGAGGGAATTTTTTTATTTAAAAAGGCCAAGTTAGTTTATCTGGCTTTCAATATACTATATACAGTTGGGCCTGCGTTTCATACATCTGGAATTAGCAAACTAATCTCCCAGGTTGGGAAAATATATATGTACCCATACTAGAATCTGTCAAAGAAAGCGGTACTCACATGTAACAGTCATTCCATCTGTAATCCATACAGTCAAAAGACTGAAAGTATTCCAGTGAGGGAATTTTTTTATTTAAAAAGGCCAAGTTAGTTTATCTGGCGTTCAATATACTAGATACAGTTAGGCCTGCGTTTCATACATCTGGAATTAGCAAACTAATGTGCTGGGGTTGGGAAAACATATATGTACCCATACTAGAATCTGTCAAAGAAAGCGGTACTCACATATAACAGTCATTCCATCTGTAATCCATACAGTCAAAAGACTGAAAGTATTCCAGTGAGGGGATTTTGCTTATAAAAATAATATATTTCATTGTGGTGCGAGTTGAATCGCAACAATGAAGAAAAATACTATTAAGGGACGAGGACGCGGTCGTGGTGGTGTCCGTGGAGCCTCTGTTGCTGGTAGAGGACGTGGCCGTTCGGCCCCAGGCGCACACAGTAGGGAACGAACTCCCTCAACTAGCCGGCAGAATGTACCGCAATATCTCGTGGGGCCCAATGCCGCTCTTAGGATGGTAAGGCCTGAGCAGGTACAGGCATTAATCGATTGGGTGGCCGACAGTGCTTCCAGCACGTTCACCACATGGTCTTCCACCCAGTCTTCTGCGGAAAGCGCACAGGTGGCACCTGAAAACCAAGCCCATCAGTCTGTCACATCACCCCCAAGCATATCAGGGAAACGGTCTGAGCCACAAGTTATGCAGCAGTCTCTTCTTCTGTTTGAAGACTCTGCTTCCAGGGTTTCCCAGGGCGTCCACCTAGCCCTTCCCCAGTGGAGGAAGACATACCATGCACTGACGCACAACCACTTATGTCTCCAGATGAAGAGGACATGGGAATACCACCTCATCGGAGTCCGCACGTCTCTGATGATGACGAAACACAGGTGCCCACTGCCGCGTCTTTTGCAGTGTGCAGACTGAACAGGAGGAGGTCAGGGAGGGAGACTGGGTGGAAGACGATGCAGAGGACGATGAGGTCTTAGACCCCACATGGACTGAAGGTCGTGGCGATGACTTTCACAGTTCAGAGGAAGAGGTAGTGGTGAGACCGAGACAACAGCGAAGCCAAAGAGGGAGCAGGGGGCCAAAGCAGACGAGCCGCCGCCCCAGAGTTCGCCTGCTACTGGACATCGCCAACAGGGACCCAGCCCCACAAAGGCAGCTTCAAAGAGTTCCCTGGCATGGCACTTCTTTAAACAATGTCCTACCGACAAGACCCGAGTGACTTGCACGCTCTGCCATCAGAGCCTGAGGCGAGGCATTAACGTTCTGAACCTCAGCACAACCTGCATGACCAGGCATCTACATGCAAAGCATGAACTGCAGTGGGGTACACACCTTAAAAACCAGGCACTCGCTGAGGCTCCCCCTGCTCCCTCTACCGCTGCTGCCTCGGCTTCCGCCTCGAGAGGAATGTTGCCACCTGCCGAGCAGCAAACAGAGGATGTGCCACCGACACCACCACCACCGCCACCGTCAACTAGCGTCTCCACTATATCACACAGCAGCGTTCAGCTCTCAATATCTCAAACCTTAGAGAGGAAGCGCAAATTCCCCGAGTCACCCTCGAGCCCTTGGCCTGAACGCCAGCATTTCTAAACTGCTGGCCTTTGAAATGCTGTCATTCCGGCTGGTGGACACAGACAGCTTCAAACAGCTGATGGCCATGGCTGTCCCGCAGTATGTGGTTCCCAGCCGCCACTACTTCTCCAAGACAGCCGTGCCTTCCCTGCACATGCAAGTGTCCGATAAAATCAAGTGTGCACTGCGCAACGCCATTTGTGGCAAGGTCCACCTAACCACAGATACGTGGACCAGTAAGCACGGCCAGGGACGCTATATCTCACTAACTGCACACTGGATGAATGTAGTGGCGGCTGGGCCCCGGCGGACAGTTCCTTGGCGCACGTCCTTCCGCCCCTAGGATCGCAGGGCATCATTCTCTGCCTCCTGTAGCCTCCTCCTCCTACTCGGCTTCCTCCTCCACTGCTTCCACCAGCTCATCCGGTCAGCCACACACCTTCACCACCAACTTCAGCACAGCCCGGGGTAAACGTCAGCAGGCCATTCTGAAACTCATATGTTTGGGGGACAGGCCCCACAGCGCAAAGGAGTTGTGGCGGGGTATTGAACAACAGACCGACGAGTGGTTTCTGCCGGTGGGCCTCAAGCCAGGCCTGGTGGTATGCGATAATGGGCGAAATCTCGTGGCAGCTCTGGGACTAGCCGGTTTGACGCACATCCCTTGCCTGGCGCATGTGCTGAACTTGGTGGTGCAGAGGTTCATTCACCACTACCCCAACATGTCAGAGCTGCTGCATAAAGTGCGGGCCGTCTGTGCGCGCTTCCGCCGTTCACATCCTGCCGCTGCTCGCCTGTCTGCGCTACAGCGGAACTTCGGCCTTCCCGCTCACCGCCTCATATGCGACGTGCCCACCCGGTGGAACTCCACCTTGCACATGCAGGGCAGCAGGCCGCAGGCCAAGCAGCAGGCCATAGTGGAGTTTCAGCTGCAGCACGCTCGCGTCAGTCGTCCTGCCGAACAGCACCACTTCACCACCAATGATTGGGCCTCCATGCGAGACCTGTGTGCCCTGCTGCGCTGTTTCGAGTACTCCACCAACATGGCCAGTGGCGATGACACTGTTATCAGCGTTACAATACCACTTCTATGTCTCCTTGAGAAAACACTTAGGGCAATGATGTTAGAGGAGGTGGCCCAGGTGGAGGAGGAGGAGGAGGATGAGGGCTCGTTTCTAACACTTTCGGGCCAGTCTGTTCGAATTGGCTCAGAGGGAGGTTTGTTTAAGCAGCAGAGGACAGGTTCACAAGTCGCCAGCCAAGGCACTGTACTGGAGGACGAGGAGGATGAGGAGGAGGAGGTGGAGGGGGACGAGGATGACGCAAGTTCACAGCGGGGTGGCAGCCCAGGCCCATCACTGGTGCGTGGCTGGGGGATACGGTGGACGATGACGATACGCCTCCCACAGAGGACAGCTTGTCCTTACCCATGGGTAGCCTGGCCCACATGAGCGAATATATGCTCCAATGCCTGCGTAACGACAGCAGAGTTGCCCACGCTTTAACGTGTGCAGACTACTGGGTGGCCACCCTGCTGGATCCCCGGTATAAAGACAATGTGCCCACTTTAATTCCTGAACTGGAGCGCGACCGTAAGATGCGCGAGTACAAGCGCACGCTGATAGAGGCGCTCTTGAGAGCATTCCCACATGTCACAGGGGAACAGGTGGAAGGTGAAGGCAGAGGAGTGGCAAGAGGTCGCCAACGCAGCTGTGTCACGGCCAGCTCATCTGAGGGCAGGGTTAGCATGGCAGAAATGTGGAAAAGTTTTGTCTCCACGCCACAGCTATCTGCACCGACACCTGATACGGAACGTGTTAGCAGGAGGCAGCATTTCACTAACATGGTTGAACAGTATGTCTGCACACCCCTCCACATCCTGACGGATGGTTCGGCCCCATTCAACTACTGGGTTTCGAAATTGTCCACGTGGCCAGAGTTAGCATGTTATGCCTTGGAGGTGCTTTCCTGCCCGGCGGCCAGCGTTTTATCTGAACGCGTATTCAGCACGGCAGGGGCGCCATTACTGACAAGCGCAGCCGCCTGTCCACAGCCAACGTGGACAAGCTGACCTTCATAAAGATGAACCAGGCATGGATCCCACAGGACCTGTCCCTCCCTTGTGCAGAGTAGTCCTTATTAACTGCCTAAAACATGTCTTGTTGTGCTACGGGCCACTTCTTTATTTGATACAAATTTTATGAAACCCACAGTTGAATGAAACTCTTCTCTGTCTGGGCGCCGGGCCTAACCAGATGAAAGTGGCCGGTTAAACTAACGGGTGACATGAAGCCATAACCTCTGCCATGCTACCTCTGTCTTCTGTCTGGGTGCTGAGGCCTAAGTCAAATAAAGCGGTCTTCTGCTGTGCTGGGGGATATGAAGCTAATCTCTGACCTCTCTCCTCTGTCTGGGTCCAAAGGCCTAAATCACTGAAAGAGGCCTTCTCCTGTGGTGTGTGATATGATGCCAGAATATGTGCTGTGGGGCCTCTCTCCTCTTCCTGGGTGCAGGGGTCAAATAAACTAAATTGTGGCCTACTCCTGTGGTGGTTGATATGATGCCTGATTCTCTGATGTGGAACCTCTCTCCTCTGTTTGGGTGAAGGGGTCAAAGTAACTAAATGGTGGCTTCTCCTGTGGTGGCTGATATGATGCCAGAATATGTGCTGTGGGGCCTCTCTCCTCTTCCTGGGTGCAGGGGTCAAAGTAACTCAATGGTGGCTTCTCCTGTGGTGGCTGATATGATGCCAGAATATGTGCTGTGGTGCCTCTCTCCTCTGTCTGGGTCCAAAGGCCTAAATCACTGAAAGAGGCCTTCTCCTGTGGTGTGTGATATGATGCCTGAATATGTGCTGTGGTGCCTCTCTCCTCTTCCTGGGTGCGGGGTCAAAGTAACTCAATGGTGGCTTCTCCTGTGGTGGCTGATATGATGCCAGAATATGTGCTGTGGGGCCTCTCTCCTCTTCCTGGGTGCAGGGGTCAAAGTAACTAAATGGTGGCTTCTCCTGTGGTGGTTGATATGATGCCTGATTCTCTGCTGTGAAACCTCTCTCCTCCATCTGGGTGTAGGGGTCAAAGTCTTTCAAAGTCGCCTTCTCCTGTGCTGATTGATATGAAGCTGATGGTTGTGCCATCTGACATGGTTGCCGGGGTCCCATTAAATTGGGGCCTACTCCTGTGGTGGAGTGATCTAAATGCCTGATTCTCTGCTGTGTAACCTCTCTCCTCCGTCTGGGTGTAGGCGTCAAAGTAACTAAATGGTGGCCTACTCCTGTGGTGGGTGATATGATGCCTGGTTCTCTGCTGTGGGACCTCTCTCCTCTGTCTGGGTCCAAAGGCCTAAATCACTGAAAGAGGCCTTCTCCTGTGGTGTGTGATATGATGCCAGAATATGTGCTGTGGGGCCTCTCTCCTCTTCCTGGGTGCAGGGTCAAATAAACTAAATTGTGGCCTACTCCTGTGGTGGTTGATATGATGCCTGATTCTCTGATGTGGAACCTCTCTCCTCTGTTTGGGTGAAGGGGTCAAAGTAACTCAATGGTGGCTTCTCCTGTGGTGGCTGATATGATGCCAGAATATGTGCTGTGGTGCCTCTCTCCTCTTCCTGGGTGCGGGGTCAAAGTAACTCAATGGTGGCTTCTCCTGTGGTGGTTAGTATGATGCCAGAATATGTGCTGTGGGGCCTCTCTCCTCTTCCTGGGTGCAGGGGTCAAAGTAACTCAATGGTGGCTTCTCCTGTGGTGGCTGATATGATGCCAGAATATGTGCTGTGGTGCCTCTCTCCTCTGTCTGGGTCCAAAGGCCTAAATCACTGAAAGAGGCCTTCTCCTGTGGTGTGTGATATGATGCCTGAATATGTGCTGTGGTGCCTCTCTCCTCTTCCTGGGTGCGGGGTCAAAGTAACTCAATGGTGGCTTCTCCTGTGGTGGCTGATATGATGCCAGAATATGTGCTGTGGGGCCTCTCTCCTCTTCCTGGGTGCAGGGTCAAAGTAACTCAATGGTGGCTTCTCCTGTGGTGGTTAGTATGATGCCAGAATATGTGCTGTGGGGCCTCTCTCCTCTTCCTGGGTGCAGGGTCAAAGTAACTCAATGGTGGCTTCTCCTGTGGTGGCTGATATGATGCCAGAATATGTGCTGTGGGGCCTCTCTCCTCTTCCTGGGTGCAGGGGTCAAAGTAACTCAATGGTGGCTTCTCCTGTGGTGGTTGATATGATGCCTGATTCTCTGCTGTAGAAACCTCTCTCCTCCATCTGGGTGTAGGGGTCAAAGTCTTTCAAAGTCGCCTTCTCCTGTGCTGATTGATATAAAGCTGATGGTTGTGCCATCTGACATGGTTGCCAGGGTCTGATTCAATGGGGGCCTACTCCTGTGGTGGGTGATCTAAATGCCTGATTCTCTGCTGTGAAACCTCTCTCCTCCGTCTGGGTGTAGGGGTCAAAGTCTTTCAAAGTCGCCTTCTCCTGTGCTGATTGATATGAAGCTGATGGTTGTGCCATCTGACATGGTTGCCGGGGTCCCATTAAATTGGGGCCTACTCCTGTGGTGGGTGATCTAAATGCCTGATTCTCTGCTGTGTAACCTCTCTCCTCCGTCTGGGTGTAGGGGTCAAAGTAACTAAATGGTGGCCTACTCCTGTGGTGGGTGATATGATGCCAGAATATGTGCTGTGGGGCCTCTCTCCTCTTCCTGGGTGCAGGGGTCAAAGTAACTCAATGGTGGCTTCTCCTGTGGTGGCTGATATGATGCCAGAATATGTGCTGTGGGGCCTCTCTCCTCTTCCTGGGTGCAGGGGTCAAAGTAACTCAATGGTGGCTTCTCCTGTGGTGGCTGATATGATGCCAGAATATGTGCTGTGGTGCCTCTCTCCTCTGTCTGGGTCCAAAGGCCTAAATCACTGAAAGAGGCCTTCTCCTGTGGTGTGTGATATGATGCCTGAATATGTGCTGTGGTGCCTCTCTCCTCTTCCTGGGTGCGGGGGTCAAAGTAACTAAATGGTGGCTTCTCCTGTGGTGGCTGATATGATGCCAGAATATGTGCTGTGGGGCCTCTCTCCTCTTCCTGGGTGCAGGGGTCAAAGTAACTCAATGGTGGCTTCTCCTGTGGTGGCTGATATGATGCCAGAATATGTGCTGTGGTGCCTCTCTCCTCTTCCTGGAGTGCGGGGGTCAAAGTAACTCAATGGTGGCTTCTCCTGTGGTGGTTAGTATGATGCCAGAATATGTGCTGTGGGGCCTCTCTCCTCTTCCTGGGTGCAGGGGTCAAAGTAACTCAATGGTGGCTTCTCCTGTGGTGGCTGATATGATGCCAGAATATGTGCTGTGGGGCCTCTCTCCTCTTCCTGGGTGCAGGGGTCAAAGTAACTCAATGGTGGCTTCTCCTGTGGTGGCTGATATGATGCCAGAATATGTGCTGTGGTGCCTCTCTCCTCTGTCTGGGTCCAAAGGCCTAAATCACTGAAAGAGGCCTTCTCCTGTGGTGTGTGATATGATGCCAGAATATGTGCTGTGGTGCCTCTCTCCTCTTCCTGGGTGCGGGGTCAAAGTAACTCAATGGTGGCTTCTCCTGTGGTGGCTGATATGATGCCAGAATATGTGCTGTGGGGCCTCTCTCCTCTTCCTGGGTGCAGGGTCAAAGTAACTCAATGGTGGCTTCTCCTGTGGTGGCTGATATGATGCCAGAATATGTGCTGTGGGGCCTCTCTCCTCTTCCTGGGTGCAGGGGTCAAAGTAACTAAATGGTGGCTTCTCCTGTGGTGGTTGATATGATGCCTGATTCTCTGCTGTGTAACCTCTCTCCTCCGTCTGGGTGTAGTGGTCAAAGTAACTAAATGGTGGCCTACTCCTGTGGTGGGTGATATGATGCCTGGTTCTCTGCTGTGGGACCTCTCTCCTTTGTCTGGGTGCTGTGGTCAAAATAATAGTAAGTGACCTTCTCCATTGGTGGGTGACTTGAAGCCTGATTCTGTGCTATGGGACCTCACTCCAATTAATATTGTTTAATTTTTATTTATTTTATGTTAACTCATCATTTCCCTATCTACATTTGTTTGCAGGGGATTTAACTACATTTTGCTGCCTTTTGCAGCCCTCTAGCCCTTTCCGGGTGTGTTTTACAGCCTTTTTAGTGCCCAAAAGTTCGGGTCCCCATTGACTTCTATGGGGTTCGGGTTCGGGATGAAGTTCGGGTCGAGTTTGGATCACGAACCCGAACATTTTTCGAAAGTTCGGCCGAACTCGTCGAACCCGAACATCCAGGTGTTCGCTCAACTCTATTAGCATACAATCATCTCTTTGCACTGCGCTCCTCCGTGTTGTGGCTGCATGAAAAGGCAGTGTTCAGCTCTGGGACCCTGGGCCTCGTAGCAGTTGCATGGTCTGTTTCCATTGAAGGTACGCCACAGTCACTGGGTGGTTTGTATAATGTGTACAAAATGATCTTTTTCACAAGGGAAATTTATCACATAGTTTCATTTACATGGATAATATGACCAAAAATTTGTTTTATTATTAATTTTTTACTGTAGGCTGTAAAACAAGATGCCGTTCCCTTCACCTGACCACAGCAACCAATAACAGGCCTTAGCGGTCACGTGTGCATGAACATTATGTGACCACTAAGGCTAGTGATTGGCTGCAGTTTAGTCACATGTAGAAGAACAGGACATCATTATTTCTGGACCGCACAGACTAGGAATGGTGGGGACAAGGCCGGTGACACTGTAGTGACGAGACATTTAGAACAGGAGAGTATCATACTTTATTATAACACTTCCTGCTGGTAGAATAATAAAAAAATGACTTGGACAACCCGGTTTAAAGTAAGAATCCTTTAGACAGGGGCTACATGGCAACATAAGGATCGCGATGCCTCATTGTGATTTCGCATATAACTACTTTCAATGAGATTATAATGTGATGTGACATGAGGCGACTGCGATGCCACAGTTGCAAAAGAAATTCACTGCTGGATATTTGGTCGCGAGTCACATGAGACTTCATAGACCACAATGCAGATCATGTGCGACTTGCCTGAGACTGTTCTGCGACTTGGTTGTGTCGCACAGCCGTTTTTGGTTGTATGACTTTTCTAAAACTTGCTTTCATGCAACGCATATCACCGTGTAGCCCCAGCCTTATAAGTGAAATGGTAAAGAGGGAATTCACAAAGATAAGCCTCTTCTATTGAACTCTAATTGTCATTTACAGACATAATAACCCTTATTTCTCAATATATTTTCACCTTGTTCGGCTCATTTTACTCTATAGTGGCGTCTTGCTGTACAACATATTTATTAACCATTTGTTCCCCAATTTAGTAACATAATAGACGTGAACAGTACTTGGCCTGGACACACTTATGAAATACGACTCAAATTACAAAAAATAAAAATTCTCAACTCTACTTATCTCTACACTTCATCCACACCAAACAGACACTGGCATAGAGAAAGTATTGTCATTTTTACACTTTATTTTTAAGTGATAGGATATACCATTAAAGGGGTTTTCTGGTACTTAGATATGGATGGCCTATCCTCAGGATAGGTCATCGGTATCAGATCAGTGGCGGTTATCACCTGGCACCCCCACCGATCAGCTGTTTCGGGCAGCCACTGTGCAGTGACTGCGCCCGGGTACTGCAGCTCAGCTCCACACACACTACAGTAAACCAGGAACGGAAAACGACACAATGGAAGGAGCCTTCCTCCACTGTACATTTTCCGGTGCCGGAGGCTACCCAAAACAACTGATCGGTGAGGGTTCCGAGTGTTGGACCCCCCACCTATCTGATATTGATAACCTATACATAATATATAAGAAAACCCCTTTAAAGTCCGATAGGTGTGAGCCCCCCCACCTCTGGAAGCCACAACTACTGTCTGTTGAGAACAGGCCCTGTGACAGTAGACATGCCCACGCATGTGTGGCTCTCTCCATTAACTTGTATTTGTATGCCAAATAGGCATGTTCAGCTAATTTCAGAGCACCTATCATTCATATTCCATAAATTTCAAGATGGAAATACCCATTTTAATGCAGTCATGCATATTGTTACAGATTTTAAAAAAAGAGGCTATACATTTGCAGCAACATATATCAGTAAATCAACCAGGCTAAAATTACCCCACTTTTGATAAATGTGGGCCTTAATCCAGCTATTGTCCTAACTAGGGATGAGCGAGTCGAATTCGGATGAAACATCTGAAGTCGATTCGCATAAAACTTTGTTTGAATACTGTATGAGCGAGCGCTCCATACAGTATTGCAATGTATTAGCTCAGATGAACAGAAGTTATTACTTTGAGAGACTTCGGGTAATAACTTCAAAAATGTATTTCTACTGTGGTAGCTTGGAACCAAACCCGAGTTCGGGAAAAGGTTTTTAACTTTAATTTTTGAAGTTATTACCCGAAGTCTCGCGAGACTTTGCAAAGTAATAACTTCGGCTCATCGGAGCCAATACATTTTCATACTGAATGGAGCGCTCGCTCCGTACAGTATTGAAACAAAGTTTTATGCAAATAGACTTCGGATGTTTCATCCGAAGTCGATTTGCTCATCCCTAGTCCTAACCTACTACCTGAGTAGTGCTACATTACAATCTACAGTGGTAGTTTTCATAACTCCAGTCAAATCTGAATTCAGCTGCAGCATGTTACAAAAGTTTTCCAAACAAGAACCTATAGCTGTCATCATTAGGCTACACTTAGACGACCGTAAGTGTTTTGCAGTCCGCGGAACGCACATGGCCAGCCCTATATAGAAATGCCTATTCTTGTCTACGATTGCAGACAAGAGTGAATGCACCCTAATACAGTGTTGCCTTGTTCAAGCCTTAGTTCTGTATTGTAAAATCATGGCATCCGGCAACATGGGAGACTTGTGTGCCACTCTGGCTGGTAGACTGTGCTGGCATAAGCAGTTCTTTCGGTAGTCACATAAATTTAGTGAATTGTCATCATTTACTTGTAAGCTCGTATTTTACCGAAATCACTCTATAAACCCTTAAAGGCATTGTCCAGCTTCTTAGAATTTCTTTACATTCTCCCCACTCCCCACCAGACCTGTGGACTAAGCATACCTACAGTACCTGCTCTCCACCACTGCATTCTGGCTCATTTGGTCCACCATTCTCTTCCCCATTTTCTGGTCCCTGCATGTATACTACCAACATGGACAGGGGGCACGTGTTCCACTGCAGCCAACTGGCCACACCGGTGATGTATCCACCAAGTGGCATGTGACCCAGTGATGTGCTGCTTGGGGAACATGACACCGCCACGGCAGCAGCACACATGTCCAATGCTGAGACCACAGTGCGGTGAAGAAAGCAGTATACCGAAGAAGCCACAACCAAGTGGCAGAGAGCAGATAAGTATGATCGAGTCCATGGTTCTGATGGGATTCTCTCACTTCAGCAAGTGGCATTTATCATGTAGAGAAAGTTAATACAAGGCACTTACTAATGTATTGTGATTGTCCATATTGCCTCCTTTGCTGGCTAGATAAATTTTCCTCACATTATACACTGCTCATATCCAGAGGTCACGGCTTCTGCTGCAGCGCAGATACGAGTAAGCTGGGATGAGAGCCGCTGCGGATGCGCACCTATGTGAGCTCCCACAGTCCTGGCCACTAGAAAGGCCGGCGCTTTTTCATATAGCGTGCACTGGATTGCAGGGTGGTCATAACCTCTGCATACGAGCAGTGTATAATGCGATGGAAAGATAAATCAAGCCAGCAGAGGAGACAATATTGACAATCACAATACATTAGTAAGTGCCTTGTATTACCTTTCTCTACATGATAAGTGTCATTTGCTGAAGTGAGATAGCCTTTTAAAAATATTCTACAGTTTTCAAACCAGCACCTGGATCTGAATACTTTTGTAATTGTACGTACCGTATTTTTCGCTTTATAAGACGCACTTTTTCCCCCCCAAAAGTGGGAGGAAAGTGCCCATGCGTCTTATAAAGCGAATAGAGCAGTAATAAATGGCCGGCACATTGCAGGCCGTGCTGTGCTGCATTGGCATAGCAACCTGCGATGTGCCAGTAACATGTAAACAGGGGCGCTATCAGCGTAGTAGCGGGGTCTGGCGCAGTCATTGAACTTCATTAAGCCGGGCCCCGGTCAGAGCAGTAATCACATATAAAGTGTATGCAGCAGCTCCTAGCAGTGCTGCTTTGCTATACTAGCTGTAATCGCCTATCTGCAGTACTCACTATGCACGCAACGGGCAGGCCAGCAGCGCACGTCACTCACTCATTCATTAATGAAGTGGGTGGGGCCAGAGCATGACTGAGAGAGTGACGTTCAAAATATTTTATTTTCTTAATTTCCTGCACAAAAACCTAGGTGAGTCTTATCATCAGGTGCGTCTTATAAAGCGAAAAATACGGTAATTAAAAATTTAGCATAGCCAGTGGGTTATTCAATAAAATGTATCTGTATAGCGCCACCTGCTGTTTTTTTTTTCTTATTTCTTTGACTGGCTCACTGAGAAGGCCGCACATGCTCAGTTTCATCCTTCATCTGCCTCCCGAGTTGTGATAGGGAGACCATGGACACTCCCTTTGAGCTTTCAGCTTGATATAAATCTAGCAGAGCAATGAATGTGGAGATCTCTGGATCCATGTGAGGTACAGGACTAGTTCGGGCTTTGTTAGAAAGAGATTATCATGTACTATGTGATCTCTGATTTTCATTTTTTACATTAATCATGGGATAATTCTCCAATAACTGTACCATGTATTCTCATTACCCTACACAGCGTAAAACTTTTTTCTTAAGACAGAAACTATGCAGCACTAAGGGGGAGTAACAGGTCACTCGAGACAAGTTAATTAATACATACAAAATATATGTCTAGTGTTGGAAATGACAAAGTTGATACTATTTGCCAGCCTGTCAACCCCCATGACCCTTTGTACTGTTTTCTTTGCTGAGTAATCTGCCTTGCTAAGTAACAGAAAAAAAACGGAGAGCTTGATTTCATGCCCTAGTTATACATGTAGGACCGCCAGCTACACTGCTTGTGGGCGGATTATTCATTTCATCAAAACCCTCTGCCCTGGAGGCAATTTGCCAATGCCGAGTCTGCACATTATATGGAATACCACAGACAAGTCTTCTGGAGCGGTGAAAACCTATGAAGTGACACATAACGTGATAATTTCAGCATCTCTAACATGATGCTTCCTGTCATGATGCAAATAGCTTCATATATGTGTCAGGTTCTAGGCATACATAGGAAATACTGAGATATACCGGCACTTCAATTACATGCTGCCAGGAGAACCATATGGATGTTAGTTAGAATGTAGAACTTAGAAACCAACTAAGCTTTTCCTAGTAATCATCCACTCATGACTGCTTCGGGATCTCTAATTAGTATAATATGAGTTGTAGGCTGTCTGTTTACTAGGCAGTACCATGATATATTCCAGCCATTGCTGTGCCAGAGGTAGTGTACTCAGCAGGTGTTTATACAAGATCTCTTGTCTACTCGCCAGAGCTTCCTCACCCCTAGGAACTTGGACCATCAGAGAAGAATACGACACACACTAAGTAACAATGTACTGTACATGGCTCATCCTTAGAGTTTGCATATAGTGAGTATGTAAAGCGAGAAATACTCTGCAGATAAAATATCGCCATTGGAGTCAATATCTTTGCACTGTCAAAACAGCATAAACTGCAAAGTCAGCTTACAGTCATGAGAAAAGCACCCTCTTTCAATTCGATGGTTTTACGTACCAGGAGATATAAATAAAAAATCAGTTCCTTAGAGGGTCTTGAAAGTAGGTAAATACAACCTCAGATGAACAGTACACAACCGGATCCACCGGGTCATTATTATTTTTTTTTAAATGAAGCCAAAGTGGAAAAGCCAAGTGTGAAAAGCTAAGTCCACCCCAAGAATCAGTAGCTTGTAGAACCACCTTTATCAGCAATAACATGAAGTAATGGTTTTCTGTATGACTTTATCCTGCACATTGTTCTGGAGGAATTTTTTTTCACTCTTCTTGTTCATTCAAAGAACATTGTTCCAGAAGTCTTGTAGTCTCTTTATATGCAGCACTGCAAACGTAAGCCATCCTGCAATGTTCTTTTTAGAAAGAAGAGGCTTTCTCCTGGGAACCAGTCTAAACAAGCCATACTTGTTCAGTCTTTTTGTACTGTCATTAACATTTAACATGATAAATGAGTCCTGTAAATGCTTTCCACTTGTGAATAATCTTTCTCACTATAGTGGAAATGGCCTTATAATTCTTGCTGGACAGGCAGAAACAATTGCATCTCTAAGATTATTGCTGATGTCTTTCCTCCTTGGCATTATGTTTACCAATGCCTGAATGCTGTAGACCAGCAAACTGCCATAACGTCTTATAGAGGCGTCACACTTGCTGATGATCAATTAATCAAGGGTATTTAACTAGAGGCACCTGACTGCTACTTGCCTTCTTATAGGGAATCTGTTAGCAACCCCCCCATTTAAACTGTTTGCATAGACACGTAGCTCTGGTTGACTTGATTAAATGCTGTTTTTCTTTTCTTGATCCGAGCCTCCGTTCCCAAGTTACCATAATTTTTATTAATACACAAATTAGACTTTTGGCTCAATGAAGGAGTCGTTGCACCCAAACTCTGCTCCTTTCTTTGGCCCTGTTAATTTAAGTAAAAGGAGGGGCTGGCCACAGAAATAAGTGGAGCATGGATGCAACAAGAGCAATGGAGATGCCCTATTTGCACCAAAAGTCTAATTTGCATATTAAGAAAAATATAACTCGGGAAAGGAGCCTCAGATCATTAAAAGAAAAACAGTTTTTTAATCAGGTGAACCACAGCTATGTTTCTATGCAAATAGCTGCACAGGGAGGTCGCAGTAGGAGTGCATTTTGGCCTAGTTACTGTTAACTAAATAGTGACACGGTATAATTCATCATGTGCTATTGTTCATATGAGTATGTACCTAATTTTAATGCTGTCTAAGAACCAGATGTATTTTATTATGTCCAGTTACGATAAACCATCAGTAAAATAAAAGCTCCATTAGCAGCCTCCATTGGAGGTATATGTCATGAGAATCTTTTCAGTCTATGTCAGGAGGACCTCAAATGACTTACGTCTGACAGAATGATGTGACATATCCTACTGTAGAGGCACACAATGAGATATGTCACCTATAGGCTTCCTGTAATGGCGGTTGCTGACCGCTAATGTTCCCCTACACACCACCGCGGTCCTCGACTCTGTGCTCAGATGAGGGCTGTCCTCCCTGGCCCCCTCCATCATTGTCCGCGTCTGGCTGCATTGCGGGGTGATCAGCTGCCGTTGTCTTCCCATTCACCACTGTGGTCCTGGGCTCTGTACTTACAGACATCAATCCTTCCTGGTATCAGGTCCACGGTTTCCTTCTAGCCCTGGACACAGCATGCCTTCCAGTCTGTTCCACTGTGTCACCTTGTTAAGGGCCAGCACGTCACTTCCTGTGATTAAAGGGTTTTGCACATGTGACCAGTGTGACCAATCCCAGCCATCCTGCACCTATATAAGTGGTCTAGGCCCCTTCCCAGGTGACTGAGCGTCAAAGGTCCTTGTGTCCTGCAAAGGTTTCTGTTGTTTGTGCCTGTGGTTCTGCATTTTTGACCTGTGCTTGGATTCTGGACTTCGCTTCTTGTATGATACTTATCTGCCCTGTTAAGTCTGTCCTGTTGCAAACCCAGATTGCCTGACCTGTTCCGGAGCCACCTGTCCTGACCCATTGCTTGTTCGACTTCACCTCTGCCTCATCCTTTGGTCCTACACAGTTGCTCCTGGTTACGACTCGGCCTCTGACTGCGTCTGTACCTCTGGTACTTTGCACTGGTACCCACAAGTTACAGTAAACACTAGAGTAAGAGCCATGATACTTGCTCATGATATAAATAAGCTTTTCCCTTTTTAATACTCAGTGTGGGTCAAAACCACCAGTCAACAAAGAAAGTAGCTTGCAACCTGCAAAATATTGGGGACCTCTGGTAACATACATAGTAACAGTTTGTAAGGCTGAAAAAAGAGATATGTCCTTCCAGTTTAGCCTGTTATCCTGCTAGTTGATCCAGTGAGGTAAAAGTCAATGTTCCTGATTTTAAGGGGGGGGGGTTGATCAATCCTTCCTAACTCTAATCAGGCAATCAGAATAACTCCCTGGATCAATGACCCATCTCTAGTAGCTGTAGCCTGTAATATTATTAAGCACCAGAAATACATCCAGTCCTCCCTTGAACTCTTTTAGTGAATTCACTATCACCACCTCCTCAAGCAAAGAGTTCCATAGTTCCACTGCTTTTACCGTAAAGAATCCTCTTCTATGTTTGTGTACAAACCTTCTTTCCTCCAGACGCAGAGGATGTCCCCTCGTCACAGTCACAGTCCTGGGGATAAATAGATGATGGGAGAGATCTCTGTACTGACCCCTGATATATTTATGCATAGTAATTAGATCTCCCCTCAGTCGTCTTTTTTCTAAAGTGAATAACTCTAATTTTGATAATCTTTCTGGGTACTGTGGTCCACCCATTCCAGTTATTACTTTAGTTGCCCTCCTCTGAACCCTCTCCAGCTCTGCTATGTCTGCCTTGTTCACAGGAGCCCCGAACTGTACACAGTGCTCCATGTGTGGTCTGACTAGTGATTTATAAAGTGGTAGGACTATGTTCTCATCACGGCATCTATGCCCCTTTTGATGCTACCCATTATCTTGACACTGGTTTCTACAGTTTAGTTTGCTGTCCACTAAAATTCCTAAGTCCTTTTCCATGTCAGTGTTACCCAGTGTTTTACCATTTAGTATGTATGGGTGACTTGCATTATTCCTTCCTCATCTGCCACTTCTCTGCCCAAGCCTCGAACATAGTCACATCCATCTGTAGCAGTATACTGTCCTCTCCCGTGATAATTACTTTACACAGTTAAGTGTCATCTGCAAAAATTGATATTTCACTGTGCAAGCCTTCTACAAGATCATTAATAAATAAATTGAAGAGAATAGGGCCCAATACTGACCCCAGAGGTACCCCACTAGTGACAGTGACCCAATCTGAGTGTGTACCATTAATAACCACTCTCTGTTTTCTATCACTAAGCCAGTTTCTCACCCACATACACACTAAAAAGAGTGGGTACCTCTGATACTCTACTAAAAAGAGTGGGAACCTCTGTTCCTCTACTAAAATCCTGGGGACCTCTGGTTCTCTAGTCTACTAAAAATGCTGAAGACCTCTGGTACTTTACAAAAAAAAAACTGGGGACCTCTGGTACTCTACTAAAAATACTAGGGGCCTCTGGTACTCTACTCTACTAAAAATGCTGGGGACCTCTGGTTCTCTACTAAAAATGCTGGGGACCTCTGGTACTCTACTAAAAATGCTGGGGACCTCTGGTACTCTACTAAAAATGCTGGGGACCTCTGGTACTCTACTAAAAATCCTGGGGACCTCTGGTACTCTATTAAAGAAAGCTCCAGTATCTGTCCTTGACTTACAGCTGTGAGACCCTGTCTGACATCATAGTGATAGCTGCTGAAGCCTGTACACGATACTGTAGTGTGTGCATTGCCGAAATCGCCTTCAGAAATAGTTACATGATAAGAAATACAGATTATGCTTCCAGCAGAAATCTCCAGGGCTGGACATGACCTCGAGCAGCTGGGCTGGGACCACAACACTGTCCAACCTGCATTTGATTTGTGCTGCAGGCACAGCTCAATTTCAAGATATAGTCTCTGTGTACTTGGAAGGGTCACTTGCACCACCTCATTTTGCTTTTTCTGACTTGGCTCATACAACTGTCAGGGTAAAGCTGCCAGCAGCAATGTTTTATTTTCACTAAACACAGGAAAGCTCTGCAGTTCCTAGGATCAAAAAGCCACTCATTCTGCACTCACCAAGCATCCTCAAGGTGGTGTTACCTCCTCAACACTCAGTGGAGTACCCTGTCATCTCGGTGACGAGCAGCAGAGTGTCCTCTACTAACAGAGTTCATCATATAACATTTTATTATACCTAAAAGTCTAGACACAAGCTATTGAGGTCCTACACATAACTGAAAACATGGTGGCACAAAATATCTGGGGGTTATTTGGGGGTTATCCCAAAAATGTACAGTACTGCAATGAAGAAAATGTTTCATAGGTGTAAAAGATATGTCTAAAAATAAGACTTCAAATATAAAAAGTATATGAGAAAGAGATGTAAGGAGGATCTCAAAAAGACAGCACAGTAAAATAATGCCATAGGAACAAAAGACAGTAGGGGAACCAAAACTACCACTTCATTCTCTCTGACAATGAAGGAGCACATGGGGAAGGATAAATGTCTAAAGGGATCAGCAACCTTCAGCACTCCAGCTCCTTTGAAACTACAACTCCCAACTCATAGAAGTGAAAGGAAGATTCTGCGAGTTGTAGTTTCAGAACAGCCGGAGTGATCCCTGGTCTAAAGTAATGGAGGCCTGGAAGTTGACCTGGATATTATGGAACACAGGACAGTCAGGGACCTAAAAAGAGAAATTAATCTGGCCATACACATGATATATCTGTTGGCCGAGCACTCATTCGGCCAACAGTTTTCTGTCCTGATCCTCCCATACATATGTATGTTTGGCTCGACCAGGTACCTCTGATGGTGGTTTTTTCTTAGCAGGACATACAGTATTACCAGCATTGCTCAGCAGGCAATGATGATGATCAGGTAAATGTCCAGTCTAAAACATGATGTGATTGACACAAATAATTCAAAAGATTAGTTAGCCTTAAATTGCCCTCTTGTCTTATGGAAAGGCAGGGCAAAGCTCATACTAATGCCATTAATACAGCAGGACCATTAGCTAGCTGTAAAATATTACTTTGATGGTATATGGTTCCACTATTGTCTGTATAAGGGGTCCTGACATTGTGTCTGTGTGTGGGGGGGGGGTTGTTACAGCTTTGGATAACCCCTTTAAGCCTCTTTGCCATACTGTCTACAGTCTAATTCAGGCATCCTCAAACTGCGGCCCTCCAGCTGTTGCATAACTACAACTCCCAGTATGCCCAAACAGCCTACAGGTATCAGTCTACAGCAGGGCACTGTGGGAGTTGTAGTTTTACAACAGCTGGAGGGCCGTAGTTTGAGGATGCCTGGTCTAATTTATTAATTTATTCTGTTACAATTATCAGTTTGGAGATGGCTCCTGACCAGGTTGTTCTCAATGCTCCAATGCTGAACATGCCCCAACTTCTAGAACATGTGTTCTTGGCAGAGAGAATTTCCTTTGCAGGAACAAGGAAAACTTGTACTGTTCTCTTGAGTGGCTGAAGGCTAAATTAAATTGAATTATGGTAAATGATAAAATCTACAAGTTTTTGTTAAATATAAAGATGTGCTATTCAGTGGTGGGGGTCCCAGGATCATCTACTATACTACTGATTGACGTGCGGGTTCCTTCCCAACCTTTCCCCAAATGAGTAACACATATGTAAGGCATATGAGGTCCTCCATATGTGTTACATGTATGCCAAATGTGCTTTTCTCACTGACGTCCTAATGAAGTGCAATTTTCCAAAAATGTTAGTTTGTTTTCTTCCTAAGCCTTTTGATGAATAGCATTCCCTTTTCTTTAAAGGGGTTCTTCACTTTGTTACAACTGATGATCTATCCTCACTGTTTACCGCTGCTAGCACCCTGACCAGTGACATCACGACTTGTATCAAGTGGTGTGGGCGGGGCTAAGCTCCATTTGGTGAACAGAGCATAGCCTCGCCCACGCCACTTGACACAAGTCGTGACATCACTAGGCGGGGCGCTAGCAGCGGTAAACAGTGAGAAGGTCGCGGCGCTCCTGCAGCGCCGCTGCCTTCTCAAACAGCTGATCGGCGGGGGTCCCGGGTGTCACACCCCGGCCGATCAGATGCTGATGATCTATCCTGAGGATAGATCATCAGTTGTAACAAAGTGAAGAACCCCTTTAACTTTGATACCAAAAAATCCCAAAATGCAAAAAAGCATTTTTTTTCTCCATTTAACACATATTGTTTACTGTACTACTGATCTTAATATTAATGCAGACAGTAGAGACACCACATTGACAAGGGAATGGCGACACCCAGGCAATGGTACAATGCAGAGATCTAAGTAAAGATGCTCTATAATTATTATTTATGCAGAATACAAGGCTTCCCCAGGTATGTCAGGTATGAGGGAGACTAAGGGACATAGTGATATATGCAAAAGAATTACAGAGATTAACATCTGCACAACTACAAAACCAGAGGAAGGGATAAGAAACATACAAAGATGGCACACTAGACACTCACGGTGGGTTGTCACATTTTCTCTGCCGGAATCTTGCTCCAGTTCCACAAGTGCGGCTGCACATGCTCCAGGGGCTCCATGCACTCCAGTCTCCATCTACATGCTGAGGGATCGGGGTCTTGCTCACACACTCCCCAGCTCTGCACCACTGCAATACAAATTCCCAACACTGACTGGACTATCCATACTGAAATACAGAACAAAATGGATAGTATTGGCCCTGCATGACCGCTTACAGATCTATGAGCTACTAGATGAGCATAAGGCACTTGTCTGAGCTCTCAGTGGTGCTGGAGTCATTGAAGAGATTCAGCTGGGCTATGGAGTCTTACAATTGATGCTCCATGGGGAAGAAGTATGCAAATTAGTTCTCATTCAAAATGAAAAAATTCGTTTCTCCAGTGATTCCTATAGCTAGCTACACTGTAAGTCACCGTCTAACCCATAAAAGATCATTGACACATGACTTGGGATATTAGCCTAACCAAATAAGGGTCATGTTTCAAGACTCTGTTATGGATCAGACATTGACTTAGATGGTAGCTGCCTATAGGTGGCAGCGAAGAGCCAGTTTTCTTCCTTCTGGATGAGAGTAATCTGCATGCACTTGCGTGAGAAATGTATTAGTATTTGAGGTAATACCTGATCTTCAGTATTGTGTGTCTCCTCTTTATCCAGATTCAGTATTTATTCATATATGTCACATGTAAATGATGGCCTCAGCCACTTCAGAGATGCTGATGCAGGGAAGGCTTGTAATGGAAGCCAATATCTGAAGGGCAGACCTCTATGAACTTATTTGGACCCTTAGTTCTGCTATATTTCATGGTAAGAATAGTGCAGCAGACAGAGATTACTGACGTCACAAATATCTGAATGGCCAACAAAATCCTCAACAGAAGCTCCTAAGATATGTGTAAAAACAGCTTAAGGCCTCTTTCACACGAACGTTTTTTTTTTTGTTCCATATACAGTCCGTATATGGAACCATTCATTTCAATGGATCCGTAAAAAAAAACGGGAGGTACTCCGTATGCATTCCATTTTCGTATGTCCGTTCTGTTACAAGATAGAACTTGTCCTATTCTTGTCCGCATCATGGACAAGGATAGGACTGTTCTATTAGGGGCCAGATGTTCAGTTCCACAAAATACGGAATGCACACGGATGTCGGACCGCAAAACCATGCAGTCGTGTGAAAGAGGCCTAAAGGCTATGACACCTTTGGGGGCATTCTACCCATTTTGGGCTGCAAATTTTTTTTTTTATTTTTGGTCGTTCTTAAAAATTTCCACCCCTTTTCTCTGGACAGATGTCAGTCCCTGTCTATTTGTAGACCAGCGGGCTTTCTGCTCACAGTGAGTCCCATCCGATAGAAGCCCTGACCCTTCTCTCTAAATTCTTGGCAGCTCATAAACACTCATTTAAGCCATATTCTTATCGGTTTGATAAGGATTTAGCTATAATGAATGTTTATGAGGTAAGGAGATTAGAGATAAGAGCTACACATGAGCTGACGGGACTCAATGTGAACAGAAAGTGACAGTCTGCAAACAGACAGAAATGTAACCCCTGTATCACAAAAACTGCTGAAAATGTTTAACAAAGACCAATTCAAAAAAAAAGTTTTTTAGACCAAATTGAGTAAAATGCAATCATTAAAAAAAATTGCTCCGTGGGCAATTTAAATAGCAGGACAGCTTAAATGTAAAGAGTATGTGTAGTTTGTGATATCATACCAAATTGTTTTAACATTTAAAGGGAAACTGTTGAACATACAGTCTAATCTGATCATGTCACACAGCAGGAGGAGCAGAGCAATAGATACACAGCTTTTAGAGAAAAGCTCCAGTGTCACTTCTCATTTAAACTTCTGCTGATTCAGGGCTCAGGAGTGCGGTAGGTCCTAGTAACTGACAGCTATCTCTGTAAACAAACATAGGTCACTTTATTTCCCACTCTACCTCATTCTAGTAAACACCTATTATGGTCTTACACTCCAAGCAGGAACCCTTAAGGGATTCCAGTGTAGGGTCAGGCTCCGTGTTAGGCTGCGAGGGTTAAACAGGCCAAGCAGGGACCAACAGGGACAGCTTGTTGCCTGGACTGTACGCAGTTGTCCACCGTGACTGCATGTTTACCCCCCCCCCCCCCCGACAACACAACCGTGTTTTCCACTCTCGGATGGATGGACTGAGCTGCGTGTACATACAATCCGTCGTGTGCTTCGCCTGGTTAGCTAATGACCACTGGCAAGGCGTTTGTCTTTATGTTTTCTCTGGTGTCTGATGAGGATTAGAGCGCATCTATGCACAAGACACTCCCGCGCATAAGCTCATGGTGTAACTGTCAAAGTGTGCTCAAGTCCTCAGACCCAGGTGTTTTTTGTTGTAAGGGGCTTTCTCTTAATCCTTATTTATATCAAACATTATTAAAAGTTACGTTTTAGCATGTCACTGCCCCTTTAGCATTTTGCCTTCTAGTCTCTGAGCAGTTTGAGGGAGGGGTGCCGATGCACCGAGCTCCCTTGTTTGGGACAGCCATTGTCCCTCTATATTCTTTTAGTTGTTTTAAAGGGGTTGTCCCACGAAAAATATTCCACGGTTTTCAAACCAGCACCTGCATCTGAATACTTTTGTAATTGCATGTAATTAAAAATGTAGCATAGCCACTGAGTTATTAAAAACAATGTATCTGTATCGCGCCACCTGCAGTTTTATTTTCTTATTTCTTTGACCTGCTCACTGAGAAGGCCGCACATGCTCAGTTTCATCCTCCAACTGCCCCCTGAGCTGTGATGGGGAGAGCTGAGACACGCCCTCCTGAGCTGTGATAGGGAGAGCTGAGACACGCCCCCTTAGAAGCATCAGAAATGACCCTCCCCCTTGATATAAATCTAGCAGAGCGATGAATGGGGAGATCTCTGGATCCATGTGAGGTACAGGGCTGGTTCTAGCTTTGTTAGAAAGAGATTGTCATGTACTATATGATGTCAGATTCTCATTTTTTACATTAGTCATCGGATAACCTCTTTAATTTTACAGACTTTCTTACAATCCATCAAATGCTCACCTTATCCGCTCCACATTCAGTCCCATCCAGTGGTGGGTCCAGTTTGGTTTTGCAAGAAAGATCTCCTTCTACCAGACACCACAGACCAGCACACATCAGATGCTGAAATCAAATTGTACACACAAGTGACATTAACATTGTTATAATGTCTGCAGAAGTAAAGTTTAGCAGAAAACACCATTAGGCTCCATTCACACATCCGTGTGTGTTTTCCGGATCCACGGATCCGCAAAACACAGAATCCAGCAATGTGCGCTTCGCATTTTGCAGACCGCACACCGCCGGCACTCTCATAGAAAATGCATTTCTTGTCCGCAATTGCGGACAAAAATAGGACATGTTCTATTTTTTGCGGAACGGAAGTGCGGACCCGGAAGTGCAGATCCGCAATTCCGGATCCAGGCGAGACATAGTGTGTCCCCATAGAAATGAATGGGTCCGCAATTCCGTTCCGCAAAATGTGGAACAGAATTGCAGACGTGTGAATGGGGCCTTAGGGACACAACATACACTACTGCCGTGGTGGCTAACCTCCGGTACTCCAGCTGTTGTGAAACTACAATTCCCATCATTCTCCATTCATTTTTATGAGCGTTCTGAAAACAGCAGAGCAACAATACATGCTGGGAGTTGTAGTTTCAAAACAGCTGGAGTGCTGGAGGTTTGCCACCACTGCACTACTGCAACGTGTTATGTCTCACGTACAGTAGCTGCTTTTGGAAGTTGCAGCAGGCAGGAGGACACTGTACTTGTAGTGGCTCTTAGCAGCACATCTATTTGCCGAAACATAAACCAAGTTGTTGCAGGAATCATCAAGAAAAATATATTGCTGAATTTTTATATAATTGTGAATTTATTTTTGTACAACAATCTCCATATTTACTTAGAACGATTAATGAGAGCCATGCACATAATATTCCTGTTGTAGAACTCTTGCTAGCTTATGTAAAAGTGTCTTGAATATATACCAATTGGCTGGTAAGTCCTCTGTAAAATCCCAGTGCAAATGCTGATGTCACAGGTGTAGTGACATCATAATGAGAACTGTCACTGACACTGCCTGACATGCCCTCTTTATGGCATTTGAGCAGGTGAGGATGTCACAGCTGAGGACATGCTGGGCAGGCAGCTCGATAAATTGAGCGCCGGCTGCCAGACAACTGCTGCTGCACTCAGTAGCAGTGGTGTATATAACCTTTACAGCTCCATAGTGGGTAATGACACCAGGGGTGTGATGTCACAGGGGATAATGCTAATCCCTTGATGACATCACAGAACATAATGTTACAAGGGGTATCGGCCCTATAAACTGAGAAATGGGACCAACAGCTGCCAGACAGCAGTGATGGTTGGCCCATGCCAGGGAGGTAATGCTTCCACTTAAGATGGAAGGGCCCTCGGGGATGTCATGACATGATAGTGGAACTGCACATAAGGGTGTTGAGCTCACAATAGGCAATGTCAGTTAAAGCCTGACATGTCATACATGTGAGGGTGTGGTTGGCAATTACATCATAAGGGGTAATAGCTGGGACCCACAACTAGCAGACAGCCTCAAAGCCTACACCTGGAAGCAGAGACTTAAGACTACATCATTTCAGTGGTTGGCAAGGCGAAAAATGGCAGTAAGCTTTTTAGTTTACTACTAGCTGAAGGACCCGGCTTCTATTTCATTTAATGTTTGTGCGTGTCGTTAAAAGATATTGACAGTATCCACTATAACAGTGACATCTACAGCCCCCCACCCCTTAACACTGACAACCCCCCCCCCACCACAGTGCCCGTCTCCTTAAAATGGGACCTCCATAGCACCCGCCCCCTTAACAGAGACCTCTACAGCACCCGCCCCTTATCACTGATCATAGGTTACAGTCACCTTAACTGACCTCCACCATTTGTGCGAGTTAAGCCTGTGCTCATATATACAACTTTTTTACTATAGAAAACTACAGTTTCTTTCTTTTTAGACTACACGCGTATGACCGTATCCGTTTTGCGGTCCACAAATTGCAGATCCACAAAATATGGATCCCAGCCATGTACATGTCACCATTTTTTTCAAATTCCTGTAGAAATGTCCTATCCTTTTCTGCAAAACGGACAAGAACAGGACATGTTCTATCTTTTTCGCTGGGCCGTGGAACAGACTTACGGATGCAGACATCACATGGTGTGCTGTTCGCTTCTTTTGCGGCCCCATTGAAATTAATGGTTCCGCATCCAATCTGCCAAAAAATGTGGATCGGATGCGGACCATAAATACGGTTATGTGCAATGACTGTTCTGCCAAAACAAAGAAATATAGATATTATAAAACCAAAAACCTAAAAATAAGATGCAGACAGAACGAGGCTGAAAAATCTGCTCTTACTGCACATGAGATTATTAGTTCAGCAAACTGCGGTCTCTTTAATTATGAAATAGCAGAATTCCATGGCACAAAAGCTTGTGACGTGGGAGGTTAAATGCAAAGCACATTGCTGGAAGCAATTTCAGAGACACAAGTGACTTTATTTAGGTTGTCCTGCAGCTTCACCACTAAGAATCTGAGACACTTGTCACTGTCTATAACCCTCACTACATCTCACCTATGCTAGGGTGTCTATGAGAACACCAGTGAAAAATCAAGCAATAAATGTTATGTAAGCACTGCAAATGTTCTTCAGTTCTTGCATAAGAGGCAGACAACTCTGGATGTCCCTGCGAGTGCCAGGAACAAAGAAGTGGAGAAACCGAATTTGTAAAAAAAAAAACGTGATATTACATTGATATCAGGCTGGAGTTGGCTAGAACTGATGGAAAGAAGAGATAACAAAGGTCCAGTAGAAGACAACCTATTAGACACTGATAGCTGATGAGCACTGATAACAAAGATGACAATAAAATTTAAAGTGGACATGGACATGCACTTGATGGATGGAATATTCTCCTCTGGTGGGTCCAAGGCCCGCAGTGCGATGTTTGCAGACCTATAAGTTAGGGCACTTCCGTCCCGCCGGATCCGTCAGAACGCTACTGAATTCCTGGCTGCCATGGTACTCCGCAGCAGTGTACTTACCTGCGCTGCGGCCGCCGGGTGCTCCTTCATGATGTCACAGGTCACCGCGGCGCATAGATCAATGTGCCGCCCAGACCTGTGACGTCATGAAGGAGCGCCCGGAGGCCGCAGCGCAGGAAAGTACACTGCTGCGGAGTACTTACCATGGTAGCCAGGACTTCAGTAGCGTCCTGGCTACCATGGTAACCGATCGGAGCCCCAGCTTGCACTGGGGCCCCGACCGGAACTGCTGCTGCGCATGCGCAGAGCTAAACGTTGGATCCGGCGATACGCCGAAACGACGTTTAGCTTAATGCCGGATCCACATTAATGCACTTCAATGGGCATTAATTCCGGATCCGGCGTTACTGCATGTCTTCCGGATTTTTGGACGGAGACAAATCTGCAGCATGCTACGGTTTTGTCAACGTCCAAAAAACGTTCACATACTGAACGGAAGACATCCTGATGCATCCTGAACAGATTTCTCTCCATTCAGAATGCATTAGGATTATCCTGATCAGTTTCTTTCCGTCCTAGAGACCCGAGGACGTAACTCTAGGACGGAAAGCAAAAGCGCAAGTGTGAAAGAGCCCTCACTTAGATACTAAATTCACTTTCAAGAATATATTTACTGAAGTGCTTGAGTTTAAGAAAGTAATGCTTCATAATGTTTACAATGGGCTGCCCTAACGGAGGAGGTAAAGTAACCTATACTGCATTATCGGAGACGAGAGTCTTTCAGGGCAGAGTGGACTGACCTTAGAGCGATGATACTACAAGTAAGAAGGATTATCTGGCGGTCACAGCTAAAGAAGGGAAAGGAGGAGCAGTGGGTGCCACTATTCGGCTGTTCACACTTGGTGGATACACTGTAGATTTAATGTTGCGAAATTTCGTGGCAAATCTGCAACACTGTACAGTAACATCAAAGAGGATGAGATTTTAAGAAATGTCATCCACGTGTTGCAAAAGCTAATAGAATACCATGGTAGCTTGCATGGCCACGTCTTAAGCGTGTCACGGCCATCCCATCTGACTGTACTGGAACAATCACACCTGTCAGGGTTTATGGAGAGTGGGTCCCATTTTCTTTGCTGAAACAGTTTTGTGCTTGAGGTTCTGGATGTTAGAGGAATATCAGGATAATGTAATTTTCTCAGTCCACCTGCTGAGCTATCACAAAATGTGACATCTGAAAAATGATGTTTTAATATATGCAAATAAGCTTTTGAGAGCAACGGGGGCGTTGTCGTTACACTTAGAGGCCCCACTTTCTCTGCAATTGCTCCACCCTCTCCACTTTGATTGACGTTTACACTGCCTGGCTTTACCAATCAAAGTACAAGGGAAGTGGCAGTTGTTGAGAGAGCAGAGCCTCTTGGTGTAATGGTAACGCCCCAGTTGCTCCTAGAGGCTCATTTGCATGTATTAAAACTTCATTTTACTCAGCAGAGAGAGCAGATATGAACATGGGACCAACACAGGTGCCTTCAGCTGCCAAGATCATATGCAATAGGTCAATTAGTTTCATAGGTACAAATACCTATACTTTAAAAGTATTTTTATTTAAGAGGCTATTAATGAAATGTTTAGCATCATCCATTTTCAGTGTGTTGGTTGCTTTATTGGCACTTATAATACAGTGGTATGTGGTAGACTGAGAACTCTAGAGTCCTAGGGCTCGGATCCCATCGCTATCTATGCACCTCATGTAGTTACCCACCTGCCTGAACCCCCTGCCTCTTAGTTCTTTAGATGATAAATCCACTTCTGGCTAAACTTCTCTTTTAACAAAGAAAATTGGAAGCTTCTTCTTGATATATGGGAAAATAATGTAGTTCATAATAGCAGAAAAACAGCATATATGGAAGCAAGCAGATAATACAATAGAAAGAGAAATCTCATGAAATGTCAAAGTATATGACTATACCACATTTACTGACCAGAAGTTCCATGGTCCCTTCCTTTACTCTCTCACCTCCATGTTTTTGCAGAAGGTGGCGTTGCTGCCAAACAGGATCTGGCACTGCTCGCTGGCACTGTAATGCATCCCGGGCAGCTTATGGGGAAGCCTGACGGCATGATGACTGCGAGGGTCTGTCACTAGCAGACATGAGCTCACTTTGGACCTGTATGAAATTCAAATGACTGTGAGGTTCAGCACAATACAATGAGACCGACGTATTGCGTCTAAAGTGGAAAATACCAGTAATAAAGAAATGAATTCCTCACTGACAATGCAGAGTATACTGAAAATGACATAAACCGTTTAATACAGTTGTACAGAATAAGCAAGAATAAAGTGAATGTCCACTCTCAATACTACTTTTTTTATATAAACAGGTCCAAATCCAGTGCTGATTAATTTTTCAGTATTTCTTTATCAGCTTATAATAATGTGCACTTTGTAATATTCTATATAGATGAAAACACCATTAATGTAGTACATCCATTAAGGAATATAGGGGAGGGGATTCCCAATAATCGTGCATACCCCCGCGACTGGTAGTAATCACAAAAAAGATGTCCAGAATAAATTATATTTGAACTGTCTCACCAGATCCAATGTAGATCTGTTATTCAAATTCAAAATTTGCGCCGGGGACCAGGTCCAGTGAGAGTCATTCAGATAGGATCCAGTGGAGGATTGCTCCGAAGGTCCTGGAGTCTGTGTAGTGTACAGCATAGACGTAGTAGCCAGTCCCTAGTTGACCCTAACAAGGAGGGAGGGAGCTAGTTAGACCCTACCTATCTACCAGGTGCACCCGCCCCGAAAGAGGCGACCGCGTCCGGATACCTGCCTCTAAACGCGGCCACTTCCCTAGACTATAGTCCCTAGTGCCCAATCCCGACGTGGCACGTTTTTGTCAATGATAACTCATCAGGGGAGAAGAAAAGGATATCTATCCATTCAGAGAATAAACATTCAGTGCACAGGCTACTGTAGTGGTTTAAGAAATTGCAGTAGCCCAGACTAATAGAAAACATAATTAAAGAAAAAATATATAGCATGCCATACTTGATGGATGTACTACATTAATGGTGTTTTTTTGACACTTTTTATTGCATACTTAGTAAAAGTTAGGTTTTAATTCACATTCCCCCTTTCTTGAAGGTTTATGTTTGATTTGAAACTGGGAGTGCCACAGGGGCCAATTATTGGCGCTACCTGATTTTTGTATTCAAAGCCTGAAATGTCTGCATTTTGATGTATTCATTTGTGGAATCAAGAAGGACTTTTTCCTCCAGTCATGAAGACACTTGGCAACCACTTAACTGGGGTGTATCGAACCCGACACACTATGGCCACCTATGTAACCATTTTGCCACCAAATTTTATACTTTTTTAAAACATTCATCGATGATGTAAGATGAATCTATTCAGCAGGTGGAGACAGCTGCTATAACCATCTTATGAATGTAAACTCACTTCAGGAAGTTCTCCAGCTCCTCACGGCTGCAGGTTGACCATGAGAGATCACTTGGGCTCCGACCTTTAACCCACTCTCCAGACATTATGTGTGAACGACCAGCACAGGATGGCTGGTCATCGTCATGACTCATCCCCATGCTGAAGAATAAAACAAGACAATTATAGTCACAAAGTAATATCCACACAACATAAGTGTCTCACCAAATCTATCTGATCTTTACCCAAAATGTAGACAATGCAAGTAAACAGGTAATACAACTTCTAAATTTCTATACTGTCATTATTTATTAAAGAAGTACACCAAGTCCCCACATCAAAAGTTAGTATGTGACCCCTAACGACCATCAAGACCTCCAATAACCATTTGGACATGGTGGTCATAGTGTTTAGAGGCCTTGTAGGCCCTCTCTTGGCTGAGAAGCTGTGGGTCACTCATTAAACTGCAGGAGATAACATTTTGGCATGAAAGTGCACATTTATTTTAAGGGCCAGTTGCTCTTTAACACAGGTAATATAGACTGGATATCTTTGTGTGCTGAAAAATAAAAAAGTGAATTGGGTTATCTCATGACAATCCTTTCTTTTTTCCTTCTATGAGCTTTTTTATTAGGACAAGTTATAAAAGTGTGATAAATGGGAGTCTGGCTTCTAGCGCCACCACCATTGGTCAGAGGCCCCAAGTCCCCATTTGCAGCCAGAGATTTGGCCAGAAACTCTCCAAAGAGAAAGGGGACCTGAGGGGTTTTGTTCTTAGTATATAGGTGGCAATAAACTTTAAATAGCTGAAAGCTATTTCTCCTGACCTCCAACCGACCATTCCCCACTCAGCCAGGCATACATGTGTTCTCGGTAGGGAGGGTGGAGTAAATCTTTGCCACTCTTGGAGTGGGTTATGTCTCTTGGAAAAAAAAATAAAAATAATGTCGCCGAGCAGTGCTGCGCCAAATTTAGAGTAGGACCCACTCTGAGAGGCAACCTTGGCGCGGTGAGTGGGCTTATGCCTTTTGATCAAAATGTACACTAATGCCTCTTTCATAGTATAGGGGGCAGTACAGTAAATATTGCGCCGAGAGGCGATATTAATTTTGCTGAGAAGCAGTTACAAATAAGAAGCTGAGCTTGTGGATGTGCAATTCTACCTATTTCTCTTTCTCCGTTGAATTTTAACATGCCCGACTCCCCCAAAATCTGCTACCGGGATCCCACCAGCGGGTTCAGTCAACATTTATCTAATGTGTATGGCCACCTTCAATATGGTACCAGGAATCAGACTCATACCTAGAGCATCATACTTTTATGACCTGTCAAACCTACCCTGTAACTCCATCCTTTTACTTCATACTTTATTAGACTAACAGGGGTCAAGGAAGCAGATCACTGGTGATTTTCATTTTAGGTCGAGGATTCAAAAAATGATTCCTGAACCTGTAGAGCCACTGAACATGGTGCTCCCAACATGTCAGAGGCAGATATAGGGACACCTATACCAGCTCCTCAATGTGAGGACCCACTATGAACGTGACATGGGGTGATGGGATATTAGGGTTAACTATGGTCAAACCCGAGTTTACAAGTTTTGTGTTAAGTGCATGCAGGAATGATTAAGAATCTGTATAATGTGTTTACTCAGGTTCTCCTTGTCTAATATTACATTTTGCTTACAGTATGTAATAATTGGGGACATTGGGGACTTTTGGAAGTAGACAAATAGTTTTTTACAGCACTGACTTCACAGGTGGATAACTTTCTCAATTTTCAAAATATAAAACCAGAACAATTAATTCTATGCCCCCAACTCAACTTTTAGGTGCTTCATGCGGTCTACATTCAGACAGCCTGTTCTCACAAGTTTACATGGGGGAATATTTGGCAAACAAAGGTGTACTTGAGCTAAAGTAAAGTCATGTTTAGCTGACATGTCTAGATGCCAAGAGATGTGGATGTTGTTTTGCATGCAGATGAAAAAGCTACACTTAGGCCAAGGCTTTGTGCGGTCTGCTCCGATTGGATCGCGATCATAGCCGGGTAAAAGGAGACGCCCACAGCAGAAGACGGCGTCTTTGCCTCGTTGCGAGTTTACAGCTTGCTCAGCCAGCCGAACGGGGGGAAGGTATGAGAAAAAAAATACAACCCGGGCATCAGTGGGGGCCGCACTACAAGATTTTGACATAACTAGCCTATGTAAAAACCGATGAAAGGTCCTCTTTAACATTGTCCAATATGGGGCTGGATCCTGTACCAGCAATGCAGGAGGGGGTTAGGCTCAATTCACACATTTTCTGAGGTCCAGGCCAGTATATAATGGGAAAGTCTCCTGATGTACATGTCAATGTGTTTATATGGCATATGTTTGGGTGGGACTCATCTGGCCCCCATAGCCCAAACAATATTCAACCCTAATGTACGCTAACGCTTTACAAAAAAAAACATATACCACTACTTTTTTATACCAGTCAATGCAAATTTTTGCAAAAGGAAAGGCATACATTTGCCACCAGGCCATTTATTTGGCAGGACCTTTCAAATATAATCCGGCCACCCCTCAAACGTAATGGTAACCTTTTGTGTTATGTAAACCATACTACAGCTTTGTTCACACTGGTAGCATTTTTGGCTACAAAAATAGTGTACTCTGCAGTGCTATTCTTTGAAACTGAAACCTGACAGACCCTATAATAAGTCAGGTGGGGTTAATCGGGATTTGATGGTTTGCGACTTCTAAAAAATCCAGCATAGCTGTCATAGCACCATTATTAATGGAAGCCATTATTATAGTGAAAAAAGATCCTAGTGACTGCCAGGAGCGGTATATTACATGTGCAGTTCTGCCTAAAGCACCCAGAGACTTTTTTCAGCCTCTAACTTTCAGATCGGTTGTCAACTCAGAATCTGGCTATATTATCCTCCATAATGTGTTACATTTATTGGTTCACTTGGTGTTGTAAATTTGTAATGTTAAGGCTGGTTTACACGACCGTATTCAGTCAGGGAAACACGCTTTGCATGGCAGCTGTATTTCCCGGACTGAACACTGCCCCTCTGAAGTGAACTCAGCTCACTGCAGACCGCATTATGTGACTGCAGTCCAGTAGAGTCACAGTCAGGAAGGAATTCACAGCATCATGAATCATTATGACGCTGCGAGTTCACTCCAGAGGAGAATTGTTCAGTCTGGGAAATACAACTGCCATACAGAGCTTGTTTCTCAGACTGAATATGCTCTGTGTAAATCTGGCCTCACACTAAAACTTGGTATGTGTTACATGCATATACTGTATTTTGCAGTATTCCATGAGGTTGAAGATATAAATGTGGTTACAAAATAAACATACAAAATATATTTCCATTTTCCCATGAAAATTGTCTATTCTTGCTACTGACAACCGAGCATGTTTTCAAGGTTTGAATGCTATTTTAGATATTATACACTAACGAATCTTTACAGATACCAAAAGGCAGAAACCATCCGGTGAATGGCCAGCCTAGCATTTCTCTATTTCAGGAATGCTATCAATAAAAACTCCAATAGAAAGGTGACACCGGCTGGATTGCTATACTGGAAACTCGCCTATTTTCCTGACGTTGCATAGTAGAATATCCTAGTTCTGCTTTGCAACATTGTAAAATATGGATTTCTTGGCTTAGTTTTTAGTCTCCAACCATCTGGAAAGATGTGGATATTTTACTAATAAAAGTGGTGGATGCATGACCATGACCCTGGTGCTAAGAGCAGCTCACAGATTCCCACATTTCAGACTTCTTTCTCCCAGTGCTGGTGGATATTTTTGTAAATCTACTTCAGGGGTATTGGGTTTACCCTGTGAATTCACACAGCCTGAACGAAGCATTTTGGATTATTTGGTTGCTGTAGGAATTAGTTATGGTGCCAGGTGCTCTTGTTCTTCAAGCTCCAAAACCTTGTTGCTCAACTTTCAACTAAGAAATAATAAAAGAGCTGCAGTTCACCAACAGTCGGGGAGAACTATGCTAATTTTACTATTTCCAACTAATACAACTAATACTAATACAGAAGTATTCTTTTGTAGCACTACCCAAAAACTTTCAAAAGCAAAGGCATTTGTGTGTGGACAGAAATTCTGGCGCACTGGAGGAACGTTTTGCTACATTTTAAAAAGATAATAAACTTATTATAAGTGAGATTCTCCTTGACAAAACATCCTTTTTTGGTATTATATTTCTTAGACATCAAAGGTCCAGAACAAATTGCAAAATGGGTGAACTTTGAGCACCTCACCAGACTGCCCATTACATGCCAACTCAGATAGGAAGTGCTCTGATTAATACCTCTTTGAGAAAATTCAGTGAGGCGTACAAAGCAATATAGCACACACATGTTGAACACTCACACTGTTCATAGGAGTCAAGGGATATCCTTAGTACTTGTATTGTACTTTTGTGTTTTTATCATCATTGGGCTACAGTTTACCAAGATGTGCCAAAACACAAGTAATGTCCAAATGCGGAATGAAGAGAAGTATAAGGGCTGCAATGCAGACTACAAAAGCTGCATTATAGTTCTTAAGACCGTAGCCGTCATGCACATGATAGTATAGTCCCCTAATTGTATGAAGCATAATATGGCCCCAAAGACTTGTGCAGTACCTCCATATGCCTTCAATTTCTACTGAGGAGTCTTTACATCATACCATATGAATCTGACAGATGAAGAAACTCGTGACATGCTCCCTTGGATGTCATATTACTGACATTCTCCCCTCAAAGCATAATTAACATATGTTTTAGAGACTGAATACATCTTATGATAGCCTAACCATATAATATATGATTTTGGCTGATAGGCTGCCACCTGGCCCCCACTTCCAATCTGCCCTGCATCTGATCTTCTACAAACACTCATCCAGCACGTGATAACACTGATCCAGGCAACTATGTGGTCAAAAAGAATTTCTATTTTAGTATGTATAATTTCTATTTTACTAAGCTATAATTTTTACTATTTTTAGCTTTGAGGTTGAGCGCCATGTTCTGAAACACGATCCTGGATTCCCTTGAATCTATTTTTGTTGGCAGCTTTGTCCTTACAAGTGATTTGAAATATTAAAAAAGTCTCTTCCCTATTCAGAGCCTCATGTGTTTTTGGAAAACTTACTTTTGGACAAGGAGATCAGACATGTTTATTACTGAATGTGCTTGTTAGTGGTAAATCTGACCAAGTATGTTAGTCTAAGTATGAATGTAAAGAAATGACATACACTTCTCATTGCTGAAAGTGCACGACCATAAAGGAAATGTCACGGAATTATGGAAATCACAGGATTGATGGACATCTTAACTGGATGACAAGTTTAGGGACTACAACAGATGATCTTTGGACAGAATGTATGCAGGGAAAAGAACGGAACCGGTAAATGAAGTATATTAGTAAGCTGTAACTATGCACTAACACTGTCTGGAGGGCAAAACAAAGTTTAGTTACTCTTTAAGGCTACAAGAGGAAAAGATAGAAGATCATCTTTAATTAAGATGGCAAATATTTTTTTACCATGTCCCCCTCCCCCAGTTGATTTACAGGTATCCTGGAGGTAGTTATAGAAACCAGTTACAGCCCAATAGCAAGGAAGAAACTTGCTGTTCAAAAGACAGATATGCAGTATGACCTCTTTCCTCAAATAATTTAGTTAGCTTGGGCTATTCAATGTGTTTCATGGGGACCAGTACATTTATTTTGGGCCTCAACCACAAATTTAAAATGCAAAATTCAATAGCAATTTGGGGGGAGAGCAAAAAATAATTTCTACAAATTCCAGCTTTTCAGGCATGACAGCAGAGCAGATGTTCAAACCACAAGAGCTCAGGTCGCTTTTTTTTTGTTTTTTTTGCACAGCAATTATTTACTACAATACGGTACCTGTCACTTATGACGACTACTCTGCCATATTACATAAAAATCAGACTCAAAACATGTTTGCGTGTTATCATGTTATAGAAATCTATCTAAAACGAGGAAGAGGAGCCACTGGACTTGGCTGAGGTCATGAATGCCTGAAAAGAACATACCTCGAACATGCATCTTAGACCTACTCATGCTTTGTCTTACACATGCCTCTTAGTAGTGGATGAGGGCAGCCCGAATTTATCATTACCTCTATGAGTGCATAAAGCGACAAAGAGGTTTGGGGTTTTGTAGAAGAAAATCAACCCTAAAAATTCACAAGGACGGTAAATATACAGAATTCTGTATATAAAATCCTTGTAATAATATTTTATTGTTTGTGTAAACATTAGTTAAAGAGGACCTTTCATTACCCTAACAAATCTAAACTAAGTATACAGACATGGAGAGCGGCGCCCAGGGATCTCCCTGCACTTACTATTATCCCTGGGCGCCGCTCCGTTCTCCCGGTATAGGCTCCGGTAACTTCAGCTCTTCGGCTAAACTGGGAGGAGCCTGCCCTTCCTCTCCTGGGCGTCTCCTTCTCCCAGGCTGTAGCGCTGGCCAACCGCAGCGCTCAGCTCATAGCCTGGGAGAAGAAAACCTCCCAGGCTAAGAGCTTAAAGGGGTCTGTCACTTTAAAGTTTATTAATGTGAATGGTAATGTTCATTATTGTATAGCACCTACCTTTTTTCGGGCGTTGAAGCTACACCACAACCCTAAGCCACCTACCCACTCAAATGCCATCTATAAAATGGGTGCAGATGAAGCGGCATGTGAACAAATAACATCATCATCTCCACTTAAACATGGTGCGCTTGTCAACTGCACATGCATAGGCATGGATATCTGGACAATGATGTGTTTGGTTGTATGTCCCTCCTTGTGCAGCCATTTTATGCATGGGAGTGCCATCTGAACAGCTGGCCAGATAGGTAATAGGGGTAGGGTTGGGATGTGCCTTATTTTATGAAGAAAACAGCCCCAAATATGAAATAAAGATATAGTAATCAGTGCCATGCAATAATGTCGGACTGACTTTCATTGGGCCCACCAGAGGAAATGATTCTGAGGGCTCATCCTCATATACACATTTGCTATTAGGCCATTTTTCGGATCATTGCATATTCAGAACTTTTTCTCTATAAGGTTTAATAATATATCTGCTGGTTATTGGTTTCTAGGTCAATTCCGAATTATCTTCTGCTGGACCTCAGGGGCCCTGCATTAAAAGGGTCCCATTATTGTGTTAGAGCTTGGATCCTCTGGTACTATGGTGGGCCAGCCTGATCCTGCAATAATGGACATCACTATTTACACGTAGAAAGGAATGTAAATGAGCTCTTAACAAGCTCTGCCTCTGATGCCACCAGATGTAAGGCAGCTATCCTATAAGTCAATGTTCGACCCTTTAAATAGGCCTTGAGACATGACTCGGATATTAAATAAGCCAACATCTCATCTGCAGACAGCTGTTTCGAGGTGATTGTCCCTCATCAGTGCAGAGCAGAGAGTACTGGCCTTAACTGGGTGAGAGGCCTAAGTGAGGATTTGGGGGGTACTATCTCTTCTTGGGAGAAAGCACCTTAACTGCTTGCCGACCGCCTAACGCACGGATGCGTCCAGGCGGCGGCAAGTTTGTTCCTCCTGGACGCATCCGCGCGTCATCTCGCGAGACGCGAGACGCGAGAATTGCTGTGAACGCGCGCGTCTCGGCAGTTATACTGCAGCCTGCCAGCGATGATCCATCGCTGGCAGGCTGTAGATGCTAAATAGAAAGCATCAAAGATGTATATCAGACGCTGTTTTGTTAACAGCGTCTGATATACCTGCTACCTGCTCCTCTGGTGGTCCCATTTTCTGGGATCGACCACCAGAGGACCAGGTAGCTATGTAAAGTTGCACCAAACACTACACTAACCCCCCTCACGTCACCTATTAACCCCTTGTTAACCCCTTGATCACCCCATCTGGACCCCCTGATCACCCCCCTGTCATTGATCACACCCCTTGTAAGGCTCCATTCAGACGTCCAGAGATTTTTTCATCCACATTGATTGATGCGAATGAAAAAATCTGTGCCGTTCATATTTTTTTTTTTCAGCCCAGAGGCTGAACGGAAAAAAAAAAATCTCATTACCCGTATGCTCAATATAAGGAGAATCGCAGAAACTCCTAATGCTGGCCATACATGTAATGATTGTGGAGACCCTAAAATGCCAGGGCAGTACAAAAACCTCACATGTGACCCCATTTTAGAAAGAAGACACCCCAAGGTATTATGTGAGGGGTATGGTGAGTTCATGTAAAATTTTATTTTTTGTCACAAGTTAGTGGAATACGAGACTTTGTAAAAAAAAAAAAAAAAAAAAACAATTTCTGCTAACTTGTGCCAAAAATTTTTTTCTGTGAACTCGCCATGCCCCTCACAGAGTACCTTGGGGTGTCTTCTTTCCACAATGGGGTCACATGTGGGGTATTTATACTGCCCTGGCATTATAGGGGTCCTAAAGCGTGAGAATCCAAATACGTAAAAATGCCGTGTGAAATCCTAAAGGTACTCATTGGTTTTAGGGCCCCTTTGCGCATCTTGGCTGCAAAAAAAAGTGTCACACATGTGGTATTGCCGTACTCAGGAGAAGTAGGGCAATGTGTTTTGGGGTGTATTTTTATATATACCCATACTTTGTGTGAGAAATATCACTGTAAACGACAACTTTTTAAAAATTTTTATTCAAAGTTGTCAATTTACAGAGATATTTCTCTCACTCAGCATGGGTATATGTAAAAATACACCCCAAAACACATTGCCCTACTTCTCCTGAGTACGGCGATACCACATGTGTGCCACTTTTTTTCAGCCAAGATGCGCAAAGGGGCCCAAATTCCAATGAGTACCTTTTAGGAGGGCATTTTTACGCATTTTTCTTCTCACGCTTTAGGGCCCCTAAAATGCCAGGGCAGTATAAATACCACACATGTGACCCCATTTTGGAAAGAAGACACCAAGGTATTCGCTGAGGGGCATAGTGAGTCCATGAAAAATTTAATTTTTTGTCAAAAGTTAGTGGAAAGGGAGACTTTGTGAGAAAAAAACAATAAAAAATCAATTTCCACTAACTTGTGGCAAAAATTTTTTTTCTATGAACTCGCCATGCCCCTCATGGAATACCTTGGGCTGTCTTCTTTCCAAAATGGGGTCACATGTGGGGTATTTATACTGCCCTGGCATTTTAGGGGCCCTAAAGCGTGAGAAGAAAAATGCGTAAAAATGCCCTCCTAAAAGGTACTCATTGGAATTTGGGCCCCTTTGCGCATCTTGGCTGCAAAAAGTGTCACTCATGTGGTATCGCCGTACTCAGGAGAAGTAGGGCAATGTGTTTTGGGGTGTATTTTTACATATACCCATGCTGGGTGAGAGAAATATCTCTGTAAATTGACAACTTTGAATAAAAAAATTTAAAAAGTTGTCGTTTACAGAGATATTTCTCACACAAAGTATTGCCCTACTTCTCCTGAGTACGGCGATACCACATGAGTGACACCTTTTTGCAGCCAAGATGCGCAAAGGGGCCCTAAAACCAATGAGTACCTTTAGGATTTCACAGGGCATTTTTACGCATTTGGATTCTCACGCTTTAGGGCCCCTAAAATGCCAGGGCAGTATAAATACCCCACATGTGACCCCATTTTGGAAAGAAGACACCCCAAGGTATTCTGTGCGCAAAGGGGCCCAAATTCCAACGAGTACGTTTAGCTTTTACATGGCTGCTCACAATTTAGCCCCGCCCAAAATGTCAGAACAGTAAACACACCCCACAAATGACCCCATTTTGGAAAGTAGACACCCCAAGGTATTCACTGAGGGGCATAGTGAGTCCGTCTGAGATTTTTATTTTTTTTGCTAGAAGTTAGCAGAAATGGAAACTTTATTTATTTTTTTCCTCAGAAAGTGTCATTTTCCGCTAACTTGTGAAAAAAAATGAAATGATACATGAACTCACCATGCCCCTCCGCAAATACTTTGGGGTGTCTTCTTTCTAAAATGGTGTCATTTGGGGGGTATTTATACTATCCTGACATTCTAGCACCTGAAGAAACATGACAGGTGCTCAGAAAGTCAGAGCTGCTTCAAAATGCGGAAATTCACTTTTTTGCACTATAGTTTGTAAACGCTATAACTTTTACCCAAACCAATAAATATACACTTATTGGATTTTTTTTTATCAAAGACATGTAGAACAATAGAGAAAATTTAAGAAAAATTTATATAGAAATGTAGTTTTTTTTGAAAAATTTTACAACAGAACGTGAAAAATTTCATTTTTTTTGCAAAAATGTTGTTAAATTTTTATTAATAGCAAAAAAAGTAAAAATGTCAGCAACAATGAAATACCACCAAATGAAAGCTCTATTAGTGAGAAGAAAAGGAGGTAAAATTCATTTGTGTGGTAAGTTGCATGACGGAGCAATAAACGGTGAAAGTAGTGTAGTGCAGAATTGTAAAAAGTGGCCTGGTCATTAAGGGTGTTTAAGCTAGGGGGGCTGAAGTGGTTAATTGGAAGAAGAATTGTGGGCCATACATGCTCCTCTGGAATTTTACCTTCTCTTCAAACAGCTAATCTGCGGGGATGACGATAGCTCATCAATATAAAAAAAGCGGACAGCCCCTTATTATAGGAATTATATTTTCTAGTAGGAGTTACATTTTCTAGTATTTTTTAATTTTTTTAGTGGCTCTATAAAGGGCTTCTCCAAAATTTAAACACTGATGTATAACCTTGTTCCCTTCTTTCGTCTAGACAGGCACAACGGCTCTTCCAGACAAATGGGAATGGGACTGAACTGCAGAAGGAGGCAGAACTGTCATGTGGACAAGACACTGTGTCTTTAAACAATTAAGGAGGCATGAGGTCACACTCCCACTGATCAAACAACCTAGGATAGGCCATCAATGCCTATGACCGTGTAGGCCTCTTAAAAGAGAATTGGTTCCTGGTGCATAGAGAGGACTCCTAGGACTTGTTTATCAGCATGCAGCACACCCACAACGGGGGAACGCAAGTGGGTAAACATCAAAATAACATTTAGAATCAGTGTCTATTGATTACTGTAGTATAGGGGTTTTTCAGAGGTGACAGACGGTTGGTTATTCCTATCTTAACATTTATAGCATAGCCACAGGACCGGGACTTATCTCAAGAACCGAGACCTGTCTCACAGCTGCTGTGAAAGGAAAGGCGGCCGCACATGCGTGATTCTCTCCCTTAACCTCTATGAGAGTTCCAAAAATTGTCGATCACGCTTACTCTGATATGTTCGTAACTTCCACAGAAGTGAATAGAGAGAGCTGAACAAGTGTGGCCACCTCTCCACTCAGAGCAGCTGCGAGACAGGGGTCAAGGGACCTCCGTTCTTGAGATAGGCATGGGTATCACATCTGCAGATAAGCCATACATTTCCAGATGGTAACAGCCTTTACGCTACAGAAAAGAAACATCATAGTCAACACCAAGTCTTTGAGGATTTTGGCCATATAATACTATAAATATCATCTACGTTTCGACATTTCCAAGCCTATGTTGTTTCTTTAGGTAAATTCATTTCAATGACACAGTTTATTTTTTAGTCCTTCAGATGACTGCATTAGCTGCACATTATAATGAACGAACTTTATGTTCCTATACCTTCCATTTGTATATTTATATCACTCATAAACATGGTACACGATCATCCTGGCCACATCCCTTTGGTATTCGATTTGTAGACAGATTAATGTATTCTGCATTCTCCAGCTAAAAATAAGCGAAAGCCGGTAATGCAGTCAGCAAATCCTACAGATGAAAAACAACTGCTCTAGCTTGGATTTACAAGTTTTTTTTTAAGACATTAAAGAAGCAGGACAGGTAAGACTGTTGGTAATAACCAAAGGAAGGAAGGGGGGAAGGGTCGACCTATTCACCTGGCCCCTACAAACCAACCAATAACAAAGGACACAGACAACTGCTCTTCTGTTATTTAACCTTTATTGCTGGGTGGTGATCGGCCACAGCTTTCTTTTATTAAAGCGGCAAAACCTTAAAACACCATAATCAAACAGGGCGGTCTGGCGGCCGATGGATTCCCAGCGGCCAGGTACGCCAATTTGTTACCATAAGACACTTCTGGCGGTGGCTTATCTCCCGGGAGAACAAAATGATTGAGTGAAAATATTCATATAAGTGTGTTGGCTGAACCCGACGTTCTCGGCAAAAGAATAATTTGTATGGCCAGCTTAAAAGAGAAAACGCCTTGTGCTCAATTTGGACAGTGTAAAGCATTATCTGGGCACTGTATAGTAGCTCTGTAATTTGGGCAGTATATGGTGTGATTATTCGGCAGTCTGTGGCAGCATTATTTGGGCACTTAGAGCCTAATGTATCATGGGCTGTTTGCCTTAAAAACGGTTGCGCATCACCCTCCAATAAATTTGGTGCATCCCGAACAAGCGACCCTGACTAAGGCTGTGTTCACATTGTGTTTTTCCCTATGTTTAATGTATATACATTGGGGAAAAAGAGGACGCAAAGGCTTAGTACACCACGCTTTTCATCCTGCAGAATCCATCAAAAATGTATACGTTAATGGATATTTTTTTTTTATTACAATGGAATTCTATGATCAAGGGTGCCACTCTATTAAATCCGTCAAAGGCATCCATTTGACGTATACCTTTTTTGTATACATTAAACATAAGTCTTAAACATGGGATTAAAACATGATGTGAACAGCTTCATTATTTAAAGGGGTTGTCCAAGATTTTGATATTGATGACCCATCCTCAAGATAAGTCATCAATATCAGATTTGCAGTGGTCGGACTCCTGGCACCTCTGCTGACCAGCTGTTTGAAGAGGTAAGCAGGGGTGCAGGGTGTTGGACTCCCGCTAATTCAGCTAGTGATGACCTATCATAAGGATAGGCTATCACTTAGTAAAAACTGGAAAACCCCTTTAACAATGAATGTTCAGTGTCCTGGAAGCCCACAGGAAAGGGTACTATACTTTACGCACTATGTATGTCCCATAGGCTGTATATGGAGTGGGAGGTTTCTAGTTAGTGTTGGTAGGCAGAACTGGCACCACCTCTCCATCTCTAGGAGGAAGCTGCTTGAGTCTAGCATGGGCAGTGGAAAGATCGAAGATTTACAGGGAGATCTGTAGCATCCCAGGGTAAGGCCTCATGCACACGACCGTTGTTTGTTTCCGCGTCCGTTCCGTTTTTTTTCACGGATAGGATGCTTCCCCATTCATTTCAATGGGTCCGTCAAAAAATGCGGATGGTCAACCGTTTTCCTTCCGCTTCCGTGATCCGTGTTTTCATTCCGTCAAAAAAATAGTGCATGTCCTATTTTTGTGACGGTCGCGGACAAGGATAGGCATTTTTACAATGATCTGCCATAAAAATCGGATCCGTCAAAAAAAAACGGTCCGTCATCCGTTTTTTTTGACGGACGCGAAATTTCAAGGAGGAGCGGACGCGGAGGCAGGCAACGGTCGTGTGCATGAGGCCTAAGGGAGAGAGAGAGATGCCAGTGATAGAGAGGCTGACACGTGGGTCCTCTGGGGTACACTCTAGTTTGAGGGACACAGGCTGGATGTTAGGTGAGGTGCCCTTGGTGTTATGATTTAACGTGCCTATGGCCAGATCCCATACAGTTCGTGACGCCAGTGCCGGTAACGGTCGCACACCGATTGACAGTGGGAATAATGGAGGTGCAGACACTTGAGTTGAAACAGAACTCTTCTTTACTGAATAATGGCAACTTTATACACACTCCTTGTAGTTCCATAGAAGACAATTGGTATTACAGCAGGCTTCATAGTATAATGGCAGGTATAGCTTGGCAAGGTTACACAGAGGGTTAAATAGACTCACAGTACAGGCTGCATCCCTCAGGATCCTGACTGGTAAAACTTCCAAGGCCCGTATGCCCTATAGCTGGCTTTATCCTTGGGAAAACTGAAGTACCTCCTCTGATCTGTAATATCCTCTTGCACTCACTTTCTTCCTCTGCCTCTCAGCTTGACTCTAGCTGGACTGGGTAATGGCACTGCTGGGTTTCTCTCTGCTTACTGCAGGACTCAGGACTCTCTCCTGGACTGTTCTAGCTCCAACAATAAACTGCACTGAGCAGGAGCTGATCTTGTCCTAGCAGGCGCAGGGCCTCCACTGCCTCACAGGCTCCATGGCCTGGACAGGACTCACTAACCCCTGCCTGGGCCTAGCTATATAAACTAGGGGCTCCCTAGCTCCCTCTACTGTCTGGGAGGCTAACCTTCACCCCTAGCAGGCCTGTACACAGTAATACATGACAATGCAGGGTATAAAAAGTGCATGAAATACCAAGATACCAATCTCCCCAAATGAGGGGGAACAACGTGACCCTTGTGACCACTTAGTAGTGCCCACCATTACCGAGTGGAACACTACAGATCTGTTGCCCTGTGTATGAAATGCAGACAAAGCTTTAGTGTATGTTCCAGCCCTTTAGGGAAAAAGAATTTACTGAATGCAGCAGAAAGTTCAGCGGCCATGCCAGGAAGATTACAGAGCATTTGTTAGAGAAAGGTAGAGAACCTATATTCAGACTTCTCTGCATACTGGTGGAGGTAAATAGCTTCAGGTTCCTCATCATATCAAAAGGAGAGAAAGGCCCCCTGTTCAGAGACTGTATTTCACTGCGGATACTACAGAGATAACACATCGCCAGAAAAAGATCAACTGCACTCCTTGGTCGAGTTGGAAGGATTGTGCAGAATATAAGAAAGAGGCTCAGTCCTCTCTCTCTCATACACAGCTTTGCATATGAAAACTGTAAGACTGCCGTCAATATGTACGGTGTTTGTGTGAAATATGGCCTCACCATTGTATGCACTAACACCAGCACCATCACAGTGCATCATTGCCTGAAGTTTCAGGGAACCCTGCCTTGCACCTCGAAACCCTTACACCACCGGGGACCCCAAGCCACCATTAGGCAGGAGAAGTCCCAAAGCCAGGGAGTGCCCTGAAGAGGGAAAAAAGCTGTGTCCTCATCATTGCATGGCCCAGCGGAGCATCAGAGTGAGTCACTACAACCTCCATTATTGCTACTACTACCACTCCTATCCTCTCCCCTTCTCTGGGCACTCAGTGAAATTGCAAGGTAAATAAATGGCGTCTTATGTATTTGTTAAAACAATCCCAAGGCTCAAGACTTATCTTTGGAAATCATCCATAATAACTGCAATTACATTGCTCTATTAGTGGCATCACTGCAGAATCCAGGTAAAGTGGTGAAAGCCTAAATATAATTAGACCTTTACCTCATTATATTCACATTGAAAAAACTGTGTGTGATCTCAATAACCACAACATTTCAAGCTATACATGTACATGCAGATCTCTATACCCATTATATAAGTATAGGGTCCGGACCTAATTTGTTCAGCCTCTGATGTGTGCCGCTTAACGCATACGATGAAATAATTCCCCGGAAATAGCTTTTCAACACTCACCTACTGTCAATCAATACACAGCCCAGGCATCAGGATACTTAATAATGACTTGTACAAAGAGATGCTGAGATGTGCTGTCAAAATATGTCACTGGAGATGTGATCTCAGGTGAACACAAATCATATCACACCTTCTCAAAGCGTAAGAAGTAGTGCCATCATCATCATCACCGAAAGCAAGCTGACTTTATCCTAGTGCTGGTTTTGTTGGAAGCCCATCACATGAAATGTTAACGAAAGTTAATGATTGTTTTATACAAGTGAATAGTATGAGTGGTACTGCAGGCTGGAAAGTCCTGCCGCTAGTTAGATGGCTGGATGCTATCCAATAAACTAAGCACAGGCTCACACTGAGCACTTACAAATTACAAGCACACAAATTCAAAGGAGCCACAAGAGGCCACGTACACATAGTTGACCAAGTCAAATCCATTATTACGTACAAATGCATTTTTCCCAAGGAAGTTAATTGCTTATACTAATTATAAGCCAGCCTGATGTGCATTACCTAATAAGAGATCTGTAGGAAACCCTTTCAAAATTCAAAAGCTTTTCCAGACTTTTAATCACTGAGCAGGACTACTTATTAGACGTCAATCCTTCAGACATTTGGAGTTCAAGTTTGAAAAATGTACTGCCCCAACGCCTTATAATTATTTCCCCCGGTATTACAACTCTAGATATTAGATCGTATCACTTAGGCTTCTTATTACAGTTCCATAAAAGAGCACCTCCTGGCGTCAGAGATGATTAACTCATCACTATGGGCCAGATTTATCATTACACTTCCATCTTACTCCACTTTTACATCTGCCCAAAGTCACTTTTAGTTAGTCAGATTTATTAATGGTCCTTTAATACTGTGATAAATGTGGTTTAATGGTAGCATTTTATCCTTTAGTAAGCAGCTTTACAAAAAAGTCGCATGTTCTATTAAAAAGTCACATAAGATAAGCATGGTCCTCCCTGGAGTGAAATTGCGCATTTATTTTGCGACTTTTCAAATGGCCGCAATAGTAAATCTGTATAGGAGATTCATTTACATAGGAAAACACGCCCACTTTCACAAAACTGGAGAGCTTAGTGCAGAGCTTGAAAATGTTGCAAAAAAATGCACAATTTGACCGATTGCGCATTTTTTTGCGACTTTTTCACTCCATTAAAGTGACTTTAGCTAATGATAAATCTGGCCCTATGTGTTCTCTAGTCAATATCTCGAGCAAATTGATGGTGATACAAAACGAAGAAAAATTGTATGTTCACATCTGTCTTGGGCTTAGAGCGCATGCACATGAATATGTGTCGCCTGTGGCGTGCATTGGGGACAGCAAATTGCGGTCCCAAATGCATGGGCACGGTCTGTGTGGCCATTGTCATCTGTGTGTCCTGCTCTGAAGGGTGCAGCCCCACCGTCTGAGTGTCCTGCGCTGAAGGGTGCAAGCCCCTCACCGTCTGTGTGGCCTGCGCTGAAGGGGGCAGGCCCATTCAACTTGAATGGGTCCACGATCTGTCCGCACGTCAAAAAGATGTTCTATTTTTCTTTCAGAGCAGGGCCTGGACCGAAATGCCACGGAAGCGCTCCATAGTGCTTCCGTGGCCTTCCGCTCTGTGCCTCCACTCTGTATCTTCCGGATTGCGGACCCATTCAAGTGATACGATGCACATAGCCGGTGCCCGTATATTACGGACCCGCTGTTTGTGCGACGCAATACGGGCACGACCAGCACATGTTTGTGTGCATGAGCCCTTAGGTTATAGGAACAGAAAAACAAAATTCAAGGTGGTGATGGATCTGTCACTTAAGGGACACCAGGGGAGCCTGAAAGACCTCTCTGACTAAAATTAGGTCCATTGGTTTATGTTATGGTATCCATCATTTTTTAACACTTTTTTTTTCAGAGTCTCAAACCCAGATGTGAACACAACCTTAGGCCTCATGCACACGACCGTATGTTTGGTCTGCGTCCGAGCCGCATATTTTGTGCCTCGGGCGTGGACCCATTCCCTTCAATGGGGCTGCAAAAGATGCGGACAGCACTCTGTGTGCTGTCCGCATCCGTTGCTCCGATCCGTGGACCCTCAAAAAAAACCGAGCATGTCCTATTTTTGTCTGTTTTGCATACAAGAATAGGCATTTCTACAATGGGCTGCGTTCCACACGGAGCAGCTTCCGTGTATAAGCAAACACATACGGTCGTGTGCATGAGGCCTTAAAGTGATGGTATCCATATTATTGGCAGGGGTCTGACCCGCATCCCTGACAATCAGTTGCTCGACAAGTTCCGTCCGTTGAGTAGTCAATGTAGCTGAAACATTTACTTCAATAGAAGCAGCGCTGCAGTAACCAGCACTGCACAATGGACGGAGCTGTGTAGCTCCGGCGCCAGAGCTACAGAAAAACAGATGTTGGACCCCACCCGCAATTATAAAAAATGGGCTATCATGAGGATAGCCCATCACTTGCAAGTATTTGGACAATCCCTTTAACGGTGCAACCTAAGCACTGTTGAGTAAAAACACTTTCTGTGGATAAAGATTTTTCGTGAATAAAGATTATTTTATTTGTAAGGAAAATGTATTAAATATTTTTGTTTAAAATAAGCAGTAAGTATAACTTTCACCATGATAAGGATTTATTCTATAAAACTGGAAGACTGATACACAAACTAAAGATAAAGATAAATCTAAGCTGAACGTCTGATTATCCATGTGTCATGGCATGGTAAATCCACTGACTGAATGCGTGGTGACATAACAACGTGTTGCGCTAAACGGTATATTCAGCTCTGCTATGCTTTAGGCTACGTTCACACGACGACAATTGTCGCACGACAAATAGTCGCACTATTATCGCGCGACAATTTTTATAATGGGAGTCTATGGTGTCGCATTGCGACATGCTGCGACTGCGACACGACAATCGGAAAAAATCCATCCGGGATAGATTTTTGGCGACTGTTGTGTCGCAGTCGCAACATGTCGCATGTTGCACGTGCGACACCACCATAGACTCCCATTATAAAAATTGTCGCGCGACATTAATGTGACATCAATGTCGCGCTACAAATGTTGCAGTGTCGTGGTTCCCATTGTGCACGTAGCCTTAATGTTGGCGCAAGGTGTATAGGAGAGACTGCTTATAATAGGCTGACTTACCTGATGGGTGCTCTCTCCAATAATTATTTTAGCTAATACTGTATCTTAATATGCTGTGGCGGGAGACAGACTGTAAGCATTAATTATATCAGAAAGCTGTTAATTAAGGGTACTTTCACACTAGCGTTATTCTTTTCCGGTATTAAGTTCCGTCCTAGGGGCTCAATACCGGAAAAAAAATTATCAGTTTATTATCCTAATGCATTCTGAATGGAGAACATTCCGTTCAGGATGCCTCCGTTTAGTCCCTTCTACGCATGCTGCGGTATTTTCTCCGTCCATAATTCCAGGAACACTTGCCGAAATGCCGGATACGGCATTCATTTCCATTGAAATGTAGTGCCAGATCCGGCATTAAAATTACCGCATTGACGGATCCGCAGACCTTTAAAAATGTGAAGAAGATAATAATAAATAAAAAGATAAGATCACAACCGGAGAGACGGATCTGGTCTTGCAATGCATTTGTGAGACGGATCCGCATCCGGATCCGTCTACAAATTGTATCCGTTTGCATACAGATTGCCAGATCCGGCAGGCAGTTCCGGAGACGGAACTGATTGCCAGAATCCAGCAACGCAAGTGCGAAAGTACCCTAACACATAATATCAATGGGCATGTTTTGAGGAACACATTCGTTCAAAACCATAGCACAGAGGACAATGCTGAAATGATGTCTTACTTGTGACCAAGCTCATGTGCTATAGTAAAAGCCAGGTTGAGGCCATTGTCTTCTGCCAGGACACACTTCCGTTTAGGGCTGCATGCTCCTCCGAGGTAGGCAATTCCTACAGATGAAAAAGAAAACTATTAGTTCTGAGAGTTTATGTCAATTTAAAGGAAAAGTTAAAGACTGATCATTTGGGTATGTTAACAAGATTTGCTGCAAAAATGTCTGAAATTGTCCAGTTCATCTGAACTGAGTTTGCAAAAACCCATGCACACACTGCAGAAATGTATGGGAATCATTTTGCAGAGATTTCAGATAAAATTTGCAGAGAACAAATTTAAGAAAAATGCACAGCCTATCCTGTCTCTGTCTTATTCCCCTAAGTCTACATGCACACGACAGTTGTTTTTTGCTGTCCGCAAATCGCGGATCCGTCTTCCTTTTTTTTCCCCATCCACATCCTTTCCGTGTGTCCGCAAATTTTGTAGGTTGTGTTTCTGTGTGTCTTCCGTTTTTTTTTGCGGATCCGCAAAAATAAAAAAGGAAGGCTTGAGACAGTTTCTTAAAGTACCTGTTAAAGTGCCCTGGTTTCCAAGCAACCATCCGCAAAAAAAACGGATGCGGATGACAAACGGATGGCTTCCGTTGGTCATCCGCATTTTTTGCGGACCCATTGACTTCTATGGGTCCGCAAACCGTTTTTTGCGGACACGAATATGACATGCCATATTTTTTTTGCGGACGTAAAATGCGGACAGCGGACACGGACAGGCAACAGAAGAGGCATCCGCATTTTTAACGGATCCATAGAAATCTGCAAAAAAAAACGGGACGGAGGCCGGAAAAAAATACTGCCGTGTGCATGTAGGCTAATATTGTATTTTTTTCCATTGGTTTACAAAATAATGCAGGACTGCAAACACTTCTAGGAAAATGCTCACCTTTGTGCTCCTTAGGGTGCATTCACAAAACTGTATCCGTTTGCAGTCCGCAAATTGTGGGTCTGCAAAATACGGATGTGGTCCGTGTTTATACCGCACTTTTCAGGGGCCCCATTAAAAAATGCTTATTCTTGTCTGCAAAATGTACAACAATTGGACATGTTTTATAATTTTACAAATGTTTTATAATTTGCGGCTCGGCTGCACGCATGTGGACAGCACCGGGATGAAATCCGTGTGTTGTCCGCATTTTTTGCGGTCCCATAGAAATGAATAGATCCGTGTGCGATCCACAAAAAATGCAGATTGGGAGCGGACCAAAAATACGGTCGTGTGAATGCACCTTTAGTTTAAATTGCACATGGTCTGCTGAAATGTAACTAAGTCACATCACATAATCATGATGAGCAAGCTGAAATATGAATGGTGTTTTGTGATGTGACATCACAAGACATTCTGACGTGATGGTGCAGCATTATGTGACATCACCTACATAATAAATAAAACTGGAGGAAAAGGCATGTATTAGGGCAGTGTGAAAATGATGTTTTTCTGATACAAATACCCTTCAGATCCATTAAGTTCAATTATAAAGAATATTGATGACCTAGGTCAGGGATGGGCAAACTGTGGCTCTCCAGCCGTTGCAAAACTACAACTCCCAGCATGCCCAGTCTGGCTACAGCTATCAGCCTACAGCAGGGCATGTTGGGAGTTGTAGTTTTACAACAGCTGAAGAGACGCAGTTTGCCCATCCCTGACCTAGGTCATCAAAATAAGATCCAAATAAGATTGCTGACACTGCCCCCTCCGTTCAGCTGTTTAAAGAGGAGGTGGCGCTCACCTTCCTAGGCCGGCGATGTCATGTTCAGTGGTTAGATGGCCTAAGTGCAGCTCAGTCCTTTTGAGGTGAATGGGCCTAGGCTGCAATACCAAGCACCGCCACTATACAATGTATGGTAACGTAAAGCTCACTGGAGTGATGAGACCTCTTCAAACTGCTGATCAGCAGACTCCCATTCATCTGATGTTAATGACATAGGCCATTAATATCGAACTCCTGGATAACCCCTTTAACTCACTAAGAATCAAGATGAGGATTGCTACATCTGTACAGGTGAATTGTATATGAGATGAATGGATGGATAGATGACAAATAATTAGATAGATAGACCAATAGATAGCATACAAAACAAGGTCAGCACAGTAAAAGACAACAAGAAAAATAGTATGGTAGGGTGCCAGCGTCTGTGGGGGCGATCCACCCATCTTACTTACAAAAATGATAAACTCCACGGCACATCCCAAAGTAGCAAAAGTAACAATAATTTATTCACCAGACATACAGTGTTAGGATGAAACGTTGCAGTTGCTGTAAATAAAGCCGGTCCACACCCCCTAACCTGATTTTGGAGGGATACCTTATTTGTTACTCGTTTGTTTATCTATCTATCTATCTAACTATCTATCTATCTATTGGTCTACAAAAATGATAAACTCCACGGCACACCCAGAAGTAGCAAAAGTAACAAAAATGTATTCACCAGACATACAGCAACTTCTCAATCCACTCAGTGGGATCTTTCTCAAGCAAATAGTGATGACAAAATGGTGCTCACATATAGGGGCATACATACACACCCACAACCTTTGTTGATTGATTGATTTGTGGGTGTGTATGTATGCCCCTATATGTGAGCACCATTTTGTCATCACTATTTGCTTGAGAAAGATCCCACTGAGTGGATTGAGAAGTTGCTGTATGTCTGGTGAATACATTTTTGTTACTTTTGCTACTTCTGGGTGTGCCGTGGAGTTTATCATTTTTGTAGACCGATAGATAGATAGATAGTTAGATAGATAGATAGATAGATAGAGAGATAGATAGATAGATAGATAGATAGATAGATAAACAAACGAGTAACAAATAAGGTATCCCTCCAAAATCAGGTTAGGGGGTGTGGACCCGCTTTATTTACAGCAACTGCAACGTTTCATCCTAACACAGTGAGGCCTTTCTCAAGGCTTGAGAAAAGCCTCAAGTGTTGGGCTGAAATGGTGCATACAGAGTGAATAAAGTGGGTCTACCACCCTTTCACCTGAGATTGGAGGGATACCTTATTTGTTACTTGTATACCTTTCGACCTAAAACCCACCATCTTGGATTGAACCCACAGCTATCTGGACTGAGAAGTGCTGCTATTATTTTTATTCTGGATAGAGATAGATAGATAGATAGATAGATAGATAGATAGATAGATAATTGACATGAGATAGATAGATAGATAGATAGATAGATAGATAGATAGATAGATAGATAGATATGAGATAGATAGATATGAGATAGATAGATATGAGAGAGAGATATAGTAGATAGATAGATAGATAGATAGATAGATAGTAGATATGAGATAGATAGATAGATAGATAGATAGATAGATAGATATGAGAGAGATAGATAGATAGATAGATAGATAGATATTAGTGAGGCAGACAGAAATTTCCATCTTCTACATCTGATTTGGCAAGAACTTTGCATACTCTAATTAGAGTTTCCTTTTCTCCTCCCTTATAATCTGCAGGCTGAGAAGCTTCAATTACATTAATACAGATGGATCCCTTATGGGCGATTATTTTATTAGCCTATGACTAAGAAACAAGTGATTTGCTGCCATTTACACGGCTTCACTCTATTTCCAGACGGCATTAATCATTACAAAAACACATATTTCTGAAGTCAGGATAAGGATAAATTCTATCATGTCTATCATTAGCTTTGGTACTCCTCTATATCTCATTTATTAATGTGTTGGGGCAGTGCTGCTGTTAATATACCAAAAGTGTAACCAAAGAGTCTACTAAAAATAATTGCTTCCTTTTCCAATCTCACATTCCAGGCGAGCAAAACTGCAAGCTTGCACATCAGAGAGACACAACACCGTGTGCTGGTAGCATTGCTTAATTCAAGCAGATTGACAGATCTGTAGTGAGGCCTGTACACACTGGCTAGCAGGGTTACATTGCGCTTCCTCACCCACTGCTAATAGTGGGTTACCCCAGGACAAGTCCTGAAAAAACTGGGGTGGAATTTCATTGCTTTAATGGAAAATGTGATGGGATCTTCTCATATAAACTATGGTATTTTCAGTCCTACAAGTGACTTCAGATAAAACATCTGTAGCTCACGCCTTTCATGTCATTACCTTCAGTGGTGTAAGATGGGGGGGATGGAGGGGCAGTTGCCACGGGTGCCATTCGCCCGGTGGACCTGTATGTCAGGGGGCTGCTTAACAAGATTAAACATTGACTGCACTGATAATGCAAACCCTGCAGTTCGGATGCTTAGAAAGCTAAAACACTTGTAATGACATCATCACAGGTCCTGAACCATCTAAGAGTAACGGAACTGCACCGACAATGGTATAGTTCTGAGGTTGGGACAGTGCAGGAGTTGTGATGACATCATTAAAGGTCCTTCACCCGCTTATTTATATAGAATAACTGCAGGAGAAGCTCTCTTCCCCCAACGCTAGCCTCCCTGCCCCTGTCCTGCAAGTCCCCAATAGAAGTCAGACGTTTTAAACGGAGGCAATGCTTCTGCCAGTGGGGGAGGGTGCTGTTTTGTAATCCCAGTCCGGCCCTGACTGTATTGCAGGCAGTGCACTGTGTGCATCCCACTATCGTCATTCACCGAATGAGTCACTGAATGTCGATCGCGGGATGCCTGCGACAAAGTGCATGACATTCATCTAGACCTAGTCGCATGTTGTGCACTGTGTGAAGACTCATCCAGGCCTACGAGAATGTCAGGCGCGCATGCAGTGAGTCATTAGAGCACATGCTCCTGTCATAGGCTGCACACTGTTCCAGTCCACAGTATCGGAGCATTGCTAGTGGCCCTGTAGAGAAGTATTTGAGTATTTGTTTCGGGGGAATTTTTGTGAGTGGAGTGTGTGTTCTTTACGTTTCGGGAATAAGGGCTAAATACAGATTGGGACTAGCCTCATAATGGAGGATTATTACTATGGGGACTTAAAGTGGTGTCTGCACCGCAGGCCCATGCGAATTTTGCTAGTACTACTCAGAGTAGTGCTAGTAAAATTCCCATCAACCTGCTGTGCAAGCTCCATTTAGGACTCCACAGTAAAAATCCTCCTTATTAGCTTCACGTATGGAGCTTGGTGCAGGCGACATACATGTACAGGTGAGCGACAACCGAGAACCCAGAGGGGAAGACAGAAGCGGTTTATTACCACTTCTGCCTTCTCCTTTGCTCGGTGTATAGAGCTCAATGAACATTATGCAGTTAAACTCAGGGGCAGAGCTGCTGGCTCTTTGCAGACCCTGATGAGCTCTGCCTGTGCACAGAAGCGCATGTTCACAGCATAGGGAGCACTATAGTTGGCTTGCCCAAGGCACTGGCCACCCACCCTACACCACTGATTAGCCATACATGTTATAAAATCAGGGCAGCAAAAAGATGGTACGGTACACACAGACATTTCCCAGTATTCTTCAGGCCACTATGGTCGCTTACAAACGTCTTGGTGCAGAAATATATTTGAACATCATGAAGAAATATTTGTAAGAATTTAGACAGGATTACAAAGTACCTAAGGCCAGCCCTAGGGGAGTAACCTATGAATATATTAACCAATATACCGTATATACATAGGAAAATGATGTGTATTTACATTTTGATTATGCTGGTTAGCCTCGGGCCTGGGAGTCAGACCCTGACTGCCAATGTAAAGTCAGGTAAGTACAACACTAGGTAAAAATACAGTGGAGCAGATTTACTAATTATGCAGCAGAAATAAACCTAGACCGGCTGTCTAGACCTGCACCAGATTTATCACAGGGGCTCAGGGTGGAAGTTAAATGTGGGACAAGGAGAGACACTGTTCTGTGACTCCACACTATTTGTGGCAGAATTTCCACATCCCCTCATATCCCTTGGTCAAACTTCTTAGGTCTCATGCACACGAACATATGTATTTTATGGTCCGCAAAAAATGGAACTGCAAAAAATACAATGGATGACATCCGTGTGTATTCCGTATTTTGCGGAATGTGACAGCTGGCCCCTAATAGAACAGTCCTCTCCTTGTCCGTAATTCGGACAATAATAGGACATGTTCTATTTTTTTGCAGAACAGACATACGGACACAGAATGCACACAGAGCAACAGAACGGACACAGAAAAGAAATATGTTTGTATGTATGAGCCTTTACACATATGTCTTTTTCCATGTAACTTTGTGCCTAATTTTTTGTGCAATTTGGGTGCAAAATGTTGGATCCTTGTCTGCTGAGCCACATCCCATCCCTGCTAAGCACAACCTGGTGCAGTGGATTTTTCTAAGGCTACATGCTCACGACAGTTGTTTTCTGCTGTCCGCAAATCGCGGATCCGTCTTCCTTTTTTTTTCACATCCACATCCGTTCCATGTGTCCGCAAATTTTGTAGGTTGTGTTTCCGTGTGTCTTCCGTTTTTTTAAAGTACCTGTACAAGTGCCCTGGTTTCCAAGCAACCATCCGTCAAAAAAAAGAATGCGGATGACAAATGGATGGATTCCGTTGGTCATCCGCATTTTTTGCGGACCCATTGAGTTCTATGGGTCCGCAAACCGTTTTTTGCGGACAAGAATAGGACATGCCATATTTTTTTTGCGGACATGAAATGCGGACAGCGGACAGGCAACGGAAGAGGCATCCGCATTTTTAACGGATCCATAGAAATGAATGAGAAACCATCGGACTCGCAAAAAAAACGGAACGGAGGCCGCAAAAAACCACTGCCGTGTGCATGTAGGCTAAAACAAACACATGAAAGTTTGCCAAGAATGCACCAAATTGTAGCACATTTAGAGACAAATCTTAAAAGCACTTAAATGAAGCACTTTACATTTACTAACATACAACGGTTCCTGAACTACTGTGGATGATAAAAATAAGAAGAATATAAGAAGAATATAACACTACTAGCACGAAACATACACAGAATTGAGAACTGAACAAAGAATGAGAGAAACATACTGTATTTTATTTGAATACTAGCAGAAAGACTTGGCTTCGCCCGGGTATATTTCATCTATTTCATTTCATGTCTGTGTGTGTCGTTAAAAGATAGACAGTATCCACTATAACAATAACATCTACAGTACCCCTTTAACAGTGACCTCCACAGCGGCCTGCCCCCTTAACAGTAACATCCACAGCGCCCTCCCCATTAACAGTGACCTCCACAGCGGCCGCCCCTTTATTAGTAACCTCCACAGTACCCCGTCTCGTTAACAGTGATTTCCACAATAACCCGCCCCCTTAAAAATGACCTCCACAGAGCTCCGTTCCCTTAAAATGTGACGTCCACAACACCCTCTCCCTTAACAGTGACCTCCACAACACCTCGCCCCCTTAACAATGGCCTCTACAGTAATCTGCCCCTTAACACTGACCTTCATAGCGGACCGCCCCCTTAACTGTGACCTCCACAGCAGCCTGCCCCTAGGGTGGCCAGAGGTTCGGATTTAGGCCGAACAGTCCGGCCTTCAGACTCCCTGTTCTCCGTCCAATGCAGAGCCTGGACGGATACAGGGATGTCCTTTTGAACAGCTCACTCTTAGACAGCAGCACTGTGCTATCGGAGCGTGAGCTGCAGGGAGAAAGTCACCCTCCCTCCCACCCCTGCAGCTGACAGAAGTTGATTTTAACCTTCATTTTTTCAATCTCTGTCAGCTGCAGAGTGGGAGGAGGCGTGTCCTAACCAGATCGGGGCATGGCTTAGCAGGACCTGGGGGCAAGGTTTTTAAGTCCATCTTTTGACAGTGGCCTGAATAGCCACCCTACCTGCCCCCTGAACTATGACCTCCACAGCGCTCCCCTCCCTTAACAGTGTCATCCACAGCGCCATGCCCCTTTAAAGCTGACCTACAGCTGTGAAGAAAAATGGTTGGATTGTTATGGAAACCTGGTGTAAAACTGTGGGTATGTAGAGACTAAGGGCCTGTGAGCTTCTATTAGCTGATAAGGGTCATGTGACCAGGCCTCTATTGGCTAATGCATTTTTTGGGAATATCTCAGGAATGGTACGGGAGCTGAGACCCGGTCTAAAACATTCCCGGACACCTGATGTACCTGTGTGCCAAATTTCGTGATTGTAAATGCAATGGTGCAGATTCCTACACATACACACATACACTCAGCTTTAAATATTAGATGGGGGAAACCAATAACCAATTTTGAAAATACACATAGAAGTGCAAGACTAAACCTGTGGTGTTACTATAGGGAGTGCAGAGGCTGTATCCAGAACCCGGAGCCTAAGGGAGGCCACAAGATCTCTGGTCTCTTTATATGGGGAACAGAAATCTTGTGGACCCCTCTGGCTCCAAGGAATGGGGACGACGACACATCAGCATCTACCAGATCCCATCATTCTGTATTCCTGTGCATATGTTTGCATATATTCCGTATATCACTGAATAACATATAAGGGATTTATGTAGCTTTCTAAGGGCTCACGCACACGAATATGTCCCGGCCAGGCCCGTATTGTGGCCCACAAACAGCGGGTCTGCAATATACGGGCACCGGCTGTTTGTGCGCCTCATCAGTGATGCAGTGACCCATTCACACATGCGGTGCGAAACCTAGGCACAGAACCCCACGGAAGCACTACACTGCATGTTCTATTTTTTTGCAGTGCGGACGGATCACGGACCAATTCTAATTGAATGGGTTTGCACCCATCTGCAGCAGCCACGCGGATTGTGCCCGTGCATTGGGGACAGCAATTTGCGGTCATCCAATGCATGGAACGAGCAGCATGCGTTTGTGTGCATGAGCCCTAATACTAATGACCAATCCCCAGGACACATTATTGGTGAAGGTTCAAATCTTGGCACCCCCACTAACCAGCTGTTTAAAGTGGCTGCAGCGCTTGCGCAGCGGCTGCTTGAATATTTACATCACTCTGCATGATGTTCATACTCCTCGCACCATATTTTTCGCAGCATTTGTTCTGAGTATTGTTCTATTCACTAGAAATCTGGATAACCTCTTTAATTGTGGTTTCCAAAATCACAGCATCATGGCCAACAAATAATACATTTATCCAGATGCTGTTCTTATAGTCTTTGTGGGTAGAAACAGATCGTTTTCATCACTTATAAAATAAGAACCTTAACTGTTTGGTACAGAATGTCCTAATCACAAGTTGCAGAGTTAATCTCCATATAACTATAGTATCTTTATAGTGAAAGAATAACCGCAGCCACTACCAGATGTTACCAGACACTCAGGATCCTCTTCCTGCATTGTACAGCAGAGTGCAATCCATGCGCAGCAACTTAACAGCAGTCATTATACTCTGTTAATATTTTCTCTTTGAGGAAAGCAAAAGGGCAGATACTAAATGTGTATATTTCCATGACTTCCTCCTTCAGCCGTCCAGATGTTACTGATCTATATACTGTATGACATATTCCCCTGAGTCATAGCCCCCGACCCAGATGGTTGTCTTACTAATTGGCTTTGATGTCATTCATTCTTATGTCAATGGGATTTGGTAAATCTAATCTTAGTAAATACAAGAGCTGGCTTGTGACCCACCACAGACCAGGAAGTAGAGACCAGCGGGGACCTGGTGAGAGTCAAAACACGAAAGGAAGGGGACTGGTGAGGGACAGTACATGCATATGACAGTTGTTTTTCTCTGCTTCCGTTTCAGTTTTTTTTGCGGATAGGATAGGAACTAGAGATGAGCGAACTTTAAAAAAAAGTTCGGCGTTCAGGTTGTGGTAATCGCCGCATCCCGTTATGGATTCCACTATCGCGGCATATGGAATTCATAAGGGGCGGCTTCCACGAACCCGAACTGTTGAACAGCCGAAGGACCTGGGGTGACGTCACCATCATGTGATCAGTGCAGGGGGCGTGGCTCAGCACTGGATTTGATCCCATGCTGAGCCACTCCCCCTGCACTGATCACATGATGGTGACGTCACCCCAGGTCCTTCGGCTGTTCAACAGTTCGGGTTCGTGGAAGCCGCCCCTTATGGATTCCATATGCAGCGATAGTCCGCGGTAGTGGAATCCATAACGGGATGCGGCGATTACCACAACCCGAACGCCAAACGCCAAACTTTTTTTTAAAGTTCGCTCATCTCTAATAGGAACCCATTCATTTCAATGGGTCAGCAAAAAAATGCTGACAATTCATCGTTTTGTGTTCCGCGTCCGTTGTCCGTGTTTACCTTCTGCAAAAAAAGTAGTGCATGTCCTACTTTTTTCTCATTTGCGGACGAGGATTGGCGACACAAGACGCTTACTCTCTTCTTGGCACCAGATATACAACTCCCACCCAGAGCCATATTATGGTTTTCAAAAGCGGCAGTAGGGTAGATCTCAATCAAATGCCGCAGAAAAAAGCCAGCCCAAAGACACACAACCTCACAGAGTCCACAGCTTCTCAGTCTACTCCCTAGACGCCCACTTAAAGAATCTAACTTTACATTGCCATAAAAAACTGCAAAACATACATTTAAAGTTCTCTAGATTTTATTAGGTTCGGCTTAATTAACAAAGTATAAGATGTGCCCTCTTTTCCTAACTTACTGTAAAATGAAACTTGGCCCTGGGGAGCTGATCTAAGGAACCAGCACATCCGAGGAGGATTTCTTCTCTATTTATGCTTCCTTCACATTTCCTGACCAGACTGCTTGTCTGTATAGACATATGTACAATATGTGACTAGAAAGCAGTAAGCATATCCTAACAAAAGTGTGTCTACGAAAGAGTAAGGAGAGAGAGCAAATACAAAAATGTTGTTACCAGAAACCCTTGAATCCATCAAAGTAAAATCTTATGGGGAATAGATGTACGTTCTTTGATCAGGATGTTGAGAAAAGACTGTTTAAAGGGGTTTTCAGTGACTTTCAGTGACTCCTCAGGATAGATCATCAGTATCTGATCATGGGGATCCAATTCCCAGGACCCCTGCCAATTAGATGTTTGAGAAGGCAACGTATAGCAGCTGTGCTTCACTTGAATGGGGCTGAGCTTAGCCTAGGTGCTGTGACCGATAAATGTGACATCACTGGCTTAGGAAAAACGGAGAGAAGGCTGCGGCACTACTGCCAGTGCCTTCTCAAACAGCTGATCGGCGGGGGTTCCGGGAGTTGGACACGCTGTGTGTCTTGATAAGATATTGGGTGTCCCAGTCAAATACTATAGGATAGGTCATCACTATTAGGCTACATGCACACGACCGTTTTTTTATGCTGTCCGCAAAACTGGGTTCCGTTGTTCCGTGATCCGTGTCCGTTTTTGCTTCCGTTGTGTTTCCGTGTGTCTTCCGTTTTTTTAGCGGACATGACCCAAAAGATTTTACCAAAAGACAGGCTGACAATTTTTCCCAAGTGCCTGCCAAGGGATCCGCAAAAAAAACGGACACGGAACGCGGATGACACACGGATGGCCATCCGCATTTTTCACGGACCCATTGACTTGAATGGGTCCGTGAACCGTTTTTCACGGACAAGAATAGGACAGGTTATATTTTTTTGACGGACTGGAATCACGGACCACGGACGCGGAGGACAAACGGTGCATTTGCCGAGGTTTCCACGGACCCATTGAAAACCAATGGGTCCGCAGAAAATCACGAAAAACGGAGCAACGGACACGGAATCAAACAACGGTCGTGTGCATGAGGCCTTAGAGTGTTGAAAAACCACTTCAAACTAATTATGGGACTATCATCCAATTTTTCCAGGATTTTAAGGGAATCTGTCACCACGGTTCTGCACCATTATCTGTAGTAATACATGAGTAGTAGTTTTAATAGATTTTATTATTGAAATTTTAAACAGGACAATTATTAACCAATAAAAAGTTAGGAACTGAAAAAGAACAACAACCATTTAAGGTAAGTAGATGTCCTTGAGCGCTAGCAAAAGTGCCTGTGGGTATAGTACACGCAGCATCCAATAACAGAACAAATGTAGGCATTGGGGTGGCATATCTGCTAGACAACCATGGAATCCAGTAACTCTCCTGGACTGCAAGGAAAGTGCAAAAAAACATCTTGAAATGCATATGAAAGTCAACCAGTTGCACAACATAAGTGCTTTCAATGAACTTTTCCTGGTATAATGCTCCTCAATGTAAAGCAATTTCTGAGGAGAGGATGGGAACCTCCGTTCAGTGGCTTGTTCAGCTAAATTGGCTAAATAGTAGTTCTAAAGGTCAAGTACACCCAGGCCCCCCAATGTAATAGAGGAATGCAAAGCTTTAGGACAGGTATTTCCCCAGATAAAGCCTAGCATGTCAAACTGAAGCTGTGCAACTAGCTGTTTGGGAAGTTTAAGAGGTTGCGTTGATTCAAGCAATCAAGGATAGTTGTACAGAGGATAATCTGGCATATTTGTGTTTCAGGACTCAGCAACTAAAGCTCTGAAATTTAGCACCACAAAATCACTAATGGCATGAGACAGTTCTATGCTCAAATAGACCTCCAATAGAGCTAGTGGCCCACTGGAACTGATACCTGTACTGTATATGCCCCCCCCCCAACACATAAAAAGACAGAACGCTAGTCTTGGTAGCATTTAGTTCGCAGTAAAAATATTGGGAGTACTGATCCAATAATCCAGTAGCTGCCTCCAAAGACACTAGAAGGTTAGTGAAAACCAAGATGACACCATCAGCATATGATCCGATGATGTGGTATTGATCACCAACTTTGATTCCAGTCACTTCAGGACAGATTTGTATAAGCTCCGCAAGAGGTTCCATAACCATAGTAAAGATCAGAGAAGACAACGGGCATCCCTGAAGTGTTCCATTGGTAATTTGGAATGTGTTGGAAAAGTGGCCAGAAGCCAACACCTTAGCAGATGGGTTAGAATATAGACCCATAAAAGCCGGCCATTGGAACCTAAATGTATGCAGCACCTGGTCCAGGAACCCCAAAAGCACCCTGTCAAATGCTTTTTCAGCGTCTAAAGAGACGACCGTTCGGGATCGATCTACAATTTGTATAAGATTGATCATGCGCCTGGTACCGTCTCTGCAGTGTCTGCCTGGCACAAATCATACCTGATCAGCAGCTATTAAGGGGAGTAGAAATGTGCTGATGCGTGTTGCCAAAATTTTGCCAAAAAGATTAAGATCCGCATTCAGTAGTGAGATAGGACTAAAGTTTGCTGGGAACGTGAGAGACTTTCTCGGTTTGGGCATTGTGATAATAGTTGCCATTAACATGCCTGGGGGAATGTATCCCGTGGACATGAAGCTGTTAAACAATTTGCCCATAAAGGGGAGGAGATGTGAATGAAATGCTTTATAATATTCAGAGGCAAAGGCGTCAGGCCCTAGAGCTGAGGTGGATTTAAGTAAGCGCAAAATCTCCTCGTCAGTTATAGGTGAGTTTAAAGACTGAGGGGGAGTGAGGGCAAGGAAAGTGATGACAAAAAGGAAGCTATACAAGCTGGGGAAGGTTGAGGGTGGTCTCATCCAGTTGTAGGTTATATAGGGAAGTATAAAATGAGGCAAAAGTATTTGCAAATTCTTGCGGATGGGTAACAGGGAGTTTTAATCTTTCTTTTTTAGATTCCGCATTTTACGCTTCAGTTGGTGGGCTAGCAACGCACCTACTCTTTCACCCCTATGTTAAAAGTTGGTTTTCATGGTCTCAACACCTGCTCATGATGGTATAGGAGAAGAGATCGCAGGTGCGAGTGTAGAGTCTGCACCTCGCCGAACAAGGTAGGGGATGGATCAGTCTTATGCTGTCTGTTCAGTGGTTTTTGGAAAGCGTCTTGAAGTTGCTGTTCTCTACATTGTTTGAGACGAGTGTCAGACTGTGGAAGGATCCCTCTCATGTACGCTTTATGTGTGAGCTATAAAGAATTAATGGATTAATGGGTGTCATTAGTATAAAAAGAACTCCTCTAAATGAGCATGGTAGTCATTCACCCTTCCAGCACACTTGAGAAGATAAGAGTCTAACCGCCACTGTGGGGGTGGGTGATGCCATTATCTATTACGATGCCGACAGGCGCATGATCAGGCCAAGTAGCATATCCAATGTCCAACCTGACAACTTTATGTATTTATGGGGTCATGGATCAAACTGGTGTAAAGTAGCACTGGCTTAGTTGCCCATATCAACCAATCAGATTCCACCTTTCATTTTCAAAAGGAGCTCTGAAAAAGGAAAGGAGGAATCTGATTGGTTGCTATGGGCAACTAAGCCAGTTCTACTTTACACCAGTTTGATAAATGACCCAGAAGTATTCTAGTAACCAAAAAATAGTCTATATGGGATTTATATAAATGCAATAGTGAAATAAAAGTAAAATCTCGCTCATCGGCATGCTGGTATCTCCAAATATCATAAGGGATGTCTCTAAGAACGTCCCGCAGATCCGCACAATGACCGCCTGTCACAGTGCAGTGATCAAGATCTGCATTCATGAGGATGTTAAAATCACCGCCAATAACCACTGCACCTTTCGTCTCACATTGTATCTTTTTGAAAAGTATGTTAAAAACGCTACCTGGTGGACGTTGGGTGCATACACAGAAACAATAGTATATTGTACACCATCAAGCAAGCAAAGGAGAATAACATATCTCCCTGCTGAGTCTGTTATACACTTATGTCTGGTAAATGCCACACAGGAGCAGATGCACATAATACCCTCGCCTTCCATCGCTTAACTGCAGGTGAATGGAAAATATGAGGGAACCGTCGGTGGCTACACCTGTGCAAGTCTGGCTCTAACAAATGTAATTCCTCTATCAAGGCAATATAACATGTAGACGTAAAGGAGTTTTTCAGGAGTTTCCAGAGGATAGGTAATCGGTATCTGATTGGTGGACGTCCGACACCCAGGACCCCCGCCCATCAGCTCTCTGAGAAGGCTCTCTTAGTAGCAAGTAACAGTAACAAACAAGTAAGTAGTAACAAAGGTTACATGCAAAAAGGCAGCTGCCTTCTCAAAAACAGCTGATCCGCAGGGTTCTGGGATAGCGGACCCCCACCGATCAGACACTGATGACCTATCCAGAGAATGTCAGACCACTGTTGGTAAACCTCTGACATTAAGAGAATAGACATTTACCCCAATAATACAAGAAAATAAAGAAAATACAAAATATAGCAATATAGGTCATAACATACATAGAAGATACCGACACTTTACGACATGTTACGTGTTTCCCAGCATGAATCTTCAAGGACCAAAAAAAAAGTAAGAAAACAAAAAGAAAAGAAGAATAATAGCAAAAACAAACATGGCAGTAGGCCAAGACATGTCTGGTTTGAGTTAACTGCCCAAAGCCTCATTCACACGTCAGTGTTTTGGTCAGTGATTTTCATCAGTTATTATGAGCCATAACCAGGATTGAAGCCTCCACAGACATAAGGGAAATATCTGCACCTGTTCTGTGTTTAGGGCCGTACCTGGTTTTGGCTCAAAATCACTGATGGAAATCACTGACCGAACACTGACATGTGAATGAGGCATAAGGTCGTTTCAGCAGAAAAAGGAGAACAGCAATGGATCCTTGCAGATGAAAGTCACTTACACGGCTTGACCACGAAACACCCAGATAACCTTCTCAGGCAACGTCCCAGTCAGATGATATCTTATCCGGTCTGGCAGACACTTCTTTAAGAGACTGTGTTAAGGCCCCATTTGTGCAGCCTATGAGCCACTGCTTGGGGCGTGCGATGGACATGTTGAGCCGCGTTGTTAACAATCAAAAGCTTAACTAGGAAACCGCAGGGGTGTTTAATGTGATGCTCCCTCAACACCTTGTTAAGTGGGGCATATCTGGGGCACCTTTGGCCAGAGTGGCCACAGAGAGATCAAGGAATACTGAGATTCCTTGAAAAACATCCTCGGGTGTAGGATTTTGCCTCAGGGCCCATAGAAACAGCTCTCTGACCTGATAAAATGGATCCACGGCACAACATCACGTGGGAGTGAAGAATCCAAACCCTTTGGCTTTAAAATCCGATTAATGCGACCTATAAGTAAATCCATGGTATTGCTGCTTTAAGAAGGCCCTTAAGAAGAGATTCCAAAGTTTCTGCTTCCACTGACTCTGGGATACCCCAAAGGCGCACAATTTTTCAGTGGTGGCGATCCTCCATGTCTTGCACTTTTGCTGTGAGTTTAGCCAGGTCATCCTCCACAGCATCATGGGCATCAATGAGGGCATTGTAGGAGGCAGCAAATTCCGCCATCTTGCCCTCCAGGTATGATGTGTGTTCCCCAAGGCTCTGTAGTTCTCGGTTGAATTCTTTCAGTAGGTCCAGCATGTCTTCTTTAAGGTAAGAGTGCAGGGTATCCAACATGAAGCGCATGACTCCCTCAGTGACAGGGTGAGAGGGCTGCCCGGTGTAGTCTGCCGCTGCCGCTCTAGGGAAGAGCCAGGCGATGAAGAGGGGGAGGCAGAAATAGAGTGCGCAGGCAGAGAAGTTCTGACTAGGCCTAAGTCCGCCTATGCCCGGCTTGCCAAAAAAAACTGTTTGTTTCATCGGAGCTGGTCTTTTTTTAATTCTCCCCCTCTTACAGCCAGGTAGTTGGTTCTCTGTGCTCATTTTATTGTTTCTGATAGAGCCGTTGTGAGCCGCTTTCACGTGCAGGGGATCAGAGTGAGCGGATCAAGTGACTAGCGCCATCTGCATGCAGGCCATGCCCCCCCGTAATACATGGGTAGTATTGAAAATAAGGAGTCTAGATTGCCATTTTTATTTTTCTTACTGCCCCCACTGTCAGCACTCAAAGCTGCCTATGAGTCCAGATTGCTGTGCTGAGCTAAGATAAGTTAAACACGGACTGTGAGGGAAAGGGAGACAGTAGCAACATTAAAAAATATTAATGTGGACCCCTTATCTGCAGTGCTATTTGTGTATTACTAAAGATAATAGTCTAAGATCATGGTGATAGACTCCCTTTAAATCTGTGCCTAGTTATGCAATGATACATACCCTGGTCTGAACACTGCCTTGCACAATGGATTTTATGAAAGAAGGTTGGCAACTTTTGTGGTTGCTGTAAGCCAAATTGAGTAGCTTATACTCAAAAACATATAATCAATTTGAAGTCCACCCAGAAGCTGCAGCACGCGTCCACAAGTAGATTAGCCACACTGAATAGGGAAAATCTGTGTTTGGATCTGCAGAAGGACTAACTCCAAATCTGCAGCCAAGATCCAAGGGTCAGCCTCAAACTGTGCTGACGATTCCATGGCAGATTTTTCATGACATGTATTTAGCTGTGTTAACATGGCCTAAGTTGGCACGCTAGCCGCAAAACCTGCGTATGTTACATGCACATTTACCTTTGGATTATGCTGTGGATTCACCACAAATTTCACAATGAGAGAATTAAATCTGTATAAAAATCTGCTGCACTTCCACAACAGGATGAGTATGCTGCAGATTAAAAAATTATCCACAGCATGCATTACTGTCCATGGGGATTTCTTTTTCAGTACATGAGGATGCTGCTTTTAAATGTCTGAGGATTTGTGATGTAGAATCTGCACCACAAATCCACAGCAAATTTGTCACATCTGAACTTAAGTAAGGCTACTTTCACATTAGCGTTTTTTTGTGGATCCGTCATGGATCTGCAAAAACGATTCCGTTACAATAATACAACCACATGCATCTGTCATGAACAGATCCGGTTGTATTATGTCTTCTATAGCCATGACAGATCCGCCATGAACAACATTGAAAGTCAATGGGGGACGGATCCGTTTTCTATTGTGCCAGACTGTGTAACAGATCCGTCCTGGCACACAATGTAAGTCAATGGGGAAGGATCCGTTTGGCTCCGCTTTGTCAGTCGGACAGCAAAACGCTGCAGGCAGCTTTTTTGTGTCCGCCTTCAGAGCTGAATGGTGACTGAACGGAGGCAAACTGATGTCTTCTGAGCGGATCCTTTCCCATTCAGAATGCATTGGGGCAACACTGATGCGTTTTGGACCGCTTCTGAGAGCCCGTGACGGATCTCACAAACGGAAAGCCAAAGCGCTAGTGTGAAAGTAGCCTAACAGTGCCAATCATCAAACAATTCCTTCTTACATAATTTATTAACCGTGCTATACAATGTCTAAATAAAACTGCTACACAATTAAAGGGGGTTTCCAGGCTCCTGATATACAGTAGATGATCTGTTCACAGGATAGGTCATTAACGGAGTTAACCAATGTCTGAAACATGCTATGATCAGTGAGGGTCCAATAACCAGCAGGCCTCTGGCTGTGGGGTGCAGGGTATCGGACCTTCACCCATCAGATATTAATGACCTATACTGAGGATAGGTCATCCATATCAGAAACCTGAAAAACCCTTTTATTATTAAGATTCTGCTGGTCACAACATAATGTGTCAGGTCATGTGAGGTACCCCTTACAGTAGGAATGGCTGATGCACCCCTAAGGATGGATCTGCATATAAGAAAATCTCTGTCTCTATCATTTTTAAAAAAAGAACAGAACAACTAGTGGACTTCCGATATTATGATTGTTTAAAGTTTACAAATACCCAGAGACGCCTCAAGTGTTCTTCTTAGCCTCATTATACTATTATTCAAGTACATGTACTTGAACTTTGACAAAATCCAAGAAATACGACATCATTTGCCTCCTGTCTTAGGGTACTTTCACAATATTCGGCTCATACGGTGCAAATATGTTTTTAGTCCACTAAAATGTTTACCCAACATCTGAATTACGAGTGAAGAATAGTTAGAGACCTTTATACCTATTGCTGCATTTTATTAGACAGCAATTCACTGAAATGTTACGTTCCTGGAACCCAGAGGAATCCTACGTTTTTTAGACCAACTTTAATCTTAGGACATTAGTAATTTTATTGAACTCTAGTGACTGACAAGATGCTTCAGGTACAGAATGATTTATAGACAATCTGATGACCCCTGCAGGAACAGCTTCCCTTGTGCGAGGCGATATCACTCCCTACACATGTAGGAACCTATTTGGATTATGAAGGCCTGGGGCACTGAAGAGGAATCTCTTTTATGTCTTTGTCGTTACCCAGTGAGATAGATCACACAGAATTTATTTTGGCTCTGAACACAATTTTTGTCATCCTCAGGAAGATATCCCACTCACGGACGTTCTCCTTATATAAAATGAACATTTCGCTGTGGCTAATGTGTAGAGTAGATGGTGTATCTTTCTGAAGTACAAATCTGAGCTACCTCTACAGGAAGAAGGTTACTCTGAGGATAATTTCTTAATCTTACATTTCCTTTGTAGGGCCAGGTGTAATGTATCTTACAAAATCAATTTCATAAATTCCATTTCTGGGCTAGGTGCATAATTTTAGGATAATTCATTTTAGTTACTTGTTAATGTCAAAGGAAATTTATACAAAGTTGGAATATTTGAGGCATGCATAGATCATCAATCAAAGTTTGAGGGTTTTTAGTCTAGAAACATGGGAAAAGGGTATGCAAATAATATGTTACTCTGCCTCTAATGCCACCCGATGTAAGGTAGCTGTCCTATAAGTCAATTTTAAAAATTGTAAACAGGCCTTCAGACATTTTGAAAGTCCTCTGCGCATGCGCCGGTTACTTCTGCCCGCGCCGCTGGATTTCAAAGTACGGACCAGCGCATGTGCAGAGGACTGTAGTGAAGCCAAAGAGAGGCAGGTCAGCGCAGAATCGTCTTTCCTCCAGCAGGCACGAGATTTGTAAAGGGAGAAGAGGTGGTAATAATAGGAATGGAGGGCGGGCCAGAGGGGTGAAAGAGGTGTGGATTTCTGGGCACATCGGCAGTAACGCCGCCCCTGGGCACCTTCTGAAACTAATTAGCATAAATTGTAAACTTTTTTTTAAAGATCCCGCCGAGGGACTGAACAAATAAAGGTACCATTGGAATTAGGGCACACGAGTCTATAACCTGATCTGCGCGGTCCAAAAGGCTCAGATTGGGTGAAAGACTCCCTTTAAACTAAGTTCATATTGAAACTGGGCACTACTTCGAGCATATATATTTACACAGGTGCCCATATCTGCTACTGATCCCAATTGTAACCAAAAATAAATAAATAAACTGGCATATATATCTTTCTGGCAACCAGTTGTAGTAAAAAGGTATGCCAGCCAAAATTCCATCTTGGACATTGGAGGCTAGGATATACCCCCAATGTCTGAATAGGTGCGGGTCCCAGAAGTAAATACTGCCCTTCATTAATTCCTGTGGGGGCTTTTCATTGGAATGAATGGGAAGCGCACCACGCAAGCGAGACCACTGCTCTATTGACTTTTATGGAGCTTACGGAAATAGCTGAACTTGGCCATTTTCGCCGCGGTACACCCTCTGGCAGTTTGTAGGCTCCATTATAAGTATAGGTTTAGGTCCCTGAGCAATATTCCCCAATAGCCCTTTAACTTCTGTTCACATGTGTGTCAGAGGCTCAGTTGCAGATTCCAACATTTTTTATGGGAAAGACAGCACTGCATGCACAACATAACAAATGTGAAAGACAGATGAATTACAAGGAGGTCATCCAAGTCCAGAATACTGTGAATATTAAAGGGATTGCCCACTTTCTAGCTAACTTGTGACCAATGTGTATGTAAGATGACTAGGCGGCACCTACTCATATGGCCTTCGTCGATATTCTGTTGCATTTATTTCATAAGCCATGTCCCTTTGTTGAGCAAACCTTCTGTGCTGTCCCCATAGAGGTCCTGCTCATAGGATGGCCGCTGAAGGATGGTCAAGTGACCAGGCAAATGACTCAGTCTCCTCCATTCAAACACATTACACCTGCACTAATCCCAACAGTTTGAGTGTAGATGAACGGAGGAGTGATTGTCCTGGTCACATGACCCTCCATCAGCAGCCATTTTATGGACAGGACCTCTGTGAGGACAGCACAAAAGTCTTGGCCAACAAAATGCCATAGAGTCATGTTACTAACACATTGGGGGAGATTTATCAAAACTGGTGTAAATTAAAACCGGCTAAGTTCCCCATAGCAACCAATCCAATTCTACCTTTCATTTTTCAAAGCAGCTCTGAAAAATGTGGGTGGAATCTGATTCTGATTGGTTGCTATGCATAACTAAGATTACTACGCCAGTTTTTGTTTATACCAGTTTTGATAAATCTCCCCTTTTGACTGCAGGATATATTTCGTAATATTTTGCAGTACCTGCAGAAAGCAGTATTTTTAAGAACATTTGCATCTGAAAGTCTGCCAAGGCATTCAACTATTATCTGAGTATGTAAAAAAAAAAATGTAAGACTTAAAGGGGCTTTCTGGGATTATTTAACTGATGAGCTATCCTCTGGATAGGTTATTAGTATCTGATCGGTGGAAGTTCGACACACGAGAACCCCACCAATCAGCTGTTTGAGAAGGCAGCAACATAGAAATTAGGGATTTGTTTTTTTATTCCTCTGCTGAAATTCCATAAAACAGATATAAAAGCAACAATTATCATGTAAAAATATTATTTAACTCATGACCTATCCTCTGGACAGGTCATCAGTATCTGATCGGTGGATAGGTCCGACACACGAGACCCCCACCGATCAGCTGTTTGAGAAGGCTGTGATGCTTGCGGTAGCGCAGCAGCTGATCAGTAGGGTTCCCGGGTGTTGCACCCCCATCGATCAGATATTGATGACCTAACGAAAGGTATATTTCCCCTTGGGGCCAAAGTGAAATGAAGGAACCTATTTTCACTCGCAAATTTTTACAAGGCTATAGGTTTATAAGGATATAGATGAAGGAGTAATGTGTACTCTCAATCTTTCTGGGTTAAGTGTTCTTTTGTCCCCTGGTTACTACAAGTATACAGAGCATGCAGGTAGATATGGTGGAAGAGGAATACACAGCAAATAGTAGTAATACACGTAAAGCAAGTCACAGATGCAGAAGTTATATGAAACTAAAGGCACATATTTATTTGCCCAAAAGTCTATTTTCATATCTTGAGGTCCTGATATATTTTAGAGTATTTATGGCCAAACCTGAAGAACCATCTAATGTGTGTATGAGGACTCCCTAATTTCAACACCCTATCCTTCTGTTGTCCCAGGAGATAAGTCACCATCAGAGGTGTCTGACAGAGGTTTTCTCCTCGCCTCCCTATACATAAATGTGGAAATCGAAAGTGATAGCTGTCAGCTGAGCGCTATTGAGGGTATATAAGCACCTTTAGCATCCATTTCCAGCCTTACATCATCAGTGGAATGTCTTTATTTATGATGACTGAGTAGCACTTTTATTGTACGACAATTCTTTGCGGTTATCCCTTCCTTGTAACCACCAGCTTGAAGAAACTCTGTAATTTACACCTAGGTAATTTTGTAGAACATCTGCACCAATAAAACGAGCTTCCGCCAGGATGAGGTCCTGCACCTTCTACACACATTTATTTCCTTTTACGTGTTATGTTTTCAAAGCCACCAAACAATTTATTCAAAGAAAGTCAGGTTTCAATCTGTAAAAGCTTATATCAGTCATTTTTGGTATTGGTAGGTGTCTAGAATACTGTTCTCTGTAGACCAGATTCAACATACTGTGTAAACTGTATGCAGGGGTGTAGCTTTAGGGCAGGGATGCATAACCTGCGGACCTACAGCTGTTGCAAAACTACAACTCCCACCAACAGCTATTAGGGCATGATGGAAGTTGTAGTTTTGCAACAGCTGGAGGGCCGCAGGTTGAGCATCCCTGCTTTAGGGGATGCACATTCAGGCCCTGGTGCCTTAAAGGATTCAATGCCATATAAAGAAAAAGACATCGGTATTATAAATGGCCCATGGGAGATAGGTATGTGTGTGGGGGGGGGGCTCATTGGGTCACAGAAGCACCCCAATTATACTCAAAATATGACTGTTTGCTAGGAGCTAGATGTATTCTCAACAGTCAACAGCATCCCCCATGCTTTAACCTTTCCCAAACCAAACACAATCAGCACCGAAATCCTCCATGAAAGCTATTGCATTAAAAGCAAAGTAAGAGAGAGCGTGCACGCAGCTCGTGTGTGCAGCTAATGTGACCACTGTGGAGCTTGCAGCTATCGGACCACCTGTGGCACTGGGCAGACAACCCACAAGCAGCAACCTCCCTGTTTCTTATCGCAGAACGCAGCTCCTGTCCACCAACTCAGCCTCCATTACAGAGACATTTCTGTTCAGCTCAGGATCCCATATGGTGGCATTAGTCTCTCCTCCCTAGACTGGGACCAGATGGCATAGAAACTTGTCTGTAACAGTAAACCAGACCGTGCTGAGCTAGTCCACATTATCCAACAACTCTTCTGAGGCAAGCTTTCCTGGCCCATATCGATTATACATCGCAAGACTTGGGTCAAAGAGTTGCCGACGTGGAGGACCAAAATGATGACGTTATCACGACTCTTCCAATTGCATGCAGTAAAAATGAAGCAAACCTGGGAGTAGGTCCAAGAAGCAAACTTCAGCCTAAGGGTGTATTCACATCACTATATGTATTTTGCAGTCTGCAATACATGGATCCGCAAAATATGGATGATGTCCGTGTGATGTCTTTGTTGCATCCGTTTTTTAGCAGACCCATTGACCTCATTGGGTCTGTGGTCCGCATTTGAGCCGAAGAATAGGACATGTTCTGTCTTTTGCACAAGGGACATACAGATGTGGAAAGCACATGGAAGACACCCATATGTAAGCATCCATATGTCCATTCCGCAAAAGATAGAATATGTCCTATACTGGACTAAACTAGTAGAGGTCCTACCTGCTCTCTTTGCCACCTGCCATTCATTTAGTATATTTGCAGATTTTATTTCTCTTTTTTTTTTTTTTTACAGATTTTATTAAGCCCTTTGTATTTTTCAAAGGCTACAGATGACCCCTCAGATTAGTATTTTTAAATACTTTTGTCATTTATTGCACTTTTTAAAGTAGCAATAAGCCATGTGAGGTTTATTTTAGCCATTTATACCTACAGGAATACATTTTGCAGTATATTTACCCAACTTAACTTGGGGAATTTTTTTTTGCCCTCCCAGCCAGAGTTTGTTTTGTACAATTAATTGGAAATATAATTTTATTGTGGTCACTATTACCAAGTGTTTCACGAACAGTGACATCTCCAAAAAGTTCTACACTATTAGAAATTACCAGATCAACAAAGCATCGCCCTAGTGGGAGCTTCTACAAAGTTCCCATAAAGTTAAGGAATTTAATCTCTTTTGCAGTTGTTTTCTACTCGCTTTCTTACACTCTCTATACTTAGAGTGCTTCAAGAGAGCTGTACTCCAGATTTTACAGTAAGCCTCAGGCTTATTTGCCATTCACCACTGGGCAAACCAGAAACGGACATAAGGAAGAACCTTATCTAGACAGAATGCTACAGCCTTAGGCCTCATGCACACGATCGTTGTTTGATTCCGTGTCCGTTGCGCCGTTTTTCGTGATTTTCTGCGGACCCATTGGTTTTCAATGGGTCCGTGGAAAACTTGGCAAATGCACCGTTTGTCCTCCGCGTCCGTGGTCCGTGATTCAAGTCTGTCAAAAAAATATAACCTGTCCTATTCTTGTCCACGAAAAACGGTTCACGGACCCATTCAAGTCAATGGGACCGTGAAAAAATGCGGATGGCCATCCGTGTGTCATCCGCGTTCAGCGCCCGCATTTTTTTGCGGATCCCTTGGCAGGCATTTGGCAAATTGTCAGCCTGTCTTTTGGTAATATCTTTTGGGTCACGTCCGCAAAAAAAAAACGGAAAACACACGGAAACACAACGGAAGAAAAAACGGACACGGAACAACGGAACCCCGTTTTGCGGACCGCTAGTTTCACACTATCTCTAAAATGTTCTGGCAGAGGAACAGCCTTCCTACTGCCAGGCCCCATTGCCAGACGTATGCCAACGTTTTTTGCCTGGCTGAATCCTGCCACTAATGCTGGAAACAGGCCGGATCCCCACTCGGTCCCATTATAGTCAATGGGACGCAGCGGGGATCCAGAACAGCCTGCCAGTACATTTTAATGCTAGTATGCTGGTAGGCCATTACTAGCTGATCATTAACATCCCACACCCCTGCCGATCACTGGAAGTCAGTGCCAGGACTACACAGGGAGCTCACCAGTACAGTGCAGCCCCCATTGAAGTGCTGTGTAGTTCTGGTGATGAAGCTACACCCAAACCGCTAATTGGCAGGGGTGTCAGACCCCATAGATCAGATCAGTGATGGCCACTACTGGACAACCCCTTTAAACTGGGTCAGCAATGTGTCTTGGCCGCTTCATGGCGGATGCAGCTTACATATTGTATTCTATACAGTATGTATCTATATACATAATTTATATACCTAATAACAGTATTCCTAATCAAGGTGTAAAATGGCTTTATTGAGAGTTATTTTCTATTCTATGCTCATATACTGAATAAACTCCATATAACAGACTTGTAGACATATGATAGTTCACACACCCAGCATTATATACAGTCAGTTACTTCTGGGCTGATGTCTATAAATGAGCTTTTATTCAATCAGTGCCAGACAGGCTGAGGTAATGTAAAATATTGTTTTTACCATTCAACCATCAGAAGTGCAGGAGTTAACTGGAAGCTTCTGCGGCAGCCCCACCACAGCCAGACTGGGTACCCTGTCTTTCCACTGGTCGAGCTATGAGGTAATGTAAGGTATATGGAAAAGACATTCTGTTTTATGCACATCTCTCCACGTGAACAGCCCTAGAGGAGAACCTCACAGAACCCACCGTCAAATTCTGATTCCAGCACCCCCTCATCATTACATCAACATGCTGCTAAATATGGCAATGGACTAGATAAATGATCCTAAGCGTGCACGTGTGCTCTACCATTAGATACATAAGTGCCAGAGACTTGGAACAAAATACGCAGTGTAGGATTAGTCCTTCCAATGAAGACGTCAGCTTCTCTGAAGGGTAAATTAGCATGACATGATGGTGGTAAATAGGTAATTGGATGTCAGCACTCTTTTCTGCTGTCTCTACAAGACGGCACTAAACATATTACACAAGGAAGATGCCAGCCAAGTATGACAGCACTTGATTCATATATTTCTAAATAATGTGTTAATGAAATAACTGTTAAAATTAATTATACCCACAGGGAAAGAACATTTATCTCCACGAAATATAATGAATCACGGCACTATACTACTGCCACCTGTTACTGAAGTCTGGGTATAACCGCCATCTATCTGTTTAATGAGTTATTTATAATGGCTCACAGAAATATTACAGCTGGTGAACCAACTTATCTACAGTACTGAAAAATGAATAAAGAACGCCTGGAAAACTTAATGCTATTGAGCTGAGATTGACAAAGTATAAACTGCTGGTGGTGCTTGGTCAATGATCACACAACTAAGGTGGTGTCCCCTTTATTTTGTATTCTGCAGCAGGGTATATGATGATGTTGGGTCATATTAATACTAGGTGGCATCTTCCCTTGCTGAAATACAGACTGAGCCTCTGGCGTGGTAATGGTCTACAGACGCTGGATATTCTCCTGTGGTATGTCCTTCCAAGCTCTTTCACCTTGGACCCGCAGTTCCGCAAGGCAGTTGTTGGCTGGTGTGCATGGGAGATCCCTCGCCCCGTCCAGTCCCAGATATTCCAGATGGGGGAGAGATCTGGCGATCGATTTGGCCAGGAGAGCTGCTGGATACCCTGAAGAGTATGTTGTGCAGGGCAGGCAGGCATTATCTTGTTGGAACTCCACGATTCCTAACGAGTTAAAAAAGGCAGTAGGACTGGTTCCACAATGTCCTGGACCTACTGAAGGCAAGTCAATGTTCCCTCCACAACTACCAGACTGAAAGAGCCATGATAGCTAATGGCACCCTACACCATAACAACTGGTGTTGGTCCTGTGTGTTTCTGCACTATCCATTATCGCATAGGCGCTCTCCAATCCTCCTGCGAACTCTGATGTGGCCATCAAAGGCAAACAATAGTGTTCAAAGGAACAAATCAGTTTCTGCCTTGGTACTTATGATAGCCGCATTAGACTGGAAGAGGGTGACAGATCCCCCATGCACAGCAGCCAACAACCACCTTGTCTGAACTACGGGTCCAAGGTGAAAGAGCTTGGAATGACATACCACAGGAGGATATCCAGTATCTGTATGACCGTTACCATACTAGAGTTGGACAAGGGGAGATGCCACCCAATATTAATGTGACCCTGCCTCAATATATACCCCGATGCAGAACCCAAAATAAAGGGTGCACCATCTTGGTTGTGTGATCATTGACCAAGAGCCACTAGCAGTTTAAACTTTTTCAATCTCAACTCAATCACATTAAGTTTTGCTTCTTTTTTCATGTGTGTAGTTCTTTGGACAAGGAAGAAAGCCATCAGTTCGGTTCATGGCCATGTTCATGGAGGGGGTATATTTTGTCAAGTAAGCCAGGGGCAGAAGAAAATAGCTTAAATGGGTTTTCCAACGTCCACCACAATTGGAGTTACATGCCTGAATCTGCTCTGTCTAAATAAAGATCGGCACTTACCCAGTCACTTGGGCTCCGTTTCAGAACAGAGAGTCTCTTTCCTGCTGGTTCTGGCCCCTGTGGATCGAATGTGCAATGTCCCTTCCATCATCACTGATGCAGTCATTCACTGGTCTCAGCAGTCACATGCAGCTTGGGGACACATCACCACTGAGGACAGTGAATGATTGCAGTAGTACAGGTGACAACAAATTGTCACACTTCATTGATGGAATGGAGCGCTGGTGACTAGATAACTGCCCTTAGGCTCATGTATATGGCAAGGTCACACAGAGATATAGTATGGCCACACATGTGTATCCATGCAGCACTGATTTGTAATACTGCAGTGTGCATCAACCCTAAGTCCACGAAGTAAGCTCCAGTTCTTAGCCACTCTGGATTTTTCTTTTAAATGTACACTGTGTTGCAAAAATGGATATCAGCTGCTCCATTCAGCAGTGTATGTTCTCATCTTTGCGTAAGTTTCCTCAGGGTTTCTTCACACACTTCAAAAATATACCGATACACCAATTCCTAAAGCTTGCCATACACACGAGTGCTGGCCAGATGAGCCGACAAGTATCTCTCCTCATCCTTCTATACATATACAAGCTTGGCTCAGCCAAGAAGGGAGAAAACCTCTGTCAGACAACTCTGGAGCCAGAAAAAAAAGAACTGGGCACTTTAAATTTGACATCCCCAATCCCTCAGCCATCATTAGATGGTTGAATAAACCTGCCAAAATAGGAAAGTTCGGCTTACATAGAACTAATGAGTAGGGTTGAGCGAACTTGTATTTTAAGTTCGGCGTCCAAAGTTCGGGTTATCTTAGTATCCCGTTATGGATTCGCTACCACAGACCATAACGGAATTTGGAATCCAAGTTTGCGCAACCGTCTTTCACTGCGCTACTTCCTCCTTCTCCTCCGCACAGAGCACAGGAGCTCCGCCCCTCATGTCACATGATCATTGTACCAGGCCCTTTAACACCTCTTATCCAATCCAGTACTGAGCCACGGTCCTTAGTGTTGTCCAAGGTTCGGGTTCATTGACGAATCCCCTTATGGATTCCAAATTCCGTTATGGTCCGTGGTAGCGGAATCCATAACGGGATGCTTTGATAACCCCAACCCGAACTTTGGACGCCGAACTTAAAATACAAGTTCGCTCAACCTTACTAATGAGTATGGCCAGCTTAGTGTGTGTGTGCGTAGGACACGGGAAATCAGACTGATGTGAATGATGACGATCACTGTACAGCACTGCAGAATATGGTGGCGCTATATAAGTCACAAGAAATAAATAATAGTATTATATTTTGAACCAAATTCTCACAAGCTTCCAGTATAAAAAATGAGGAAGAAGATAAATTGTAGCAATCATGTGTAACCCTCCATACACCGCAGTACAGCTGGAACTGGACCTGATTTATTACTTTGTCCTGACGGCCCGGCTGGTCGCTTTGTAATTAATGATGTTTCACAGGTAGACGCTGCCAGCTGACTCCATCACTGGACTCCCTCCCAGGGAACTCCTGCTTACGACTGGGCTTTTTGAGTGACCTGAGTTCCCCCCTCTCGGTATTCCTGTCTGACCCCCTCCTGACAGCTCTGTCAAAACACTTTCCCACATCCTGTGAACTGACTGCAGCAAAGATGATGCCTTTGACTGAGGTCACAATGCAGCTGCTGTGTATCTGTTTCAATTGTAAAGTTAGACATCCAGACCAAGCCATATAATACACATACTTAGTACTGCGCTACACCCCCCACTACAACCTATGAACGTATGAAATGCCACCAGCCTTTGCTAACTGTATAAATATGTAGAGAGGGACGAAAAAATATATACTGCCCCGAGAAGGAATTGTTGGAATTGAATGAAACCTTCTATATGTGAATGTAATAATGATATAAGTGATTACAAGGTTCTATATGGTATACTGCAGCACAGATGGCCACAGATGTTGCTGATGGGCCTCTGGATCCTTCACAATCTTAGGCCTCATGTTCATGACTGTGTCCGTATTGCCGTCCACAAATCACGGATCCAAAAAATACAGACGCCGTTCGTTTGTAATCCGCATTTTTGTCACTCCCATTACTAGAAATGACTATTCTTGTCCGCAATACAGACAAGAGTAGGAGGCGTCCCAGCTGGTTCCCCCTCCCAGTGTCTAATCAGACCACACTAGTAATCATTTCCACATCTGCCTGAGCTGCATGCAGAGTTTTGCAGCAATCCGACATTTCTATCTGGCTGCATTATTATAATTTTTTTTGTCAATGTGATCCACACACAAGGGTACAAATGCTGGCTCCTAACTGGGTTCTTCTTTTACTGTTCCACATACTCCAATGGATATTGTCGGTTCTAATGGCATTAACATAAATGGATCTCTACATTCCAGATTTTCCAGCACTTTTTAATGTATATGAAGTCAGTGATCTAATTCTTCTTCTTGTGTTTATGGACAAGGCAAATGTTTCCTGGACTAAATGTTCTCGGTAAAGAGCAGAGACAATGAGCTCATGTAAGTTTTACTACTTGGGCAGAGAGGTCCTTTAGGTCCTACATGACTGGCAACAATACCTTACTGAGCTATATTATATAGTAAATGAATCCTTGTTTTAGCACATGAGTGAATTGTTTCCAGCAGGGACTGAAACTTTACAAACAATGTGCACATGGAGCATCCACATTACAACTTGGGACTTGTACACACAGCTTGTAAAGTCAGAAGCTCTTGTTCGGATTACAACTATTTTACCCAAACGTGGATGCTTGGCACGCCATAGAGATAAAGGAATATGCACATGGCCAAAAATACACATTGAAAAATTCTATGTGGACCGGAACCTTGGATTTCTGCAGTGGATTTTCATGCCAGCACACCCGACTATTGATTAGGCTACATGCACATGAGCGTTGTTTGTTTCCGTGTCCGTTCCAGTTTTTTTGCAGATAGGATGCGGACCCATTCATTTCAATGAGTCCGCAAAATTTCTGTGTGCTGTCCGCATCAGTATGTCCGTCCCGTAGCCCCGCAAAAAAAATAGAACATGTCCTATTCTTGTCCATTTTACGCATTGTTACAGTGGATCCGCAAAAAAAGATGGATGGCATACGGACGGCATTGTTGTTTTTTTTGCGGATCTGCAATTCACGGACTGCAAAGCACATACGGTTGTGTGCATGTAGCCTTAGCCACTTCCAATGGAGCTAATTTACATGTGACTACCCAGCCAAGGTTTCTGCAGAAAAAAATCTGTGGCAGTATAGATTTAGCATTGCTCACTGCTGTAAATAACATGCAGGGAAGTTATGTCACTTATATAGGACCCAGCAGGTGGATAAGGTATTGCCTTCAAGTGACCAGGGGCGGATTGGCCTAGACTTTACAGGGAAATTTCCCGGTGGGGCGATGTCCAGGGGCAGCCTGAACCTGAGACGGCCAGTGGAAATTTTTGGGGATGTATTTTGTGCTGCTGAAAGTATTTTATGATGGACTGTGGTATTTGGCTCTGTTGGGGTGGTATAATGTGCCACAATATGGTATTGCTGGCCCTGCCTTCCATCAGTTTGGACCCAACTACAAAACGGGGCCACTTTTCGCATTTTTCCAGGGCCCCTTTAAGTTCCCAGTCCACCCCTGCGAGTGTCAGATTTAGATCCTATACCTGCTTGGGGTTCCTTATCTCTAACACCCTTCCAAGTGCTGCTGATCACAGAAGGTAGACCAATGGTTTTGTGCAGGGTGTAGAGGACACTGTTCTTTCAATCCCTGCATGTGTGAGGCACTTAGGGAAGGTGTCAACTTTTATTTTTGATACGGGTCCTTCCCTTCACACTGTGTGCCCTGGAGATGGTCCTACCAGATGTACCTTATTTGTCAGTAGATCAGAAGCAATGGTTTAAAGAAAGTTACTACAGAGATAAATGGCAGCGCGGTTCCATCTCCCCTGAGGAAAATGCTCCTGTCAAACACATCAAATTTCAGGATTTCGAATGTTATGACATTTCCACAGAGCATTTCACAAAAACTCATAACTAAACGACAGAAGAATGTGGACCATTTATTTTTTTTATTTACCCAGACAGGACTAAGCTATAAACATAATACCCATCTGTGATACATAACCAGTGGCAGACGTTCTCCTCTCTGGGAAGGTCTAACAAGGTCGCTCTGCAAAAAGACGGTAGTGGAATGCAGGGCATTTACCCTCAAATCCAGTGGATTAATGACAATGTAAATAGCTTCTTCATAGTCACATAAAATATGCTGAACACATACGAACCTCAGTGATCATAATCACACTATAAACGGCCAAAGCGGTGTGAATTTGATCCATGTTTCACCTTTAAAAAAACAAGGCCAGCAATTCCTAAGGCTTGAAGGCCTTGTTGTTGTAAAGCATTTAGATCGCCCCAGCAATTTGAAAAAGTTGCCATTAAATGGTTAAACGGGTGGTATCTATCTAGCCAACCTGGAAAGAACGTGGAATATTAGTGCATATGATAGAACAGGCTTTCCTTGCTAAGCAATGGGATACAGAAAAATATCAAAATTACTTATCTCACCCTTGAGCCACAAAGCATGTCCTCATATGACCTCTCAATGCCTGTGTGCTCAACATACATTGTCTGGTGATTCAGATTCTTTTTCCAGTGTAAAGTAAAGCTGGACTATTGGAGCCTCTTTTTATAATATAAACCCCTTAAAGGGGCGTTCCCATCTCAGACATGGATACCATATCGCTAGGATACAGTATGTCATCAATGTGAGATAGATGTGGGTTCCACCACTGAGACCTGCACCTATATGTAGAATGGGGCCCCCAAAGTGCACGAAGGTGCACCATGCAAGCGCAGCCACCTTGCATTTAATTCTATGGGAGTGCCAAAAATAGTCAAGCGAAGGCTATTATAGAACAGGCCCTGTCTGATAGGAAGTTTTAAAAGGGCTTTCGAAGACTAAAAGGGTATTCCCATCTGGGATATTTATGGCAAATTACTAGGATATGCCATAAATATCTGACATTTGCAGGGCCCAGAAGTAAGGGGGAGATTAAGCCACGCATGTGCAGCCACCCTCTATTCACCACTATAGGACTTCCGATAATAATGCCTTGCAGGTTCGGCTGCTCTCCATTCGCTTTGGGGCCTATTCTGGAAATAGAAGCAGGGGAAGAACCTGCACTTATCTTACATTTTAGACCTATCCTACCTAACCATATGCCATAAATGACCCAAATAGGACAACCCCTTTTAAAGTCCTTGTTTCATCAGATACAATCCCTTTCACATCAGGCTCCTGGGGATTATGTCAAACAATTTATTTTGCTGAGATGAGCTGCTACTACCCTTGCAAAGGTGAAATTCAGTATCACATGGCGGCCATACAGATACCTGGCCACTGATGTAAATCCTAAACGTCTTAAGTCTAATAGAGCGAGACCAGTTGTTATAGAGTGTCTCTCCATTATGGCTCATAGGGGGGACTCCCAAGTAATGAACAACCCTCTATAATGTCTATATGAGCTAATGAGGCATATGGATAGGGGTTGTCTTCATAAACCAGCTCAATTAAAAATTCATGGCCTCTCCTTAAGATTAGTGTTTAATGGCTGGGGGTCAAACCATCAGGACCCACACCTACAATCAACATAATAAAGGTGCCCCTTCACTATTTACACAGGTACATACGGGTGGCTATGCACAGTACTGGAGTTTAGCCCTATTCAAGTGAATGGGACCAAGCTGCACTAACAAGGTACAATGTGTAGGGTGGGAAGAGATAGGAGGACGAGTGGGTGTGAACCTTCACTTCAATCACGCCTATTTCAAGAACCCAAAGTGAGCGCCAATGTTTTAGTAGATAAGGGTATCTATAAATAACATGGTATATTCCATAATAATAGTAATACTAAAAAGTAGTTGGTACATATACTACAATGACTAAAATTAAAATTGAAATTAAAATCAAAAAGTCAAAGTAATCGTATATTTCAACTTACTTCACGAGGGGGGTGGTTTACTAGGATAAGCATAAAACACCTGTAAACCAATTACCCCCCCAGCCAGGATCGCTTCAATGATGTTAACAAATTGGAGGCAGCCAACTCAAGGGGGCTTCTGTTCAATTGTCTTTTATTCCAATAAAAACAGAGCCGGATTTTATTGGAATAAAAGACAATTGAACAGAAGCCCCCTTGAGTTGGCTGCCTCCAATTTGTTAACATCATTGAAGCGATCCTGGCTGGGGGGGTAATTGGTTTACAGGTGTTTTATGCTTATCCTAGTAAACCAACCCCTCGTGAAGTAAGTTGAAATATACGATTACTTTGACTTTTTGATTTTAATTTCAATTTTAATTTTAGTCATTGTAGTATATGTACCAACTACTTTTTAGTATTACTATTATTATGGAATATACCATGTTATTTATAGATACCCTTATCTACTAAAATATTGGCGCTCACTTTGGGTTCTTGAAATAGGCGTGATTGAAGTGAAGGTTCACACCCACTCGTCCTCCTATCTCTTCCCACCCTACACATTGCACAACCTGCAGACAACCCAGTCTGCTTGATGAACCCTACAGCAGCCTCTGTATTTTAACCATCCACCTATCACAACGTTTATTCACCATCCCCTGGCGCCTCTAGTTTTTCGAGTCTATTGGACATTGTCCACTAGATCCGATTAACCCTCAAAAACTCTCTTTTTCTTTCTAGGTACAGCCATGCTTGCATATATGGCAATTCCTTCATTCTTTTGATCAGCAGGAGTCCCAGAGTAAAGACTTAACCTATCAAATATTAATGGCCGAAGAAACTTTGAGGACACGAGGATGATTGTCTGTGTATATGTGCTATAGACAAGCGTTTCTGAATCCTTAGAGCAGGGATGCCCAACCTGCGGCCCTCCAGCTGTTGCAAAACTACAACTCCCAGCATCCCTGCCATAGAGAGACAAGCGTTTTTCTGTGTGTTGCAAATAACAGTAAAACCATTTAGTCAACTACACAGGACACATGCTGGCTGTTACTCAAAGTGTCTGTTTAGACCAGAACCAATGGTGCAGAACATCCTCCTGCATGAGCTCCAGGCTGATAAATATCCTTTTGAGAGCATCTACACCTATAGTGAGGTAGTGCCATCAGGCAAAGTAGAAAAGTAAAAAAAAATTCCTAGTAATTGGTGAGGCGTGAGTAACATCCTGACTAACATGAATGAGTGTGTGTATTGAAGCCATTTACTTCCCTACAATCCCATTGGATGCAACATCTTTTGATGAATATGTAAAGAAAACATTTTCCGGAATGGTGCCTGCTATCCAAAGCAGGATAAGCTGCAAAGAGCATACAACAATCCTCAACAAACTAAGGAGCAATGCAAGTATATCAGGTTTTACAGAACCCCATTCACATGCCAAAAACAAATTAAGCAGATTTGAGGAATCTGAATTTGAAAATCTGTTGTGGAATTGTTCTGGATTTTGCCATGGATTCTCCATTAATCTAAAGCTAGGTTCACACGACGACATTTGTCGCGCGACAAATAGGGCACAACTTCACTGGAACATTTGTCGCACGACATTTTGAATGGATTTTTTGCGACTGTCGCGTCGCAGCATGTTGCATGTCGCAATGCGACACCATAGACTCCCATTATAAAAATTGTAGCGCGACAATAGTGCAAATTTTTGTCGCGCGACAAATGTTGTCGTGTGAACGTAGCCTAAAACCTAACCAGCAGCAAGATCTGCCTGTAACACACACACATGATTTTTTCAGGAGATTTCACGTTACTTCTACAGTGATTATAAATGGCACTATTATTCTGCTTTACACAAGCCGATGATCTGGATCACTCATCCCTCTACAGAAGAGATGATTGCTGCATGAAAATGCAGCTCTCGCCTCCTCTGACAAGCAGGCAATTATCAGGAATCAGTGGTTCAATAACTGCCTATACAGCCTGCCCATGTAAAGGAACCTCTAGAGCCCTGAAGGAGCAGCCATGGATAATATGATTGGCTGAGTGGTCATTTATATCATGTCGAGAGGCACCAGGTAGTACTTTACACCATTTGGAGGATTTTCTAAATACTTTTTATTGTCAATACTAGGGATGAGCAAATCGACTTCGGATGAAACATTCGAAGTCGATTCGCATAAAACTTCATTTCAATACTGTATGGAGCGAGTGCTCCGTACAGTATTAGAATGTATTGGCTTCGACGAGCCGAAGTTATTACTTTGCAAAGTCTCGCGAGACTTCGCATAATAACTTTAGAAATTGATTTATACTGTAAAAAAACATTTCCCAAACTCAGGTTCGGTTTTATGCGAATCGACTTCGATTGGCTCATCCCTAGTCAAGACAATCCCTTCAACCAAAGAAGGGACTATTTACCTTTCTGGAAAACTTGTTCAACCCAGAACCTTTGCTCATTATGTATGGCTCACAATGATTTAAATATTGCCTGTGGTGGTTCTGCAGAGGCATTAAACACTTGCTGCTGGGTTCTCCCATAGAGTACAGCTAATCACTTTGGTCCTTAAGGTCCCTTTACACGAGCCAACACAGCAGACAAATAGCAGGAACAAACCATTAGTTCCCAAAAATTGCCTGCTCATCAGATGAGCTAAAATCTGCATTTACGTACAGCAACCATCTCCTCTATATAGGGTCTAACATTCGCTGCTTTGATCTCTCATCCCCATAGAGAATCATTGTTTCTAGGCCTCAGATGGCTGTCTAGAACGCATGCTCTTCTGCCCAGAACCAATGATTTAGGTGACCTCCTTCACTAAATGATCAGCGGCATCTTTCGACAAGGCAATTATTGGAAACCAGTGTTCCTAGGAATGCTCCATCCTGATAACTGCCCTGATCATTGGCCTGCGTAAAGAGGCCTTTAGCAGTAGAAGATCCTGTGATCAGCTTATCATCAAGGATCCCTTATACAAACAAGAAGTTGCCCCTTATAATCTCCTTTAACTAAGGCACTAGCAACCATTGCAACTATTTTTTTTCATTCATTCATGCTACAAGTGTGGTTTCACTATAGGACTTTGAACAACACCAGAAAACCAGTAAAACGCATATTTTACAAGCCAAAAAAATACAGAAAAAAGTGTGTGTGTGTGTGTGTGTGTGTAAATGAAGCTTTAGAGCAGGCATCCTCAAACTGCGGCCCTCCAGCTGTTGTAAAACTACAACTCCCACAATGCCCTGCTGTAGGCTGATACCTGTAGGCTGTTCAGGCATGCTGGGAGTTGTAGTTTTGCAACAGCTGGAGGGCCGCAGTTTGAGGATGCCTGCTTTAGAGTCTGCATCATTTATGAGTTATATTTATCTAAGTCATGGCGCATTCCATTCTTACACACAGGCACATTTGCTTGCCCACTTTCTTCCATTATAACATTCTTGACCTCAACTTGAATGTAACAGGTTACATTAAGGGTTAAATGTTGCAGCAGAAGAGGCTTCCTCTGGGAAGATGAGCAGCCAATGGCTCCTTGCACGTGTTGGACTGGCAGCGAAAAATAAGTTGGGTGGATATAATTGGTCTGTGACCTCATGTGTATTAGGCATTACTAAGAGCTTCCACTGGAATGTTATGGAAATATCTCCAGCCATAGGGAATGTAGGAGTTAAATAGGGTAATGCCATATTAAAATTAGAGGAGCTCTACAATATCTAATGTACATTTGAAAATGGGTTGGGTTTGAGATATCATTACAAATGGGGGAAAAAAAAAGTTTTCCATAGCCAGAAAAGCCAGAAAGCCTCTTAATATATTGAATGAGAAATGCTTTATACATTCAGCGATGCTTGAAAATTTGTAAACCCTTCAGAATTTTCTATATTTCTTAATAGAAATGATCTGAAACTACATCAAATTTTCACAGTCCTAAAAGTAGATAAAGATAACCAAATTGAACAAATAAGTAAAAATTATTAGACTTGGTCATTTATTTATGGAGAAAATTGATCCAATATCACATCTCCCTAAGTATCAAAAACCTTTAGGATTAGCAGATAATTTGAAGGTGAAATTAGAGTCAGGTGTTTTCAGTCAATAGGATGACAATCAGGTGTGAGTCGTTTACCTGTTTTATTACTCTGTTTTGTAACTGTTTTAGGTCTGTTTTAGAACAGGGATCTATTAAAGTATAATCTTCACAACGCATATTTGTGTATCATAACATGAACAAAGGAGATTTCTGAGGACCTCAGAAATAGAGTTGTTGATTCTCATCAGACTGGAAAAGGTTACAAAACCATCTCTCTAAAGACAAAACTCTCTAGAGTTTGGACTCCACCAAACCATAGTCAGAGATATTGGGGCACATTTATTAAGACCGGAGTTTTCAATGCCGGTCTAAATAAAGCCCCGTGCTGCAGGTGGATTGCAGAAGTTATGTAGAGGCACTGGCCTCTACGTATCCAGCGCCATTAGGAAGCAGGCTTACATTTATACAATTATCTATGCCTAAAACAGGCGTATTTCAGGTTAATAAATTACCCCCTGTAGAGGGAAGTGCATATATTGGGTATATATATATATATATATATATATATATATACCAGCCAAGTTATTATGCTCCCCTCGGCTATCCTAACATATTAGAATGGCCATCTTTATCTGTTGGTACAGATGGATGTGGAAGCAGAGGATGCGATTCTCTGATGGTTGGGTGTTCAGACACCAGTGTTGGGATAGCGAGGGATCCTGTTAGATGACGGTCAGCCCAATACCTTTCTCTACACTTGGGTCAAGGGTATTGGTCCTGGTGACGGCATGCAATTAATTGCACCGTGAGGGGAGAACTCCCCAAGGAGCATATGGTACTGTCTTTCGTACTAGGTATGGATACAATGGAGTAGGAGAAAAGAACTACTTACAGCTAAGAAGGTGGATATCCAACCAGATACGCCTGAGAGCAGTGAGAAAGAGAATCAGAGAGAAGCAGAGTCTCCGAGATGCCATGAAAAAAGACTCCGTTGTGTCCTGGCTGCTTTGGATACCATCTCAAAGGGACTTTGCTTTTCAACCTGCCCATCCACCCAGTGATCGTCCTTAGTACCCAAGGTGGTAATACCTTGGACTGTCATTGAACTGTCATCAACAAACAGACGAAAGGACTGACCAAGTGACTATAACAAGGCCAGTCAGAAAGTCCTATAGTGATGAAGTCAGGGGTCAAGGACTTGACTCTGATTTGATCCTGTGACCCCGAAAGTGTTACTTTTTATTTGTATGTTTGTCGATTGTGTACCCATAGACACTCTAGGTGAAAATATCTAACAGCCTATACTCATACCGTGGTGAGTTACAATATGGGTGTACACACATTTACATCCTATAGTCACTTCCCATTCACAGGTCGGTCTGTGACCTACCTGTGTCTTTGGAGGTGTAGAAATATGGGTACACACACTAAATTTAATTAGTGTTTAATTTGTTGTATGATGTTTCTGTTTTTGTGTGAATGGGGAAAAAAGCAGATCACCAAGGGACAGGTTCCCCTATTTTTTTAAGGTATTTGCCACTTCAACCCTAGCATTGGTGAAGTTCATAAGGGATGGATTGAATGTCGGTTAGAGTTAGATGGTGTCCCTTCCCGCAGCCAACTTAGGTATTGTAACATTACTCCTTACTCAAGAAATTCTGACCTGCCTTGTAAAGACCTACGGGGATCGACCTAGAGACTGTGAGGGTGAAGCCATTGCAGAGTCTGACCAGTAAAAGACAACATTGGGAGTGGCTGATACCTGAATATGGGCACTGACAGACAGCAGAAATGAAAGAGCTTCATTCTGGAGCCAAGAAAGTTCCAGAGCAAGACCTAGAGAGAAGACAGTGGATTCTGTGGATGGAGATGTTTTGTTTACGTTGAAGGGCAGGTCGGAGGTGTCAGTAGCGATGCGCGATGTCTAGATACCTAAGTATAAGAATTATATTTCATTCCATCCTGAACTGTCACCAGTTATAAGCAGGGTTGAGATGGCAAATATTTCCCAGCACAACACTTCCATCAAACTTCGTGTTCTCGACAACTGGGAGAATGTAGAGGGAAGTGCATATATGGGGTATATACCAGACTAAATATTATGCTCTCCCCACCTTCTGTTTAGGGTTTTGTTTATATATCCCTACTCTCTGCAATATTACTCCTGCATTAACCCCTACAATATATATATCCCTACTATCATTTACCCCTACCCTGCCATATTCCACTAAAGCCCATTAACCCCCTTCAAAACCCGGTCTCTGCATTTACCCCTGCAGTGCCATTATCACTGCATTTAACCCCTGCATTACCCTGTCCCTGCATTTACCCCGCAGTACCCTTATCACTGCATTTAACCCCTGCATTGGACTCTGTAACCATTGTATTGTCTAACCCCTTGTAGGGACAGTCCAGCATCAGGTGGGAGGGTGCTGTTGTGGTTACCTGTATGTGTGAGTGTAGTTCTAGCTAGATTTTGGGGTGGAATTATGGTTGGGATTGTATAGTGTTAGTGTAGTTAGGTTTATTATCATGCTGTTACTGTATTACCGTGTGCATCTATATGTATATATATTTATATAACCATTGATATAAATATATATAGATATAGCAGAAATAATTGAGTGTAGACTTGTTAATTGTTTAATAAATATTATTCAAATACAGCTTATAGTTTTTTGTCGCCGCCGTAATTCAGAGCACGCAGTTCAGGAAAGAGGACGAGCAACAGGTAGAATAAAGGAAATAGGCGGTGTCAACAATAGATGATCTATGCCTATTTATTAATATTCAGTATTAATAGTAATCTCAAATATTAATATTAATGATTAATATTAACTCCAAATATTAATAATGAATACATCCTTTAACACCCCCATTGTGTATAAATGGATAAAATCCAAGACCATTGTTACCCTCTCCGGTGGTCGACCAACAAAGATCAAGCCAAGAAAAAGGCGTGTAAAAGCCTGCGAGGTCACAAAAGAAATCCAGGGTAACCTCTTAGCAACTAAAGAGCTTTCTCAAATTAACTAATGTTAATGTTCATTAGTCCACTATTAGGAGGACACTGAACAACAATGGTGTGCATGGCAGGATTGCAAGTCGAAAGACACTGCTTTCCAAAAAGAACATTGCTGCCCGTCTGCAGTTTGCTAAAGGTCACCCAGATAAGCCAGAAAGCTATTGGAACAATATTTTGTGAACAGATAGGACCAAAATAGAACTTTTTGGTTTAAATGCGAAGTGTTATGTTTTAAGGAAGGAAAACACTTCATTCCAGCATAAAAACCTCATCTCATCTGTGAAACATGGTGGTAGTAGTATCATGGTTTGGGCTTGTTTTGCTGCATTTGGGCCAAGGATGGCTTATCGAACAATAAATTCTGAGTTACACCAGCAAATTCTAAAGGAAAATGTCAGGACATCTGTCTGTGAGCTGAATCTCAAGAGAACATGGGTCATAAAGCAAGACAACGACCCTAACCACACAAGTCGTTCTACCAAGAATGGTTAAAGAACACAGGATGGCCAAGTCACAGTCCTGTTCTTAATCCAATATTAAAGGGGTATTCCCTTCACATACAATGGGGGTATATTGCTAGGATATGCCCCCATTGACTGATAGGTGCAGGTCGCACCTCTGGGACCCGCACCTACAAGTAAGGTGGCTGGAGGACCCAGGGTTTCCCGGGGTCCGTCCACCACCAAGTGCTGCTCCCCGCTGCTCGCATACAAGTGAATGGGAGCGCACCGTGCACGCGCAGCCCCTGCTCCCATTCATTTCTTTGGGGCAGACGGAAATTTCGGAAAATGGAGGGCGGCTGAGCATTGTATGTGATGGTAAAACATGGTAAAACATCATTGTGATGGTAAAACATCATTGTATGAGATGAAGTGAGCAGTTCATGGGCGAATACCCACGAACATAACAGAGTTGAAACTGTTTTGTATGGAGGAATGGGCTAAACTTCTTCCAACCTGCTGTGCAGGAATCAACAATTACAGGAAATGTTTTGTTGCAGTTACTGCTGCACAAGGAGGTCATACCAGATACTGAAAGCAAAGGTTCATATGTTTTTGCCACTCTGAGACATGTGATAATAGATCATTGGAATCTGTTGGTTGACACAACCACTGCGTAACAGCTTGGGTTTCTGTAAAATTCTATTATGTAAAATCAGAACTGACTACTGGAAAAATAGGAATGGTTGTCTTTTTTGTTGCAAGGGACCACAAATTCTCAGGTAGTCAGAGCTTAAAGGTGTTTCCCATCTTTGAAACGAGGTTTGATCCTTGTATCACCTCCTTGTGACTTTGGACAAGTCATTATGTCTGGGAGCTTTTGGGAATGAAAATTACATCATAAGATGCATGAAAGAGAAGTGCAGAGGACATGAAAAAAATATTTACTTGGTGTCAAGAACAGTCTTTGAATTATTACAAAGAGGTCACACTGGCAAATGGTGACTCTGGCCAAAAAGAACCTGATAAGACTTGTTTGAAGACCTCTACATTAGAATAACCAGGTTTTATAATATTGATCTATGCACTTTATTGTAATGCATCATTAATAATGTATACAATATTTCTTTGCACTTCATATAGATGGATATGTCTGTAATACATATTCAATAAAAAGAATTTTAAAAAGTAAAAAGAATAGAATAACCAGGTTTTATGCATATTTCATGGTGGTTGTTCCAAGCATGTGAACCCCTCCCTCCCTGCCAGACCTGTGGAGGGAAACATTCTTACTTGCTCCCCGCAGCTCAATTCCAAATCCTTTGGTTGCTGCTCTTTAGTTCCCTGCTTGTCAACCTTCAATGACTGGTTGAAGTGATAACATGCTCTTCAAGCGGCAGGTGTCCCAGTTACCTGCCTCTTGGGCGCACTTCCCTGCTGCAGCCAGTCACTGGCTGCAGCAGCATATGTGACCTCCCTTTACATTGGAAGGTGACAAGAAGGGAACTAGGTGCGGAAACCAAAGGAGCCAAAACCTAGCAGCGGGGAGCAGGTAAGTATGCTTCCCTCCACAGGTCCGAAGGGGAAAATTGTTTCAAAGCTGGAGATGCACAAAATGGATGCGTGACCATTTTATATACTGAAGTGCAGTTCACATTTTCTACATAATGGATACTGACTGCTTAGTTGTAAAGAAGTATGTAACCATGGTTCCAATGTTTTAGAATTTTTTTGGTATGATATCTTCACACCAAACAAGTTCTCATAAAACATTGCCGCTAATAAGGGTCCATTCACACGTCCGCAATTCCATTCCGCATTTTGCGGAACGGAATTGCGGACCCATTAGTTTCAATGGGGACAGACGATGTCCCGGCCGGGTCCGCAATTGCGGATCCGCACTTCCGGGTCCGCAATTGCGTTCCCGAAAAATATAGAACATGTCCTATTCTTGTCCGCAATTGCGGACAAGAAAAGGCATTTTCTATGAGAGTGCCGGCGATGTGCGGTCCGCAAATTGCGGAACGCACATCGCCGATGTCCGTGTTTTGCGGATCCGCGGATCCGTGGATCCGCAAAACACAACGGACGTGTGAATGGACCCCACAACGGACGTGTGAAAGGCTGAGTTTACATTTGGCTCGAAAGTTCCATTTGGGATCCCCATCACACAGTCTGGCAATAATATTGGACAAAAAAGTCCCGGAAGTGGGACTATTTCACCCAGTAAAATGATGGACTCCCTAAAAGAAACACAATGGAACTAATCAAAGTCAATAGGATCCATCTGCTGCCATTAGTTTCAGTTATGTGCCAGACTCCGCACTTCTATTAATTCATTGTTCTGCTCCTATAATGGAGAAATCATTACCGGTACTGAAAGTTGCTTAATGTGTGAGTGCGTCCATCATTGTGTTAGGGTACAGCCATGTGTGGTGGGTCCACTCAGTGGAAAATCATCAGTGAATGTGCCACCAAATGGTGTGGATGTTATAGCAAAAATCTGAGAAAGCCACAACAGTTATCCGCAACATAAAATCCTCACTGTATGTCAAGGTTTGTGTGAAATTTGTTGCAAAGAAAATCCATTGTGTACACAACACATGCAGTCATACTAATTGTCTATTGGGGTATAGATTTATTATAATGTAACTAAAAATGTTCCATATCATAATTATCCCAAATCACAATACAAACCATAATATACACAAATGTCAGGAAATTTGCTGGCCAAAAACTTTCAGTCTGTTGAGACCTCTGACTTTTGTCCATCCTGCCGACCTTGCAAGTAATGGAGACCCAATGACCCAATACAGAACATGCAGTGGGACCATCTAGGGCTTGCAGTTGGTGGGGAAGTATTTAGACCAGCAATGGCAAAGGGGGCTATGATATGTATATTTTTAAATACACTAACATGCAGACCAAGGTCATTGCTGTAGAAACTACTAAATGGTATGTATTGAGATTGGGCCCAGAAGACCTCCAAGCATGTGGAGAACATGCATACCCTACCCATGTGCAGAACTGAATCCATTATCAAAGTACTATTATTGTGCGGCCACACGGCCTTTTTGGAAGCCAGAATCATAAATGGGTCATAAAAGGAGAGAAAGTATACAGGACAGATACTTCTCTTTTTTATGAATTCACTCCTAGTTTTGCCTTCCAAAACTGCATTAAGAAACCTGAACGTGTGGCCCTACCCTTGGGGTATATAGAAACGTAGCAGATTTGTGTGGATTTCGACATTTAGACGTATGGAACGGCTTAAGGAATGTCTGCAACAAATCTGCCACGTGTGTACGTACCCTTCGGCAGAAACCCTAACCACTGTCCCACAATTAGACTTGCTTATTGAATTTACCAACAATTTGGCAACTGGGTTGATTGTTATTTGACAACGTCAAATCTGTATTACTGCAATGTTATTCTAAAAAGGAATAAAAAGGATAATAAAAAGGAACATGGTGCTGAGTTATACTGGTAATTTAATGCAATAAATTTCTGTATTTATTACTCACAGACTTATAAACGGCATAGAACAAGATGTCCTGTGACAATGTGCAAATACAATACTCAGCATTATTACATAATTTCTCACCAGAAAAGAGAGGCTTCGGAAAGACTCTCTAACTCTTACATTACATGAGGTCGCCCATTCATTTAAAATAAGTGAGTACCATATGAGCTCATTGGTGAGGGTTAGAAAAGCAGCCTGACTCACTTTAGTTAATTATGGGACATTTAATTCTAAAATGGGGTTTATTTTATTAGACAAGCATTTTAAGATAGAGATGTTAGTAATAGGGACAGGAAAGTGACAAATTGAAATTCATTAAAAGAGAATGAACTACGGCAGATTCCCAAGTCCAATAAATTTGTTCAAAATCATTGTCCTTATATATGCACAGAGATTAAATGGGTTTTGAGCTTATGGCACATCATTTTGATAAACCATAAGGCCTCTTTCACACGAGCGTGTCCGGATTAGGTCCGGATGCGTTGCGGATGCGTTGAGTGAAAACTGTGCGATTTCACAGGCAAAGCCATTCAGTTTTGCCTGCGATTGCGTTCAGTTGTTCAGTTTTTTTCCGCGCGGGGTGCAATGCGTTTTGATGCGTTTTTCACGCGCGTGATAAAAAACTGAAGGTTTACAAACAACATCTCCTAGCAACCATCAGTGAAAAACACAACGCACCCGCACTTGCTTGCGGATGCAATGCGTTTTTCACGCAGCCCCATTCACTTCTATGGGGCTAGGGCTGCGTGAAAAACGCAGAATATAGAGCATGCTGCGATTTTCACGCAACGCACAAGTGATGCGTGAAAAAAAACGCTCATGTACACAGACTCATTGAAATGAATGGGTCAGGATTCAGTGCGGATGTACACAGACTCATTGAAATGAATGGGTCAGGATTCAGTGCGGATGCTATGCGTTCACGTCACGCATTGCACCCGCGCGGAAAACTCGCTCATGTGAAAGGGGCCTAAATATCCAATGTGTGTGGTGTTCTAACCACTGAGATCACACTTATCTGGAGTACAGGAGTGTTTGGTCCTTCGTTCTTGGAGAAGTCTTGGCTAGATGTATGTTTCAGTTCTCCCTAAATTTCTAACAGATATTGGGACAGCCAAGTCAACCCACAGACGCAGTGTCAAACTAATATGCCATAAAATGTAAATGTGAAAAAAACATTTGGAAACAAATATATAAGATGTAAACTTACTGCAAAAAATCAGTGTGGATTTTGGCACAATTCCATGAAAAAATATGAGATGAATCCACAGCAAAATCCACGCGTTATTGTACATGTGGATTTGTGACAGATTTTTCACTCCAGTTTTAAAAAAATGGGTAGGAAAGTGATCATGGTTAGCCTGTCAAGCTGATGTAAGCCACATTTATCAACTGCAACTTTTTCAATTAGAAACATGGATTCACCAGTTTCCCCCATTGTAGCTAACCTGTACATGGTGGAGGTTGAACGTAAAGCCCTAAACACCCTTTTGGGAATCGCAGAGGAGGACTGGTTCAAAAGAAGTATCAAACAAGTTATGTTTGTTAAGTTGGAGAAGCCAAGCTTGCAAAGAGGTGGAGGGGTGCGACATCTATTGTCTGCCACTTACAATGTTGTTTTAACACCTCTCCCGAGACAGTTTAACTACACCTAATATTTTCAGTTATTCAAATGCAATCAACACCTTACCTCCATGACTAAAGCACAAATTACCAGTGTGTAATGTGCGAGAATTCTCATACAAGTAATTCTAATTGAGAAAGCTGGTTGGATCACTTGTAAAATGTCTTCAAGAGAAATTACACTTATTACTATCTTGATATATAATGATCTGGATGAATGAGAACCTTCACAGATGTAGAAAATGGAGTAACATCCTAAGGCAGAATTATTAGACTAAAAGATGTACCAAATTTTGTAAACAAATTTATCAAACACTGTGCAGCATTTAATAAATTTGGCGCAAATTGCGGAAATGCATACACCTGCAAAAAATGCCCCTCGTGATGAAACTCCCCCAGTATGAGTACTTGCTGTCCTATGCAAAGCTAATGTGGACATAACTCAGTTTTACCGTACATATTCAGCACTGTGCAATATATAATTCATAAAAGGCAAGATACAAGAGCTTTTTCCATGCTATGTAAAACACCTTCACTACATACATGTAGCACATTTTTTCATCTCAAGCTGTATCAAGAAGTCTCAAAACTCAAGAGCCATCCACGAGTGAACAATCATAGCCAAAATGATGATACCAAATGTAAAGGATGTTTAATCTTGTACTTACCTACAGTATCACAGGGTTCATCCTTATGGACACAAAAATCAGTTCTGAAAAAAGAATACATATTCCATTAATAACACTGTATGGAAGGATTATTTCCAACACACCCCATTACATTTTCTGTATCAATTCTGTATTGAACTTCGAGAGAAAGATTAAAACTCATCAAAGAGCAGAACACAATCAGGGATTTTCTCCATACCTGGTCACAAACACAGCTACATCAACAGGCACATCATCTTTGGCTCCTGGCACATAATTGTTTCCCAAGTACTTAGGTCCTCCATACTCCTCATTTTGCCAGTGGCAAAAACTCTCCAAAGACCTTTCTCCATGATGTCCTATAGAAAGCTTGGTCTACAACATGGAAAGATACAGTCACAGTTTTCCCACCCTAGCTCCATTACATGCTTTTGTGCTGTTGCAAAAAGCTCATTGACATTTAAAAAACATTTTAGAAAGTCATTGGCTTTCAAAGCTTACCGGTCGGCTGTGAAGCAAAACCAGTTTGGTGACACGGATGATAACTTTAATTCCAAGGCTCTGGTGTTGGAACATATTGTAGACCTGGACAATCAAAGTAGAAATATTAAAGCAATCATCCCACAGATGTTCAATTTATTGAAATAAAGCTACAAAGAACAGCAAAAATCAAAACTAACTGGACTTTTTCCCTTTTACATTTCCAATGGGGACTTCTGTAAACTCAAGACATGGACGAAACATCAAATGAATAGGATGTAGAAGTCAAGAACTTCCTTCATTTCGATGATCACTTCTCAATGGATCCACTAGTCAAATTTTGTCATATTTACAGAATTTTTGTTCAGTGTAACAAGTAAAAGAATCAACTAAGGGGTACAGTGTTCACAAAGCTTACAACAAGGATGACTACTGTTATGCCTCACACAATAAGCTCCTGGAGTTAAAGAGGTTTTCCAATATATTTTTAACGATGAGCTATCCTCTGTATAGGTCATCGATGCCTGATCGGTGGGAATCCGACATTCAGGACCCCCGCAGATCAGCTGTTTGAGAAGGCACCGCAGTAGTGCAGCAGCCTTTTTGCAGCTCTCCCTAGGTCATGTAACGTCATCTTCATAGGTTACATGGCCTAGGCCAGTGGTGGCGAACCTATAGCACGGGTGGGCACCCGTACCCTGGAAAAAGTCAATGGCGTACCAATATGCCTTAGACTTTTCCTGCAATTCATCAGCACAGGGCAAGCTACGAATGGCACAGGCGGCGCATTGAATGTAGGCAGGCTATTATAACTAAATGATCAAATACATGGACGATATACAATATTGGACTGTAGTATTCAGGTTACATTGCCGTGTTGGCACTTTGAGATAAATAAGTGGGTTTTGGATTGCAGTTTTGGCACTCAGTCTCTAGGCCTAGGCGCAGCTCTGCCCTATTGAAGTGAACTGGCTGAGCTGCGATACCAAGCACAGCCGCTATACAATGTGTGGTGCTGTTATTGGTGAGCTGAGAGAAGACTGAGCTACTGAAAGCGCTAATGCTTTTTAAAGATGGACCCCCACCGATCAGATACTGTTTACCTGGGAAAACCCTTTTAAGTCATGAAGATTCATCATTCAGGTTGTAATGTCCCTCCAGTTGGGTGGGGGTAACAACATTAGGTAGGAACAGAAAAGAAGAAAGAGAAAGAAACACTCAGGACATCAGTCTGCTCAGGATATATACATAGACAGTGGGTGCGGCAGCTGAATAGTAGGGAGATTGTAATTACTATTATTACTACCCTAGGATTAGAGGGAGATTGTAACAACCTTACTAGGCCCATGATTTTAGAAGCTTAGAAGTCATTTTACTAAAATAACATTTCAAAACTATTGAAATCACTAGAAAACAACCAAAAGCAACAAAAACATTTAGAGACATTGGTTACCTAGCTTTTGGAACCCATCTTGTGCAGTTTCCTGCAATATGGAATAGTGGTGGGGATTGATTGCTACTGGCCGCAGCACAGATAAGACAGAGCATCCCCAAGACCCCCCTGCCAAAATATTCTCAAAGATTATGGGGACATATGGTATACGAAACCGTGAGGTGAGATGAGTCAGTTGCTCAACACAAGAAATATGACACTACTCGTCATATTAAAAATGGAAAGTGGAATCTTTTTCTTCTACTTGACCCTCGTTATCTAAATCAGAAATGTTTCCACACACGGAGAATAAAACTGCAGATTCTAAATATGTGACATGCTCCAGGATGAAGGAAATCGTACACCATGAAAGAGAAGACGCCATGAATCAAATGACACTTATGAATCCTCAGGAAGGGCTGAAATACCCAAGGCCTTTTCATTTATGGTCATGCAAAACTGTCCTAAGTGTTTATAGGCTAGATGTTATTTACGTGGCCTAGATTACATCATGCCGGCCCATGAAAAAGCCACCAACTTCAAAGACATTCCAGCCAGAGACTGTATTCTGCGGACATATCTATACAGCTGCTATGGAGTTTAAATAGAACAGTCATCTTATGTTATGGATATGTGCAAGTGTAAATTAATATTACACAACCGTGAATGACAAAGCAGCCCTGCAATCTGCATATTCTTAGGTCTGGTGGCATAGGGGAGGAGGAATCAATACAGAATATCATGCATCCAGCAATATTTCAGATAATTTTGAACATGATACATTTGCACAAAAATGCACGGAAAAGACTGTGCAACTGCCATTTTCGCCATACACTTGCACTACAGTTGCTGCCCTGTGATTGCTCGCTATGAGCAACAAAGATAGTTTTTCTTTTAGACAGTCAATTGCTTTGGCCTATAAGTGATGTATATGGCAGTATGTTAAAGGGGTTGTCTCATCACAGACAATGGGGGCATATCGCTAGGATATGCCCCCATTATCTTATAGGTGCGGGTCCCACTGCTGGGACCCGCACCTATACCAAAAATGGAGCCTAGAAAGTGTTGGAGGGCAAACTGCGCATGTGCAGCCACCCTCCATTCATTTTCTATGGGACCGACGAAAATAGCCAAGCGCTGGTTCGGCTTTTTCCGTCGGGCCTATAGAAGTGAATGGGTGAGGTGGCCGGTCATGCGCGGTGTGCTCCAATTCACTTCTATGGGGAGTGCGCTTGGTGGTGCCTGAACCAGAGGCCTCCAGCCATCACCTTGCAGTGCTCCGTTCCCGATATAGATTCGGGACCCAGCGGTGGGACCCTCACTTATAAGACAATGGGGGCATATTCTAGCAATATGCCGCCATTGTCTGTGATGAGACAACCCCTTTAAGAGAAACCTCTTAATATGACATGCCTGCCTTAGTAAACACTTGTATTCTCCGAGATATAACAATTCAGCAGCATCTTATAACTTTATGTTGTGTCGTTCAACTGTTATTCTGAAATTTATGAATAAACTGAAAACTGACAATTTATGAATAAACTGACACTTCAGTTATTTGCTCAGTTACGGACTCTATACTGACAGGGAATGTTCCACAGGATTGGCGCATAGCAAATGTGGTGCCAATATTCAAAAAGGGTCCAAAAACAGAGCCTTGAAATTATAGGCCGGTAAGTTTAACATCTGTTGTGGGTAAACTGTTTGAAGGGTTTCTAAGAGATGCTATCTTGGAGTATCTCAATAAAAATAAGCAAATAACGCCATATCAGCATGGCTTCATGAGGGATCGGTCATGTCAAACGAATTTAATCAGCTTCTATGAGGAGCTAAGTTATAGACTTGACAGTGGTGAATCAATGGATGTCGTATATCTGGACTTCTCCAAAGCATTTGACACTGTACCACACAAAAGGTTAGTATATAAAATTAGGATGCTCGGACTGGGAGAAAATGTCTGTATGTGGGTAAGTAACTGGCTGAGTAATAGAAAACAGAGGGTGGTTATTAACAGTACACACTCAGATTGGGTCACGGTCACTAGTGGGGTACCTCAGGGGTCAGTATTGGGCCCTATTCTCTTCAATATATTTATTAATGATCTTGTAGAAGGCTTGCACAGTAAAATATCTATTTTTGCAGATGACACTAAACTGTGTAAAGCAATTAACACTGAAGAGGACAGTTTTCTGCTACAGAGGGATCTGGATAGATTGGGGGCTTGGGCAGATAAGTGGCAGATGAGGTTTAACACTGACAAATGTAAAGTTATGCACATGGGAAGGAATAATGCAAGTCACCTGTACATACTAAATGGTAAAACACTCGGTAACACTGACATGGAAAAGGATCTAGGAATTTTAATAAACAGCATATTAAGCTGCAAAAAACAGTGTCAGGCAGCTACTGCCAAGGCCAATAAGATAATGGGTTGCATCAAAAGGGGCATAGAAGCCCGTGATGAGAACATAGTCCTACCACTTTACAAATCTCTAGTCAGACCACACATGGAGCACTGTGTACAGTTCTGGGCTCCTGTGAACAAGGCAGACATAGCGGAGCTGGAGAGGGTTCAGAGGAGGGCAACTAATGTAATAACTAGAATGGGGCAACTACAGTACCCTGAAAGATTATCAAAATTAGGGTTATTCACCTTAGAAAAAAGATGACTGAGGGGAGATCTAATAACTATGTATAAATATATCAGGGGTCAGTACAGAGATCTCTCCCATCATCTATTTATCCCCAGGACTGTGACTGTGACGAGGGGACATCCTCTGCGTCTGGAGGAAAGAAGGTTTCTACACAAACATAGAAAAGGATTCTTCACTGTAAGAGCAGTGAGACTATGGAACTCTCTGCCTGAGGAGGTGGTGATGGTGAGTACAATAAAGGAATTCAGGAGGGGCCTGGATGTATTTCTGGAGCGTAATAATATTACAGGCTATAGCTACTAGAGATAGGTCGTTGATCCAGGGAGTTATTCTGATTGCCTGATTGGAGTCGGGAAGGAATTTTTTTCCCCTTAAGTGAGGAAAATTGGCTTCTGCCTCACAGGTTTTTTTTTTGCCTTCCTCTGGATCAACTTGTAGGAAACAGGCCGAACTGGATGGACAGATGTCTTTTTTCGGTCTTATATACTATGTTACTATGTTACTTCAATCAGTTATTGTGAGCCAAAATCAGTAGTGAAGCCTACTCAGAGATCAGGTGTAGTGATTTGATTTGCATAAATTCTGTGTTTTTCACTTGCACCTGGTTTTGGCTCACAATAACTGTAGTGTGAACTCAGCCTAATGCCCAGGTGTCGATTTATTCAGAAGTTTCAGGTGGAATAACAGAGGACTTATACATAGCGTTATATGATAAGATGCTCCAGGACTGATATTTTATGGGGAACGCAATTACTTTCTAAAACAGACACATGAGGAGGGGTGACGGGTCCTCCTTAAATGACACATCTGACAAACTGCATGGGACATATCGCCTTATCTTCAGTGTTAACTGTTCGTTATCCAGTTTTCTTCTCTTGTCTACCCAGCTGTGCTGTAATCAATGAGTCACTGGGTCTAATCTGTATCGTTTGCTTGCCATGTTGGTAATTCAATCCACATTTTTCTCCGCAATCAGCTTAAAATAAATCTGTGTCTGACAATGGCACGTGTACTATAAATGTGCCAAACTTAGCGAAACAATTCTAATATACTTCTTCATTCGTCTGTACAAAATAATAATGGCCAGATCCTACCAACAACTTAATGAAATGGCAACTTTTCAGCTTTCACGTCTGCCATAACCTTGTGTATGCATTTAGTTACTGATTTATAGTAAGCAATGTCCCTCATATCAAATATAATAATTCCAAGCTTACTACAGTCATGGAACACAAGTGAATCTACAACTAGGAATACCCAAAAGTTTATAGGAATTTTTCCAAGAATGGGCCACCATTAATTGAGGGTGTCCTATCAATGATGGTGGGTGCAGCTGTGCAATGCTCCAGAGGGGCTAATAGAGGATGTGTCCCACCAAAACGCTGTGGCATACAAACCATGTTCATGACTGTAAGAATAAATCTCTGTGCAGCCTCAGGTCCATGGTATTGCACCATGTCAGCATCGGCCACCACCAGGGTCTCTACAGTGTGCCCATCAGCAAGTCTAATTGCGTTCCTCCGCTCTCGCCAGTCACCTCCTTCTCCACTCTTATTTGGCTTCTTTCTTTTTCCTGCAAGGGATAAAAGAAAATAAAGTCATAAACTAAAAAAATATTCACAGTGATCTCACATGCCCTATTGCAATAAACATGCATGCTCAGGTGATCTGAATAATCAGAATAAGCAAGAATTTAAATGAATAAAATACAGGTTATACTGAATCTTTTCCCATAAACTATATATCAGTCTGCTCAGCTCCTCCTGCTCTATAACATGTTGACACCTGTCCTGACACCATGGTCAACATGACAGGTCCCCTTTAACAGTGGAAGGCACATGAAAGGATATCTATGAACATTAAAGGGGGTTTCCCATCACATACAATGGGGGCATATCGCTACGATATGCCCCCATTGTCTGACAGGTGCAGGTCCCACCTCTGGTTTCATTCATTTCAATGGGGCCGCCGAAAATAGACGACTACTGTATATCCGTCTGCCCCATAGAAATGAATGGGAGCAGAGGCCGCGCGTGCGCGGTGGGCTCCCATTCACTTGTATGGGAGCAGCTGGGAGTAGAGCTTGGTGGTGGACGGACCCTGGGAAACCCAGAGGTGGGACCCGCACCTATCAGACAATGGAGGCATATCCTAGTGATATGCCGCCATTGTATATGATGGGAATACCCCTTTAAAGTTACTACTACAACTTTAGAGCAATTAGAAATGTAAACAACTTTGCCCCAGCAGACAAGGAACATTCACACATACCGTAATTATGTTAGCTACCAAAACGTGATCCCTGACAAACACAATTGCTGCAAAGCTAAGGGAACATTCTCGTTTGCCAGATTTGTTGCAGAAATTTCTGAAAATGACCTATTCATCTGCCTTCTTTGCATTGTGCATTCTGGTGCCATCTCTTTTCACACAGCGTAATGTAAGAGAGTATGTGATTTATCAGACCAGGTCACCCTCTTCTATTGATCCGTGGTCAAGTTCCAATTCTCAAGTGTCCACTGTAAGAGCGTTTGGTTGTGGACGGGGGTTAGCATGGGTACTCTGACCGGACTGCAGCTATGAAGCCTACACACAACAAGCTGTGATGCACTGTGTGTTCTGACACCTTTCTGTCATAACCAGCATTAACTTTCTCACCACACTGTGCTACAGTAGTTCTTCTTTACAATGGGTCCAAGTAGAGTGGCCTTTTCTCACCATATGCATTAATAAGCCTTGGATGTCCATAACCTTGTGACCAGTTGACCAGTTGTCCTTTCTATGACCACTTTTGGTAGGTGCTTGCCTAACTACTGCATACTGGGAACACCCCATAAGACCACCCACACTCGCCATACAATCTGACACCCACTCAGTAGTTATGTCCTCTTAGTGCCCCCACAAAGTAGAGTGCTCCCTTAGTACACCTACACAGTAGAATGCTCCCTTAGTGCCCCACACAGTAGTTATGCCCCCATACAGTAAAATCTCCTGTTAGTGCCCCTTACACTGCAGTTATGCCCCCTTAGTGTCTCCACACAGTAGTTATGTCCCCTTTGTTCCCCCGTACAGAAGGCCCCCCAAACAGTATGTATGGTCTCCATACAGAATGCCCCCTTATTGCCCTCCCACAGAGCTTATGCCCCCTTAGGGCCAGCATACAGTAGTTATGAAAGTGCCCCCCTCCCAGTAGTTATGTCCTCTTAGTGCTCCCATGCTGCAGTTCTGCCCTTTTGGTGCCCGATTCACAGTATTTACACCCTCTTTACAGTAGCATACCCCCCTTAGAGCCACCTTCACAATAGTTATGCCTCGTTAATGCCCCTTCAAAGTAGTATGGCCCCTTCATTAGTAAAGCCTCTATGGTGTTAATAAAATAAAAAACATTAATACTCATCTAGCCCTGCTCCCCCAATGAACAGAGCACATCCCGCTCTCCCCAGCAGGAGGGATGCAGTGATGTCATCGCTCCTGCTGTGTAGGAGAACACACAGACAGGGAATGATCCTCAGCCGTGCAGTCTTCTACTCAGCACAGTAGGTGATGTCACTGCATCGCGCCTGCTGGGGAGAGCACCAGGCTGTAATGGCTGACAGACATCAATTATGGCCCAGACCCCCCCCCCCCCAACTGCAGGCCCCAGTTCCATCCCTGTTCCCATGGCTTCAGTTTCATACGGAGGCTTAAATATTATGGCTAATCTACATACATTATCAAAAAGGCATCATAGGAGCCTTGTTTCCCCATTAGTAGAGGCTTCCAGAGATGGGACCCTTACTTGTCATTTATAGCATGTTTTGTGGATAATGTTTAGGCTGGGAATACTCTTTTAATGGAGTTCTCCAGGACTCCAAGGACACTCCTGTCATGGGCACCCTGGGTCCAGTGCTGAGCTTCCATTTCCACTGTTTCTGGTCCTTGCTGGACCAGAACTGTGAAATACCTTCTACATGCATGACACCACTGCCGGCCAATCAATTCTCTTGTTTCTCTGCAGAAAATTTTAATGCATCTGTGTAGTTGTACTTTAGAACTCAATGCAACAGCAAAGTCAGGCCTCTTGCACCTAAGCACAGATGTTGATCATTACATTTCAGTGGAGATTTGCATGACATCATGAGGGTAAATGCAAATAAAAAAATAATTTAAAAAAAGGCAGCGTGCTCCATTACACACTATATGGAGTGCTTCTAGAAGTTAAAATGATCTGTGAAACTGAAGATTGCTCATATAAGAGACCACAATATAGTGCACCATACAGACACATGAGAATACAAGATATGTACACATGCGGTATAAATAGGTTAGGGTTATGCCCGGTACTATGAGCCATTTTGCACACGTTTGTATTAATGAGACTCTTACAGTATTTGTAGTCTGACAAAGCCCTTTGATTACCACACACGTAACCTTACCTAACCTATTAGCACTGCATGTATATCTTGTATTCTCATATGTCTCTACTTGTTGTACCCATCTACTCCATACATGAGTCTACAGCTGCAAGTAACTTCAGATCGTGAGTTGAGAAAGCTGCCTTCTCCATTGCTGTTCAATCATTCAGCTGCAGAGGTTTTGGCTCAATGCATCTTGCTGGAACTGATAATTCCCAGGGGCTAGAATTAACACCTCTTCAAAAACCAGACGCTGCTCATTGACCAGACTTACAGTGGGAGACTGGAGCAACCTCATCACCCAAGATAGGTTATGGAGTTTAAAAAAAGACATTTGTGTACAATCATGATTCCAGCTTGGATAAATTGTTCCTTCCTTACTCTACATGTAAAATAAGGATTACATCCAATAGGTTGATCTCCATCTACTAACAAAGAAATTCTAATGCCTCCACCTGCACATTCAAGGGGGTAGTCAGAGATCAAAGGATGTGCAGCAGAGATGAGCGAACTTTAAAGAAAAGTTCGGCGTTCGGGTTGTGGTAATCGCCGCATCCCGTTATGGATTCCACTACCGCAGACTATCCCGGGATATGGAATCCATAAGGGGCGGCTTCCACCAACCCGAACTGTTGAACAGCCGAAGGACCTGGGGTGACGTCACTGTCATGTGATCAGTGCAGGGGGCAGTGCAAAGAGTTACAGGGTTGAACAGAGGATCCCCTAGTGGGCCCAAGCTCTGATACTATATTGGGCCCCGAAGGACCAGAAGAAAAACACTGTAGCAGCCTTTGGAACCAATCACTTGCCACTAGGATCGGGTTCTTGGAATCAAAACCTATTAGACGTCATTGATGATCGGGTATAATTTCCTCTGATGGTTCATCACTGGTTACACATATGCACCATAAGAAAACAATACAAAAGCAGATGAGCAAATCATTTTTATACTTATAAGACAATGATGTATGTAATCTAATCGGACAGTGATACTTCAATATACAGATCACCACTTCAATACTATAGCATTATTATTATTATTATTATAAGTCTATGGGTGGTGGACCAATGCACAGTATACTTGTGCCATAAATTAAAGGTTGTAAACTTTTGCAACATAGTTTTCTATTGTAATAAATATTAATTTCCAAATCATAATAACCATTTGGCCAAGACCACATACAGTACCTGTATCAATTACAGTCCCTGTTGCAAGAGAAAGGTAGATGCCAGGTGGGACCATGAGGTGGTGGCTTTGGCCAAATAGTAATAGTTTTTTGCATTTTGTTACTATGGATGTATGAATTTGCTGTGAGATTTCAATGTATATAACAGATCCATAGCCCCAACTTGCGCATATGCTTAGTGTCCTCGTACCTTTACCAGGATTAAGCCTACAGAGGCGTTCATACAATATCTCACAAAAGTTAGTAAACCCCTCACATTTTTATGAAACTTTTATTTTGAGATATGCCACTTCGATACAATGTAAAGTAGTCAATATATAGCTTGTATAACAGTGTAAGTTTGGTGTGCCCTCAAAATAACTTAACCACTGCCTTGATAAAGAAACTGAGGGTAAAGGTGTTGGACTGGCCAAGCATGTCTCCAGACCTAAACCCTATTGAGCATCTGTAGGGCATCCTCAAACGGGAGTGGTGGAGCGCAAGGTCTCTAACATCCACCAGCTCCATGATGTCGCCATGGAGGAGTGGAAGAAGATTCCAGTGTCAACCTGTGAGGCTCTAGTGAGATGCCCAAGAGAGTTATAGCAGTGCTGGAAAATAACGTTGGCCACATTATTGACACTTTGGCCACAATTTGGCCATTTTCACTTAGCGGTGTACTCGTATTTGTTGCCAGCGGTTTAGACATTAATGGCTGTGTGGAGTTATTTTGAGGGCACATCAAATTCACACCGTTATACAAGCTGTACACTGACTACTGTACATTGTATCAAGGTGTCAGATCTTCAGTGTTGTTCCATGACAAGATATGATAAAATATTTACAAAAATGTGAGCGGTATTCTCACTTTTGTGAGATACTGTATGTGCAGTTAGGTCTCCTTCAGCATGTTTTAAATATACTTGTGTTACTGCCATCAATAATTTAGCCAGCACAGGGGGAGAAGACCGCGCGGTGACAGAATCTCTTTAATTAAGTGTTGCAGGAACACGTCCCTCTTCCATAGTTTTATCATATCAGAAATGAAACAGGATATTTTATTTTATGAAACAGGAGATCTTACAACTGCCCGGAATACAGAAAGGATGTTGGAAAATCTCAGATATAAACATGAAAGCCTCCAGGCAGGAAATTGCTGTCATCAGAAGACTAATGCCAGGAATCTTCTCTTACCCATCCAGGGGGCACGATATGGCTTTGCTGTGCTGGTGGCTCTCAGTCTGCCAACGTCATCAGGCACAACATTATAAATGTCTAATGTCATATGACCCTTGACTGGAGGTACAATCTCAAAAATTTTCAATACTTAAGGAAAAGATTTTAATTTAAAGGGATTGGGCAAATTTGTGAAAAGCCAAGAGCAGAATAGTAGTTTTTTTCTTAATTAGGGAGGTTGTTCTAAACATCTTGGGGAACTAACCACAGATCTTCTGTGGATGTACGCTTGCTCAAATTGCTTCCGTTTCCCAAACAGACTGGATGATGTTGAGATCGGGGCCATGTGGTGCCATATCATCACTTCCAGGACTCCTTGCTCTACTCTATGCTGAAGATAGTTCTTAATAACATTGGCTGTATGTTTGGGGTCATTGTCTTGCTACAGAATTAAAGAGGACCTATCACCTCTCCTGGCATGTCTGTCTTAGTAACTACTTGCATTCTCCATGTAATAAGAATTGTGGAGCATCTACTTTTATGATTCTGTGCTGAGACAGTCCTGTATTATTCTTGCTAGAAGTTTTCAAAAAACTTGTCGGCAGTCTGCAATAAAGGTACTGCTGATTGTTACCAGCAGCAGGTGTGTCTGACTGTCCAATCCATGCTGCTGGTATCAGACTGTGCAGGCACACAGTCCCAACTGGTAACACCCTTCTTTACCAATACTGCAAGCAGCTGACAATTCATTCATAAACTTCTAGTAGAAATAACAGAAGAATGGTACAACACAGAGTCAAAAGAATAGATGCTCCAGAATCGAAACAACATGGGGAATGCAAGTAGTTTCTACAACAGACATAATTGGAGAGATGACAGGTCCACTTTAATTTGAAGCCAACTAGACGCCTCGCTGATGATATTGCATGTTAGATAAGTATCTGACTGTATTTCTCAACAATGAGGACACCATTGATCCTAACCAAATCCCCAATTGCATTTGCTGAAATGCAGCCCCATCTTTGCAAGGAACCTCCACTATGCTTCACTGTTACCTGGTGATGCTCATTAATGCACCGCTCTGCAGTCCTTCAGCAAACAAACTGCCTTCTGTTACAGCTAAATATTTCACATTAAGACTCATCAGTCCAGATCACCTGCTGTCATTTTTCTGCACCCCGGTCCTTACGTATTCCTGCACACTTGAGTTGCTGGGCCTTGTTTCCACATCAAATGTAAGGCTTTTTATTTGCAATTTTTCCATGAAGACCACTTCTGGCCCACTTCTCTGACCAGTCGATGGGTGCACCCGGGTCCCACTGGTTTCTGTTAGTTCTGAGCTGATGGCACTGCTGGACATCTTCTAATTCCGAAAGAAGTAAGATTGATGGTCCGCACAGTCTTCAACATGGTCAGGATTAATGATGTCCTCAATGCTGAGAAATGCAGGGAGGTATTTATCCATCATGCAATACCATCAGGAGTCTCATTTTCTCCAAATATTTTCTGCACCAAGACAACGACCCCAAACATACAGCCAATATCATTAAGAACTATCTTAAGAAGAACAAGGAGGCCTCGAAGTGATGATATGACGCCACAGAGCCCCGATCTCAATCTCATTGAGTCTGTCTGGGATTACATGAAGAAACAGAAGGATTTGAGAAAGCCCACATCCACAGAAGATCTGAGGTTAGTGCTCCAAGATATTTGGAACAACCTCTCTGCCGAGATCCTTCAAAAATTAAGTGCAAGTATCTAGAAGCATTGATGTTTTGAAGGCAAAGCGTGGTCACACCAAATTTTGAATTAATTTAGACTTCTCTTGTGTTCATTCAATTCGCTTTTGTTAAAGGGGTTGTCCGGGTTCAGAGTTCAACACCCGACATAACCTCATCTTCACTCATTTAGCATGTATGAGTGGAGCATCGGAGCATTTCTTACCTAAGACTTTTGCACACATAATGTACTTCAGAAAACAAGTGTAAATACATTAGTACATTGAGCTCATTGTGCTACAAAGAGAGAAGGCAGTCAGATGTATTGCTCTTAAGTAAATCCCTGGTTTAAAGACATCTAATAATAACTGGTCTACTGTTAATTTAGACTACAATGATAAAAGTGCACATAGGGTAAGGCAGAATGAATGTTATGCCTCTAAGCTGTTTCTAAAAGACAGGAGGTTTGATCATTATTTTTAGCTTTACTTCAAATGAAAAGGGATATCCTGTTCAACGCAGCAATGATAACAACATGAAGACGAGTAATTATATGTTATTATAGTGACATGTCAAGACACAGATATGTCATTTCATAAACACATGAGATATGGAAGTTAAATTTTACTCTTGAAATCAAAGGCAAATTTAGTAAATTTGAACAGATAGAAACAATGCTCCAACCAAATCAATGGTAAGTACATAGATTTACATGTAAGATTAGACTTTTTGCACTGTCAGGTTGCCCAGGTCCTGAAGGGGCACACCATCACACCCCCACCCATGACTGCTGGAATAATATTCTTACTGTGGTGTTCTGTATCTGTCTTAGATCCGATACAATGTTCCACTTATTGATTTATTTATTTATTTCATGCACTTATATAGCGCTGCTATATTCCGCTTTTGAGCTATCTGTCCTCATAAGATTATCCCAAACAGCTTGGGGATTACACAGATAAAGAGAAGCAGTGTCACTGGCGCTGAGTATTGTTGTAAGCAGCGATATGGCTGTGTGGCCGTATCCACACAGAAACTACACAACGCTGGAAAAACGCTATGAATATCGCTCTTACCCTATTTCGGTACCAATAACCTACTTAGCGAGGTACTATCTTAATCCGCAAATCTTTGCCTACCTTGATATCCTCATTTGTGATTACTTTTCCTCCTAGGTAGTTGCAGGTGATTAGGTACTTTTGAAATCAAGCGTCTGTATTCATTTCAGGAGCGTGCTCCAGCCGGTAGCACTATGCTCCGATTCCCCTATGCTCATGCTCCGTGCAGGAGCGAGTGACGTCACTATATGAGCTACGGGTAGGTAGTGGAGGCAAAAGACTGCTTCAATCCTACGCGTTTTAAACGAAAATCGTCGTTCTTTCTCAGGGATCGCTTGTACTCTATGCCTACCTCCTATTTATAGGATGCCCTCATTCTTAGTTTAACCCCTATATCATCTGCTTGCTTACTCCTGCCTTAAATTACCCTAATCAAAGCCAAATAACTCAATATGGACATTGAGTCACAAAAGAAATCACAAAGGAGGATATCAAAGTAGGCAAAGATTTGCAGATTAAGATAGTACCTCGCTAAGTAGGTTATTGGTACCTAAATAGGGTGAGCACGATATCCATAACGTTCTTCCAGCTTGGGGATTATCCAGATGTTTGTTTCTTATATTTATCCAAATGTGAGACAAGCATTGATAGCAAGGATTTCATCCTTGCTACTTTCCCATGAATCCCATACATTTTTGTTGTTGTTGACATCATGAAGGATAACCTTTATTTTTCTATAGATGTTTTCTAAGGGTACTTTCACACTTGTGTTGGTGCGGATCCGTCTGTTTATTTGAACAGACGGATCCGCACCTATAATGCAAACGTTTGTATCCATTCAGAACGGATCCGTTTACATTAGCTTTAAAGAAAAATGACAAAGTCCAAAACGGATCCGTTTTGAATTACATTGAAAGTCAATGGGGAACGGATCCGTTTTCAAATGCACCATATTGTGTAATTGAAAACGGATCCGTCCCCATTGACTTACATTGTAAAAAAAAACGGATCCGTTAGTCTCCGCCTCTTCAGACAGACACCAAAATGCTGCATGCTGCGTTTTGGTGTCCGCCTCCAAAACAGAATAGAGGCAGAAAGGAGCCGAACTGATGCATTCTGAACGGATCCTTATCCATTCAGAATGCATTGGGGCTTAACTGATCCGTTTTGGACCGTTTGTGAGAGCCTTGAAACGGATCTCACAAACAGAATCCAAAACGCTAGTGTGAAAGTACCCTAAGATGTTTTGTGATTTCCTGGATGCCCTTAGAGTAATTTTGGCTAGAATTTCACTTCTGGGAAGATCCACTACTTTCCACTACTACTTTGGAGATAATGGGGGTCATTTACTAATGGCAGTTAGGCGTAAAAAAAAAAAAAACTGTATACTGGAGAGTGGCGAGGGTGTGGTGGGGCTGGGTCTTTTAGCCCCTGTAAATTTACTATAATTTACGCCAGGAAACTAGATTTCACTCCAGGCGCATGGATGAGCAGAGGGTGTGCCTAATTTGTGACAAGGCCTGTGCCTCGCCATAAACTAGGCACATTCTCTGGCAGCGCAGGAGGAATCAAAGACCAGCATAAAAAGCCAATTCACCTGGTTTCTGGGACTCCTAATTGTGCGTGTATCCACAGGACAGAGCTACATATGAGCATCTGACAGCGCTGTCCTGTGGACAAGGGAACAGTTAGTTTCCCGCCCTGCCACTCCAGTGCTTTTTAGTGACACCTGCAACGTTCCACAGAAGCAGACCCGCCAGTAGAGGGCAGGCCCGCCGCACTATTGTACCGTAGGAATGCATCCTAACCATATGCCACCAATTCTCAACCCATTTAAGGATTACATTCAAGAGTGCTGGCAACAGTCAAGTCTAGTTCTGTGTTCAGCTAGCTGGATCCAGTTGTGAATGACTTTGAGTGCCTGTACATGTAGCGATAGCATGCTGCACAGCAGGAAACCAGGCAGCAAAACTCATGCATGGTTTAAGAGTTGCGGCAATTTTGCAATCTAGTTCTAGGGGGGTGGGGGTTAGCAATGCACTCCTGAGAGATGCAGGCGATTGATGGTCACATGGAACAAGCTGATGCTTGTTTACAGAAAGTGGAGAGACCATAGCTGCAGAGGGATGAGTAAATAAGCTAAAAAGGGTGAAAATTACACTGATGAGCTGTGTTTTTTTTTCCATTGATATAATTAAAATAATAGCGTGACAGATATATTTGTTTTATTTAGGGGGTAGCCCCTTTAACCTACATAAAAACCTAAGCATTTAATCTAGCACTAGTCCGGAGTTATAGCATGTACTGCCAGTGGTCACTGAAAAAGTCTACTAGCATGTTGTCACACATATCCCTAACAGCTTAGCTGAACTCCGATAATGCAGAGAGACAGCCTCTTTAAGGTTACATTCAGGCTGCATTTGCAGTTTAAGGCCTCATGCACACGACCGTATGTGTTTTGCGGTCCGCAAATTGCGGATCCGCAAATAAGAAGGGATGACGTACCGTATGGCATCCGTTTTTCTAGCGGATCCGTTATTTTTGCGGATCCATTGTAATAACGCCTATCCTTGTCCGCAAACTAGAAAAAAATAGGACATGCTCTATTTTTTTGCGGAACGTAAAAACGGACATACGAAAATGGAATGCACATGGAGTACCTTCCGTTTTTTTTGCGGACCCATTGAAATGAATGGTTCCGCATATGGTCCTTAAAAAAAAACGGAACGGACACGGAAAGAAAATACGTTCGTGTGCATGAGGCCTAAGTTGGGGCTATATGTTGGGAGGATTCCCAGAAGTAAAGCACCTAAAGATGCCTCTGGTGTATGTAACTGTGTATAAAGATACAGTGTCAGAAATCACCCATTGACCTACATATTAAACAAAGACATACTGCATTGTACGTGTTTTTTTACTGGATGCCTCTGTATGGAAAAGTGTAGTAAATTACACTATGCTTTACAGCAAAAAAACTAAAGTATAGTGATGCACAAGGGACACTGGGAGTTTTGGCATACGCCAAACATCCTTACATCAGAAATCTGTAGAATATACACTTTCCAGAGAGCTTACCTCCACTGAAGCTTAGGAAACCATTGAAGTACCTTGTGTTTGCCATTAAACATTAATGTCCAAAACACTGCGTGCACCAATTAATCCAAAGCCTAGCATCAATTAGATAGCTGAGTCCTAAGCTACCCTCATTATGCCTTCATTCCAGGATGAAATTAACTGCACAGATGTGAACCTGACCACAATAAGGCTGCATTCACACGACCGTATGTATTTGCGGATCCACAAAAAACGGATCCGCATGTCTGCAAAATACTGAAGAGTCTCTTCCGTATGTCATCCGCAAAAAACGGTCCGCAAAAAACGGATGAGGGAAAAAAAAAGGGGAGAGAATAAAATATTATAATAAAAATACGGAAACGGATCCACAAATTGCGGATGACATACGGAAACCATTCCGTATGTCATCTGCAATTTGCGGATTTATTCACTTCTATGGGGCTGCGGAACGATTTCTGCGGACAATGATAGGACATGCTTCATATTTTTGCGGAGTATAAATGCGGAACCACGGATGCGGATAACATACTGAATGTTGTCCGCATATTTTATTTACCCATAGGAATGAATGGGTCCGCATTTATTCCGCAAAATGCGGATCGGATGCGGATCGGACGCGGAAAAAAAAAGTACGGTCGTGTGAATGTAGCCTAATACAGGTAATTAGGAAATCCTTTACTCTTTTGCTATTTGACATAATGTGCAGAAAAGCACAATTAAAATGACCCTTTCGCCATGAGAATGCAGTGCAATCTGCAGGCAGCAGGGTATAAACCAGGAGGATGAACAGACTGATATATAGTAAAACGTATTCATTTAATTCACTGCTCAGGAGTCACGTTGGTGGTCCTAATAAGTGACTGACGGCTACCTGTATACACACAGTCAGACAGCAATGCCCCTCACGATGACAGGTTCACTTTAGTTCCTCTGCTTTTCTGCACGTTATGTCAAATATCATGAGAGTAAATTATCTGCATTATTATGGTCAGGGTCACATCTGTACAGTTCCTCCAGGAATGAGGGTAGACACGTTCGCTGTATGTATTTGCACCATTTCCACATAGTTAGGGCTTATGCACATAGCTGTATGTATTTTGTGGTCCGCAAAATGCGGATCTGCAAAGAATACAGATGACATCCATGTGATGACTGTGTTGCATCCGTTTTTTTGCAGACCTATTGTAACAGTGACTATTCTTGCCTGCAAAACGGACAAGAAACGAACATGTTCTATCTTTTTTGCCGGACTGTGGAATGGTGCGCTGTCCGTATCTTTTGTGGCACCATTGAAATAAATGAGTCCACATCCAATCTGCAAAAAATATGGATCGGATGCGGGCCAAAAATATGGTCGTGTGAATGGAGCCTTAACCAAACATTTTATACTTTTAGAGACCACCATGAATAAAACAGTTCTTGTATGGCAGAGGTAATTGTGTGTTGTGTGGTTGAAATGGTGTGACCCCGACACCATGCAATTAAAACAGATTATATATATATATATATATATATATATATATACTAGCTGAAGGACCCGGCTTCGCACGGATATATTTCATCTATTTCATTTAATGTTTGTGTGTGTTGTTAAACAATATCGACAGTATCCACTATAACAGTGACATATACAGTACCCCGCCCCCTTAACAGTGACCTCTACAGCACCCGCCCCTTAACACTGACCATAGGTTACAGCCCCCTTAACTGTGACCTCCACCATTCCCGGCTCCCTTAACAAAGACCTCTACAGCGATTGCCCCTTTAACAGTGACTGCCACAGTACCCCGCTCCCTTAACAGTGACCTCACAGTACCCCGCTGCCCCCTTAATAGTGGCCTCCACAGTAACCTCCTCCCTTAACAGTGACCTCCACAGTGGGATCCCCCTTAACAGTGACCTCCACAGCAACCGCACCTTTATTAGTGGCCTCCACAGTACCCTGTCTCCTTAACAGTGATTTACACAATAATCTGCCCCCTTAACAGTGACCTCCACAGAGCTCCGTTCCCTTAAAATGTGACCTCCACAACACCCCGCCCCCTTAACAGTGACCTCTACAGCACCCCGTCACTTAACACTGACCTCCATAGCAAACCGTCCCCTTAACTGTGACCTCCACCGTTCCCGGAGCCCTTAACAGAGACCTCCACAGCGACCGCCCCTTTAACAGTGACCTCCACAGCATCCTGTTCCCTTAACAGTGACCTTCGCAGTGACCCGCCCCTTTAACAGTGACCTTCACAGCGGCCGCCCCTTTATTAGTGACCTCCACAGTACCCCGTCTCCTTAACAGTGATTTCCACAACACCCCGCCCCCTTAACAGTGGCCTCTACAGCAATCTGGCCCTTAACACTGACCTCCATAGCGGACCGTCCCCTTAACTGTGACCTCCACTGCAGCCTGCTCCTAGTGTGGCCAGAGGTCCGGTTTTAGGCAGGACATTCCGGATTTCAGACTCCCTGTCCTCCGTCCGGTGCAGGGCCTGGACGAACACAGTGATGTCATTTTGAACAGCTCACTCTAAGACAGCAGCACTGTGCTGTTTGAGCATGAGCTGCAGGGAGAAAGTTACCGTCCATCCCACCCCTGCAGCTAACAGAAGTTGATTTTTACCTTAATTTTTTCGAATCCCGTCGGCTGCTGAGTGGGAGGGGGCGTTGTGGCTATTTTCACTTGCCCCCATAGAAAGTGAATGGAGGGCGGCTGCACATGCGCAGTGTGCCCTCCTTCACTTGTGAGGCTCCGTTCTCTATATAGGTGCGGGTCCCAGCCGTGATACCTGCACATATAAGACAATGGGGGCATATCCTAGCGATATGCCCCCATTGTCCATGATGAGACAACCCCTTTAAGTCCGTCTTTTGAGGGTGGCCTGAATGGCCAGACTACCTACCCCCTGAACTGTGACCTCCACAGCACTCCGCTCCCTTAACAGTGTCATCCCCAGCGCCCTGCCCCTTTAAAGCTGACCTACAGCAGTGAAGAAAAATGGCTGGGTTGTTATGGAAACCTGGTGTAAAACTGTGTGTATGTAGAGACTAAGGACCTGCGGGCTTCTATTGGCTGATAAGGAACATGTGACTGTGTGTATATGGCAGTTGGAATATGAAGAGAAAGACCTGCAGGCTTCTATTGGCTAATGTAGGTCATGTGATGTGCCATATTTGCATTTTTTGAGGAATATCTCAGGAACGGTACGTGCTAGAGAGCTGAGACCCGGTCTTAAACCTTCCCGGACACCTGATGTACCCGTGTGCCAAATTTCGTGATTGTAAATGCGACAGTGCGGATTCCTTTAGCGGACATACATACACACACATACACTCAGCTTTATATATTAGATATACAGTGCAGCTGATTATGTTGCTGTCTCATAAATGACAATAGTGACATTTCCCATAGCACACCTGATATAACTTGGCAGTTCCTATGGGACGTCTCAGGCTGTAAAGAAGAGGTCCCTTCTGCCTGACGCTTGTGTCTTATTATATGTTCTCTTCCAGAGAAGTGAGCGCTGGGGTCTACCGCTGTGTCGATCGGTTGTATCGTCAGCTGCTCTTCTCCTAGATTAATGAATCCAGTCTGTGAAGGAGATAAAGAAACATCACACACATTTTGTACATCGTAATTACCAAGCACGCCAATACTAAAGAGAGTGTGACAAATCACTAATTCTACAACTGTTCTATGCCTGTTTCACACTTGCGTTTTGGTTTCCTGTTTGGAGATCCGGCAGAGGATCTTAACACTGGACCAAAATGGTTCAGTTTGATGTTAACACATCCGGAAGCATCCGTTCCGTTAGGATGCGGTTGTGTTACATTGAAACAAAACAAACCGGATCCGGCACTAAAAACAAACATTGTAAGTCAATGGGTGACGGATCGGGTTTTTTCAGATCCGAAAAAAATTGATTTGACATTATTGACTTACATTGATTTTGCTTTTGGATCTGGTTTGTTCTGTTTCGCAGTCCAGACACAAAACCACAGCTTTCAGGGGTTTTCTGTTGGGTCAAAAAACGCAACACAATGGAACAGAACGCATCCTGATCAGTTTTGTCCCCACTGACAATGAATGGGGAAAAAAAGGAACTGTTTTGGCCCGGTTTTGAGATCTTCTACAAATGCCACAACGCAAGTGTGAAACAGCCCTTACATTTATATTTGTCATGGAGTTTTATCCATGACGTCAGTAGTTCCAAAAGGTAAATCACCTCCCTCTCATTACATAACAGTGTTAAAGCCAAATTCCACAGCAGTATAGTTTGTTTTACGTGAATTTGCAGAATGTAAGTTTATTCTTCTTCCGGCAGCTCTCGGCATAAAGCCTCATTCCCACACCAATGTTTTGGTCAGTGATTTCCATCAGTGATTGTGAGCCAAAACCTGAATTAGAGCCTCCACAGACACAAGGTATAAGGCCTCATGCACACGACAGTATTTTGCGGCAGTTTTTTCAGTTCAGTATACTGACAGTATACTGAACCATTCACTTCAATGGGTCTGCAAAAAATACTTAAGTGTCTCCGTATGCCTTCCGTTTCTGTTTTTCCGTTCCGTTTAAATATAGAACATTTCCTATTCTTGTCCGCAAATCACGTTCAGTGGCTCCATTCAAGTCAATGGGTCCGCAAAAAAAACGGAAAGCATACGGAAAGGCGTCCGTATGTCTTCCGTATCCATTCTGTTTTTGCTGAACAATCTATTGAAAATTTTGAGACCAGCCCAATTTTTATTATGGAATTACTGTATACTGTATATGCCATAGGGAAAAACAGAATGGAACAACGGAAACACAACGGAAACTAAAAACGGAACCATGGATCCATTACAAACGGACCACAAAACACTGAAAAAGCTAGAGGCCTAAGGGAAAAATGTTCACCTCTTCTTGTTTTAAGCCATACCTGGTTTTGGCTCAAAATCACTGATAGAAATCACTGACCGAACACTGACTGTATGAATGAGGTACGATGGCTGTTCGATGATCCTACCCAGCCTAAGGTAGTTGATGGGTGCACTGTCATCAGAAAATATCACATTTTTAAGTTTAACATTTATTTTTAATTTTCCATGTCAATATCTATATTTAGATAATAAAAAAAAAATTAATTCCTGCAGTTTTCGCACTGGCCACTATGTCTAATAATTGTCGCCACTTCTGGTCTGCAGTTATATATTATTCCAATCCTGCCTGTAATGATATCACCTCTGTGTACAGATAAGATATGATCTACCATTCACAATAGGTGATTGTCAGATCTTATCTATTTCTTCCTTGTATAGTGACCTCTGCACAGGTCCGCAAATCACGTTCAGTGGCTCCATTCAAGTCAATGGGTCCGCAAAAAAAAAAAACACGGAAAGCATACGGAAAGGCATCCGTATGTCTTCCATATCCGTTCCGTTTTTGCTGAACAATCTATTGAAAATTTTAAGCCCAGCCCAATTTTTATTATGGAATTACTGTATACTGTATATACCATACGGAAAAACGGAACGGAAAAACGGAAACACAACGGAAGTAAAAAACGGATCCGATAAAAACGGACCGCAAAATACTGAAAAAGCCATACGGTCGTGTGCAAGAGGCCTAACTCTCATAGACTTCATTAAGGAGCTCTACATGCACCAACTGTTTTGTTTAGGGGATTTTCTCAACCGCAATCCGGCTCTGTATGTACCTACTGTATATGTTGTATTTTATACACAATAGACAGTCTGTTCATGCTACACATCTGCAGTAAATATCATATGTTACAATTATCAGATTTGACGTAATTGTCTTCTTCCCACTAAGTCATTTTTGTGTCAAATGTTCATTCTATCTGAATGTACATACTTAACCCCTTAAGGACACGGCCCTATTTCACCTTAAGGACCCGGCCATTTTTTGCAAATCTTATGTGGTGATAACTTTTAAACGCTTTTACTCATCCAGGCCGTTCTGAGATTGTTTTTTCGGCACATATTGTACTTCATGACAGTGGTAAAATGGAGTTGAAAAATTTCATTTTTATTTATAAAAAAAATACCAAATTTAGAAAAATTTAGAAAAATTTGCAATTTTGCAAGTTTCAATTTCTCTACTTCTATAATACATAGTAATACCGCCAAAAAAAGTTATTGATTTACATTCCCCATATGTCTACTTCATGTATCCATCATTTTGGGAATGCCATTTCATTTTTTGGGGATGTTACAAAGCTTAGAAGTTTAGAAGCAAATCTTGAAATTTTTCAGAAATTTTCCAAAATTTTCTAATATGACTACATTTTGGGGTTTTGTTGTTTCAGTTTTTCATAACAAAGCATTTTTGAAAAAATGATTTATTTAACCACTTAAGCCCCCCTAGCTTAAACACCCTTAATGACCAGGCCACTTTTTACAATTCCGCACTACACTACTTTCACCGTTTATTGCTCCGTCATGCAACTTACCACCCAAATGAATTTTACCTCCTTTTCTTCTCACTAATAGCGCTTTTATTTGGTGGTATTTCATTGTTGCTGACATTTTTACTTTTTTTGCCATTAATACAAATTTAACGAAATTTTTGCAAAAAAATGACATTTTTCACTTTCTGTTGTAAAATTTTTCAAAAAAACTACATTTCTATATAAATTTTCTCTAAATTTATTGTTCTACATGTCTTTGATAAAAAAAGTCCAATAAGTGTATATTTATTGGTTTGGGTAAAAGTTATAGCGTTTACAAACTATGGTGCAAAAAGTGAATTTCTGCATTTTGAAGCAGCTCTGACTTTCTGAGCACCTGTCCTGTTTCTTCAGGTGCTAGAATGTCAGGATAGTATAAATACCCCCAAATCACACCATTTTAGAAAGAAGACACCCCAAAGTATTCGCGGAGGGGCATGGTGAGTTCATGTATCATTTCATTTTTTTCACAAGTTAGCGGAAAATGACACTTTCTGAGAAAAAAAAAAAAAGTTTCAATTTCTGCTAACTTCTGGCAAAAAAAAAGAAATCTCAGACGGACTCACTATGCCCCTCAGTGAATACCTTGGGGTGTCTACTTTCCAAAATGGGGTCATTTGTGGGGTGTTTGTACTGTTCTGGCATTTTAGGCGGGGCTAAATTGTGAGCCGCCATGTAAAACCTAAAGGTACTCGTTGGAATTTGGGCCCCTTTGCACCCAGGCTGCAAAAAGTGTCACTTATGTGGTATCGCCGTACTCAGGAGAAGTAGGGCAATGTGTTTTAGGGTGTATTTTTACATATACCCATGTTGGGTGAGAGAAATATCTCTGTAAACTGACAACTTTGTATAAAATTTTTTAAAAGTTGTCGTTTACAGAGATATTTTCACACACAGTATGGTATATATAAAATACACCCCAAACACATGTGCCTACTCTCCAGTCTGCGATCACATGTGTGCCACTTTTTGCAGGCTGAAGTGCAACCTAAAACCAATGAGTACCTTTAGAATTTCACAGGGCATTTTACGCATTTGGATTCCAGACTTCTTCTCACGCTTTAGGGGCCCCTAAAATGCCAGGACAGTATAAATACCCACATGTGACCCCATTTTGGAAAGAAGACACCCCAAGGTATTCCGTGAGGGGCATGGCGAGTTCATGTAAAATTTTATTTTTGTCACAAGTTAGTGGAATATGAGACTTTGTAAAAAAACAAAATAAAAAAATATATATATCAATTTCCGCTAACTTGTGCCAAAAAATAAAAATTCTGTGAACTCGCCATGCCCCTCACGGAATACCTTGGGGTGTCTTCTTTCCAAAATGGGGTCACATGTGGGGTATTTATACTGCCCTGGCATTTTAGGGGCCCCTAAAGCGTGAGAATCCAAATGCGTAAAAATGGCCTGTGAAATCCTAAAGGTACTCATTGGTTTTAGGGCCCTTTGTGCACCTTGGCTGCAAAAAGTGCCACTCATGTGGTATCGCCGTACTCAGGAGAAGTAGGGCAATGTGTTTTGGGGTGTATTTTTACATATACCCATGCTGCGTGTGAGAAATATTGCTGTAAACGACAACTTTTACATTTTTATTCAAAGTTGTCAATTTACAGAGATATTTCTCACACAAAGTATGGGTATATGTAAAAATACACCCCAAAACACATTGCCCGACTTCTCCTGAGTACAGCGATACCACATGTGTGCCACTTTTGCAGCCAAGATGCAAAGGGCCCTAAAACCAATGAGTACCTTTTAGGAGGGCATTTTTACGCATTTTCTTCTCACGCTTTAGGGCCCCTAAAATGCCAGGGCAGTATAAATACCTCACATGTGACCCCATTTTGGAAAGAAGACACCCCAAGGTATTCTGTGAGGGCATGGCGAGTTCATAGAAGATTTTTTTGGCACAAGTTAGCGGAAATTGATTTTTATTGTTTTTCTCATAAAGTCTACCTTTCTGCTAACTTTTGACAAAAGTTAAATTGTTCATGGACTCACTATGCCCCTCAGCGAATACCTTGAGGTGTCTTCTTTCAAAATGAGGTCACATGTGGGTATTTATACTGCCCTGGCATTTAGGAGCCCTAAAGCGTGAGAAGAATAAAATGCCCTCTAAAGGTACTCATTGGTTTAGGGCCTCTTGCGCATCTTGGCTGCAAAAAGTGGCACACATGTGGTATCGCCGTACTCAGGAGAAGTCGGGCAATGTGTTTTGGGGTGTATTTTACATATACCCATACTTGTGTGAGAAATATCTCTGTAAATTGACAACTTTGAATAAAAAATGTAAAAGTTGTCGTTTACAGAGATATTTCTACACCCAGCATGGGTATATGTAAAAATACACCCCAAAACACATTGCCCTACTTCTCTGAGTACGGCGATACCACATGAGTGACACTTTGCAGCCAAGATGCAAGATGCTTAGCAAATGCCCTAAACCAATGAGTACCTTTAAGATTTCATAGGCCATTTTTACGCATTTGGATTCTCACACTTTAGGACCCTAAAATGCCAGGGCAGTATAAATACCCACAAGTGGTCCCATTGTGAAAGAAGACACCTCAAGGTATTCTGTGAGGGGCATGGCGAGTTCACAGAAAAAAAAATTTGGCACAAGTTAGCGGAAATGGATTTTTTTTTTTACAGTCTCATATTCCACTAACTGTGACAAAAAATAAAATTTTGCATGAACTCACCATACCCCTCACGGAATACCTTAGGGTGTCTTCTCTCTAAAATGGGGTAACATGTGAGGTGTTTGTACTGCCCTGGCATTTTAGGGGTCTCCATAATCATTACACGTATGGCCAGCATTAGGAGTTTCTACGATTCTCCTTATATTGAGCATACGGGTAATGAGATTTTTTCCCGTTTAGCCTCTGCGCTGAAAAGAAAAAAATGAACGGCACAGATTTCCTCATTCGCATCGATCAATGTGGATGAATAAATCTCTGCCAAAAATGTGCAAAAAAAAGTAGTAAGGCCCCATTCACACGTCCATAAAAATGTCCGCATCTATTCCGCAATTCTGCGGAATAGATGCGGACCCATTCAGTGTGAATGGGGCTGGCGGTGATGCGGAGAGCACACTATGCGCCGCCGCATCAGCATTTGCGAGCTGCGGCCGCAAACTTCCGGGTTTCGGCCCCCAAGCATCCGGCCGCAGCTCCGCAAAAGATAGAGCATGTCCTATTCTTGTCCGCAATTGCGGACAAGAAAAGGCATTTTCTATATAGTTCTGGCAATGTGCGGATCCGCAAAATGCGGAAAGCACATTGCTGGTGTCCGTGTTTTGCGGATCCGTGGATCCATGGATCCACAAAACACATACGGACATCTGAATGAACCTACAGTGGGGTAATTAGTGTCAGGGGGTGACATGGGGTGATCGGGGTTAATCAGGGGTTAATCAGTGGGGGTGGGGTGGGTGGGTGGATGGGGGGTCTGTGTGGTGTTTTGGTGCACTTATAAAGTTTCTTTGGTGGTCCCAAGCAAATGGGACCACCAAAGGAACGATCAGCAGCATATCAGACGCTGTTAACAAAACAGCGTCTGATATGCCATTTTTAACTTCTACAGCCTGCCAGCGCACGATCAGCGCTGGCAGGCTGTAGCTTACCTTGTCCCCGACGTGATCCTGTGAACGCGCGCACGCGCGCGCGTTCACAGGAAATCTCGCGCGGGCGCGTCAAGGAGGAACAGACCGACCGCCCGCAGGACGCAATCCTGCGTGAGGCGGTCGGCAAGAGGTTAATGTCTCCACATTCTAAAAGCCATATTTTTTTTATTTTTTGGGCGACTGTCTTATGTAGGGGCTCATTTTTTGCGGGATAAGATGGCGGTTTGATTGGCACTATTTTTGAGTGCATATAACTTTTTGATCGCTTGCTATTACAGTTTTTGTAATGTTTTTTTTTTTACATTGTTTTTAATTAATTTCTTTTACGGTATTTACCTGAGGGGTTAGATCATGTGATTTTTTTTATAGAGCAGGTTTTTACGGATGCGGTGATACCAAATATGTATACTTTTTTTTAATTTATTTTACTTTAACACAATAACAGCATTTTAGAAAAAATATGTTTTAGTGTCTCCATAGTCTGAGAGCCATATTTTTTATTTTTTGGGGCGATTGTCCTGTGTAGGGGCTTATTTTTTGTGGGATGAGTTGGCGGTTTGATTGGTACTATCTTGAGAGGCATACGCCTTTTTGATCGCATGGTATTACACTTTTTGTGATGTAAGGTGACAAAAAATAGCATTTTTTTACACCATTTTTTTTTTTACGGCATTTACTTGTATTTTTATACAGCAGGTTTTTACGGACGCGGCGATACATAATATGTGTAGTCTATTTTATTTTTTTAATTTTTATTCAGTGATGTGTTTTTTTTATTTTTACTTTTTTTCACTTTTTTTTTACCCAAACCCACTTGCTTCTTGAAGATCCAGTGGGTCTGATGTCAGTATAATACAGTACAGTACACTATATAGTGTACTGTACTGTATTTTTAACTTTTCACTAGTCTGATCAGACATCTGCCTTTAGCAGAAGTCAGATCAGACTTGCCATTACCATGGCAAGCAGGTCGCCTCTGAAGGCGTCCTGCTGCCATGGTAACCATCAACCGCTGCCAGCACAGAGCAGCGGGTGATGGGTAGGAAGGGGAGCTCCCTCTCTCTGCGATCCCATCAAGAATTGGGGGCTGCAAGGGCACAGCAGCCCCCGATGGGAGAGGGAGGGAGCTCCCTCCCTGTTAACCCCTTCCATACAGTGGACCGTACCGCAGCACAGATGTCAGCAGTTTTAAGCAGTGTCAGCAACGTGCTGACACTCTGCTAAAACCACTATGCCACGATTATTACAGAGGAGGCGGGCGGAGGATCGCAATTGCGATCCCGCCTGCTGCACCGCCTGCCCGCGGCGCGCTACGCAACCACCACCCCTCTCATCCCCACGGTCACAGACCAGAGACGAAAGTGCTGCAAACCGCAGGTCTGAATTGACCTGCGGTTTGAAGTGATCGCCGATACGGGGGGGATCACAGGACCCCCCTGAGCATTGTAACAAGGTACCTGCTGAATCAGCAGGTACCTTGTCTTGATCACTACCGGCTGAGCAGCAGTGATCGGAACTACTCATGACGTACCGATACGTCATGGGTCCTTAAGGGGTTAAAGGGGTTGTCCCACAAAAAATATTCTATTCTGCCCCTATTGTCTGATAGGTGCGGGTCCCACCGCTGGGATCCACACCTATATCGAGAACAGAGCCCCGGAAGGGAAGGCGGGCGCACTGCACATGCACCGCCGCCCTCCGTTCATTTTCTATGGGGCTCGGCAATTTTCGTCGGCCCCATAGAAATGAATACGAGCATGGGCTGCGCATGCGCGGTGCACTCCCATTCACTTCTATGGGAGAGGCGGGGAGCAGCACTTGGTGGTGGGATGGACCCTGGGAAATCTGGGGTCCTCCAGCCACAGCTCTCCCCGCTCTGTTCTCAACATAGGTGCTGGGAGCCGCACCTATCAGACAATGGGGGTATATTCTAGCGATATGCCCCCATTGTCTGAGATGGGAATACCCCTTTAATGTAAAAATGTAATGTAACAAAGCTAGAACCAGCCCTGTACCTCACATAGATCCAGAGATCTACCCATTTATTGCTCCAGTTGCTGTGTTAGATTCAGACTGGCAGACTGGCATGTCTCTATGGATGTGTGTCCTTTCTGCTGCAGTTCAGGGGGCGTTTTCACTCCCTTAGGCCTCATGCACACGACCGGTTTTTTATACTGTCCGCAAAAAGGGGTTCCGTTGTTCAGTGATCCGTGTCCGTTTTTGCCTTCCGTTGTGTTTCCGTGTGTCTTCCGTTTCTTTTAGCGGACATGACCCAAAAGATTTTACCAAAAGACAGGCTGACAATTTTTCCCAAGTGCCTGCCAAGGGATCCGCAAAAAAAACGGACACGGAACGCGGATGACACACGGATGGCCATCCGCATTTTTTCACGGACCCATTGACTTGAATGGGTCCGTGAACCGTTTTTCACAGACAAGAATAGGACAGGTTATATTTTTTTGATGGACTGGAATCACGGACCACGGACGCGGAGGACAAACGGTGCATTTGCCGAGGTTTCCACGGACCCATTGAAAACCAATGGGTCCGCAGAAAATCACGAAAAACGGAGCAACGGACACGGAATCTAACAACGGCCGTGTGCATGAGGCCTTTTTACTGCCAGAGAGATAAGACTGATGTTGTGAGAATGATGGAACTGGGGCTGTGTGTCCACCTCAGCAGACGGATGTGCACATTACTATACAGGGAGCGCCATCATAATTATGTAAAGAGAATATCTCACAAGCGAAGCATTTGTCCAGCAAAGAAAATGACAAAAGTAACTAGTTTTTCGTTTGGAATTATATTCAAATATAAAGTAATAGTGGCACAAGCCCTTTAATGGAATTCCAGCTATGACCAGCATACATCCACGCGCCTTCCCTCTTCTGATGCCAGTGTAGTGTGGTTGGCAACAGAGAGGTTATGAAGGATCCTTAAAAACCTGCAAACCGCAGCAAAGGGAGAGAATCACCAGGAGCCTAGAGCTCAGGAGAGACTTCTCATCAGACAAATCCTGCCAAGAGCAACACATGGATCTTACTGTAAAAATAAAACCCTTGAAGCACAGAAAGGACCTACAGCAGAGACGGGGTCCTTGTGACGATTCCCGTTCAGTTGACCTGGTAACAGGGCGTGGATGAATCAGAGAGGTAAAATATCAAGACGGAACAAATCACTTCGCTGTCTAGGAAAACTTCCACTCTGCAAGGCTTCAGAGAACCAAGTAATTCATTCCAGCATGAGGTGTGGAGATAAACAGAAGTCCAATTGTACTGTATCCAAGCTCTCATAGAGTACAGAAAGGCATGTTTACAGCGCCCTCAGATGGCTCCCAACTAATATCATGACTGCTGAAATCTAATATAATCAGGGGGAAATGTAAAACTAGTAATAAAAGGTTGTGATTATGATTTCTGCTATTCAGGACGGAGGATGTAATAAGGTTCAAGACCAGAATGAAGGAGCAGAAGGAACAATATATTGCTGGGACCCACATTGATCAGTAAATGAAGGCATCTCCTAGGGAGATGCCTTAAAGGGTTATTCCACTTACATCACGTTACCCCCTCTTCAACCACTTGGACCTCCATGAACACAAGAACGGGAGCCCTATACCCCATGGGGACCCCCGAAATGAATTGAGCAGTAGGTCAGGCATGCGCACTGCCACTCCATTTATCTCCGTAGGAATGCTGGACATAGCCAACCGCCAGTAGTCAGACCCCACAGATTTAATAGTTTTCTCCTATTCTGTGGATAGGGGACAACTTTACGCAACTGGAATACCCCTTTGGTTGTACACATTAAAACCTGCCAGAGCACTCTAGAAGAATATTTGATTTTTCTTTTTTAGTAGGCAGAAAATCTTCTATGCAAGATACAAGAATCATGCTAGCAAGATGGAACTGACACTGCAAATCCTGCCAGTGCTGCCTTCAGAGGAGGTGCTACGTACTTGTGCTACTTGATGGAACATGCAGTATAAGTAGGTCAGTTGGTTAAAGTAATTGGGCACCTTTTGGGAGTTTTTGGCAAACTCCCCTCCTGGGCAGACCTGCAAACGGAAACATAATTACTTGTTCCCTGCCGCTGGGTCCCAGCTCCTTCACTCCCTACTTTGACACTGTTGCAGCCAATCGCTGGCCGCATTGGTAATCTATTCCCCTTGCAGCATGTAACCAACTGACATGAAGGGGACAGGTCACCGCTGTGGCCAGTAACTGGCTGCAGCAGTGTCAAAGCAGATGTTGACAGCAGGATACCCAAGCAAGAGAACAAAGGAGTCAGGTCCCAGCAGTGTAGAGCAGGAAAGTAGGCTTCCCTTTGCAGATCTGCCCAGGAGGGTTGGTTTGCCGAAACCCCCCAAAAAGTGCCCAACCTCTGTAACCCCTTATGGTCTTACAAGCGCCTTAACTGCCAGGTTTAAACAGCAAAGGCCGGTGGCTAATGTCTACGATCGGCAATAATGCAGATCACAGACATTTTAACCCTCAGATGCCGTAGTCAAATGTGACCACAGCATCGGAGAGCACCAAAACCAGAAGCTGAGCGCTTCCTGGCCAAGGCCGCCTTTCCCCGACTGAGACCGGGGAAGGCGTTCCATACTTGTAATAGATCTGAGCCTGTACAAGGCTTCCAGGCCAATTAGTAGTATATTCCAATGCTGGCCTGCAGTTGGCAGCACTGCATTGGAATATACTGAACCCTGTATTCTCTAATGGATAGAAATTAATTACAGAATACAAGATCCAGTCTAACAATTTCATGTTCTAGTCACCCCCTTTCCCTAGAATAAGAAAAAATAATTAAATGCCCAAACCATAAAAATATAAAAATATTATTTCTATATTGTGTTTATTCTGGTCATCTTCAATACCGGCGCTTGTGTAGCGCCTTTACCATTGCAATGTATTTTCTTATCTAGCAGTGATGTATCATATTTCACCTGTTGCTGTAGGTTGGGTACCCATTCTCGGGGTGCCTCTTACCTCTATAGCAGTTGTCGTTATATTGTAATATGCTGATCCTCACATTGTATTGCATTGATCTTGGCGCATGACCAATACTCTGCCTGATATACTGGTTTACTTCTTGTTATTCGTATTTGAATAAATAAAGAATTAAAAAAAAAAATATATATATATATATATATATTATTTCTATATGGTGAACTGTCTAACAGAAAAAAAAAATTCTGTTTTGATATTTTTTTCGTGACTTCAACTTCCAAAACAATTTGAGTAAAAAGTGATCAAAAAGTCATACAGATTCCAGAATAATACAAATAAAAACTACAGATCGTCCCACAAAAAAATTAGCCCTCATGCAACTCCGTAAACATAACTATAAAAAAGGTTATGGGGGGTCATAATATGGCGATGAAAAGAAAATTTTTTTTTTTTCAAAGTTATTTTTTTTTACATTTTAAAACATAAGAAAAACTATGTAAATTTGGTATCGTTGAAATCATACTGACCCAGATAGTAAAGGGCCCAGGTCAGTTTTACCGCACAGGGAACACCATAAAAACAAATCCCATAAAACTGTGGCGGAATTGTGTTGTTTTTTTTTTCCTATTCCACCCCATTTAGAGCTTCTCATTACATTGTATGCAATAGTAAATAGTGCCATTAGAAAGTACAGCTTGTCCCACAAAAAACAAGCTCTCATACAGCTATGTGAACAGAAAAATAAAAAATGAAAATGCAAAAATGAAAAATCTCAAGGTCCTGAAAGGGTTAGACTGGGAGATCAACCCGCGAGAGCTCTGAAGAATGTGGATAGTAAAACAGGTCATTAAAATATATTACAAAAAGAAAACGCTCTTCTCATATATGCCTTGCTTCATTTCCCTTTGAAAAGGAGCTTCCAAAAGATAACCGTTCTTAGACTTAGCCAAGGATAACACCATATGGCTATGCTCAATCATTACTACACTGCAAAACGGCTTAACAATGGCCGTCTAGAGAATATCCCACTTCTATCAGTTTACACAGCCACTACCCCAGAGCTCTCATGTGAAGGACTTATTCACGCTTCCGTGTCCGTTTGATGCCAGTGAAAAAATGGTAAGTATTTCATCTGTGAAGATTCCATAAAGGGTCCATTGTGGGTCTGTGGGTCCATTCTTTGCCCTCCGTGTGTCATCCATATTCCATATGAACTGTTAGGCTGAAAATGGATTTCCAAAGCATCTCCTACCAATAATCAAGGAGAACCATTCTCAGAACACGCAGGCCACTGGTTTTCACAGACCCATAGGCTTTGATGGGAGTGTTTTTGTTGCCATGATACGTGAAAAACAAGAATATGTGAATGAACACATTCAAATCAATGGATACGTGTGTTAGCCATGGAGAATACAGACAGTCCTCATCCGTGATTCAATGACGCATGACTAGGCCCATAAGGCTACTAGTCTAAATGTTATGTGGATGAAGGCTGTGATACACTTTTCCTTCAGTTGCGTTTCCCATGTTTCCATATTGTATATGTCCAGTTTTGCAGCAAATGCTTCACCTCTCCTAAAAGGTCACAGGCTGACCAGGCTTAAAGGGGTTATCCAACCCTATAATGACCCCCCCTAATGCCTGGGACCGTCATATAGATTATACTTATACCGCTACATGGCACCCGCGTCGCTTCTCATCCCCCCACGGCCGTCCTTACATCTCCCTATTGCATGTATCAAAATATTCGGTGGGGGGAACATCCAATAGCAGGCCGTGACGGGACGAGCCTTCCATCACCCGCGATGCTAGGGAGGTTTGTCCCCGTTGCTCCCTGCTACTGGCTGCTCCCCCCGTCAATGCATGTTTTGATGCAGTGGGGATCAGGGGCAATGCGGGTGCTGAGGAGCAGGTAAGTATAATCTATATGAGGGGCCTGGGCATTGGGGAGGTCATTATAGGGGTTGGATAACCCCTTTAAAGGGGTTGTGACATAAACTACTTTTCAATTTAAAGTGTATTTTTATTAATTACTCTAGCTCTCGTTCCTCGATGGAGACTTTTTCGTTTTTTTGTTTCAAATTTACGTCATTTCCAGTTTTCTCTTATCCCCCATGCTTGAATCCTACTTCCTGGTTTTTCATGTTTCTGTTGTCCCATCTCATGCCTTAGGGCATGACATTAGTACATTATGTGATGCTAACCACGCCTTTTGTTTTTACCACACAGTCACTGCACATAGATGAGGACGCACTGTGCTGTCGTACATTACAAGGTGCCAATGTACTACATACCAACAGCAACTGAGCAGCAAAACAGATTTGCCACAGGGTGCAATGGTGGGCTATGACTTTAGGCAGTTTTGATGAACGGTGATACTTGGGAAAAATTATATAACAGTGTTATCTGTTGGGCGGAATACATTTATATTAGTGGCACAACCCCTTGTCACCATGATTCTGGACTATTATCTGCAGTAATACATTAGTAGTAATGCAGATAAGGAGTCCAGATTCCTATTGGTAATTTTCCTACTACCCCCCATTCCTCCGCTGTCAGCACACAGAGCTGCACTGAAATACACAGCCAGGACGCTAACACAATGGAGAGGACTCCTGTGCGCATGCACAGCAGTCCTGACAATGTGCATTATTTCAGAACAGCTTTAAATTTTTAAATGCTGACTGTGGGGGAACGTGGGGCTGTGAAAAAATACAAAGAATGGCGACCTGAACACCTTATCTGCAGTAGTACTCATGTATTACTGCAGATAATAGCCAAAATTGTGGTGGCAGATTCCCTTTAAAGGATTTTCCAGGATTACCATGATTTTTTAAAACAGATCTGCTCATGTAATTGCTTGCCTCATGTACATGTTCCCCATGTTTTGTTTTGTTTTTTCAATTTGGACTCTCCTGACCTGTTTTCACCATTTAAACAAATTCTTCCTGAATGTAGCACTTCTTGTTGCTGTATCCAACCAAACCCATGATGCACATCTCCTTTCTATATCAAAGCTCCAGCACCACCCCTAACAACCACCTAGTTTATAGCTCCTCCCACCCAGCTAGTTACATAGACACTCTCCTATCAGTGCCCTTAACACCACCCACTTAGTTTATAGCTCCTCCCACCCAGCTAGTTACATAGAAACTCCTCTATCAGTGCCCTTAACACCACCCACCTAGTTTATAGCTCCTCCCACCCAGCTAGCTACATAGACACTCCCCTATACTGCCCCTAACCGTATAACCCCTCCCACCCAGCTAGTTACATAGACACTCCCCTATCACTGCCCCTACATGGACGTAACATCACAGGAAATAAGACAGAGCTGCCCAGAAACGGGAGCTAGGAGCAATAAAGGTAGAAAAAATACATTACAAAATTACAGCTACCGTCATGTACAATCATTTTAACCCCTTCCTGATCTCCTCCGTACAGCAGAAGTTGGGTCTTTAAACATGGTGCTCACCCAGAAACCATAGGCAATGTCTGTGATCAGCAATAACACATTTAACCCCTCAGATGCCATGGTCTGAGAGTTTTTCCGGGAGCGCTGGACTCAAACAGCTCCCCCAGCCAAAATCGGAGGAACTGTTTGGTTGCTGCGGCAACCTCAAGCCTTCTGAATGCTCCAAGGCCTGCCACAGCTATGTTCCTATGGAGCCCTGCCTGTGGCAGGGCTCCATAGAAAAGTCAAAAATCCACGGCACTCGAGTCTTGAGAAAAGTATTTCTTTATTCCACCTCAGGTGCTCACCTGAGGTGGAATAAAGAAATACTTTTTCACAAGACTTCGGAGTGCCGTGGGATTTTTGACTTTTCTACGTTGGCTTTGGGGATCGGCGGTCGGATCCCAGCCCCACTGGCACCGCCACTATATGGACTAAGGCTATGAGCCCAGGATGGTGCAGTCGCCCTCTTTACAGTTTTGTAGGGCTCCATAAGAACATCATTAATCTCCCATAGATTACAATGGTAATTCATTGCAGTCTATGGGAGAACCGATCAACGATCGCATGTTAAAGTCCCTAGTGGGACTTAAAAAAAGGGGAAAAAAAAGGAAAAACATTTTTAAAAATATAAAAAAAAAATACTTGAATCAACCACCTTTCCCCATACTAACAATAAAAATAAACAACAAAAAATTTATATCTTTAGCACTGCTGTATCCCAAAATGCCCATAATACTAAAATATAAACATATTTATCCCGTACGGTGAACGCCGAAAAGTTGTCCCCCAAAAATATGAGCCCTCACGCTGCTCTGTACACGTAACTATAAAAAAGTTGTGGGAGTAGAATATTTACTAGTAAATAGTAGTTTGTTTGTTTTTTTCAAGAAAAACTATATGAATGTGGAATCACTGTAATCATACAAATGTATACAAACGAAACCCACAAAACTGTTGCAGAATTGCATTTTATTTTTCCGATTTCACCCCTTATTGGATTTTTTTGCATTTTACCCACTACATCGTATGCAATATTAAATGGTGCCATTCAAAAGTGCAACTTGTCCATAAAAAACAAGCCTTAAAATGGGTAAATCAACAGAAAGGCAGGGAGTAAAAAACGAAAATGCGAAGACAAAAAAAAAATCACAAGGTCTGAAGGGCATCAATTATTTAGATGTGTGGTAAGGTGCAAGGTGTCATATGTGATGGCAGGTACGTGTCACCGAGGTTGCTGGCCTCGGTGAGGTGAGAGCCGGGTTTTTGTCTGCAGCAGCTAGTGCTGTTTGACTTTGTTAAATAGCATGGCTGCAAAGCCGATCCGGGCCGGCTCTTACTGGGAGCAGCTAAAGAGTAGGGTGGGTGGCTGCTCCCCACGGTCCAGTCCATGTTTTTTATAAAACGCAGCCAGCAGCTGTGTCTGAGGAGTGTGATTATCCTGGAGCTGCTAACAGGGCTGGGAGTTCTCTGTCCAGGAGGAAAGAGCTCAGCAAGGAGGTATTTTGTTCCTGGCTACCTGAAGCTGGATTCTCCTGCGGCTGGGCCGACAGCGTGGTGCGAACCTGCACCTACACCTCCCAGGTGACTGAACCTGTGTTGGACTGTTTTTGTTTGGCTACGTTATTTCCGTTGTGTGTGAACTGTCACCAAGAGACTGTTTTTCATTTTGTGTGCAAGTGTGAATAAAACACTGTTTGTTGCACAATCTGGACTCCTTGTTTTGCCTCTAAACTGCACCCGCACCGCTGTTCACCAGAGCGACTCCCCACATTTGGTGTCTGATGCGGGCATGCGTAGTGAGGCTGGCGTGAACGCCGAAGTTTTGTTTTTCTAAAGTGTATGGAATATATTAAGCCAGCAAAGCTGCAAGCAGGAGTTTCTGGCAACATGGAGGCTGCTGTGAAGGCTCTCATAGAGGCTAACGTGCAGCAGCGGGAGACCAACCAACTACTGCTACAACATGTGATGGCGTTACAGGCGGCAGGAGCGTCCCACCACGTCCAAGATGCCCGGAAAGCGGTCCGTGCGGCGATCCCAAAAATGACCCCGCAGACGACGTTGAGACGTACCTGGCGGTTTTTGAGAAGGTCGCCGTGAGGGAAAAGTTACCCCGTGACCAGTGGGCTGAGGTGGTCGCTCCGTTCCTGGCTTCCGGACCCCAGCAGGTGTTTTTCGACTTGTCGGACGACCAAGCGGCAGATTATGACACTGTGAAAGGAGAGGTCCTAGCCAGACTGGGCGTGAACGTGCTGGTCCGCGCCCAAAGAGTCCACCAGTGGGACTTTAAAACGACTGAACCCGCTAGGCCGCAGTTCTACGATCTGCTGCACAGGCTGCAAAAGTGGCTGCAGCCCGATCTACTAAGTCCCACTGCCATGCTGGATCGACTGTTGGCGGACATCTTTGGAGGGCCCTGCCTTATCCCCTCCAGCACTGGATCGGCCAGGTATCGCCCACCAATGCCCTGGAGATGGTCGACCTGGTGGAGCGCTACGAGGCCACCAGAAACCTGCAGGGGACTCTTGCGGGAAGGGGTCAGTCAAACCCCGGAGGCCTCTGCCCCAGTTCCGACGTCCGCGACAGAGCGGCCTGCCCGAATATACCCCTGCGAGTCCGCCTCCCGTGGTATGCTGGAGGTGTCAGGAGCCAGGCCACATCAGGGCCGACTGTCCGCATCGGGATGAGCCGATGGATATGAACTACGGGGTCGCCACTCCTGTATGCACGGAAGCTGTGCGCAACTGGCACCCGTGAGGTGCAGGACCATAACCACCTGTGTCAGGTAGAGGTGGGAGACTCTCTGGCGGTGGCTCTGCTGGACTCCGGGAGTTTAGTCTCCCTGGTAAGGGCTGCACTTGTACGGCCTGCGGAGTATACTGGCCGTAAAGTCGGGGTCCTGTGCATCCACGGAGACCTGAAAGACTATCCCACTGCACTAGTGACTTTGTCCACAGCGGCTGGTAGGTGGACCCACGAGGTGGCTGTCGCTACTAAACTCCCACACGAACTAATACTTGGGAGGGACTTCCCGGTTTTCCGGCGCTGTGGCCGGCAATAAAGGTATCTGAGGGACCCGAGACAGGGGTGACCCTAGTAGAGTGGCCTGATACCGCTGGAAGGCCAGAACCCTGGGAGCCCGAGTCTGAAGGGTCGGGCGGTAGGGGTGACCACTGCTCCAGCGGTAGAGGGGGAGACAACCCCACTGAGTGTAATGGTGGGAGACACGGAGGACTTGCCACCGGGACCTGAGTTGGCAGACCTCAATGTCTCCGGGAAAATTTTGGGACCGCACAACACCGGGACCAAACCCTAACCAGGGCCTGGGAGAATGTGCTGAAATTGATGGGAAACCCCAGAAACCAGGGGCTGAATTAATGTTCCCACGGTTTATTGTTCTGCAGGATATGTTGTATCGGGTGAACCAAATCCGAGGCGAACCTGTTGAACAGTTGGTGGTGCCCACAGCGCATCGCAAGCTTGTCATGGAGCTTGCCCACCAACATGTTCTTGGGGGACACCTGGGGTGGCAGAAAACCCAGGACCGCATACTGCAGCGATTTTATTGGCCCAGTGTGTTCAAGGAGGTAGAGAATTATTGTAAGTCCTGTCCGACCTGTCAGATAACTAGCCCCCAGCCACATTTCCGTAGTCCCCTGGTACCTCTGCCAATTATTGAAGTACCGTTTGAGCGAATCGCGATGGATTTAATTGGGCCTGTACCAAAGTCTGCCAGGGGCCACCAACACATTCTGGTAGTTCTCGACTATGCCACTCGGTATCCGGAGGCGGTGCCTCTGCGACATACCTCAGCTAAGCTCATTGCCAAAGAGTTAATGGAGATGTTTTCCCGTGTGGGCCTGCCAAAAGAGGTTCTGACAGACCAAGGGACCCCTTTTATGTCCAAAGTAATGAGGGAACTGTGTAAATTGTTGCGTATAAAGCAGTTACGGATGTCCGTTTACCATCCGCAAACAGACGGTCTTGTGGAGAGGTTTAACCAAACTCTAAAAAATATGTTAAAGAGGGTGGTGTCTAGAGATGGGAAGGACTGGGATCTGCTTCTGCCCTATCTCATGTTCGCAGCGCGAGAGGTGCCCCAGGCCTCTACTGGGTTCTCGCCCTTCGAACTGCTTTATGGCAGACACCCTCGGGGCCTGTTGGATATCGCCAAGGAAGCGTGGGAACAACAGCCTGTCCCCCACAAAAGTGTCATTGAGTATGTCGCCCAAATGCAGGACCGGATGGAAAGGGTGTTGCCCTTGGTCCGGGAGCATATGGAGGCAGCGCAACAAGCCCAGAGTAGGGTGTACAATCGTCAGGCTCGGGTACGGGACTTCAATCCGGGAGATCGGGTTTTGGTTCTGGTACCCACCCTTGACAGCAAATTCCTAGCTAGGTGGCAGGGCCCCTATGAGGTGATCGAGAAGGTAGGGGAAGTAAATTACAAAGTACACCAGCCAGGCGGCGCAAGCCGGAGCAGGTGTACCACGTGAATTTACTTAAGCCGTGGAAAGATAGGGACACAGCCGACGACCACAGCCCCGGCCAGGGCTTCTAGGTGAAAAGGGTCCAGCCCCACAGTTCGAGGCCTGTGAAGCAGTAACCACGGTAAAAATTGCAGACAGCCTGTCTTCCAAACAAGTTCAGGAAGTCAGGAGTTCATCAGTCGGAACACGGATGTGTTCTCGGACCTCCCTGGCCGCACGTCTCTCATCCAACATGACATCGTCACTGAGCCTCAGGCCAAGATCCGGTTAAAACCATACCGGGTACCCGAGGCTCGGCGACGGGCCATCGCGAGGAAGTACAGTTAATGTTGAAGCTCGAGGTCATTGAGGAGTCGAAAAGTGAGTGGGCCAGTCCCATAGTCCTAATACCTAAGCCGGATGGGACGTTGCGGTTCTGCAACGACTTTCGCAAGTTAAATGAAGTATCCAAGTTTGACGCGTATCCCATGCCCCGAGTAGACGAGCTGGTTGAAAGTTTAGGACAAGCCCGTTATTTTTCTGTGCTGGACCTCACTAAAGGGTACTGGCAGGTACCCTTAACGGAGTCGGCTAAGGAAAAACCGCATTTGTTACCCGCAGGGCCTGTATCACTACAAGGTGTTACCCTTTGGCCTGCATGGCGCCCGCCACTTTCCAAAGGTTAATGGACATAGTGCTGCGACCACATCGCCGGTACGCCTCGGCCTACTTGGATGATGTAGTCATCCACAGCACCGACTGGGAAAGCCATTTACCCAAGGTGCAGGCGGTAGTGGATGCCCTGAGGAAAGCCGGACTGACCGCTAACCCAAAGAAGTGCTCCATAGGGTTAGAGGAGACAAAATATCTGGGATATGTAATTAGGCGGGAGTCATCAAACCTCAGGTAACTAAGGTAGAGGCCATTCGTAACTGGCCCCGACCGGTCACCACCAGGCAGGTAAAGTCGTTCCTGGGGATTGTAGGTTACTACATGAGGTTTGTGCCCCACTTTGCCACAATAGCAGCGCCATTGACAGACCTGTTGAAGGGGCGAAAGTCTGGGAGGGTTAGCTGGAGTGAGAAGGCGGAGGAGGCTTTCTCCGCGTTGAAGTCGGCCCTGTGTGGGTCCCCAGTTTTGGTGACACCCGACTTCAACAAGGAGTTTGTCGTACAGACCGACGCCCGGAGGTAGGCCTCGGTGCGGTACTGTCGCAGGAGGTCAACGGGGAAGAACATCCCGTTGTCTTCCTGAGCCGTAAGCTCAGTCCCGCCGAGTCCAGGTATAGTATAGTGGAGAGGGAGTGCCTGGCTATCAAGTGGGCACTCGAATCTCTCCGCTACTACCTGTTAGGAGGAGGTTCTGTCTGGTGACCGACCATTCCCCTCAAATGGATGAGTCAGGCCAAGGAGAGGAATGCTCGGGTCACCAGGTGGTTCCTATCTCTTCAAAATTTCAAGTTTTCCGTGGAACACAGGGCAGGCCGCTTGCAGGGCAACGCAGATGCCCTGTCCCGCGTCCACTGCCTCACGTGTGTTCACCCCTCAGGGCTGAACAAAGGGGGGTATGTGGTAAGGTGCAAGGTGTCATATGTGATGGCAGGTACGTGTCACCGAGGTTGCTGGCCTCGGTGAGGTGAGAGCCGGGTTTTTGTCTGCAGCAGCTAGTGCTGTTTGACTTTGTTAAATAGCATGGCTGCAAAGCCGATCCGGGCCGGCTCTTACTGGGAGCAGCTAAAGAGTAGGGTGGGTGGCTGCTCCCCACGGTCCAGTCCATGTTTTGGGCTGGATATAAAACGCAGCCAGCAGCTGTGTCTGAGGAGTGTGATTATCCTGGAGCTGCTAACAGGGCTGGGAGTTCTCTGTCCAGGAGGAAAGAGCTCAGCAAGGAGGTATTTTGTTCCTGGCTACCTGAAGCTGGATTCTCCTGCGGCTGGGCCGACAGCGTGGTGCGAACCTGCACCTACACCTCCCAGGTGACTGAACCTGTGTTGGACTGTTTTTGTTTGGCTACGTTATTTCCGTTGTGTGTGAACTGTCACCAAGAGACTGTTTTTCATTTTGTGTGCAAGTGTGAATAAAACACTGTTTGTTGCACAATCTGGACTCCTTGTTTTGCCTCTAAACTGCACCCGCACCGCTGTCTACCAGAGCGACTCCCCACAGATGCAAATTGGAAAACCCTCTAAAGGAGTTGTTTGAGTTATTACTAGTATGCGCTGTATCGCGCAGGGCAAGGGCACCGGCATTGATGGGCAGGCTTTTGCGCTGCCCTAGCCATTTTACAGGCTAGGCCAGCGCTAAAGTCCGCCTATTAGTGCTGGTGACGTCAGCAGGCTCACTGCTAGGCGGAAGCTTCCGTCTAGCTTACCCATGGAGGGCCCGGTATGTCACCTGATTTCCATAAATGCCTTTGACCTGCGCGATTCATGCTCCGATGCTCATATCAGGGGGGCTGCCTGGGTGAAAACGGGAATATGTATGGGGATACTGTATTTACGCATGTTTTTCATTCCAGGAGGAAAAGAAACTATATAGACATTGAATTACAAAAATGTCTTGCAGCAGATTTTCTCAGAGTTACCTCTATTGTAGGAATCTTTATTAAAAACCAGATACTGACTCCTTATCATAGATCCAAGTGAAAGAAGCGAAAAAGAAACAGCTAGGAATGCAGTTCTGCAGCCAATTGACAATTCACACTGAAAGATGTCAAACCCGGCAGCCAAACTGCTCCTAGATGAAAGGTTATCATATCGCAGTAACACGCGTGTAGGTGCCAGGATGAATTAAACAATGGATCTGCAGTCTACACAACATGCAAGGTCAGGTATTGGGATTTCTTTCTCATGTTCGGTTTTCTTTACATCTCACGATACAGTCGTCATCAGGGACGTGCACAGATAGGGCTAAAAGGGGGCTTGAGCCCCTGCCCCCTTCTGCCCCTGTCGCTTTAATGCCCTTTTTTTTTTTATTGTCCCCCAAGCCAGGAAACCAGCGGCAGCCTGTCACAGACTGTTTGCACTTTTTTTTTAAATGCGCTGCCGCCCAGCCTCTGTGCCAGGCCGGGCCCGTGCGGCGCATCCACACAGTAGTCACCCTCAGCAGCAAGTCACGTGGTGTGGCGCGCAGAGCTACCTGCAGTGCGAGTGCGACTGCTGCTCATCATCACCGCCGGGCGCCGGTCAATCCGTCCAGTCTGGTGTGAAGAGGTGAGACCTGACCTGCACTGCACCGGGGGTGTTATGTTCTGCTGCCACTGATGGGGGGGAGAGGAGAGAGGCACGTTACTGGCATATGGGGGAGAGTGGCACTTTACTGGCACATGGGGGGAGAGGAGAGAGGCACTTTACTGGCATATGGGGGGAGAGTGGCACTTTACTGGCACATGGGGGGAGAGTGGCACTTTACTGGCACATGGGGGAGGAGAGTGGCACTTTACTGGCACATGGGGGAGAGGAGAGTGGCACTTTACTGGCACATGGGGGAGAGGAGAGAGGCACTTTACTGGCATATGGGGGAGGAGAGTGGCACTTTACTGGCACATGGGGAGAGAAGAGTGGCACTTTACTGGCACATGGGGGAGAGGAGAGAGGCACTTTACTGGCATATGGGGGAGAGTGGCACTTTACTGGCACATGGGGGGAGAGTGGCACTTTACTGGCACATGGGGGGGAGGAGAGTGGCACTTTACTGGCACATGGGGGGGGGAAGAGAGGCACTTTACTGGCATATGGTGGAGGAGAGTGGCACTTTACTGGCACATGGGGGGGAGAGGAGAGTGGCACTTTACTGGCACATGGGGGGGAGAGGAGAGAGGCACTTTACTGGCATATTGGGGGAGAGTGGCACTTTACTGGCACATGGGGGAGAGGAGAGAGGCACTTTACTGGCATATGGGGGAGAGTGGCACTTTACTGGCACATGGGGGGAGAGGAGAGAGGCACTTGTTACTGGCACATGATTGGGGGGCACTATGGGGGCTTCTACTAAGGCCACAAAGAAGGGGTATGTTATATGGGGGCTCTGTGTGGTACTAGTATTATCAGGGGGTTTATGTGTTTCTGCAGTATAGTATTGGGGACCAACGCGGCACAGTATTGGGGGTAGTAGGATGATTTGTCCAGAAGATGGGAGGATGATGGAAAAGTAGTAAACTAAGATTTTTTTTTTTGTCAAACTGCAGAGAAGAAAAATGGTGGAAAAATGGTGGTCTGGTCTGAAAGGAGAAGACGAGGACAGAGAACATCTACATCAAAGGAGATGTAAGAGGTATGTGGGGCTGCCAGGCCCATGGACGGGGAGAAATGTGCCGGGGGGGGGGGGTGGCCTTATTTTTTTTTACTTAAGCCCCTGCCCTTCAAAATCTCTGTGCACGTCCCTGGTCGTCATCATCAGTAGTTAATACTGAACCTGCACTGTCTCAGACTCTCGCTGCACATATTTGCCAATAACGTGACCTCACGATCGGCAGAGGACTGTACTAGAAACAACAGTGTCCTATGAAAGTGCAGGACAGGCTGTAAGTAGGCACCTAGGTGGCCAAGAAGTATATACACTTACAATCGGACAGTAATGACTAGACATGGTAGGTTCTCTCTATTACATAGCTGAGAATCTGAGACATCTTCCAAGTTCTTCATATTTAAAGGCTATGTACACCTTTGGAAGCAAATTATTTTATGATTGCATTTACTCATTTTGGACTAAAAATAATTTTTTCAATTGGTCTTCATTAAAAATATTGAGCCATTCTGTCACTGTTTGTCTAGCTGTGTGAATGGTACTTTTTTACGTTCACTTTGTGTAGGTCATCTAATAAACCTTATCTTTAACTTACTAAGAGGTCATAAACACTTATTTAAGCCACATTCTTATCATTAACCCCTTCCCGACCAGTGCCGTAACAGTACGGGGCTGCAGGCCATGATTTCCCGACCAGCGCCGTAGTATTACGGCGCGCTGATCGGGCGGGTGCAGGAGCTGCGCCTGCCCGATCAGCTGCAGGGTATCGGCTGTTCCCGTTAGCCGGACCCCTGCTGTATGCGCAGGCATCGGTGAAAACACAAATGCCAGCGCATTATCCCTGACTATGCTGCAGTCAGCGCTGACCGCGGCATGTGCAGGGTGTGTGGAGGGAGGGAGCTCTCTCCTCTTCCCCATCAGGTCCCCACGCTGCTGTGATAGGGACCCTTCCTTAGGCATTGTGGCTGCCTTCCATGTAAGCCTGTGATATCTAGCCCCCTGGATCTCACAGGCAGGAAGCTGTAAGTGTATTACAGTGAGTAATACACTTACAGCCAATGCATTACAATACAGAAGTCTTGTAATGCATTGTAAAGGGGAAAAAAAGTAAAAATAAAACGTAAAAAAATGAAGTTTAAAAAAAATGTAAAGTTTTTAAGTTAAAAAAAGCGTCCTTTTCCCAAAATAAATATGAAAAAAATGTAAAAAATAGGGAAAAAAGAAAAGTAGACATATCGCCGCGTCCGTATCGACCTGCTCTATAAAAATATCAGATGGTCCACCCTGTCAGGTGAACCGCCATAAAATAATTTAAAAAAGCCATTTTCTGGTCACCTTGCCTCACAAAGAGTAATACCAAGTGATCAAAAAGTCTTATGTACCCCAAAATGATACTAATCAAACCGTCATCTCATCCCGCAAAAATTAAGCCCCTACCTAGGACAATCACCCAACAAATAAAAAAAATAGGGATCTCAGAAAATAGCAACACAAAAACAAGATTTTATTCTGTTTAAAAATGATTTCACTGTACATTATGTATCGCCGCGTCTGTAACAACCTGCTCTATAAGAATATCACATTATATGCCCCCTCAGGTGAATGCTGTAAAAAAGATTTTAAAAAAACTATGCCAAAACAGCAATTTTATGTCACCTTTTTTTGTCACCTTGCCTCACTAAAAGCGATCAAAAAGTCTTAAGTACCCAAAATGGTACCAATCAAACTGCCATCTTATACTGCAAAAAATGAGCACCTACCTAAGACAATCACACAAAAAATTTAAAAAAAATGGTCAGTCAGAAAATGGCAACACATAAACAAGATTTCATTCTGTTCAAAAATGCATTTACTGTGTGTAAAACTTAACAAAAATAAAAATAATAGACATATTGTGTATCGCTGCGTCCGTAACAACCTGCTCTATAAAAGTATCACAATTTATGCCACCTCAGGTGAATACTGTAAAGAAAAAGAAAAAAATAACACCAAAACAGCCTTTTTTTTACCTTGCCTAACAAAAAGTGTAATACCAAGCAATCAAAAAGTCTTTAGTACCCCAAAATAATACCAATCAAAACGTCACCTCTTCCCACAAAAAATGAGCTCCCACATAAGACTATCACTCAAAAAATTAAAACCAATGGCACTCATAAACCAATCGATTAAAATCTGCGCTGCAAAAGCCATATGGCGCTCCTTCTATTCTGAATCCTGCCATGTGACCCCATAGCTGTTTACCACCACATATGAGGTGTTGCCGTATTCAGGAGAAAATGGGTAATAAATCATGGGGTACTTTTTCTCCTGTTACCCCTTGTGAAAATAAAAAATTTGTGGCTAAAGCAACATTTTATTGGAAGAAATTAAACTTTTCATTTACACAGCCAAGTGTTTTCAATTTCCGTAAACTGCTTAGGGGGGTCAAAGTGCTCAGTACCCCCCTTTATATTTTCTTTGAAGGGTGCACTTTCCAAAATGGGGTCACTTTTTGAGGGTTTCCACTGTAGGGGTACATCAGGGTCTCTTCAAATACAAAATGGTGCCCAAAAACCATTCTAGTAAAATCTGCCTCCAAAATCCATATGGCACTCCCTTCTTTCTGACCACTGCCACGTGCCCATAGAACAGTATAGCGCCACATATGGGGTATTTCTGTAAACTGTAGAATCAGAGTAATGTATATCGAGGTTTAGTTTGCTGTCAACCCCTTGCTGTGTTGCAAGAAAAAATTGATTAACATAAAGAATCGGCATAAAAAATGAAATTTTGAAATTTCGCCTCCATTTTCCTTTAATTCTTGTGGAACACCTAAAGGGTTAACAAAGTTTGTAACATCAGTTTTGAATAATTTGAGGGGTGTAGTTTCTAAAATGGGGTCATTTATGGGTGGTTCCGTTATGTATGCCCTTTAAAATCACTTCATAACTGAATTGGTGCTTAAAAAATGGCTTTAGAAATTTTGTTGAAAATTTGAAAAATGGCTTCTAAACTTCTAAGCCTTCTAACGTCCTAAAAAAATAAAATGACATTTACAAAATGATGCCAACATAGAGAAAACATATGGGGAATGATGACTGATAACTATTTTATAAGGTATTACTATCTGTCTTAAAAGTAGAGAAATTCCAGTTTGGAAAATTGTGAATTTTTCCAAATTTTTGGTAAATTTGGGATTTTTTTTATAAATAAAGGAAAAATCTATTGACTCAAATTTAGCAGTGTCATGAAGTACAATGTGTCACGAGAAAACAATCTCAGAATGGCCTGGATAAGTAAAAGTGTTACAAAGTTATTACCACATAAAGTAAGACATGTCGGATTTGCAAAAAATTACCTGGGCAGGAAGGTGAAAACTGTCCCGGGGTAGAAAGGGTTAAGATAAGAACTGAGCTATAATAAGTGTTTATAAGGTCAGAGAGCAGAGATAAGGAGCCTATCAGGTGAGCAGGCTGACGGAGCAGAGAGAACATTCTGTTCCTGCTACTAGAGCATCTCAGCCCTGTACAAAGAAAAGGGGTCCAAATTATTTTTAGCTAAAAAAGAGTACAATGCAATAATAATAAAAATTGTCCCCAAAGGTGTACATATTTTAAAGAAATTTCCCAAGTGTTAATAGGCTAACAGGTCATTAGTACATGATTGGTGGGGTCCGACCCTTGGCAACTCCGCCAATCAACTGTTTGAAGAGGCTGCGGCGCCCCGGTGAGCACCACAGCCTCCTCACAGCTTATCAAGCACTGCGCTTGGTACTGCAGCTCAGCCCCATTAACATGAAAGGTACTGAGCAGTGCCTAGGCCACATGATCGATGAACATGATGTAACTGGGCTAGGAAGAGTCCCACAGCCTTTTCAAACACCTTATCGGCAGGAGTGCTAGGCCTCGGACCCCCACTGATCAGATACTGATGTCCTACTGTCCTGGTGCCTGTGGGAGACCAAAGTCCACTTTGCCACATAAGAAGAAACTAGTATATCAATGACACATGGTATGTGGCAGCTCTGTTATAGATTTTGCAATGGGGCCCAGGAGCCTCGCATTATACTTTTGCACATAGCCTCTCAAAAGACACAAGTCATGTCATCACCACAGTCAGTAGAAGGCAAGTATTCAAATAATATTAAGCCTAAGCCCCTGTCCTCAAAATGCTCTTCTCTGGCACCTCAGATGTTACTATGTCCAAGCGGAGAACACCTGGGTAGAAATGTGGACCATTAAGTGGATGGTGGCTTTGTGGCAGCTAGGAGGGGGTAGCTCTGTATGCCAGCATATAATAGCTTCATGGCCAGTACTATATGGAAACTGAGTGCCTGGTGGTCTGGCACTGTGGCTCGCACTGTTATGGAGTTACCGGTTAATGTAAAGGCAATAACTGTAACTGGAAATGTTATAGGAGCACCGAATATGGCTGCCAAGTGTACCTATCTGTCATTTTGTGCCTAGTGGAGGGCCAAGTTTTTACCTCAAGTGGAGTGTTCAGTTACATTGGTAATATGACCAAGCAAACCCATCTTTGAGCTTTGTAGGGATGCCACCTGACTTAGTGTTGGACACTGAAGACATGGCATTGATCACAATGATAGGCTCATCAAAGCTGGGTGCCATGTTATACCTCCTGCTGCACTACTTTGTGGGTAACAAAATAATACCTTTGTAGGACTCAACACTGCAATATGCACAAAGCAGAGCTGAGGAGGCATGGTGTGGAATATACCTGTGGAGACCTCTGAACCCTTGGACCATTGTGGCTTACACAATATTCCCAACATGTCAGAAATGAGGGACTAAATGATACATGACAATCCATATACCCATGTATATTGCCCCACCATATACTTTATGGGAGTGTGATGACTCCATCCCATGAACGAAGGCATTTGCCTATAAGAATTAACAGGTACACACCAGTCCTGAACACGTGCTGACCGATGCAAAAGACTTGTTGTGGTTGAGAACTTCTCCAACATAGAAACAAAGCTCTTCCTCTGGAATTTGGGTTTGGATTTTGTCTCCGAGTTCTGTCCTTTCCTCCACCACAAAGCCCGAGGCCAGGAAATCATGGACCCTCTGCAGGTGCAAATGAAGGTCCCTGCCAAGTGCAGGCAGATGGATGTACATATTATCCGGATGGGCTGCTGTGTCTCTGGGAATTGAGCGTGGCCTTCGGATGTTAGTGAACATTGACTCATCTCCTCCCAGTGGCAGAGGGATCGGCCCAGACCATATTAACTGAGGAATTACAACTTCATCTGCTGGGTCAGAGGATCCAGCTAAAAAACAGAACGTGATTTTCATCATTCAGACAGACGTGTTAACAACATAGCTTAACAGGTTACAATGCTGGCTAGGCCACAATATCTGCATAGACATATACAAAAGTACCACAGTTTAAAGGGGTGTCCCATCTCAAGCACTTCTGCCTCATAAGTGGAGGCTCACGTCTGGAGAACAGAGCCATAAACCCCTGGGAAGAAGCCTTTCCATCAAAGCCAACAAGTGACCACTTTGCATCGGAAAGTTGGGGTCTGGGGGCTCCTGCTCTCCAGATATGGAAGACCTTGATTTGTTTTTCAGCCTAGTTTATATATGCTTCTCAGTGCAAATATAAAGCAAAGTCTATCTGGATGATCCAGACCAGAGATCCTCAGCTGACCCACTAGTGACCGCCCTCTTCAATCCACCTCTGCTTCGAAGGGTCACTGAAGCCAAAACCCTCTGCAGAATCAGCTGTGCTCCAGGCAGCAGAACCCAGCGCTCAGCTCCCAGCCGGACTCCAGCTCCTAATGAACGGAAACTATGATGTTCAAGCAAGGGGGACCCTGCCAGGATCGGCTCAGGTTGAAACATCAGCTATGAAAATATAAAGGGCCTCTTCACACAGATCCGTCCTCCCCCCTCCGTGCACATAGCACACGCACAGCAAGAGGTGCAGTGATATCTGGGTTGTCTGAGGGGCTGCGGTTTGACGTCAGCAGCTTTTTTACAGGGGAATAAGGCTTTACCTACTAAGCTGCACGCTGTTTCTGGACCCTGGAAGACAGTTATACAACTTCTGGCTGCAAATGCAGTCAGGATCGAGAGCAGCGCAGTTTAGTCAACATGGGCCACTGTGCCGCCACCAATCCTTATTTCATTTTATCACTAATTTTCAGGATCCCTGCCTGGATGTAATTGGAAAAAAGTTTAATCCGCATTCCAAAGAAAGGTTTAACCCTTCGAGAAGGTGTGCAAGGTGTCTGCGCTGCAGTGATGTTCCCTTACCCAAGGCTCTCAGAACTGCAACAAGGCTCTTAACGGATACAATCCATGCTATAAAATGCGTAATATTCAAAAAACATTATAAAATATTCAGAACATCAATAGATAAGTTCAGATTCTATACTGTAATAACAGCTTAGCATAAAGAAACCTGCAATACCCTGGACAGTACTCAGACCCAATCGACCATGGACTCCAGACCTGTAACCAATTCCATCCGGCCAGCCTTGACTGCTGCACCTAAATGGGGCACCCACCAGGGCATTCTATGTTGACCCGTGTGTTGTATCCCTCAGACGTCACATGAAACCGAATACCACACAAGCTGCGAACCTCGTGTCATGCAAGCGCAGGATGTCTAGACTGTCAGCCGTGCACCGTGTTCTTGTAAGGAAACCTTAAGGTCGCTTTCACGCAGTCAGTGTTTCGTCAGTGATTGTGAGCCAAGACCAGGATTGGAGCCTCCACAGAGATAAGGTGTAATGAAAAGATCTGCACCTGTTATTGAAATCCGGTAAAGGGTCTCAATACCAGAAAAAAAAAACGCATCCGTTTTGTCCTAATGCATTCTGAATGGAAAGCAATCCGTTCAGTACGTCTTCCGTTCCAACCCTTGTACGGCATGCGCTTGCTGCGGTATTTTTTCCGGCCAAAATCCCAGAACACTACTGCACTTGCCGGATCCGGCATTCATTTCCATAGAGATGTATTAATGCCGGATCCAGTACCAAGTGTTCTGGGATATAGGAGGAGCTAGTTTCGCTTTTGATGTTTGAAAAAAATTAAATACCGGTTCCGTCATTCCGGATGATACCAGATGAGACAGATCCGGTATATCACCGGATCCGTCTAACGGATCTGGAAAAAAACGATATCCGTTTACACACGGTTTGCCGGATCTGGCAGGCAGTTCCGTTGCCGGATCGTCAGAACACTAGTGTTAAAGTACCCTTAGGCCTCCTGCACATGACCGCATCCGTTTTGTGGTCCACAAATCGCGGATCCACAAAATACAGATTCATCCTGAAATTTTCGATGGACCCACTGTAAAGAAGCCTATTCTTGTCCGCAAGATGGACAACAATAGGACAGGTTCTATAATTTGTGTCACTTCAGCAAATAGCAATCATCATGTACAAGAAGTTAAAGGGGTTGTCCGGATTCAGAGCTGAACCTCCATTTTCACCCAGGCAGCCCCCCTGACAGGAGCATCGTAGCAGTTTATGCTCCGATGCTCTCCTTTGCCCGGCGCTAGATCGCGCAGGCCAAAGTCATTTTCAGGAGTTCCGGAGACGAACCGGGTTCTGCATGGGGCTGCCAGGAAGCCCGGTGAAGTCACTGGCACTGATCGGCGGGCTTTAGCGCTGTCCTAGCCAGTAAAATGGCTAGGGCAGCGCTAAAGCACGCCCATCAGAGCTGGTGACGTCACCGAACACACTGCCGGATGGAAGCTTCCGCCCGGCAGTGTGTTATTATAAAGAAAAGTGTCCTTGCCCTGCGCGATCTAGCACAGGGCAAAGGAGAGCATCGGAGCATGAGATACTCCGATGCTAACATCAGGGGGGCTGCCTAGGTGAAAATGGAGGCATGTCCGGGTTCTGGACCCAGGCAACCCCTTTAACACAAGCCACTTACTAATGTATTGTGATTGTCCATATTGCCTCCTTTGCTGGCTGGATTCATTTTTCCATCAGAGTATACACTGCTCGTTTCCATGGTTACAACCAGCCTCTACATAATCAATGCTATTTGCTAAAGTGAGACAACCCCTTTAAGGTGACGCAGCGTTTTCTTACAAGTATTTGGTCAGTAATTTCCATCAGTTATTGTGAGAAAAACAGGTGCAGATCTTTCCGATTTTACCTTATCTCTGGAAAGCCTCCACTTTGATGAATAACTTCGGTATTTGAGTTTTTTAACTGGAAAACCATTTTAAAACTTGGATCCGATTGGAACCTCGGAACCGACGGATCTCAGTACAGCATTAATCCGAAGTTTTGAGCGAATCGTCTTCGGATCTTGGATGCGAAGCTCACTTCACTGATCGCTAATTGTGAGCCAAAACCAGGAGTGGCGCCTACAGAGAGATAAGGAATGAGGGAAAGACCCGCACCTGTTCTGTGTTTAGAGCCGTGCCTGGTTTTGGCTCACAATCACAGATAAAAATCACTGATCAAACGCTGACCGTGTGAAAGCGGCCCTATACGAAGATAGCTTGCCCTACTGTGCCATACCTCAGGACTGGGGAGTCAGCGGTGTAGCTATGCTTCTTATACGCATGGTTTTACCTGTCTCTCCTGCAGTCTCTTAGAGACATTCCTACCACGGACTGGAGACAGCACCAGTCCAGATGTCTTCTTCACTACTCCCAAGCCTAGTGCCTGTGTGGCAGTCTCCAGCCGCTGGCTGCAGGCAGAGACCTGGAAGGTCCAGCAGTACAAACAGACAGGATGCCTGGAAGAGGGAGGACTGCGCCAAGCCAGAATCCGGGACTATCCAGCGCGCCTGCGCTGCCAAGGGGACCTTAACCCCTTAGCTGCCGGCAGTGGCCCACTGAGCAAAGGGGATTCTGCTCATTCAGAATGGTGCACTGTGATTTCCAGAGAGTGCACCTACCATATGCTGTAGCATCCTGCAGACCCAGCGCTCTGCATCACTGGATCTAACCAGGGCAGCATCTGTCAGCAGTTTATAGGTGTGTCTGAGACCCTGGTGACAGGGACTGATCACAACCTATAGAATATCATAAAGGAAAAGGTCCCATACAATGCACTCAGTCACAATAGGAAATAATAGCACAGTCTGCTTACCTGGTGCAGTCAGGAGGCACAAGAAGCTGAGAAATAGCATCCTAAGGCTTCACTACGGGGGCGCAGGGTGCCAAGGTGCCACAGTCAGCCCCAGGTGGCAGTAAATCACCGGCCGATAGGACCAAGTACTGCAGTATAGTCAGTGCCAGCTCCAGCAGTGCAACCCCTCAGGACCAAGTACTGCAGTATAGTCAGTGCCAGCTCCAGCAGTGCAACCCCTCAGGACCAAGTACTGCAGTATAGTCAGTGCCAGCTCCAGCAGTGCAGCCCCTATCCCTTGCCCGGTGCAGTGAAGACGATGCAGTGAAATGCCCGGTATTTGCAGTTCTTCAATCTTTGGAAAAGCAATTACCACAGCAGCCAAAACTGCACTGGATGTTCCCGACCCGCCCGCCGGGCACATGGAGCACCAATCAGCGCGCGGCCAGCACCGGGGACGGCGAATGTCAGCGCAGGTATTGGGAGAGGGAGACAGGGGGAGGAGGGATCTGCGGCAGTACACGTGGTTGGGTCGTAGTGCCCACACATGGACGCTAGAGGGAGTGCGAGGTGTGCGGCAGGTGTGAGGAGCGGGACGCGGCACTATGGTGAGGGAGAGAGCGGCGCCTGTCAGTGATGGGTGCAGACTGGGCACCGGCGGCAGGACTGCTCTGCTGAGAGGTGGCAGGACACGGGGGTACTGAAATATACAACGCAACCTGCAGAGTCTCACCTCAGGGACTGAAACTATCGGGTCTCTTTCACACTTTATTTTTTTATCCCAAGGGGGTCATTCACAAAACAAAATTGCCATAAAAAAGTTGCAAAACCCCTTTTTGCTACTCATTTAGGGCTCATGCACACGACCGTATGTATTTTGCATTTCGCAAAAACGGATCCACAAAGAATACAGATGACATCCGTGTGCATTCTGTATTTTGCAGAACGGAGCAGCCAGCTCCTAATAGAACAGTACTATCGTAGTCCGTAATGCGGAAATGAAATGAATGGTTCCGCATACGGTCCTCAAAAAAACCCGTATTGGACATGGAAAGAAAATACGTTCGTGTGCATGAGCCCTAAAAGAATATTTTTCTTTTGCGTCATTATCACCACTTAGGAATGGCGGGGATGTGACAGAAGCCGGCTCTGACAAAATTACTAACATTTACGCCTGGAAACAGGATTAGGGCTCATGCACACAAACGTATTTTGTTTTCATGTCCATTCCAGTTTTTTTGCAGCCCATATGCGGAACCATTCACTTCAATGGAGCTCCAAAAAAAACTGAAATGACTCCGTGTGCATTCCGTGTCTGTATGTCCATTCCGCGAAAAAATAGAACTGTCCTATTATTGTCCGCATTACGGACAGGGATAGTACTGTTCTATTAGGGGCCAGCTGTTCTGTTCTGCAAATTACAGAATGCACACGGACGTCATCTGCATTTTTTGCGGATCCGTATTTTGCAGACCGCAGTCGTGTGCATGAGGCCTTAAATGTAGAAAAAAAAACTACTCCTGTCAGGAGCTCGAGTCATTTTTACACCAGGTGCATGTACTGAGCGCGCCTAATTTATGATGAGGCACAGGCACATCCTTCCGCGGCACATCAAAGACCAGCGCCGGTCTGTGTAAATGACCACCTTTCTGGCATTTTTTAACAGTGCCTTATTTTTCACTAGCGTTTTTCCAAATACTTCAAAATAGAGAAAGGAAAAACTGTCAGAAACCACAGACCCAGAGCACTGATCCCATAAACACCACAAAACAGGTGTTTTGACTGTAGGCTATAGGCTTATGGTGTTTAAAAAAAAGGCACAAAAAAGCAACCTAACAAAAAAAAACACCAGTAGAAAAAACTGCACCAAAAACAAAAAAAATCCAGTGCAAAAGGGCTGAAAAAGATCACCCATAAAATAACATCTGGATGCAGCCTTTTTGACCACAAAAATACTTTAAAAAACACCAATGCAACAGAAAAAATTAAAAAGTTAATTCAAATAGTACATATGACCCCTCCAGCAAATCCCATCAGAATTTTTTATATTTCTGCATAAATTTGACCTAAAACTACAGGGTGGCCAATGAAAAAGTAGCCCGCTTTCAGCAATAGTATGACAAGATGAACGAGCAAGTGGATTGTTTTTTTTTTAGTTACCCACAAGTCACAAAAGATGCTGAAAGTGGTCCCCGTTCACGTCTGTGCATCTTTGGGCACGTCGGATTATGTTGGCTGATGCGGCTTGCAGCTCTTCAACAGTGATGACACTAAACTGTGTAAAGTAATTAACACTGAAGAGGACAGTATACTGCTACAGAGGGATCTGCATAGATTGGGGGCTTGGGCAGAGAAGTGGCAGATGAGGTTTAACACTGACAAATGTAAGGGTATGCAAATGGGAAGGAATAATGCAAGTCACCCGTACATACTAAATGGTAAAACACTGGGTAACACTGACATGGAAAATGACCTAGGAATTTTAATGAACAGCAAAGTAAGCTGTAGAAACCAGTGTTAGGCAGCTGCCGCCAAGGCAAATAAGATAATGGGTTGCATCAAAAGGGGCATAGATGCCCGTGATGAGAACATAGTCCTGACCACTTTACAAATCTCTAGTCAGACCACACATGGAGTACTGTGTACAGTTCTGGGCTCCTGTGAACAAGGCAGACATAGCAGAGCTGGAGAGGGTTCAGAGGAGGGCAACTAAAGTAATAACTGGAATGGGGCAACTACAGTACCCTGAAAGGTTATCAAAATTAGGGTTATTCACCTTAGAAAAAAGACGACTGAGGGGAGATCTAATGACTATGTATAAATATATCAGGGGTCAGTACAGAGATCTCTCCCATCATCTATTTATCCCCAGGACTGTCACTGTGATGAGGGGACATCCTCTGCGTCTGGAGGAAAGAAGGTTTGTACACAAACATAGAAAAGGATTCTTCACGGTAAGAGCAGTGAGACTATGGAACTCTCTGCCTGAGGAGGTGGTGATGGTGAGTACAATAAAGGAATTCAAGAGGGGCCTGGATGTATTTCTGGAGTGTAATAATATTACAGGCTACAGCTACTAGAGATGGGTCGTTGATCCAGGGAGTTATTCTGATTGCCTGATTGGAGTCGGGAAGGAATTGTTTTCCCTTGAAATGAGGAAAATTGGCTTCTGCCTCACAGGTTTTTTTTTGCCTTCCTCTGGATCAACTTGCAGGAAACAGGCCGAACTGGATGGACAGATGTCTTTTTTCAGCCTTATATACTATGTTACTATGATACTTTGTGATGCTGCGGATTGTGTTTGTGAGATTTTCCTTGCAGGGGATGTGGATTGTTAGCGGACACTTTCTGTTTTAAATTTTCCCCACAGATTTAAATCGCATGTGGACAAGTCTGGGGAACGTGGTGGCCATAACCTCTTGCTCTCTGTTCGCTCCTCCTTAAAGGGGTTATCCAAGACTATTAAATGCCCTCCATATGCCCGGACCCCTCACAATGAATATACTTACCTCACTCCCCGCTCCCTGCGCCTCTCCTGGTCCCCGCACAGCCGCTGCTGCTTCTCCCCATGCTTGGATGAAATCGTCTGGTGTCGGGGGGGAGTAGCCCATGGCAGACGGGGACGAGCCTCCCTAGCGTCACTCACGATGCATTGTGGGGGGCCCAGGCATATAGGGGAAATTTAATAGTCTTGAATAACCCCTTTAAACAGTTCAGGAACCCGTGCCAGTGAGCTCCGTGAGGTGCCCCATCTTGTTGGAAAAAGCAGGACATTTTTTCTTCCGGTGTTAGTTGGTTGTAGAACTGTTCAAAGATGTCCAGGTAAATTGCTGTATTCACAGTTGATTTGAAGAAAATTGGGCCCACTATTCAGGTTCCTGACAGTGATCACCAAACGCCAAATTTCTGGTCGTGAAGTGGTGTTTCATGAGTCAAATAGGGACCAGTACCTTGTATTCTGTGAATTTATGTGACCTCATAAATTAAACCAAGCTTTGTCCATCATGATGTACAGCAATGTGTCCAAATGTCAGCAACCAAGTCCAGTAATTTAGGCGTTTAGCTTTATCTGACTCTTTCAGAGCCTGCACACATGTTTCGGTACGGTTTCAGGTTCAGAGATTTCAGCACTCGCTGACACAATTTTGTTGCAGAAAATTGTAAGACTTAAATCAGTTCCGTTCATATGAATGGGGAAGCAAGTAAATGGATTTCTGCAAGTTCCATTCAGGTGCATGGAACTGATTTTCGGTTGAAGAATTTTATGCAACAAAATCTGCCACGTGTGAAGGCGCCCATAGGATTAGTAAATAATTTGAAGGTGAAATTAGGCCTCTTTCACAGGATCAGAGGCGGGTGCGTTGCGTGAAAATGCGCGATTTTTCCGCACGAGTGCAAAGCATTTTAATGCGTTTTGCACGCGCGTGCAAAATATCGGCATGTTTGGTACCCAGAGCCGAAGCCGGACTTCATCACTGAAGTCCGGTTTCGGGTTGAGTATTCTGTATATTTTATTATTTTCCCTTATAACATAGTTATAAAGGAAAATAATAGCATTCTTAATAGAGAATGCAAAGTAAAAAGGGCAATAAAGGGTTAAAAATAATAAAAAAACAAACTCACCTACTCCATTTGATCGCGTAGCTGCCGGTGTTCTGTTCTGTCTTCAGCAGGAGGGGGATGAAGGACCTTCAGTGACGTCACTGGGTCACATGGTCCAATCACCTGCTTCCATCATGCTCTGTTCTGGCAGCGGGTGATGGCTACCATTGCAACAGGACGCCTTCACAGGCGTCCTGCTTGCCATGGTAATGGAAAGTCTGATCAGACTTCTGCCTTTAGCTATTATGTAAGCCTCACAAAGTGACTTCAGACCTGAACTGGTCCCTAAAAAGTTGGTTTTTAAAAATTTCTGAAAAATTTCTAGATTTGCTTCTAAACTCCTAAACCTTGTAACGTCCCCAAAAAAATAAAATTCCCAAAAATGATCCATACATGAAGTAGACATATGGGGAATATAAATTAATAACTTTTGTTGGCGGTATTACTAGTAATAGAAGCAGAGAAATTTAAACTTGGAAAATTGCAAATTTTTACATTTTTTTGGCAAATTTGGTATTTATTTATACATAAAAATGAAATTTTTTGACTCCATTTTACCAGTGTCATGAAGTACAATATGTGACAAAAAAACAGTCTCAGAGTGGCCTGGATAAGTAAAAGCGTTTTAAAGTTATTCGCACATAAAGTGACACTGGTCAGATTTGCTGAAAATGCCCTGGTCCGGTGAAATATGGCCGTGTCCTTAAGGAGTTAAGATAAGAATATGTATGACTTTCTTGTTAGTGCTATTTACCAAATTACTTATGACTTGTAATCCAAATTTTAGTAAACATTTTTATTTATTTTTTAACAGATTCCTTGCTACCGTCACTGCATTTTCAATGTCCTATATAATAGGTGATACTTGTTGAGCCTTGTGGGACTTATTGCTCGACGATTACATCCCACACATTGGCTACAAATTGAGAAGAAGTTCTTGGAAATCTTCCAATTCCCTTGTTGTGTTGGTGCAGTGGACAGAAAACATATAGCGCTTATAAAATCTTCTGGTACTGGCTCTAAATTTTTTAATTATAAAAAATATTTTTCGATTATGTAGATGGCCATTGCTGACACCGAATATAGGTTTGTCGCTGTTCACATTTTTGCATATAGCAGAACTGTGATATGCACAAGATTTTGGAATGACGCCACCGAGACCATTGCCAGGTACAGATGGACCACCAATGCCATTTGTGGTTGTTTGGGACGAGGCTTTGTTGATGTGTGAAAACCTTATAAAACCCTACTCAAGTCGTGACCTGAACCGTGTTAGACATGTCTTCAATTACATCACTGCAGCAATTGCAGTGGTGAGCAGTGTAATTACAAGTATGGCATCCCCATTAACTTTTAAGTGTAGGTGAAGTGCTGCATGTTAATGCTGCAATGACCTCAAAAGTATGCGGACAGTGGATCACTTTTTTTGATCACTTGTCTGCTCAGCGTGAATCGAATTTCATCAGTGAACAGCACTGAGGCCCATTGGTCCTTCGTCCAGCATAGATGCTCCATGGCCCATGCAAGAAGATGACGCCTGTGGTCAGGTACCCTTGCAAGTCATCTAGCACACAGACCGTGCTCATGTTAATGGTTTTGAATGGTCTGACGACACTTGGGTGCCTCTCCCCTCCTTTAAATGTTCCTGGAGTTGTGTGGCATTCATCATCTGGTTCTGCAGGGCATTGTTCACAATGAAGTGGTCATCAGTGTGGGAAGTGGCCAAAGACCACACTGATGTTAACGGTTTCGAATGGTCTGACGTGACACTTGGGTGCTTCTCACCTCCCTCAAATGTGCCTGGAGTTGTGTGGCATTCATCATGTGGTTCTGTAGGGCATTGTTCGCAATAAAGCGGTCATCAATGTGGTCAAAGGATGTCCATGAGAAAGAACATCCCATAGAGGTCAGAGACAAGATTGTGTGGAGGTACAGATCTAGAGAAGGACACAAAAAATTCTGTGGCACTGAAAGTTTCCAAGAGCGCAGTGGCCTCCATAATTCATAAATGGAATAACCAGGACTCTTCCTAGAGCTGGCTGCCCCACCAAACTAAGTAATTGGGGGGAGAAGTGCCTTTGTAAAAGAGATGACCAAGAACCCAATGGTCATTCTGTCTGAGCTCCAATCATCCTGTGTGCAGATGGGAGAAACTTCCAGAAGGTCAACCAGAAGCAGTCCACCATCTGGAGTCACCAGAAAAAAAGCCTTTCTTCAGTAAAAGACACATGGAGTTCACAAAACAGCACCTAAAAGATTCTCAGACTGTAAAAAACAAGATTTTTAGATTCTCTGGTCTAATGAAAACAAGTTGGACCTAAGATTGATTCTAAGCCTCATATGGAGGAAGTCAGACACTGCTCATCACCTGTCCAATACCATCCCTACAGTGAAGCATAGTGGTGGCAGCATTATGCTGTAGAGGTATTTTTCAGTGTCTAGGACAGGGAGATGTGTGCTTCACTGTGACACGGGTTCAATGTTGCTCGCTGTTGTGCTCTGGCGTACTGGCTGCGGTTAATGTCGTGTATGCTGGTTGCCAGGGGCGACATATAGTTTTCGTAGCCTGTGTGTGCACTGCTCCTTGTATGCTTGTTCCTTTCCCTGTCTGGTTCTTGTGGGGTTAAGGTCTTGGTCTGGCTGTGGTCTCTAGGTGCTATTTAATCCTGTAGCTGTTAGCCAGGGAGTCAGTTGTTCTCCAGCCTTGTTAGGTGCTGGAGCTATGCACCTTACCTGGGTTTCCTTCTGTGTCCTGTGCGGTGTTCGGGTTCCAGTACATGTGCCTGGGTTCCAGTCGTTGTGTGGACTGCTGGTGTTTCTTCCAGCAGTCTCGGCAGGTAAGTGGCCAAGTGCACCGGGACCATCCTAAAGGTGCAACCAGTGAGCTTCGGCTAAGTTCATCCCTACCATCTGGGGCTCTGTGAAGAACGGGGCTCACTGGATTTCTGCTCTCTGGGCTTGGCCCCAAGTAAAACTTGGTCTAGTGGTATTTATTGCCACTGGTTCCCTACCTGCTGATCCAGTTTTCTTCTCAATGTTATGTCTCTGTGTATGCTTGCTTTGGTGTATTCTTCGTTGCGAGATGTTCTAGGGGTCAGTTGGACCTGGACCCTCGCTAGAACATGACATTTATGCACAGAGCTGTTCTCCCATAAAACCAGTGCTTCTAGCGAGAACACTTGTCCTGAGGTGTCTATTCATGGAAGACATGGCCAAGGTGGGTCTCATCAGTAAGAACAATGAGTCAACGTACAGAGAAGAGAAGAGGTAAAATGGCTAATGAACTGTTTTACAGCAAACAACCTGTCTCTTACTGAGAACAAGACAAATAGTCGTGGACTTCAGAAGAACATGCAGGGCTCAATCGCCAATGAACACCTGCGGAATTTTTTGTGGAGATCTTCAAGAGCCCCAAATTCCATAGTGTCCATCTAGTGGAGAACCTCACCTGGCCCCTCAATACTAATTTCATTTGCAGGAAAGCACAACAGTACGTATACTTCCTGAGCGAGCTGAAAAAAGCATATCTTCCACCTCCCATCCTCACTATCTTCTATAGAGGTGCTATAGAGAACATCCTGAGCAGCTGTATCACCACCTGGTCTGGGAATTGCACCGCCATGAATCACAAGAACCTACAGCAAGTCAAGGCAGCCGAGAGGATCACTGGTTTGACTCTTCCCTCTATCACAGATGACTACACCACACGCTGTATCCGGAGAGCCATTACAAGGGACAACAAACACCCCTGAAATGCTCTTTTCACCCTCTTACCATCCGGATAAAAGTACCTGAGCATCTGGGCCACAACAATCAGACTATGCAACAGTTTCTTCCCACAATCCATCAGCCTGGTCAACAAACTAACACTGGACTAGAAATTAGGCTCTGATCTGCCTAATCTGTCTTGTGTGCTCTCTGATGTACTCTGGGTTCTTTCTAGTATGTGTATCGCTATATGTAGCATCACGGGCCCCTGGAGAAACGCTATTTATTTGTTACCGTAAACTGTAACAATATATATGGTTGAAATGACTGTAAAACCTGTCCTAACCATTGTTTTTACTGAAAAAAAAAACTGTTTCCTAATGTGATGGAATCTGCAACAAACTCCTTTTACTTTATTCCTTGTTGTTTCTGTTTGACAAACTGTCAAATGAATTTGCATGAATATAGCATTATATCTGTTATATATATTAACACATATGAGAATCATAGCAATTCATTATACCTGTATGTATTCATGGGTGTAGTATCTTATCACCCCAGCATGTTGTTTTGCTAAGTAGTCTCATTCTACTAAGAAAATCCTAGCCCCACAAATCTTCCAGCTGTGAGAGGAGGTGAGAAATACAACCGACTTGTGTATCGTCTTGAATGCACATGGCAAACTGCCCATTAAGAACGCAAAGCTTTAGCCAAAAATAGCTGATTCTGGGAGCACAGGAGGACACAGGGCCTGGAATCCAGTGAGTGGCTCTAAAATGCTGGACGAAGGCAGGACAGATGAGGATTGCCCCTTATACTTAACCCTTGCACTTATTGGATATGTAAAGTATAGTCATTAGATTTAGTCACACAACATATACCAGCTTCTGTGGGAGATAAAGCTGGGTGAGATATTAGGAATCCAGGAAAGCTGAGCATCCCTAGCGAAGAGTAGTTTGCTAAGGGCTTTGGTAAATCCTGTTTTCAGGTCTGGATTTTTATGGAATGATGGGCAGGTTGGTAGAGGGGCCTATCATTCCCTTCCTGGCCAGTACATGTTTTCTTTGTAACACATGTCTAGTTTATTACTGGGCTATTGCGATGCAAGGTGTGCACTAGAGAGAAAGAGACATTTGAAGAGACAGCATCTGTCTGGAGAGACTCAGGATATGACAACATGATGTGGTTGTATTGCGGCTGCGACGCGGGTCTTGTTGCGGTTGAGTACCACATGGCTGTACGGTCCACAGCTGGATTTTGTTAACTAATGAAAACGTCACTGTTTAGTCGGTCTGCATTGTTCATAACCTTGTGGTACGGCCATTAGCAATGCAGACTAACTAAACAATGGTCTCATTTGTGTAACATAATAGTACATCACTTGTCGCGCCTATTTCACACAGCAGACACCCGGCTCTAATTTCCATGACCAGCGGTAATGCTGATTGCGGACTTTTAACCCCTCAGACGTTCTTCTGTGTGTGCTCCGGCTCCCCCTGGTGAGGATCGGGGCAGTGTGCCGCAGCCTCTGTCCTCCTGAGTGACAAGAGGTTACCACACATTAGTTCCTTCCCGGTGCCAAAAAATGAATCCTCACACAGCTCCATACACATATCTACAAAAAAGTTATAGGGGTCAGAATATGACGACAAAAAGGGTTTTAATTTTTTTCAGTATTAAAATGCACAGCAAATAACTATACATATGTGGTAATCATACTGACCTGGAGAATGAAAGTAACAGGTCAGTTTTACCCAATAGTGAACACCGTAAAAAAAAACAACAACCTAAAACTGTTGCAGAAGTGTGTTCTCCACCCCCCCCCCCTCCAATTTTACCCCATTTCCAGCTCCCCAATACATTGTATGCAAAGTGGCAAAGACCATTGACCACAGCAGTGGGCAGGAAGAGAGACGGGAGATGGCACGTGCACACTGCGCGCCCCGCCTCTTCCTACAGCTGATCGTGGGGGTGCCGGGTGTCGGACCCCGATGATCAGATATTGATGACCTATCCTGAGTATAGGTCATCAATAGTAAAAGCCCGGACAACCCTTTTAAACGATGATCGTTGACTGTGTTCAGACAGGTCTAGTCATCGTACCTATCGGCAAAAGTTCACACTATGCACATTTACATTACCACAAACAACAAACAATAATGGACCTGTTTGCATCAATGACTTGACTTTTAGTTTTTTGTGAAGTCGGTCAGTGGCTACATACATTCACATTGCATCATTATCGTCCACTATGAATTGCCAGCATTCAAATGAATATCAGCTCTTCTAAATGAGCCTTTAACAATAAGTCATTTTGCTTTATCTAACGACACTAGCAACACAATTATTGAGTATTATCCTCTGGTAGTGTGGTGTGTTTTACGCCTGCTTAATTTTTTTTTAAAGGGAACCGGTCATCACCTTTATGCTGCCCATACTAACTGAAGAATAAAGTAGAGGCAGGTGAGTTGATTTTAGCGGTCTGTCATTTATAAGTTAAAAGTAAGTGGCCTGGAAAAGAGTCCCGGCCACCTGAGAAGAGTCCTGGTTATTCATGAATAACCTGCTGATGACTGACAGGCTTCTACCTAGTTTTCTCCCTTTTTGTCTAGGCATCAGCAGGTGGGTGAGAGAGCAGGAGATTATGAATAACCTGTCTTCTCAAGTAGATTTGACTCTTTTCAAGGCCTGGGCTGAATAATTATGATGCTGGTTATCGGCAACCACTTACTTTTAGCTGATGTGTTACACACCGCTGAAATCAGCATTTCTGTCACTACTTCATACTGCCCTCAGTACGGTCAGCATAAAATTTATGACAGGTTCCCTTTAAGAATACAGACAGGGGCGTAACTATAGGGGAAGCGGCTGCTTTGGGGCCCTGACCCAGAAGGGGCCCATCCAAGAGGAGGAGGAGAAGTACTAAAAGATTTTCTCAGGGCTCCTCAACAGTATTACACAATTAAATTATATACAGTGGCAGTATAGACAGTGTAGAAGGATGGAACAGCTGCCGGGCCTGGTCTAAGAGAGCGATCTTTACTAGCCACAGGAAAGGGGGCGGCATGAAAGGAAGGGGTTGTGAAAAAATTACTGGGGGGGGGGCCCCATTCAAAAATTTGCAGTGGGGTCCAGTCATTTCTAGTTAAGCCACTGAAAACAGACACATCTAGAGTAAACAAGTCAGATATTGCCTTTGTAAAAATCAGCAAAGTGGATGAGATTTTCACAAATGTCATCCACATGCTGCAGAGTGTCCACACTGGAATCCATACAGTACTTGACATGCATTGCAGATTTTAAATCTGCAGCATGTCAATTCATGTTGTGGACGTATACCGCAGATTTCACCCTTTGCAATACAAAGGGGGAAATCTGTGGCAAATCTGCAGCATATCCAACCAAAATCTACAGCAAAACCCCCATGCATTGTGCAGATTTTAGCCACAAAACCCACCGTGGACCTGCTAAGTGTGGCCATACCCTTATAATGATGGGCTATTCAATCAGTTCAACTACAATGCCTGGACGAATGCTGCGGCCTCTTCACTGCTTACCAGGTACATTGTGTATGTGCGTGATACCGGAGTCTACTGCAGCTCAAGTGAATAGGACAGAGCTTTGTGTAGTACCGTGCACAGCCACTATGGAATGCACTGCACCTAGTAATGAAGAGGCCACAGTACTCATCTCAGTTGCATGGTCCCTGTAAACAGCTAATCGTGAGGAAGGCATAGATCCTAAGGATAGGTCATAAATATTAAAGTGACTGCTAGCCATTCATTCAAAACTTCCCACAGGAATAATAAAGGAATAGCACAACATAGTTATAAGACTAGATGCTCCAGAATTGTTATTACACGGGGAATGCATGTAGCTATTAAAACAGGCATGTCAGAAGTGGTGACAGGTCCTCTTTAAAGTTTGTAAAAACTCCTTTGAAGGCATATTTTAGCACTTACAACATCAAATAATGGTAGATATTAACAAATTACAGGTCACTAGGCAGAATTATGATGGTTTTAAATACAGAGCAGACGCAGCTCTCTTGGTTTGTGGTATTTTACGAGACTTTTTGGGGTTAGAACCTATTTTGATTTTTCAGATGTGTGTCTCTATAGGCTTCTTATTTGAATGCCCAAACCATCTGGAAACACGCTTGTACACAATAAAGCCAATAAAAATAGGGCATAAAAATATTTGGTCCTCTGCTATGATACACATTATGTTTCCACTAAAAATAATATAAATAATATTGCCAAGGTCACCTGCATCTGAGTAAATGTCCACTTTTAGTCTAGCAATCACAGTATGCGTACAACCACATGGTACGGTTGTTAATTGCTGCGGTTGATTACCGTGCAGCCATACGGGTTGCAGATACCTCTTGTTAAAGGCTATGTACACTTTTAGGGGCATTTTTTTTTAAATTATTGCAGTGTACTCATGTTGAGCTAAAAATCCTTTTTTCAATTGTTTTTTATTAAAAATTTTGAACCCCTGTCTCTGTGCAGCCTTGAGTTTCTCTAATAGCAGGATCTAAATTTTCACTGTCCTGTCAGGCAGCTTAGCTGATGACTCCTTATTGCTGACCTCATAAACACTCATTATAGCTCAGTTCTTATCTTACTGAAAGGAATGTGGCTTACATAAGTGTTTATGACCTTTTAGAAATTTAGAAATAAGGTTTATTAGATGAATGCCACAATGTGAAAGTACCATTCACACCGCTAGACAGTTAACCCTTTGTGACAGAATGGCTCAATATTGTGGCGTTCATCTAATAAACTTAATGTGGAGTTCATTTATTAAACCTTATTTCTAAATTTCAAAAAGGTCATGAACACTTATGTAAGCCACATTCCTTTCAGTAAGATAAGAACGGAGCTATAATGAGTGTTTATGAGGTCAGCGATAAGGAGCCATCAGCTAAGCTGCCTGACAGGACAGTGAAAATTAAGATCCTGCTATTAGAGAAACTCGAGACAGAGGTTAAATTTTATTAATAAAGACCAATTGAAAAAAAGATTTTTTAGCTTAACATGAATACACTGCAATAATTTAAAAAAATGCCCCTAAAAGTGTACATAGCCTTTAACAAGAGTTATCTACAACCCGTATGGCTGCACGGCAATCAACCGCAGCAATTAACAACCACAACAAGTGGTTTTACCCGTACTGTGATTGCTAGACTCAAAGTGGACATTTACTCAGATGTAGGTGACCTTGGCAATATTATTTATAGTATTTTTAGTAGTAACATACTGTGTATCATAGCAATTATTGCCTTTATTGTGTGCAAGCGTGTTTCCAGATGGGTTTGGCATTCTAATAAGAAGCCTATAGAGACACACATCTGAAAAATCTAAATAGGTTCTAACCCCAACAAGTCTCGTAAAACACCACAAACCAAGAGAGCTCGTCTGCTGTGTATTTTAAACCATCATAATTCTGCCTAGTGTCCTCAGGATAGGTCATCAATATCTGATCGTCGGGGCCCGACACCCGGCACCCCAACCAATCAGCTGTATGAGGAGGCGGGGCGTGCAGTGTGCATGTGCCATCTCCCGTCTCTCTTCCTGCCCACTGCTGTGGTCAATGGTCTTTGCCACTGCGCGCGCAGTCTCCTCATACAAATGATCAGTGGGGTGCTGAGGATAGGTCATCAAAAGTTAAAGCCCAGACAACTCCTTTAAGCGAGTATATGACTGAATATGAACAAATTTGTACAGGATACTTCCTGTTTGTAAATGCTGGTTGTTATGATTGCCGTTGTGTCGGTAGGAAACTCATGTTGTCAATTGCCTGAATGATTATCTAATCATCTTCTAGGGCCTCTTTCACAAGAACTATACGGATTGCATTGCATCTGGACTGCATCAGGATTAAATCCGATTGCAATGTGTTTTTCACTGACGCCCCATTTACTTCTATGGCAGTGTTTCCCAACCAGTGTGCCTCCAGCTGTTGCAAAACTACAACTCCCAGCATGCCCGCACAGCCAAAGGCTGTCCGGGCATGCTGGGAGTTGTAGTTTTGCAACAGCTGGAGACACACTCGTTGGGAAACACTGTTCTATGGGACCAGGGATGCGTGAAAAAACGCAGAATATGGAACATGCTGTGATTCTCACGCAACACAGAACTGATGCATGAAAAAAACACTCATGTACACAGACCCATTGAAATGCATGAGTCAGGATTCAGTGTGGGTGCTATGCATTCACTTCACATATCGCACCTGTGTGGAAAACTCGTTTGTGTGAAAGGGGTCTAAATGAGCCTTTGCAGTCTGCAAAACTTGGATCAGCAAAAATCACGGATAATGTCCGTGTTGCTCCTTTTTTTATTGCACACCCTTTGTAACAATGCCTATTCTTGTCTGCAAAAAGGACAAGAATAGGACATGTTCAATCTTTTTTGTGGGACTGTGGAACGGACATACGGATGTGGACAGAACACAATGTGCTGTTTATTTCTTTTGAGTACCCATCAAAATGAATGGGTCCATTTGCGATCCACAAAAAATGCAGACCAGAGGCGGACTGAAAATATAGTCGTGTCAAATAGTGAAATAAACTGTGTAGGATGTGATTTCTACAAGCCAGGCATTATAACTGAAATATTAATAAGACAGAACCCTTCCATACAGGGCATCACTATCGATGATTCCCAATATAAAACTGCGTTATACGCCGACGACCTTTTGCTTTATATCTCTCAACCACGTATCTCTATTCCTTCTATCTTGAAGGAGTTTGACCGTTTCGGCCACCTCAGCAACTTTAAAGTAAATTACTCTAAATCAGAAATTCTTAACGTATCTGTCCCTCAGACCGAATTTTCAGATATACTCACTTCCTTCCCGTTTCGGCATCAACCTTCCTCCTTGAAATACCTAGGTGTCCAGATCCCGACAGATGTTAAACTCCTTTACTCACTGAACTACTTACCCCTATTGGACCGCACTATAAAAGACCTGAACAATTACAATACAAAGGGGTTGTCATGGTTCGGTAGGATGAATGTCCTAAAAATGGACATTCTACCTAAATTCTTATATCTGTTCCAGACGGTTCCATTGAACCCACCTTCCACCTTTTTCCGCACATTAAATTCCAAACTTCTCAAATTTATTTGGGGCTCTCTACACCCTAGAATAGGTCTCTCCACCTTGCATAGAAACAAATCCGATGGCGGGGCTGGTCTTCCGGACTTCAGGCTATATCACTCAGCGGCCATGCTGACCAGAATTGTGGATTGGCACTTTTATTGCAACACTAAACAATGGGTACGGCTGGAACAGTACATGTACCCTTCTTCACTTAAACATGCCCCGTGGATTGACCCCGGAGGACGTCCACGACTACACACACTTAATATACTGACCAGTCAAACCTTACACATGTGGGATTCTCTTACTAAAGAGGTATTGGCTCCAGGAGACATAGTCCCCTCACGCCAATTTTTCACAATCCCCTATTCGTAGCTAGCAATAACAAGATGTCTTTCCTGGGGTTGCAAGCTTCCACAGACCCTCGATTTTATCATATACTAGCGAATGCCCCACTAGCTTCATTTTCAGACCTTAAGGCAAGGAATCCCAACATCAGCCTATCTTGGCTCGAATATCAACAGTTAAAATCCTACATAAATGCCAGAGGGGAACAGGGCTTTTTAGCTCTGCTCCGTCTGAATTGGAAAAACTATTCTTGCTGACGTCCCCTCCGACCCACCTGATTTCTGCATTATATCGTTGTTTACTAGAAGATTCCTACAAGGGTTCCCCTGGGTTTTTAAATGGGTGGGAACAGGAATTAGGGGTTCATTTCACGCAGATGGAAGTGCAAAAGGCTTTTATCTTTACCCATAAGCTGTCAATGGCATGTTCTGCTCAGGAAAAAAATTATAAAATTCTGACCCGCTGGTATCGTTACCCAACCCGGTTGCATAGGATTTTCCCCACAGTACCCGACACGTGTTGGCGTTGTGGCCAAGAGAAAGGCACGATGCTACACATTTGGTGGGAGTGTTGTAAAGTTAAACCATTCTGGGATAAGATCTTTACGATTTTCAGACATATTACAAAGAAAACGGTTCCCCAAACCCCACAGGTCGCGCTCCTCTCCATCTTGCCGGGCACTATCGCCCTTCAGAAGAAGAGTATATTGCGATTTTGTATTACAGCAGCTCGTTCAGTGATTCCCCGACATTGGAGAACTACTCATGAGCCTACCATTGGAGAATGGTACCAAGAAATGTTACACATCGCCAGAATGGAGGAAATTTCAGCAGAAAATGCTGGTTTATCGTTTAAATTCCATCACATCTGGTCTGACTGGTTGGACTTTCAACAGTCGCCGGATCTGACCTCTGTGCTATCTACTTGACTGATGGTCTTCGCTAAGACACTGTGATAACCTTACCCCCTGACTTTCCCGTACCCGCCCTCTCTCCCCTTCATCTTTATATCTACTCGCTCTTTTACTTCTTTTCTTTTAATCTCTACATTACTTTTATCTACTGCGATGTTGTTTGAGCTATACATTCTTGTACAAATGACCCATTGGGGGTTTTGCCCAAACGGAGACGCTCCCTTTTTTTTTTTTTTTTTATATAAGAATTGCTACATTAGCCGTGTACTTGTACATTGCATGCATGTCTTCTCCTTGGATTGCTTGATCCTCAACTGCTAAATGGACTTATATTTCCACATATGTTTACATGTACCAAATGTAAGCTCACGTTTCTTTGCTATACCTTGCTTATATAAAAATTTCAATAAAACAGTTTAAACATAACTGAAATATTACTCCTTATCTAAAGTCACAGTGACTCTGGCCTGCTGTTGGAGCAAAGTGCAATCAACACTGCCCCCTGGCTGACATATTTGGTATTTTTCTCTCCTAGAGTTTTCTAGTTCCATGTTAATACATTTTATACAAAAATGTTATAAAACCTTCTAATATAGTTTGTGTTTAAAATGCACATCATTGTCAAAATAACTGATTGTTGTCAGTCAATGGACGTTTTTATTTACATACGGAGGCTGAAAGCTGTCCTGGTCATGTCCAACTGACAAAGGCCCCGTGTGGACATTAGTGATGGACAAACATTGTCCGGGACGGTTTGCGAATGCGCGTTCGCGATCAAATCTTCGTGAACTTATTGACTTTAATGGCAGGCGAACCTGAAAAATCTTCAGGTCATATTTGCAGCCACCAAATACTTACTAGAAGTGTACAAATAGTCCCACAACATGGACAGTGACATACCAGAGGGGGATCATTGGCAAAAGTTCCCACAAAAAATATGTACTTTAATCAGGGGCCATTTTTATGTGTCTTAAAGGGAAACTCTCAAAAATGTGCCCTGCTGGAGCCTAGAAAAATTATTTTAAGCCACAGGAGTACAGGACCCAAAAATTAAGCATTCACCTGACAGAAAAGAACTTGTGATTATGTGGCTGGAGGCAGTCCTTGTCTTATGTATATACAGTATTTTGAGGAAGCAGGTATAATGCAGGCCTCAATCAATATTTGGTGGAAGCAGGTATATCAATCCCCTTAAACAGTATTTTGTGGAAGCAGGTATCCTGCAGGCCTCAATCAATATTTGGTAAAAGCAGGTATATCAATCCCCTTAATTAGTATTTTGTGGAAGCAGGTATATGGCACCCCTCAATCAGTATTTTGTGGAAGCAGGTATATCGCAGGCCTCAATCAATGTTTGGTGAAGCAGCTATATCAAACCCCTCAATCAATATTTGGTGGAAGCAGGTATCTCGGAGGCCTAAATCAGTATTTTGTGGACGCATGTATATAGAACCCCTTAATCAATATTTGGTGAGAGCAGGTATATCGCACACCTCAATCAGTCTTTTGTGGAAGCAGGTATATTGCAGGCCTCAATGTTTGGTGGGAGCAGGTATATCAATCCCCTTAATCAGTATTTTGTGGAAGCAGGTATATCGCAGCCCTCAATCAATATTTGGTGGAAGCAGGTATATCGCAGGCCTCAATCAATATTTGGTGGAAGCAGGTATATCGTGCCCCTCAAGCAGTATTTTGTGGAAAAAGGTATATTACACCCCTCGATCATTTTTTTGGGGGGCAACATGTATATCACACCCGTTGCAAATAGTTGTTCCAATAGCGCTTGTCCCTCTATATAAAACAATAATCACAGAAATAAACGTGGCCTAAATGGGTGGGACTGCTCCAAACCCCAAACACTGTGGCGTGTTTCTAACTGGGGGGGCAGTTCCTCCGCATGTGGTTCGCAGCGAACGGCTATCCCCAACAAAAATTGCATACAATGGAGGATGCCGGCGCGAACCACAAGCACCACACAAACATCCTACACAAAATAAAACATGTGCGGATGAAAATATATAAACACATAACTCACAGAAAAAAGATGCACCACATGGATAAGCAACTGACAACACTGGCTAATCCCTCACTCTGGTGTTAAAAGCTGAGAGATTCGCCAATATTTCCAATCAGGAACATATCGGAGCCCCTTTAGGCACCACTTCACGGTATCTCAGCATGACATGGGGTCCTACCACTAGACTACCTATGGTGTGTGAACAAGGTCTGAACAGGTATTAAGCAGCCTACAGCCCCCTCCCACTCACCTGCATTGCAGGACCAACAATGCAATGGGGAACAAATGAGGCCGCAAGCTACACCTACAACAGACCATGTGACACCGGCTTCCAGGTGCAACAGAATGTTTACCAGCCATATGCAATGGCACATTCAATACATATAAAACAAGAATCACAGAAATAAATGTGGCCTAAATGGGTGGGACTGCTCCAAACCCCAAACACTGTGGCGTGTTTCTAACTGGGGGAGCAGCTCCTCCGCATGTGGTTCGCAGCGAACGGCTATCCCCAGCAAAAATTGCATACAATGGAGGATACCGGCGCGAACCACAAGCACCACACAAACATCCTACACAAAATAAAACATGTGCGGATGAAAATATATAAACACATAACTCACAGAAAAAAGATGCACCACATGGATAAGCAACTGACAACACTGGCTAATCCCTCACTCTGGTGTTAAAAGCTGAGAGATTCGCCAATATTTCCAATCAGGAACATATCGGAGCCCCTTTAGGCACCACTTCACGGTATCTCAGCATGACATGGGGTCCTACCACTAGACTACCTATGGTGTGTGAACAAGGTCTGAACAGGTATTAAGCAGCCTACAGCCCCATCCCACTCACCTGCATTGCAGGACCAACAATGCAATGGGGAACAAATGAGGCCGCAAGCTACACCTACAACAGACCATGTGACACCGGCTTCCAGGTGCAACAGAATGTTTACCAGCCATATGCAATGGCACATTAAATACATATAAAACAAGAATCCCTCTATATACATGCGGTATCGCAGCAGAACTGCACACAACTGCTGCACAATACAAATGCACTATATACTTTCTATGTTAGGTGTGATATACTTTTAATATACTTTCTATTGATAGCACACCTGTACCAGTCCTTAAAAGGACTTTTTTGGCCCTATTAGCTAGTGTTTGGTGTCCCTAACAGCCTGTCTATGCTCCACAAGCAACCTTTCTCTATACTTGCAAAACACAGAATGTAAAATGGCTGCCAGATCGGGTTCTGTTATAGGGTGGGGGTGTGTCCATGTGCTGAAAAGTCTCAATTGGCTGTCCTGTCCCACCTGATGGATGTGTTGTGGGTCAAAGTTCGGCGCAATGCAAAAGAATATGGCGCTGGCGCACATCGCCATACGTTCGCATGTTCGGCGAATTGCAAAGTTTGCCGCGAAACGACCGCCGGGCAAACCGTAATGCCGTCACTAGTGGACATTCTCTTCTCACATAACAGGACAATGGTTTAATTATAGTAGGTACCTCTGCTGGGACCCCTGGTTAACACCAGGAAAAGTGTTATGTCTCATTTTCCCTGCATACATGCACCCACTAAAATTAAAGAACCATCCATGTAATGCACAGGCGAGTTAAAGGGCTTGTCTCACTTCAGCAAATTGCATTTATCATGTAGAGAAAGTTAATACAAGACACTTACTAATGTATTGTGATTGTCCATATTGTCTCCTTTGCTGGCCGGATTCATACCATAGGAAAAGCGCTGGCCTCTCTGGTGGCTGGGACTGTGGGAATGCACATAGTTCAGCCCTTTTTTCTATAGTGTGCAAGTACAACCACCGCTGCTGGATTACTAAGTGATCGTAACCCCTGGATATGAGCAGTGTATAATGTGATGGTGTCAATATTTGTCTACATAAAATTACATTTGATGAAGTCAGACAACCCCTTTAAGTCTTCCAAATGTTTTGGTTATTCAGAAAATCCTTAAAGGGGTTATCCAACCTCTAAAATGCCTCCCCATACACCCGGGCCTCTCACAGAGATTGTAGTTACCTGGCTCCCCACCACCCGCGTTGCTTCTGATACCCGTATGGCGGCCGCTGCATCTCCCCATCACGCGGATGAAAACATCCGGGGCCGGAGGCAGGCAGCCGGTAGCAGGCTGCGACTGGAACAAGCCTCCCTAGTGTCACCCGCTATGCTAGGGAGGCTTGTTCCCATCGCGGCCTGCTATTGGCTGCTACCCCACCCCGAAGCCTGATGTTTTCATCCACGCGACGGGGAGATTCACCGGTGGCCATGCAGGCGTCAAAAGCAATGTGGGTGCAGAGGAGCCTGGTAAGTGCAACCTGTGTGAGTGGCCTGGGCGTATGGGGAAGCATTTTAGGGGTTGGATAACCCCTTTAACTTTGGCCCCCTCTATTACAACAATACTTTCTAATAGGGAATATGCAGGCAGGATGTTATAGAGCAGCAGATCATTTAAATCATTTTTCCAGCTTTCCAATACATTGCATAGAATATTAAAAAGGAGTCTGCCAGCCCTGTAAGTGATATAAACAGTTAACAAGTAGTTCACAAATTTGTTGTGGGACCCAGTCAGTTCTAGTTACACCGCTGGACAAAAGCCCTTTAAATTGGTGTTGACTACCTTCACAAATTAAAAGCATGACTATATAACATCAGACCCACACCTAGTTTTGGAACAATATGAAGATGTTACTAATGCCCCATAAACATATTAGCATAACCAGGTACAAATCCGGTGCCCATAGTGGTACCTTGTATTCTGGCAATAGAAGTCAGACTATGTCTAATTCTTTTTCACCTGGATTTTTGAGACCATATTTCTTTTTTTATAATATTGCTTCATACTTACAGTTGAAGTCATACATTTTCATACACCTTAGTATACACCACATTAAAATTCAGTTTTTCACAATTCATGGCATTTAATACTAGTATTAATTCTCTCTGTTAGGTCGGTTATGATCGCTAATATGTTTCAAGAATGTGAGATAGCAGAATAATACTGTAAACAATGATTTATTTCATTCATCACATTCTCAGTGACTCAGAAGTTTACATACAAATGGTTAGTAATTGGTAGAATTGCCTTTAAATTGGCTAATTTGGGCAAAATGTTTTGGGTAGCCTTCCACAAGCGTCTCACAATAAATTGCTGGAATTTTGGCCAATTCCTGTTAACAGAGCTGGTAAAGTTGAATCAGGTTTTAAGGCTTTCTTTCTCGTACATGTTTTTTCAGTTCTGCACACAAATTTTCTATGTGACTGAAGTCAGGACTTTGTGATAACCCCTCCTTTACCTTCACCGTTGGGCCCCCTCAGGCTTCTGGCCCCGGTATCGACTGCTACCTCTGCATCCACTATAGCTATGCTCCTACCTTGTTGTCCTTAAACCATTTTGCCAAAACTTTGGAAATATATACTGTATGAATACTACGGCACTCATAAATGATGCTGAGGTATATCATTGCTTTATTGAAGGCACTCCATAATACAAAACTTATAGGCAGAGACTAGTGTTTCGGTCTAAACTTAGACCTTGTTCACAGTCTAGATGAAATGAAACAAAAAGTGGATAAGTATAAAAGAAAACGAAAAATGCAAATGAAAATTAGGTAGGATAATGTACATGTAAAAGAAAGCATAAAACATGGTTCCCAATATGTACATATAAAAGAACGTGTAAAACCTGTTTCCCGAGAAGTACATACCTTTTGTTCACAAATAAATGCAAGTAAGGCCTCATGCACACAAACGTATTTTCTTTCCGTGTCAATGTTATTGTGTTTAAGATGAAGATCAGATCACATTTTATGACCAATTTGTGCAGAAATCCATATCATTCCAAAGGGTTCACATACTTTTTCTTGCAACTGTATATAATTACACCTCTTTATACTTCATATATAGTCATTTTCTATGACTCTATAATTATTCTGCATATGAGAGATGCTATAATTGGGTTGATTATAATCATGAATCACATATAATATTTGTCCCACGTGTCAGTACTTCACCCGTTTATACTCCATATTTGCCAATTAGGGTTGATTTGATTTCGATAACATAAAAAAGTATTGCGATACTTATTACCATTCGATACCATGCAAAAGAAATGGACGGATCGCTGTCCGCATCTTATGCAGCCCCATTAAAGTGAAGTGGATGGGTCTGCATCCGACCCACAAAAAATGTGGATCGGTTGCTGAAAAAAAATACGGCCGTGTGCATGAGCCCTAAGTGTTGTGGTACTAAACTGGTGTACGCAAGGTGATACATGATGGGGTTGATGTGAGGCACAGGTTCAACCGTTCTAAGTGATAAAATCCCCATGTGCCTCTTAACCAGTCCCGGACCGCCGTACGCAGGATTGCGTCCTGCGGGCGGCCGGGATCTTCTGAGTGGACGCCTCGGCGCGTCCTCTCGCGAGACCCGTGAGTTCCTGTGAACGCGCACGCAGGCGCGCGCGCATTCACAGGAGCGCGCGTCTGGAGAGTTAAACTACAGCCTGCCAGCGATGATCAATCGCTGGCAGACTGTAGATGCGATATAAATCGCATCAAACATGTATACCAGACGCTGTTTTGTGAACAGCGTCTGGTATACCTGCTACCTGGTCCTCTGGTGGTCCCATTTGCTGGGATCGACCACCAGAGGACCAGGTAACACAGTACAGTTGCACCAAACACTACACTAACCCCCCACCCCCTCACCTATTAACCCCTTGATCACCCCATCTAGACCCCCTGATCACCCCCTGTCATTGATCACACCCCTTTATGTGTCCATATGTGTTTTGCGGATCCGTGGATCCGATCCGCGGATCCGATCCGCAGATCCGATCCGCAGATCCGATCCGCAGATCCTCAAAACACGGACACCGGCAATGTGCTTTCCGCATTTTGCAGATCCGCACATTGCCAGAACTATATAGAAAATGCTTTTCTTGTCCGCAATTGCGGACAAGAATAGGACATGTTCTATATTTTTGCGGAACGGAAGTGCAGACCCGGAATCGCGGATCCGTAATTCCGGATCCGAGCGGGACAAAGTCTGTCCCCATAGAAATGAATGGGTCCGCAATTCCGTTCCGCAAACAGAATTGCGGACGTGTGAATGGGGCATAAGGGTCCCTTATCACCGCCAGTTAGTTAGCTACTTGTTAGGTAGCTAGCGCCCAGCCCACCGCACTGCAGTCACTGATTTTGGCAGAGATTTTTCATCCACATTGACCGATGCGAATGAAAAATCTGTGCCGTTCATTTTTTTTTTTTCAGCGCAGAGGCTGAACGGAAAAAAATCTCATTACCCGTATGCTCAATATACGGAGAATCGCAGAAACTCCTAATGCTGGCCATACGTGTAATGATTGCGGAGACCCTCAAATGCCAGGGCAGTACAAATACCCCACATGTGACCCCATTTTAGAAAGAAGACACCCCAAGGTATTCCGTGAGGGGTATGGTGAGTTCATGCAAAATTTTATTTTTGTCACAAGTTAGTGGAATATGAGACTGTAAAAAAAAAAAAAAATCAATTTCCGCTAACTTGTGCCAAATTTTTTTTTCTGTGAACTCGCCATGCCCCTCACGGAATACCTTGGGTGTCTTCTTTCCACAATGGGGTCACATGTGGGGTATTTATACTGCCCTGGCATTTTAGGGGTCCTAAAGCGTGAGAATCCAAATGCGTAAAAATGCCCTGTGAAATCCTAAAGGTACTCATTGGTTTAGGGCCCCTTTACGCATCTTGGCTGCAAAAAGTGGCACACATGTGGTATCGCCGTACTCAGGAGAAGTAGGGCAATGTGTTTTGGGGTGTATTTTTACATATACCCATGCTGGGTGTGAGAAATATCGCTGTAAACGACAACTTTTTAAATTTTTTATTCAAAGTTGTCAATTTACAGAGATATTTCTCTCACTCAGCATGGGTATATGTAAAAATACACCCCAAAACACATTGCCCTACTTCTCCTGAGTACGGCGATGCCACATGTGTGACACTTTTTGCAGCCAAGATGCTAAAGGGCCCAAATTCCAACGAGTACCTTTTAGGAGGGCATTTTTACGCATTTTCTTCTCACGCTTTAGGGCCCCTAAAATGCCAGGGCAGTATAAATACCCCACATGTGACCCCATTTTGGAAAGAAGACACCCCAAGGTATTCGCTGAGGGCATAATGAGTTCATGAAAAATTAAACTTTTGTCAAAAGTTAGCGGAAAGGAGACTTTGTGAGAAAAACAATAAAAAATCAATTTCCACTAACTTGTGCCAAAAAAATATATTCTATGAACTCGCCATGCCCCTCATGGAATACCTTGGGGTGTCTTCTTTCCAAAATGGGGTCACATGTGGGGTATTTATACTGCCCTGGCATTTTAGGGGCCCTAAAGCGTGAGAAGAAAAATGCGTAAAAATGCCCTCCTAAAGGTACTCATTGGAATTTGGGCCTCTTTAGCATCTTGGCTGCAAAAAGTGTCACACATGTGGTATCGCCGTACTCAGGAGAAGTAGGGCAATGTGTTTTGGGGTGTATTTTTACATATACCCATGCTGGGTGAGAGAAATATCTCTGTAAACTGACAACTTTGAATAAAAAATGTAAAAAGTTGTCGTTTACACCGATATTTCTCACACGCAGCATGGGTATATGTAAAATACACCCCAAACACATTGCCCTACTTCTCCTGAGTGCGGCGATACCACATGAGTGACACTTTTGCAGCCAAGATGCGCAAAGGGGCCCAAATTCCCATGAGTACCTTTAGGATTTCACAGGGCATTTTTATGCATTTGGATTCTCACACTTTAGGAGCCCCTAAAATGCCAGGTGAGTATAAATACCCCACATGTGACCCCATTTTGGAAAGAAGACACCCCAAGGTATTCCGTGAGGGCATGGTGAGTCCACAGAATTTTTATTTTTGGCACAAGTCAGCGGAAATTTTGTTTTTTTTTTTAATTTTGTTTTTACAAAGTCTCATATTCCACTAACTTGTGACAAAAATAAAATTTTACATGAACTCACCATACCCTCACAGAATACCTTGGGGTGTCTTCTTTCCAAAATGGGGTCACATGTGGGGTATTTATACTGTCCTGGCATTTTAGGGGCCCCTAAAGCGTGAGAAGAAGTCTGGAATCCAAATGCGTAAAAATGCCCTGTGAAATCCTAAAGGTACTCATTGGTTTTAGGGCCCTTTGCACTCAGGCTGCAAAAAGTGTCACTCATGTGGTATCGCCGTACTCAGGAGAAGTAGGGCAATGTGTTTTGGGGTGTATTTTTATATATACCTATACTGTGTGTGAAAAATATCTCTGTAAACGACAACTTTTAAAAATTTTTATACAAAGTTGTCAGTTTACAGAGATATTTCTCTCACCCAACATGGGTATATGTAAAAATACACCCCAAAACACATTGCCCTACTTCTCCTGAGTACGGCGATACCACATAAGTGACACTTTTGCAGCCTGAGTGCAAAGGGCCCAAATTCCAACGAGTACCTTTAGGTTTTACATGGCGGCTCACAATTTAGCCCCGCCCAAAATGCCAGAACAGTAAACACACCCCACAAATGACCCCTTTTCGGAAAGTAGACACCCTGAGGTATTCACTGAGGGGCATAGTGAGTCCGTCTGAGATTTCTTTTTTTTGCCAGAAGTTAGCAGAAATTGAAACTTTTTTTTTTTTTTTTCTCAGAAAGTGTCATTTTCCGCTAACTTGTGAAAAAAATGAAATGATACATGAACTCACCATGCCCCCCCGTGAATACTTTGGGGTGTCTTCTTTCTAAAATGGTGTGATTTTGGGTGGTATTTATACTTTCCTGGCATTCTAGCACCTGAAGAAACATGACAGGCGCTCAGAAAGTCAGAGCTGCTTCAAAATGCCGAAATTCACTTTTTGCACCATAGTTTGTAAACGCTATAACTTTTACCCAAACCAATAAATATACAATTATTGGACTTTTTTTTTATCAAAGACATGTAGAACAATAAATTTAGAGAAAAATTTATATAGTAATGTAGTTTTTTTTGAAAAATTTTACAACAGAAAGTGAAAAATGTCATTTTTTTGCAAAAATTTCGGTCATTTTTGATTAATAGCAAAAAAAGTAAAAATGTCAGCAGCAATGAAATACCACCAAATGAAAGCTCTATTAGTGAGAAGAAAAGGAGGTAAAATTCATTTGGGTGGTAAGTTGTATGACGGAGCAATAAACGGTGAAAGTAGTGTAGTGCGGAATTGTAAAAAGTGGCCTGGTCATTAAGGGTGTTTAAGCTAGGGGGGCTGAAGTGGTTAATAACCTTATCAAGTATTCACCTCCGTGCATAGTGGGCAACAAGGGGTTAATGCATGAGGTACATGAACAGTTACTTCCTATCAATGTTAGCGGCACATAGTTTTAAGAATTTGGACCTCCCTGTGCCTCACATTAATAGTAAGTGACCCCATCTGTATTCTGTAACTCGCATTAACCCCATGTCACCCATTATATCATGAGTTACTTACTATTAATTTGAGGCACATGGGGTCCACTCCAAATTGAGAAAAGCGTGTACCCATTAAAAATGTGACCACCACTGTGAGGTGCATTTATGGGGTGATGTGGGAGGTGCATTTGCGGGGTGATGTGGGAGGTGCATTTTGCGGGGTGATGTGGGAGGTGCATTTGCGGGGTGATGTGGGAGGTGCATTTGTGGGGTGATGTGGGAGGTGCATTTATGGGGTGATGTGTGAGGTGCATTTGTGGGGAGATGTGTGAGGTGCATTTGTGGGGAGATGTGTGAGGTGCATTTGTGGGGTGATGTGTGATGTGCATTTGTGGGGTGATGTGTGAAGTGCATTTGTGGGGTGATGTGTGAAGTGCATTTATGGGGCGAGTTGTAGGTACACTTAGGACATGTGTAGTGCGGTTTTCCAGAGATTGCAGATGGAGTTATTCTAATAATGTGTATGCTGGATTCTATAAACTGAAGACGTTATTATCTGCCCCCAGGCACATATTATATCTAGATCATATAAACATTGTCCTCCTTTTTAGGAACTCACGCTCAGACAGCAGCACTGTGCTGTCTGAGCGTGGCCCGCAGGCGGAAAATGATCTCCTCTATCCCTGTTTCCCTTTATATTACATAAATCATCAATTATTTGTTTTGTCCTTATATACTGTAAACTGCATTCCCATTTCATATTGCGCCACACTTTTCCACCCCTTCTACCCCAGAGGTTTTTTGTTTTTGTGTTTTCGTTTTGCGTTCCCTGCCTTCCCAGAGCCATAACTTTTTTATTTTTCTGTTTACATAGCCATTTGAGGGCTTGTTTTTTGCGGGACAAATTGGCATTACCGCCAGTCGTGGATATTAGCTGCGGGTGTTTGCTGTATGAAACAGCAGGCACCCTGTGGCTATGGCACCCGCTTTGCTCCGGACTAGTGGGCACCATCTTTAAAGACCTAGCCGGGAAGGGGTTAATGTAGGCACACTTTATAGACTTTATATACAGGCACTCACAGCCATATGTCCTCTACCCCCTTTTCCCTTATGTATATATTGGATCTTTAACTCTTTTGCACTGCATCATTACTATATAGCGCTCTTCACTTGGCGCAGGCCCACTCATTGTGCTCAGTCAGGAAGCCCCCAATATCAGCTGATTTGTAGCCCTCTTCTATGCACCATTCCTGCCAGCCTCCCACAGCTACTGTAAGCCATCTCCTGTCTGCCTGAGCAAGCGCATTGCATTACACAGTACATTCCAGCCTCGTCAGCTCTAACGCTATGCCTGCTTCTCTACATAGTGGTGAGAACTGTTTGCAACTGTATTGCTGCAGTGCGATTAATGGGGCATTTAGATGGCCCGAGGAACAGCCGATTATCGGAAAGAACTGTTCTTTCTGGACAATAGGCTGGTAGTTCAGTGGGCGTGAAACACTGAATTTACATGCAGTGATCACCTTACAGTATGAGGAGGAGCGGTCACTACTGCTATCACTCGTCCTCATACAGCAGCATTGTGTCTTGGCAGCAGAGACGATGTGCAGAAAGGTGCACAAACGCCTGCACCTTTAGAACGTAGGAACCTTCGTCCCAGATCATCTGCCTGACAATCGGGCAGTGTAAGCCCGCCATTAGTTATTCTCCCTATAACACATACTGCTCTACTAATGCAGTTCTCTTATTGCTCAGCACCTATTGGGTTTTCGTACAAGGAAAAAACTGTCGATCCACCACTCAATAAAAACAGTGTACTTTATTTGCTCAGAACATATGAAAAAATATTAAAAGCACTCTTGATCCCGAGCACTGTCTCTTCATGGAGGTGAGCCAATCTACATTTTTTCTTTTGTTTATTGGGTTTTCATACCTGCTATTGTATAACCCAAACCATTAATACATTTTGTTGTCACAATGATCCTTTGACACTTTGCATCATATGTCTCTCATATCCTTTGCTACTAGGTTATCAGCTTATCCACTGATAAGTACCTCCTATTCAGACCATAATGTTGATTTATATTATTTCATGACCCAGCAGACTTTTATGTATATTACAAATGATATCAGTGTTGTACTTTTATCATTTCCAGCAGCTGTATTACTTTCATTAATTTGTGGACAAAATGTATGTCTCAGGAACCATGCCTTACACGTTATTTTATATGTACATCTTGGGAACCATATTTTACATGTTCTTTTACCTGTACATTATCCTACCTAATTTTTGTTTGCATTATTTAGTTTTCTACATAATGGAGAGTGAATCTGGATCGCACATCCTCAACAATATGCTTTTGATATTACGACTGTCTCAGCAAAATTACGTGGCGAATCCGCCAAATTTGTAATACATTGTATGCTGTGCATAAGAGGCATTAGTTAACAGTTTGATCAAAAAGCATAAGCCCACTTTCCGCGACAAGGATGCCTCTGCAAGTGGGAAACTACTCTAACCTATAAATGGCGCAGCCGTGCGCGGCGACCACCGGCGCCCCAGCACCGCACCAGCGACAGACAGCGGGACCCAGGAGCCACACAGCAACCCCACTGTGCAGCAAAGCCTCCTTGGCTCTGGGGCCCACCGCCCCGCCAGCACAGCACTGAGGCAGCAATGGCAGACACGCAGGTACTGCACCATGTGAACGAGTGCAAAGAGCTCACCCAGTCACAACCCTCAGGGAATGCATCTGAGAGATAGAAGGAGTTTATAAACCCCTTGCCACTAAGGCTAATTAAAAACACCTAGTCCAAATGGGGAGGAGTGCTGACCCCAGAGGGGGAGCTTAGCTCAAAGAAAATAGACAAGTACAATACATAATGGAGAGTGAATCTGGATCGCACATCCTCAACAATATGCTTTTGATATTACGACTGTCTCAGCAAAATTACGTGGCGAATCCGCCAAATTTGTAATACATTGTATGCTGTGCATAAGAGGCATTAGTTAACAGTTTGATCAAAAGCATAAGCCCACTTTCCACGACAAGGATGCCTCTGCAAGTGGGAAACTACTCTAACCTATAAATGGCGCAGCCGTGCGCTGCGACCACCGGCGCCCCAGCACCGCACCAGCGACAGACAGCGGGACCCAGGAGCCACACAGCAACCCCACTGTGCAGCAAAGCCTCCTTGGCTCTGGGGCCCACCGCCCCGCCAGCACAGCACCGAGGCAGCAATGGCAGACACGCAGTACTGCACCATGTGAACGAGTGCAAAGAGCTCACCCAGTCACAACCCTCAGGGAATGCATCTGAGAGATAGAAGGAGTTTATAAACCCCTTGCCACTAAGGCTAATTAAAAACACCTAGTCCAAATGGGGAGGAGTGCTGACCCCAGAGGGGGGGAGCTTAGCTCAAAGAAAATAGACAAGTACAATACAAAATGGAGAGTGAATCTGGATCGCACATCCTCAACAATATGCTTTTGATATTACGACTGTCTCAGCAAACGGCTGCGCCATTTATAGGTTAGAGTAGTTTCCCACTTGCAGAGGCATCCTTGTCGTGGAAAGTGGGCTTATGCTTTTTGATCAAACTGTTAACTAATGCCTCTTATGCACAGCATACAATGTATTACAAATTTGGCGGATTCGCCACGTAATTTTGCTGAGACAGTCGTAATATCAAAAGCATATTGTTGAGGATGTGCGATCCAGATTCACTCTCCATTATGTATTGTACTTGTCTATTTTCTTTGAGCTAAGCTCCCCCTCTGGGGTCAGCACTCCTCCCCATTTGGACTAGGTGTTTTTAATTAGCCTTGGTGGCAAGGGGTTTATAAACTCCTTCTATCTCTCAGATGCATTTCCTGAGGGTTGTGACTGGGTGAGCTCTTTGCACTCGTTCACATGGTGCAGTACTGCGTGTCTGCCATTGCTGCCTCAGTGCTGTGCTGGCGGGGCGGTGGGCCCCAGAGCCAAGGAGGCTTTGCTGCACAGTGGGGTTGCTGTGTGGCTCCTGGGTCCCGCTGTCTGTCGCTGGTGCGGTGCTGGGCGCCGGTGGTCGCCAGCGCACGGCTGCGCCATTTATAGGTTAGAGTAGTTTCCCACTTGCAGAGGCATCCTTGTCGTGGAAAGTGGGCTTATGCTTTTGATCAAACTGTTAACTAATGCCTCTTATGCACAGCATACAATGTATTACAAATTTGGCGGATTCGCCACGTAATTTTGCTGAGACAGTCGTAATATCAAAAGCATATTGTTGAGGATGTGCGATCCAGATTCACTCTCCATTATGTATTGTACTTGTCTATTTTCTTTGAGCTAAGCTCCCCCTCTGGGGTCAGCACTCCTCCCCATTTGGACTAGGTGTTTTTAATTAGCCTTGGTGGCAAGGGGTTTATAAACTCCTTCTATCTCTCAGATGCATTTCCTGAGGGTTGTGACTGGGTGAGCTCTTTGCACTCGTTCACATGGTGCAGTACTGCGTGTCTGCCATTGCTGCCTCAGTGCTGTGCTGGCGGGCGGTGGGCCCCAGAGCCAAGGAGGCTTTGCTGCACAGTGGGGTTGCTGTGTGGCTCCTGGGTCCCGCTGTCTGTCGCTGGTGCGGTGCTGGGGCGCCGGTGGTCGCCGCGCACGGCTGCGCCATTTATAGGTTAGAGTAGTTTCCCACTTGCAGAGGCATCCTTGTCGTGGAAAGTGGGCTTATGCTTTTTGATCAAACTGTTAACTAATGCCTCTTATGCACAGCATACAATGTATTACAAATTTGGCGGATTCGCCACGTAATTTTGCTGAGACAGTCGTAATATCAAAAGCATATTGTTGAGGATGTGCGATCCAGATTCACTCTCCATTATGTATTATTTAGTTTTCTTTTGCACTTATCCATTTTTAATTTCACTTATTCCAAGCTGTAAACAAGGTCTAAGTTTAGATGGAAACACTGGTGTCAGCCTATAAGGTTTTTTTTATGGAGTGCCTTCAATAAAGCAAAGATATACTTAAGCATCATTTATGAGTGTTGTGGTATTCATATACATTTACGTGGAAAGATTTCTTTACCACTGAGCACCACACCAGAGCCCGGGGTGCTGACCAATCAATGTCTATTTGGAGGACCCATTTGCACTCAAACTTAAACTTCCTGGCTGACATCTTCAGATGTTGTTTCAATATCTCCACATCATTTTCCTTGCTTATAACACCAACTATTTTCCAAACTACCCCAGTCCAGCAGCGGGGCACCCCTACAACATGATGTGGCCAACCCTGTGTGTCATAGTTAGGATGGTATTCAGTGTCTTATAAGTCTCCCCTTTTTACACTATTCATAATGATGGTCATTATGGCCAAGTTCCAGGGGCTGACTTGGAACTTAAAGCGGCCTGGAAAAAAAACCATAATAGTGGCCCTATGTTGTAGGAGAGGGCAGCAGAAGCAGGCGGGGCCAGCAATACCATAGTGCAGAACAAAATACCACCCTAGAAGCAATAAAAGGGATTAGTAATGGTGGAGAGTAAGTCAAGTCAAGACTTTTATAAAGTTCAACAGCTTTACTTGCAGAAACTTGTATCCAGAAAAAATTCAGTCTTTCTCTTGGTTCCAGCAGGCTTGGCATAAACTGGCAGGCAAAGTTAAGTACTCTGCCTTCTCTCTCTGCTGTGCTAAGCTCGGCCTTAGTCTGGCATCTGGACTTTAGGACTGTTCTGGTATCTCTGGAGTGGCGTGCCTTTGGCTATTGACACCCTCGTGACACTCTCTAGGTAAATCTGCAAGGAGTTAGAGTGCTCTATGAGCTGCTTCCCTCTGGAGGGACTCCTGCTGCAAGAGGACGGCTTCCCCTCGCTGCTACATCTTGGCACGTCTGCATCTGTCGATGCCCTGGCTTAGACTGACTTGGTAGGAAATGGGACTAGCCCACTTCTGCCCAAAAGGGGGAGAATAAAATGGTAAGGTCTATTCTATCTAAAGATCTCTCTGCCACCTGTTGGTGAACCAGTCACATTATATGAACATAACAGTTAAATAGCAATGGTTAGGAATGCACAATGTAGAAGGACCTGGAATAAATACAAAGGTGACATTATTGTTAGCCCATTAGAGACAGTAGCAGGGTGAAGAAATTGTAATACCACTATGGGATATTACATAAGATAGACACTGTTCTCATCCAATCAACTGCTATAACTCATACCAACTACTAACTTTATTTTGAACCGCAATATCAGACTTTTGCTTACTTTATTTTAGCAATGGTTATACAAGTGATAGCATTGTGGTATTAACAAGTAGAATATGAATTCCTGCTAGGCACCGGCAGCAAGTATTTAGCCCTAGAATTCGGACTGCCTAAGTGTACAACTTTTTTATTTATTTTTTATTGTGTTTTTGTCACAATATCAATGTGAGGTTATGTAATATTTTATGTAATATGTAGACAAAAACTTGCGCCACGCACCCAATTTTCTTTTCAGCTTGTTTATTCAAAGTTAAAACATGGTCATTTCTGTGGGCACTCGCTCGGCAACAGACAACCACACAACGCACAATCCGCGCTTCATCTGGCCTCCTACGTGATGGCGTCAGGACGCTCCTCTCTATGTACTGCATCTGACGTCATCACCATGACAATGATATACACATATACATTTAAAAACAAACTACTATTATATTCCTTATTAAATGAAAACAGCTAAATCATTCTTATCATTTAGGCCTAAAGGTCCCATTGTATTAGTTTTCATTATCCAAGATTATCTTTTTGGAGTAATATGCGATGTCTATCTCCTCCATTTATTAATATTCCCACCGTTTCTATTCCTGCACATGCGAGGCCGTTACTGTCCCCTCCATGTGCTTCTTTGATGTGTTCTATCAGTCTCGGTGAATAGATTTCTTATGTTCCCTAAATCTAATATATAAACATCTTATGGTTTTTTCTATATAGAACCTTCCACATGAACAAAATATAACATAAACCAGAAACTGTGTTGTACATGAGATAAACTGTCTTCCTGTATGTTTTACTCCTCCTATATTTAAATTCCTAAATGTAATTATAAATCTGCAAGCTGTACATTGACCACATTTATAATTTCCCTTTGGTGTTCCTTTTTCTAGACAATTTTCTTTTCTACTCTCAAACTTATTTCTTACTATCTTGTTTTTAATGGTCTGGATCCTTCTAAAACTTATCAAAGGTGGATTCTTTGTTTTTTCCTTCAAATCCTCATCATGGGCAAGAATATTCCATTTATTCAAGATGGCTTTTTTTTATAATTGTGGCAATAGTTGTAAATTTAAAGGTGAACACTGCTCTACCTCTTTACTCTTCTCTAAAAATAAATTATCAATCATCGATTGGAAAAGAAAATAATACCTATACAAGCGGAGACTAAAGAGAGAAAGATTTTTGAGAGATAAACAGAACTATGATGATGATAGAATTTTTGACTGGAAAGAGAACAGAAAAAGATATAGGAGAAAAGGACAAGGGAGAAGGAGAAATATGGATGGATGGACCACAGAATCTGATTCAAGTGCATTAGAAGACTTAAATAATATAACATCGGCCACTAATGCAAGAGGAGAGGTGACAATTGGGGAAAGGGCCCCCCTTTAGGAGAAAGACCAGAAAGGGGCGATCAAAGGGGGAGAAATTGTAAAGGAAGTTACAAAAGGAAACAAGTATCTTGGAAGCAATAAGACTGGGAGTGGAGGACACTGGAGAGAAAAAAATAGGAAGTAATGTCATCAATTTGACAAATGTGAGATTAGATGAAGACTCTCGCTGTTTTCAATAGGTTTGAATTTTAGTTTAGTCGGAGGATTTAACCCAGTGGAATTTGAAGTAGATCTGTTTTAAGCTATCAGGAAACTAAATCTGTATAAGTTTTACAAAAATGACAAAAGATTGAAGGGCGAGGTAAAAGAAGGAAAAAAACCAAACGTGATTAATGAGGTTGGATTCTGTATGAGTAAAGTACAGGACCAAGTTGACAAAGATGTGGTGAACACATTGTTGGCCCTACAGGATAAAACAGAGTTAACACAAATAGGGGAAGTATATAATGTAGAACCGTTCATGAAAGGCATTAAATCAACATTTAACCCTCCCTTGTCGGCTGGAAGTAACTTAGATATATTTCAAAAACAGGTACTCAAATAAGTGTGATGCCTGATGTACCCAAAGATGAAGAAAAACATCAGTAAGGGGGAGGAACGAGCCCTACAGTGGTTGATAAAACAAGAGAATATAATAGTGAAACCAGACGACAAGGTAGGTAATATAGTTCTAATGCAGAAAGAATATTACATAAAAGAGGCAAAGAGACAGTTAGAGGATAAGGAAGTATACACACGATTGATGAACAATGCAATTTCACAATATCAGAAGCAGTTGAGGTCACTGTTGTGGAAATATATGGAGAAAGGTGTGATAACAGAATAAACAGCGGAGAGACTGCATCCCAAATACCCCACAAAACCAAAGTGGTATTTTGTATCTAAAGTACATAAATTGGTGGAAGATATATCTGAAAGATATAATGATTTTTTGAGAGTGATTAGAGATATACAGTGGCAAGAAGGAGATCTTTTAGCATCTATAGATGTAGAAAATTTGTACACAAGAATACCACAGGAATTGGGGATTCAGGCAATAGGTAAAATATTGGAATGTCAACAAAAAAGTGAGGAATATGTGGAATTTGTGAGAGAGGCCTTGAGATTTGTTTTGACACATAACACCTTCACATTTAATAATAAATGGTATTGCCAAAAAACAGCAACAGCTATGGGGACACCAGTCTCCTGTACTTTCGCAAATTTATACCTGGCTACCTTTGAGGACGAATATGTGTTCACCACTAAAAATAAGTATGTGAGCAATATAAAGCTTTTTTTTAGATATATTGATGATGGGTTTATTATATAGAGACATTAAGAACTAAAGTATGTAGAAAATCTACTGCCACAAATTCCCTCTTGTACTTCAGGAGCTCCCATCCCCCACATGTAAATAAAAAGCAGTACCCTATGGGCAATTTACAAGATTGAGAATGATAGCTAGTGAAGAAGTAGACTTTATAGATCAGTCTAGAGATTTCAAAAGAAGACTACCGGAGAGGGGGTACCCTGAAAAAATAATGGATTCATTTTTGAGAGCAGCGAAGGAGAGTAATCAAAAAGAGAGGAGATATAATAAACAAGTAGAAGAGTAAGGCCTCTTTCACACTTGCGTTGTTAGGATCCGGCGTGCACTTCCGTCGCCGGAAATGCCCGCTGGATCCGTAACAACGCAAGTGAACTGAAAGCATTTGAAGACTGATCAGTTTTCAAAATGCTTTCAGTGTTACTATGGCAGCCAGGACGCTACTAAAGTCCTGGTTGCCATAGTAGTAGTAGGGAGCGGGGGAGCAGTATACTTACCGCCTGTGCGGCTCCTGGGGCGCTCCAGAATGACGTCAGAGCGCTCCATGCGATCACGTGATCCATGCGCGTGGGGCGCCCTGACGTCACTCTGGAGCGCCCCGGGAGCAGCACGGGCGGTAAGTATACTGCTCCCCCGCTCCCCACTACACTTTACCATGGCAATCAGGACTTTAGCGTCCTGGCTGCCATGGTAACCATTGAGAAAAAGCTAAACGTCGGATCCGGCGATGCGCTGAAACGACGTTTAGCTTAAGGCCGGATCCGGATTAATGCCTTTCAATGGGCATTAATTCCGGATCCGGCCTTGCGGCAAGTGTTCAGGATTTTTGGCCGGAGCAAAAAGCGCAGCATGCTGCGGTATTTTCTCCGGCCAAAAAACGTCCTAAATCCGGTCCTAAACTGAAGACATTCTGATGCATCCTGAACGGATTTCGCTCCATTCAGAATTTATTGGAATAATCCTGATCAGGATTTTTCCGGCATAGAGCCCCGACGACGGAACTCTATGCCGGAAAAGAAATACGCAAGTGTGAAAGAGCCCTAAAGAGGTAGAGCAGTGTTCACCTTTAAATATACATCTATTGCCAAGATTATAAAAAAAAAAGCCATCTTGAATAACTGGAATATTCTTGCCCATCATGAGGATTTGAAGGAAAAAAACTAAGAATCCACTTTTGATAAGTTTTAGAAGGAGCCAGACTATTAAAAACAAGATAGTAAGAAGTAGGTTTGAGAGTAGAAAAGAAAATTGGCTAGAAAAAGGAAGACCACAGGAAAATTATAAATGTGGTCAATGTACAGCTTGCAGATTTATAATTAAATCTAGGAATTTAAATATAGGAGTGAAACATACAGGAAGACAGTTTCTCTCATGTACAACACAGTTTCTGTTTTATGTTATAAGATTTAGGGAACATAAGAAATCTATCGAGACAGGAATTGGTTCACCGAGACTGATGGAACACATCAGAGAAGCACATAGAGGGGACAGTAATGGCCTCGCGTGTACAGGAATAGAAACGGTGGGAATTTTAATAAATGGAGGAGATAGACATCGCATATTACTCCAAAAAGATAATCTTGGATAATGAAAACGAATACAATGGGACCTTTGGGCCTAAATGATAAGAATGATTTAGCTGTTTTCATTTAATAAGGCATGTAATAGTGTTTTGTTTTTAAATGTATATGTGTATATCATTGTCATGGTGATGACGTCAGACACAGTATATAGAGAGGAGCGTCCTGACGCCATCACGTGGGAGGCCAGACGAAGCGCGGATTGCGAGAAACGGCCGTTGCCTGTGGCTGAGTGAGTGCCCGCACCATAGAAACATAGAAACATAGAATGTGTCGGCAGATAAGAACCATTTGGCCCATCTAGTCTGCCCAATATGCTGAATACTATGGATAGCCCCAGGCCCTATCTTATATGAAGGATGGCCTTATGCCTATCCCATGCATGCTTAAACTCCTTCACTGTATTTGCAGCTACCACTTCTGCAGGAAGGCTATTCCATGCGTCCACTACTCTCTCAGTAAAGTAATTCTTCCTGATATTACTTTTAAACCTTTGCCCCTCTAATTTAAAACTATGTCCTCTTGTAGCAGTTTGTCTTCTTTTAAATATTCTCTCCTCTTTTACCGTGATAATTCCCTTTATGTATTTAAAAGTTTCTATCATATCCCCTCTGTCTCTTCTTACTTCCAAGCTATACATGTTAAGGTCCTTTAACCTTTCCTGGTAAGTTTTGTCCTGCAATCCATGTACTAGTTTAGTAGCTCTTCTCTGAACTCTCTCCAAAGTTTCAATATCCTTCTGCGGATATGGTCTCCAGTACTGCACACAATACTCCAAATGAGGTCTCCCTAGTGCTCTGTAGAGCGGCACGAGCACCTTCCTCTTTCTACTGTTAATGCCTCTCCCTATACACCCAAGCATTCTGCTGGCATTACCTGCTGCTCTATGACATTGTCTGCCCACCTTTAGGTCGTCTGATATAATGACCCCTAGATCCCTTTCCTCAGATACTCAGGTTACTACTGTATCACCGATTTTATATTGTGCTCTTGGGTTTTTACGCCCCAGGTGCATTATCTTGCACTTATCGACATTAAATTTTAGTTGCCAGATTTTTGACCATTCCTCTAGTTTTCCTAAATCCTTTTCCATTTGGTGTATCCCTCCAGGAACATCAACCCTGTTACAAATCTTTGTGTCATCAGCAAAAAGACACACCTTACCATTGAGGCCTTCTGCAATTTCGCTGATAAAGATATTAAACAATATGGGTCCCAGAACAGATCCCTGAGGTACCCCACTGGTAACAATACCATGGTCTGAATATACTCCATTGACTACAACCCTCTGTTTTCTGTCCTTCAGCCACTGCCTAATCCATTCAACAATATGTGAGCTCAAGCTCAAAGACTGCAGTTTATTGATAAGCCTTCTATGTGGGACAGTATCAAATGCCTTACTAAAGTCCAGATAGGCGATGTCTACTGCACCTCCGCCATCTATTATTTTAGTCACCCAATCAAAAAGTCAATAAGATTAGTTTGACATGATCTCCCTGAAGTAAACCCATGCTGTTTTTATCAATCAACCCATGGGTTTTTAGATGTTCCACAATCCTCTCCTTGAGTATGGTTTCCATTAATTTCCCCACTATTGATGTCAGGCTTACTGGCCTATAGTTGCCTGATTCCTCTCTACTACCTTTCTTGTGAATTGGCACAACGTTTGCTAATTTCCAATCTTCTGGGACGACACCTGTTACCAGTGATTGGCTAAATAAATCTGTTAATGGATTTGCTAGTACACCTCTAAGCTCTTTTAATAGCTTTGGTTGTATCCCATCAGGCCCCTGTGATTTATTTGTATTAATTTTGGACAGCTGACTTAGAACCTCTTCCTCTGTAAAGACACATGCATCAAAGGATTCATTAGTCTTCCTCCCTAACTGAGGTCCTTCTCCTTCATTTTCCTTTGTAAAAACTGAACAGAAGTATTCATTGAGGCAGTCAGCTAGTTCTTTATCCTCTTCCATATACCTTCCTTCTTTTGTTTTTAATTTGGTAATTCCTTGTTTTAATTTCCTTTTTTCACCAGCGACCATGTTTTAACTTTAAATAAACAAGCTGCAAAGAAAATTTGGTGAGTGCCACAAGTTTTCGTCTTCTACATATTACATTTGAATTGGGTTTACATTGTTGAGCACCGCCTATATATTACACGCAAATGCTCACGGACTCCAGATGCACCCCAAAAAGTGGCAGCAGTGCCGACACAGGGACACCTCTTTATATATACATTTAATTTTGTTTTATGATAAGACTAATAAAATACTTATAGAAATGCCTTGAGAGCCATCTAGTTGTACATCTAGTTCTTTGCATTTCCATTTTCCTGTGGGCATTAGCTCTTAGCCAATGGGGTGGTACTTTTACTTTATATTACATACTTTTGCTGATTCTACATTTATTATTGTACAACATAACTTATTAAATAACTTTATATCTGCATATGCATTACACATAATGATACTGAACATATATTATCAAATGCATACATACATATATTTCTACATATTTGTCCATTTATTTTATTTTTTATCTGGTCCCTGCTGGATAGTTCTGGCTTCCGAGCTGTTTACACTGGATTTCTGCTCTCTGTCAACTTCCTGCACAGACAGGGTCACATGCACCATTTTGGACACATCACTGCTGAGGCCAATCATTGGCTGCTGCAGCAGCACAAGTGAACTCGTTCATGCAGGAAATTTGTGGACCAGAAGTCCAGTGAAGACCTGAGATCCAGGAAGCCATAGCTGAGTGGTGGAAACCAGGTAAGGGTCCTTTCACACTTGCGTTCTGAGGATCCGGCAGGCACCTCCGTCCCGCCGGATCCGTCAGAACGCAAGTCGCCTGAAAGCATTAGAAGACTGATCAGGATCCTGATCAGTCTTCGAAATGCTTTCAGGTTACTATGGCAGCCAGGACGCTATTAAAGTCCTGGTTGCCATAGTAGGAGCGGGGAGCGGGGGAGCGGTATACTTACAGTCCGTGCGGCTCCCAGGACGCTCCTGAATGACGTCAGAGAGCCCCACGCGCATGGATCACGTGATCCATGCGATCATGTGATCCATGCGTGTAGGGCGCCCTGGCGTCAGGGAGCCACGCGGATGGTAAGTATACTGCTCCCCGCTCCCCACTACACTTTACCATGGCAACCAGGACTTTAGCGTCCTGGCTGCCATGGTAACCATTGAGAAAAAGCTAAGCGTCGGATCCGGCGATGCGCCGAAACAACGTTTAGCTTAAGGCCGGATCCGGATTAATGCCTTTCAATGGGCATTAATTCCGGATCCGGCCTTGCGGCAAGTGTTCCGGATTTTTGGACGGAACAAAAAGCGCAGCATGCTGCGGTATTTGCTGCGTCCAAAAAACGTTCCGGTCCTGAACTGAAGACATCCTGATGCATCCTGAATGGATTTCCCTCCATTCAGAATGCATGGGGATGATCCTGATCAGGATTTTTCTGGCATAGAGCGCCGAGGACGGAACTCTATGCCGGAAAACAAAAACGCCAGTGTGAAAGGACCCTAAGTATAGATTTCCCCACAGGTCCAGCTGCCTGTGTTTGTGTTTTAAAAAAAGCTTGAGGTTTTTAATCCTTAAGGTTTTAGCTTGTTATCATTGAAAACAAACTAGCGTGAATAATTAATATGGGTATTATAAATATCCTATTTAGGTTTTGTAGAAACCTCTCTTTGGAAAGAAATGCATAAATAATACATCAAATTAAAATGTGCAGCAAGGCTCCAGGGAGTCATTAGTTCTTACAAATGGGAATAAACCAGAGACGACAGGCTGCTGTTGTTGACATATTAATTTGTGGGTCCATTAGTGAATGGATGACAATATTGCCCCCTAGTGGACTTATAATTGAATATATTCATAGATTGCAAAATGGTATACTCTTTAGATGTTGGAACTTTTCCCTTTTTTTCTTATTTTGCTCATTTACACCTGGAGAATGTGAAGAAAACCTGTCATCAATTTTATGCTACCCTCACTGATGGCAGCATTAAGTAGTAATAGATTTGCTTATTTCAGAGGTGTGTCACTCATTAAAGGGGTATTCCCATCACAGACAATGGGGGCTTATGGCTAGGATATGTCCCCATTGTCTGCTAGGTGAGAACAGAGCGGGGAGAGCGGTGGCTGGAGGACCCCGGGTTTCCCAGGGCCTGGCCCCCTCCAACGCTCTCCCCATACAAGTTAAAATGAAGCGCTCCTTACTTGCGCAGCCATTGCTCCCATTAATTTATATGTGGCCAACGGGAATAGCTCGGCTATTTTCGGCGGCCCCATATTAATGAGCGGATGCGCAGTGCGCCCTCCGCCGCATTCCGCGCTCCGTTCTTGGTATAGGTGTGGGTCCCAGAGGTGGGACCAGCACCTATCAGACAATGGGGGCATATCCTAGCAATATGCCCCCATTCTCCGTGATGAGAAAACCCCGTTAAGTGGTTGCTGAGAACCAGCTTTATAATGATTGCAGCTCGTGCCTTGAAAAGAGTCACGGCTGCCTATGAAGAGTCATGGTTATTCATAATCTCCTGCTTTCCCACCCACCTTCTGATGTTCAACAGTTTTCTTTTTAGTTTCCTCCCTAAGAGACCTCCCATGCCCCCCACTCCCAGCATCAGCATGCCACTGAGACTACCTGCATGCAAACCTCCTTCCACTCCCAGCCATACTTCCTCTTCCTCCTGTGTGCCCGGTCCCATGCCAGTCAAATGGCTCTTACCATTAGGGCATGGGGCTCGGTCAGGCTGCCTGGTTAACTGGTGGTGTTGGTCAGTGTAGTAGTGTGATGTAGGGCAGGGAGGGTGGTGGTGCTAAGTCATGCTTGGTGTGACTGGGTGGTGTGGGAATACCATCTAACTTTTTGGGTGTGAAAAATACATTTTTCCTGCATATTTATACACTTTAATAGTTTTCTTTTTACAACAATAGCCCAAAACTTATCTGAATATAGAAATTTCTAAAAGCCAAGTTGCATAAAATAATGAAATAATATACAAGGTGTGGTAAGGTGCAAGGTACTGTGGTCGACGGGAGGTACGTGTCACCGAGGTTCCTGGCCTCGGTGAGGTAAGAGCCGGATTTTTGGTGTGTCAGCAGCAGCTAGTGCTGCTTGACACCTTGCTATTTAGTTTGGCTGCAAAGCCAATCCGGGCCGGCTCTTACTGGGAGTAGGCAAAGAGTTGGGTGGGTGCCTACTCCCCACGGTCCAGGCCGGGTTTTCCCGGGCCTTTATAACACAGCCAGCAGCTGGGTGTGGAGAGTGATTGTCCTGGAGCTGCTGCTAGTGCTGTGGAGCTCTCTGGGCTGGAAGGAGGAAACCAGCAAGGAGGCGTACTGAGGACTCCCATCCAGTCCCGACGACTGGTACCCGAGAAACCTGCTCGGGGTGTACCCCCTGTAGACCCGGCCCCGATAGTCTGCTGGCGGTGTCACGAGCCTGGCCACGTAAGGGCCGACTGTCCACAGTGGGGAGAACCCATGGAGATTAATTATGGGTACCGGGCTTCCATGTATGCCCGGAGACTGTGTGCAACCGGCACCCCCGAGACCATAGACAATCGTCACCTATGCCAGGTGCAAGTGGGTGATAACCTGGCAGTGGCACTGCTGGACTCAGGGAGCCTAGTAACCCTGGTAAGTGCTGCCCTGGTACAGCCCACCCAGTATACGGGCCGGAAAGTTGGTGTGGTGTGCATACATGGAGACTTAAAGGACTATCCCACTGCCGTAATGTCTCTGGCCACGGCGGCGGCACCTGGACTTGTGAAGTGGCGATCTCCACAAAGCTACCTTATGAACTAATAATTGGGAGAGACTTCCCTGGTTTTCCGTCCCTATGGCCTGAGATGAAAGTGACTAATAGCCCTGAGACCGGGCAACCCTAGCTGAGTGGCCTGGTTCCAGTGGGGGCCAGAGCCCTGGGAGCCCGAGTCCGAAGGGCCTGCGGTAGGGGTGACCACCACTTCTGTGTTAGAGGGAGACACCCCCACTGAGTGTAATGGTGGGAGACATGGAGGACTTGCCACCGGGACCTGAGTTGGCAGACCTCCACGTCTCCAGAGACAATTTTGGGACCGCCCAACACCGGGACCAAACCCTAACCAGGGCCTGGGAGAATGTGGTGGAAATTGATGGTAAACCCCAGAAGCCAGGGGCTGAGTTAATATTTCCCCGCTTTGTTGTTCACCAAGAAATTTTATATCGGGTGAACCAAATCCGGGGTGAGCCTGTTGAACAGTTGGTGGTGCCCACAGCGTATCGCAAGCTTGTCATGGAGCTTGCCCACCAACACGTTCTTGGGGGACACCTGGGGTGGCAGAAAACCCAGGACGGCATACTGCAGCGGTTTTATTGGCCCAGTGTGTTCAAGGAGGTAGAGAATTATTGTAAGTCCTGTCCCACCTGTCAGATACATAGCCCCCAGCCACATTTCCGTAGTCCTCTGGTACCTCTTCCAATTATTGAGGTCCCGTTTGAGCGAATCGCTATGGATCTAATTGGGCCTGTACCAAAGTCTGCCAGGGGCCACCAACACATTCTGGTAGTTCTCGACTATGCCACTCGGTATCCGGAGGCGGTGCCTCTGCGACATACCTCAGCTAAGCTCATTGCCAAAGAGTTAATGGAAATGTTTTCCCGTGTGGGCCTGCCAAAAGAGGTTCTGACAGACCAAGGGACCCCTTTTATGTCCAAAGTTATGAGGGAACTGTGTAAATTATTGCGTATAAAGCAATTGCGGACGTCCGTTTACCATCCGTAAACGGACGGTCTTGTCGAAAGGTTTAACCAAACTCTCAAAAATATGTTAAAAGGGTGGTGTCTAGAGATGGGAAGGACTGGGACCTGCTTCTGCCCTATCTCATGTTCGCAGTGCGAGAGGTGCCCCAGGCCTCTACTGGGTTCTCGCCCTTCGAACTGCTTTATGGCAGACACCCTCGGGGCCTGTTGGATATCGCCAAGGAAGTGTGGGAACAACAGCCTGTCCCCCACAAAAGTGTCATTGAGTATGTCACCCAGATGCAGGAACGGATGGAAAGGGTGTTGCCGCTGGTCCGGGAGCATATGGAGGCAGCGCAACAAGCCCAGAGTAGGGTGTATAATCGTCAGGCTCGGGTGCGGGACTTCAATCCAGGAGATCGGGTTTTGGTTCTGGTACCCACCCTTGACAGCAAGTTCCTAGCTAGGTGGCAGGGCCCCTATGAGGTGATCGAGAAGGTAGGGGAAGTAAATTACAAGGTACACCAGCCAGGGCGGCGCAAGCCGGAGCAGGTGTACCACGTGAATTTACTGAAGCCGTGGAAAGACAGGGACACGGCCGACGACAACAGCCCCCGGCCAGGGCTTCTGGGTGAGAAGGGTCCAGCCCCACAATTCGAGGCCAGCAAGCGGTAGCCACGGTAAAAATTGCAGACAGCCTGTCTTCCAAACAAGTTCAGGAAGTCAGGGAGTTCATCAGTCGGAACACGGATGTGTTCTCGGACCTCCCTGGCCGCACGTCTCTCATCCAACATGACATCGTCACTGAGCCTCAGGCCAAGATCCGGTTAAAACCATACCGGGTACCTGAGGCTCGGCGACGGGCCATCGCGGAGGAAGTGCAATTAATGTTGAAGCTCGATGTCATTGAGGAGTCGAAAAGTGAGTGGGCAAGTCCCATAGTTCTAATACAGAAGCCGGATGGGACGTTGCGGTTCTGCAACGATTTTCGCAAGTTAAATGAAGTGTCCAAGTTTGATGCATATCCCATGCCCCGGGTAGACGAGCTTGTTGAAAATTTAGGGCAAGCCCGTTATTTCTCTGTGCTAGACCTCACTAAAGGATACTGGCAAGTACCCTTAACGGAGGCGGCCAAGGAAAAAAACGCTTTTGTTACCCCGCAGGGCCTGTATCATTACAAGGTGTTACCCTTTGGCCTGCATGGCGCCCCCGCCACCTTCCAAAGGTTAATGGATATTGTGCTGCGACCGCACCGTCGGTACGCTTCGGCCTACTTAGATGATGTAATCATCCACAGCACCGACTGGGAAAGCCATTTGCCCAAAGTGCAGGCGGTAGTGGATGCCCTGAGGAAAGCTGGACTAACCGCCAATCCAAAGAAGTGTGCGATTGGGTTGGAAGAGACCAAATATCTGGGATATGTTATTGGGCGGGGAGTCATCAAGCCGCAGGTAACTAAGGTAGAGGCCATATGTAACTGGCCCCGACCGGTCACTACCAGGCAGGTAAAGTCCTTCCTGGGAATTGTAGGGTACTACATGCGGTTTGTGCCCCACTTTGCCACAATAGCAGCGCCGTTGACAGACCTATTGAAGGGAGTGAGAAGGCGGAGGAGGCTTTCTCCGCGTTGAAGTCGGCCCTGTGTGGGTCCCCGGTTTTGGTGACACCCGACTTCAACAGGGAGTTTGTCGTACAGACCGACGCCTCGGAGGTAGGCCTCGGTGCTGTACTGTCTCAGGAGGTCAACGGGGAAGAACATCCCGTTGTCTTCCTGAGCCGTAAGCTCAGTCCCGCCGAGACCAGGTATAGCATAGTGGAGAGGGAGTGCCTGGCTATCAAGTGGGCACTCGAATCTCTCCGCTACTACCTGTTAGGGAGGAGGTTCCGTCTGGTGACCGACCATTCCCCTCTCAAGTGGATGAGCCAGGCTAAGGAGAGGAATGCTCGGGTCACCAGGTGGTTCCTATCCCTGCAGAACTTCAAGTTCTCTGTGGAACACAGGGCAGGCCGCTTGCAGGGTAACGCAGATGCCCTGTCCCGCGTCCACTGCCTCACATGTGTTCACCCCCTCAGGTACTGTGGTCGACGGGAGGTACGTGTCACCGAGGTTCCTGGCCTCGGTGAGGTAAGAGCCGGATTTTTGGTGTGTCAGCAGAAGCTAGTGCTGCTTGACACCTTGCTATTTAGTTTGGCTGCAAAGCCAATCCGGGCCGGCTCTTACTGGGAGTAGGCAAAGAGTTGGGTGGGTGCCTACTCCCCACGGTCCAGGCCGGGTTTTCCCGGGCCTTTATAACACAGCCAGCAGCTGGGTGTGGAGAGTGATTGTCCTGGAGCTGCTGCTAGTGCTGTGGAGCTCTCTGGGCTGGAAGGAGGAAACCAGCAAGGAGGCGTGCAGTCGTCTTGAAAGCCTGAATGTGGATTGTCCTGCGGCGGGGCTGACAGCCAGGTGCGAACCCGCACCTCAAACCTCCCAGGTGATTGGAACCTGTGTTTGGACTGTTTGTTTTTTCCACTCGTTTTCTGATGTGTGATTTAACACCAAGTGACTGCCTGCTGTTAATTTGATGCAAGTGTGAATAAAACACTGTTTTCCGCAACTTCTGGACTCCCTTGTGCCTCTATACTGCACCCGCACCGCTGTCTACCAGAGCGACTCCCCACAAAGGCGAGTTAAGTCGTTAAGCTTTTCCGTCAGGCTGTTGCGTGTTCTGCCGGAAATCCGCCCGGCCCCATTCACTACAATGGGGACTGGCCACAGATCCGGCCGTAACACGGCAAACATGACTAGAGGCAGCCGGACAAAAAACGCAGTGTGCAGTTGGGGGCACTATGGAGGGATTTTATAATATTTTATGTTTATATATTTTATATTCTTTATAGTACTTGGGCACAACTTGGGCATTTTATTAATACTGGTAGCATTCACAGAGCTTTTTTTTTTTTTTAAACCTGGGGCATTAATGGAGGCACTGAGGCATTTTAATACAGGGCAATATAGGGGAATTTTATTACTGGGCACATTATTATTACTAGGGGTACAATGAGGGGGTAATATTATTGTTGGAGGCATTATAGAGGCATTTTTATTGCTAGAAGCATTTTAGGGAACATTATTACTGGTGGCACAATAGGAGACATTAATACTGGGGACACTATAGAGATGTTATTCCTGGGAGCACAATAGGTGGTATTATTATTCCTGGGGGCATTTTAGAGGACATTATTATTAGCGGGGGCACTATAGGGGCTATTATTAGTGCTGAAAGCAATATAGGGGCACTATTAACCTCTTCTCGACATCCGCAGTACATGTACAGCGGATGTTTGGTCTTTAAAGATGTGCTCGCCATAGCGACTAGGTGCCTGCTGTTTCACACAGCAGACACCCGGGACTAATGTCTGCGATCAGCGGTAATATCCATTGTGGACATTTAACCCATCATATGTGCTCCATTGCTGTAATAAGCCGGAGCCTGTACTAGGCTTCTAGGCTTTTTACTTGTATATTACAATATTATTACTTTATACAAGTTGCAATATAATGATTAAATGTTGGGGTCAAATTTTTTATTTTTTTTTTGGGGGGGGGGGGGTGTTTAAAAAATATAAATATTAAAATCAACCCCCTTTTCCCCAAAATTAAACAAAAAATAAATAACCAATTAATTTAAAAAAAAACATCACAGGCATCGCCGCATCCGAAAACACTCGTACTATTAAAATATAAAAATTGATCCCATATGGTGAATAATGTAATAGAAATAAAATCTAAATAACCGATTTGACAATTTTTTTATCACTTCTTCTCCCACCAAATATTGAATAAAAATTGATACAAAAGTCCATACATACCCCAAAATGGTATCAATAAAATCTACAGATTGTCTTGCAAAAAATGAGCCGTAGACATAACTATAAAAAAGTTATGGAGGTCAGAATATGGTAATGAAAAGAAAAAATAATTTTTCCAAAGTTTATTTTTTTTTCAATATTAAAACGCAAGAAAAACTATATGTGTGGTATCTTTGTGATTGTATCGACCCAGAAAATGGGGAACTGTTCAGTTTTACCTCATAGTGAGTGCTGTAAAAACAAAACCCACAAAACTGTGGCAGAATTGCAATTTTGTTTTCAATTCCACCACATTTGGAAATTTTTCCAACTTAACAATATCACACGCCATATTAAATGGTGCCATTACAAAGTGCAAAAAACAAGCCCTCATATGGTTATGTGAACAAAAAAATAAAAAAAGTTTTGGGAAGACAGGGAGTAAAAAACGGAAACGCAAAAATGGAAAATCACCATGTCAGGAGGGGGTTAATACTGTCACTATAGAGGCCATTATTGTTACTAGAGGCAATATAAGGGCATCATTATTACTACTGGGGGCACTTTTTCAGCAGTATAGTACAAGTGGAGCAATTGGGGATCACAGCAGACACGGTATTAGGGGTGGCTGCAGGATGACACTGTTGGGGCACCAGTATGGGCGGTTTGTATTGAGAAGATGTGGAGGAGGATGGAAAAGTGAGGAATCTAAAATGTCTGTGTATCAAATTCTGCAGAGGCAAAATGTGGCTGAAAGGATTTGTCATGGCCATCTCGACCCAATGGAGAAAATAAGGAAAGAGAACGTCTATATCAGAGGAGTCATCAGTGGATGTAATAGGTATTACGCTCAAGTGAGAACCAGGGCCATAGGGAAGCATTGGTTTTCATGTGTTGAGCGTTTTACAGCGCGTTTGAACGCGCTGTAAAACGCGCAAGTCTGAACCCAGCCTTACACTGGGTTCACACCTGAGCGTATTTGATACACGCGTTTAACGCGCGTTTTTGTCGCGCGTATTACAGCGCGTTTTTGGAAATAGGAAACGCACGTTGTACGTGCGTTCGTGTGATTGACCACTCTGGCGTCAATCACAATACGCGCGACAAAACGCCCCAAAGAAGCTCCTGTACTTCTTTGGGCGTAGGGCGTTTTACAGCACGTTCGTACGCGCTGTAAAACGCTCAGGTGAGAACCATGCCCATAGGGAAAAATGGGTTTTCGCCTGTTGAGCGTTTTACAGCGCGTAGGAACGCGCTGTAAAACGCTCAGGTGTGAACCCAGGGTTAGGGTAATAGATTTTGAGTTTTGTTTGGCTGTTAACCCTTGATGTGTTGCAGAAAAATAGATTAAAATTTAAATTCTGCAAAAAAAAAAAAAAAGTGACATTTTGAAATTTCATTCCCATTTTCCTTTAATTCTCGTGGGGCACCTAAAGGGTTGACAAAGTTTGTAAAATTAGTTTTGAATAGCTTGAGGGGTATGGTTTCTAAAATGGGGTGATTTATGGGTGGTTTCTAATATGTAAGTCCCAGAAAGTGACTTAATAACTGAACTGGTCCTGAAAAAATTGGGTTTTGGAAATTTTCTTAAGTATTTTAAGATTTGCTTCTAAACTTCTACGCCTTCTAACGTCCCAAAAAAATAAAATGTCAATTTTCAAAATGATCCAAACATGAAGTAGACATACGAGGAATGTAAAGTAATAACTATTTTTGGAGGTATTGCTATCTATTATAAAAGTAGAGAAATTGAAATTTGAAAATTTTTACATTTTTCCAATTTTTGGTAAATTTGGATTTTTTTTTTATAAATAAAAGTGAAATATTTTAACTCAATTTTACCACTGTCATGAAGTCCAATATGTGATGAGAAAACAATCTCAGAATGGCCTGGATAAGTCAAAGTGGTTTAGTTATTACCACATAAAGTGACACATGTCAGATTTGCTAAAAATGGCCGGGTCCTTAAGGTAAAAAATGGCTGGGTCCTGAAGGGGTAAAACCCTATTGTTGTGTAAAATTACCAGCTTCTCAATCAAAGCCCTAACAGTCTCTCGGTATTTATTAAGCCTTTCCACAGCGCCATGTAAATACAGTAATAATGAACAGGATATATATCACAACATATAAAATGCAGTAACACAGTATTAAACAGTATAAGTTAACTCTTTCAAGAGAAATAAAGTTTTAACTTTGCATAGGGGATATAGGCAAATGTCCACAAATGTCCAAGGGCAGTACATTATTTGGTTATGCTGAGGTAGTATATTGTACTGCACTGTGGTATATGGTCCTGCTGTTGCAGTATTTTGTGCTGCACTGTGGTATTTGGTTCTACTGGTGCAGTATTTTATGCTGCACTGTGGTATTTGGTCCTGCTGGTGCAGTATTTTGTGCTGCACTGTGGAAATTGCTTCTGGTGGTGGCAGTATATTGTGCTTCTCTGTGGTATTTGGGTCTGCTGGGGCAGTATTTTGTGTTGCACTGTGGTATTTGGTTCTGGTAGGGCAGTATTTTGTGTTGCAATGTGGTATATGGTTCTGCTGGGTCAGTATGATGTGCTGCAATGTGGTATATGGTTCTGCTGGGTCAGTATATTGTGCTGCAATGTGGTATATGGTTCTGCTGCACCGCTATAATATTGCTGGGCCCGTATATGTGTGTTAGCCCTACCTACCTGACCTTCTGTCAATTTGGGCCCACTTTTATTTTTTTAAATTGCCAACCGTCCATGACCATCCCTTTCTGTATGGTTTTAGTAACAGCATAATTGAGAAAGTGAAGTATTAGGCCCTATTCACACGTCCGTGTGTGTTTTGTGGATCCAAAACACGGACACCGGCAATGTGCGTTCCCCATTTTGCGGACCACACATCGCCGGCACTCTCATAGAAAATGCCTATCCCTGTCCGCAATTGCGGACAAGAATAGGACATGTTCTATTTTTTTGCAGAACAGAAGTGCGGACCCGGAAGTGCGGATCCGCCATTCCGGATCCGGGCAGGACAGAGTGTCCCCATAGGAATGAATGGGTCCGCAATTCCATTTCGCAAAATGCGGAACAGAATTGCGGACGTGTCAATGGGACCTTAATCTGGAGTGTGCTACTCCTGCAACTGCCCTAATGATGTACTGTCTATACAGAGGGCACTTGTGGTAGCAGCAAGAGCTGGATTAAAACTTCACTTTCTCATTCATGCTACTATTAAGGCTAGGGCTACACAGCAACATTAGTTACGTGACTTATTGGAATACAACTGCATGGTGACCAATGTCGCACAACATTTATTGTAATGCGACATGCAGTGACTGCAACATGACAGTCACACAAAAAATACAATTTGGATAATTTTTTTGTGACTGGCGTGTCGCTGCATGTCACAGTGTGACACCATAGACTATCATTACAATAAATGTGGCGCAACTTTGGTGTGCGACACATGTCGCAGTGTAGCCTTAGCCTAAAGCCATACACAAAGGTATGCTTAAACAGCTTTCAAGGTCTCTTGTCAAGTTAAGTATTACCAGCAGTTGTGCAGGCTCAAAACTGCTAGCAGACTCTCTTTAAGGATTACTGGTTCTAGGGATGTTGCTAGGGTCTTAAAAGATCTAGGCACAAGACCAAAAAGCATATGCCCCCACCTTTAAAAATGCACTGAAGACAGTATAGCTGTAAGACAACTTATAGGTCACATTGTAAGAATAAAATAATGCCTCTAGACCAGGGACGCTCAATCTGCGGCCCTCTTGCTGTTGTAAAACTACAACTCCCACCATGCCCTGCTGTAGGCTGATAGCTGTAGGCTGTCCAGGCATGCTGGGAGTTGTAGTTTTGCAACAGCTGGAGGGCTGCAGGTTAGGCATTCCTGCTCTAGACATGACAACATATAACTACCATAAAGACCAATATTACTAATAAGATCACCATACAGAGACCAAGTGATAGTCACATACCGGTTCTACACAGGCAATCTGCAGAGTATCATCATGCTGTTACTACAGAGCAACTAATGCAGTACACTTTGCATTTACACCTTGCAATGAGCACAGTCGGCTGCTCGTTAAGAGGAGGTGAAGAGATGCATTTACATGCAGTGATTTCCTCCACAGCATTAAGGAGGAGCGGTTGCTATTGCGGTTGCTTGTCCTTATACGGCTGCATTGTTTCTTTGCAGCAGATCGCTGCTTAGACTGTACGATCGATGCCCAGAAACTATCATTTAGGTGCCAGCCCGAGCGACAATTTCACCCAATAAATGGGCGTTTGTCTTGTGTATCAGGTGATCGGCTGCACCTTTACACGGGCAGATTGTTGGGAACGAGCATTCGCAGAAACGTTCGTTCTCAATAGTGTGCCCAATTAATACACCATACCCCATGTAAATCCACCTTTAGGCCCCTTTCACACAAGCAATCCGTGACGTGAACGCATAGCACCCGCACTGAATCCTGACCCATTCATTTCAATGGGTCTGTGTACATGAGCGTTTTTTTTCACGCATCAGTTCTGCAGTGCGTGAAAATCGCAGCATGTTCTATATTCTGCGTTTTTCACGCAGCTCTGGCCCCATAGAAGTGAATGGGTCTGCGTAAAAAACGGATTGCATCCGCAAGCAAGTGCGGTTGCAGTGCGTTTTTCACTGATGGTTGCTGGGAGATGTTGTTTGTTTGTAAACCTTCAGTTTTTTATCACGCGCGTGAAAAACGTATCAAAACGCATTGCACCTGCACAATAAAAACTGAACAACTGAACGCAATCGCAGGCAAAACTGAATGGCTTTGTCTGTGAAATCACACAGTTTTCACTGAACTAATCCGCAATGCATCGGGACCTAATCCGGACACGCTCATATGAAAGAGGCCTTAGTCCCCTGACTCAAGTGAAATCTTTGGTCAGCCTAATGCAAAGGTTTCACAAGTGGACCTTCTTACAAATTGTCTTACGATATCTACACAGTCAATTTATTGTATATAATCAGCTACGTCACATTTTATTGCCATGACAATTTTTGCGCAATTGTGGCAAGACTGTGGGATTTTGCTGCAACAATAGTCTTGGAAAAAGAAAAATATCTATAACATAACCGTTACATGCGAATATGCCCTAACCTTGGTTGGATTACACTCATGGGTAATATCTTCTCTGAGTCATTATTTCTCCATTTTTCTCTCCATCCAGCCCTGGCCTCCATGATGACTTCTTCCAGTCACGACTCAATAGTGGATGAAATTTGTCATTTGGAGGCATCCTGAGCAACGTTGTGACGTCACACGAACACGATCCCATACTCGTCCCTGCAGGCACCTCCATGCGAGCGCCAGCTGCCGGCTAGAGCGGCGCACGTAACGGGAGTTAAGCACGAAGGGCCTTGTAAGAACTTTCAGGGCCACTCGGAAAAGGAGGACATCATCGTTTACCGATCGCCCACAAATACAGGTAGAGACTTCACTGTAAAATATTTTGTGGGAAAGGAAGTTGGAGTCCTATGCATAAATGCAATACATCTTATCCTCCATTATAGTATTCTCTGTGCCAGCGCGGGTATTTAACTCATTATGACATATTTAGATATCTACATTTGTTGAGTCTAGGCAGTGCACTCATTTAAAATACCAAGCAGCGGCACGCTGGTCTAATTACCAGACACAGAGATTGAATTACGGCAGCGCAAGCGTCACACTTTACCTAACCCCCAATAGTGCCTCTCAAAAAAAAATAGTGGCAAATAGTGACCCAAATAATAATACTGCCCCACAAACCAAAGTATCCATGATGTGCTACAAACAGTAAAAGTGCCTCTTTAGGTCCCACAATGTAATAGTGCCCTCTAGTGGTCCAACACAATAGTAGTGCGCCCTTTAGGCCCAGCAAAGAACTAGTGTCACTTTTTAGGCCCATACAGAAATATTGCCTCTTTTTAGGTCCCATATAGCAACAACACCCCTTTTGTATTCCCCTAGTAACTTAAAAGTTATAAAAAAATTTTTTAATAAAAATTATACTTTCCCAAGCAGAGAGCTGTGAGAGGGCAAAACTTGGCAGAGAGCTGTGAGAGGGCAAAACTTGGCAGAGAGAATAGCAACTGTCCAGCCCACACAGCAAGCCCAATGCAGTGACGTCATTGCACTGCCTATGCTGGGCTGCCAGTGTCTTGTGCTCTTGAAAGCCTGGCACAGACAGCATGATGCCGTCACAGCATTGTGCTGCTAATTGCAGAGAATGGTGGGACAGTTCCCTGCTTCACCATAGTTTTACACTGCATATGTGTCCTGAAGATGATAAAACAGTGGAAAGTGGCACTGCTACAAGGAGGCTTGGCTGCCAGGGGTCCTAGTGCAGGTGCACCATTGGATCTGTGGTTAAAGCGGGCCTGTCGATTGTAGTTCTTCACTCTGCATAATCATCTCCATCTGACTTCTCCCTGTCGCGACTTGCCTGTACAGTTTGCTGCCCAGACATCTTTGTCTCTGCTTTTCTTTTCCACATACCCTCTACCCAAACGTCTGCTGTAAAAATGATATACCCCAAAAAATAATTGTGCCAGTCAATATTCCATACAGTAACAGGATCTTGGACTATTATCTGCCATTATACATGAGTAGTACTGCAGATATGGAGTCCAGATAATTTTTTTTTTTCCTACTGCCCCAATTTTCAGGGTTTAAAGCTGAGCGGAAATACAGTGCCCAGGAGTCCTCTCCATGATGTTAGCATGGCACAGCAGTCCAGACTTTGTATTTCAGTGCAGCTGACAGCGAAAAATAGGGGGTGGTAGTCAAAAAAGGACATCTGGACTCCTTATCTGCAGTACTACTCATTACTGCAGATAATAATCCAGAACCGCGGTGACAGATTCCTTTACCGTGTCCCACACAGATGGAGTATTAATGGAATAATTGGTCTTCACAAAATAATAGTGTCTCACACAGCAATAGTGTCTGACTTTGGCCCCATACAGTAATGGAGCAGAGGATCATAGGATTCCACAGTGTCCACATCCTAAGGGCAACTGAAAGTGCTGCTCTTCCAGGAACTGGGACACTGAGCTAAAAGAGAAAAAAAAACAGATGCTCAAAGCTGGCAACACCACTGACTTGTTCATACATATTCCATAAGATGTAAATAGTTGATTATAAATAATGCATCTGTGAGTAAGCAGAAATGCTATCTGTACTTACAGATAGTCCTCTACAGATGGCCCCTGTGCACAAACAATATGTGGACTAGGTTTCCACAGCATGAGATGGCCTCCTTCTCACTCTCTAGAAGCATTCTTTTATAGTATTAAGTTGGCAAATATTTATTGGACATGGTTTGGATGAAGTTGTGCAGGGTTCCCACCATCCTAAGGGATAATTTAACAAATAGGATACATTGTTGATGTTATTCCCAGCTAGCAAAATGACCGACCTAACGACTAAAATCAAAATTATTTTGATCAGTAGATCTTCACGTTTTCAAAAAGTTGCATGGCAATGGTGCTTATTTGTGGAAGCATGTACAAAAGAAACTGAGAATTTGTTTTTATTGAGTTTTATGCATTAGCAATTAGGATAACCTGCAATCAATGGGTTGGGTGGTGCATTCATATCTACCATGTTCAAGTAAGGGTCCATTCACATGTCAGTAGTTCTGGGTACGCACCGTGTGCTGTCCGCATCCGTAGTTTTGTTCCACAAAAAAGATAGAGCATGTCCTAATCTTGCGGACAAGAATAGGCATTTCTATCATTTCTATCATAGGGCCGGCCATGTGTGGTCCGCAAAAATGCAGAACATACATGGCCAGTATCCGTGTTCTGCACCTACGGACGTGTGAATTGACCCTTAGAGAAGGTCCTGGTATGTCTGGTGTGCAAAATACTAACTTGTAATATTGTGTGTATTGAGCCTATAGTACAAGAATAATTGAATAAAATCAATTGATATTAAAGTATCATGACTGTATAATTTTAATTAACAGTTAATTATGAATGGAAATCCATCTAGGGCAGGCATGCCCAACCTGCGGCCCTCCAGATGTTGCAAAACTACAACTTCCAGCATGCCTGGACAGCCTACAGCTATCAGCCTACAGCAGGGCATGGTGGGAGTTGTAGTTTTACAACAGCTGGAGGGCCGCAGGTTGGGCATCCCTGATCTAGGGCATTTTTTCAACTCATTCAAAGGATTTTAATCAGTGGCAGCTGAGCTTAGGGCTACAAGGCTGAAAGAGAATGTACTCCTACAACCCACAAGTTAGGCCTCTTGCACACAAATGTTTTTTTGCGAGTGTACAGGCCTTTTTTTATGTTCCGTATACGGTCCGTATAGGGACCAATTAATTTCAATGGGTCCGCAAAAAAAAACTGAAGTGTTTCTGTGTGCATTCCGTTCTGAAGTGTTTCTGTGTGCATTCCGTTTCCGTTTTTCCATTCCATGCAAAGATAGAACATGTCCTGTTATTGCCCGCAAATCACGATCCGTGGCTCCATTCAAATCTATGGGTCCGCAAAAAAACAGAACGCATACGGAAATGCTTCCGTACTTGCCGTTCCGTTTTTTGCGGAACCATCTATTGAAAATTGGAACCGAATGGAAACACAACGGTAGCAAAAAACTGAAAAACTGATCTGATAAAAGCGGCCTGCAAAACACTGAAAAAGCCATACGGTCATGTGCAAGAGGCCTTACTGTGAGTGTTAGGTCCCTTTCACATGAGCGAGTTTTCCGCGCGGGTGCAATGCGTGACGTGAACGCATTGCGCCCGCACTGAATCCGGACCCATTCATTTCAATGGGTCTGTGTACATGAGCGTTGTTTTTCACGCATCACTTGTGCGTTGCATGAAAATCTATATTCTGCGTTTTTCACGCAACGCTGGCCCCATAGAAATGAATGGGGCTGTGTGAAAATCTCATCGCATCCGCAAGCAAATGCGGATTCGATGCGTTTTTCCACTGATGGTTGCTAGGAGATGTTGTTTGCAAACCTTCAGTTTTTTATCACACGCATGAAAAACGCATCATTGCGCATTGCACCCGCGCGAAAAAAACGAAACAACTGAACGCAATCGCAGACAAAACTGAATTAACTTGCTTGCAAAGTCACCCATTTTTAACTGAATGCATCCGGACCTAATCCGTGACGCTTGTCTGCAAGGGACCTAAAAGTAAATGCACATGTTCAGGATTTATGTGCTGACAATCCACACTGAAATCTGCAAGTGTTTACAGTAAAAGACAGTTAATTGTGCATTTTTTTTTATTTTTATGCAGGGGTTGCAGGCGGCGCTGATGTGCGGCGGGAGGCGGTGCGGGAGGTGGGCAGTGCGGCGGGCGGGATCGCGATCCGCCCGCCTCCTCTGTAGCATCGTTGGTGGCTAGTGGTTCTATCAGTGTCAGCACATTGCTGACACTCTCATAGAAACGGCTGGCATCTGTGCTTGTTCAGATGCCAGTCGTTTAACTCCTTCCATCCGCGGTCCATACGGACCGCGGTATGGAAGGGGTTAACAGAGAGGGAGCTCCCTCCCTCTCCCATCGGGGGGCTGCTGTGACTTTGCAGCCCCCCGACAGGATGCTCCCGCTGCTCAGTAATTTTTTGGGAGTTTCTATTCTAGGGTTGCATCAGGGGGGCTTCAAATGGGACATGGTGTCTGAAAACCAGTCTAGTAAAATCTGCCTTCCAAAAACCACATGGCGCTCCTTTCCCTCTACGCCCTGCCGTGTGCCCGTACAGTAGTTTACGACCACACATGGGGTGTTTATATAAACTACCATCCGACAGGATGGGATCGCAGAGGGAGGGAGCTCCACTCCCTCCCATCACCCGCTGCTCAGTAATTTTTTTGGAGTTTCTATTCTAGGGTTGCATCAGGGGGGCTTCAAATGGGACATGGTGTCTGAAAACCAGTCCAGTAAAATCTGCCTTCCAAAAACCACATGGCGCTCCTTTCCCTCTACGCCCTGCCGTGTGCCCGTACAGTAGTTTACGACCACACATGGGGTGTTTATATAAACTACAGAATCAGGGCAATAAATATTGAGTTTTGTTTGGCTGTTAACCCTTGCTTTGTTCCTGGAAAAAATGGATTCAAATGGAAAATTTGCCAAAAAATAGAAATTCTGAAATTTTATGTCCATTTTCCATTAACTCTTGTGGAACACCTAAAGGGTTAACAACGTTTGTAAAATTTGTTTTGAATACCTTGAGGGGTGTAGTTTCTAGGGGGTCATTTTTGGGTGTTTCTATTATGTAATACTCACAAACCAGCCAAACATAACCCAATATTTATTGCCCTGATTCTGTAGTTTGCAGAAACACCCCATATGTGGTTGTAAACTGCTGTATCGCCAAACGGCAGGGAGTAGAAGGAAGGGAACGCCGTATGGTTTTTGGAAGGTAAATTTTGATGGACTGGTTTATTTACACCATGGCCCATTTCAAGCCCCCCTGATGCACCCCTAGAGTAGAAACTCCAAAAAAGTGACCCCATTTTGGAAACTACTGGATAAGGTGGCAGTTTTGGTGGTATTACTTTTAGGGTAAATATGATTTTTGGTTGCTCTATAATACATTTTTGTGAGACAAGGTGATAAAAAATAGAAATTCTGAAATGTCATCTCTATTTGCCATAAACTCTTGAGGAACACCTAAAAGGTTAATAAAGTTTGTAAAATCAGTTTTAAATACCTTGAGGGGTGTAGATTTTTTATATGGGATCACTTTTATGGAGTTTCTTCTACTCTAGAGGAGCATCAGAGGAGCTTCAAATGGGACATGGTGTCAAAAAACCAGTCCGTCAAAATCTGCCTTCCAAAAACCATATGGCGTTTCCTTCATTCTATGCCCAGTCGTTTGGCGATACAGCAGTTTACGGCCACATATGGGGTGTTTCTGTAAACTACAGAATCAGGGCAATAAATATAGAGTTTTGTTTGACTGTTAACCCTTGCTTTGTTACTGGAAAAAAATAATAAAAATGGAAAATTTGGAAAAAATAGCTGTTTTTGGACCGTTTTTATTTTATTTTTGTGACTGTGTTCATCTGAGGGGTTAGGTCATGTGTTATTTTTATAGAGCAGATTCTTATGGACGCGGAAATACCTAATATGTCTACTCTTTTAAATTTATTTAGGTTTTACACTATAATATCCTTTGTTAAACAAACAAAAAACTATTTTAGTATCTCCATAGTCTGAGTCAGTTTTTTTTTAAATTTTTGTTCAATTGTCTTAGGTAGGGGCTCATATTTAGTGGGATGAGATGATGGTTTTAATGGCACTATTTTGGGGTGCATATGACTTTTTGATCGCTTGCTGTCACACTTTTTGTGATGTTAGGTGACAAAAAACAGCTTTTTACAGTATTTTTTTTTTTTGCGGTGTCCACCTGAGGGGTTAGTTAATGTGTTATTTTTATAGTTCAGGTTCTTACAGATGCAGCGATACATAATCTGTCTACTTTTTATTTATTTATTTAGGTTTTACACAATTATATAATTTTTTAAACAAAAAAAAATCATGTTTTAGTGTCTGCATAGCCTAAGAGCCATTATTTTTTTATTTTTTGGGTGATTTTCTTAGGTAGGGTATCATTTTTTGCGGGATGAGATGACAGTTTTAAAGGCACTATTTTGGGGTATATATGACTTTTTGATCGCTTGCTATTAGACATTTTGTAATGTAAGGTGACAAAAAATGGCTTTTGACACAGTTTTTGTTTTTGCGGTGTTCACCTGAGGGGTTAGGTCATATGTTATTTTTATAGTTCATAGTTTATAGTTCAGGTTCTTACGGATGCGGTGATACCTAATATGTCTACTTTTTATTTATTTATTTAGGTTTTACATAATCATATAATTTTTGAAACAAAAAAAAATCATGTTTTAGTGTCTGCATAGCCTAAGAGCCATAATTTTTTTATTTTTTGGGTGATTTTCTTAGGTAAGGTATCATTTTTTAAAGTGAGTTTTTTGATCACTTTTATTAACTTTTTTGGGAAGTGAGGTGGGCAAATTTTCAATTTTATCAGTTTTTTTTTTCTTTTTTTATGACGTTCACCGTGCGGGGAAAGTAACAAACCCATTTTATAGATCAGGTCGTTACGAACGCCGTGATATATAACATGTGTAGTGTATTTTTATTTTTTATTTTTTTATTAGTGATAAATGTGTTTTTTTGTTTTTACCTTTTTCACTTTTTTTTTTGGACCCAGACCCACTTGGTTCTTGAAGATCCAGTGGATCTGGTGTCTGTATAATACAGTACAGTACATTATATAATGTACTGTCCTGTATTTTTTATTTGACACTTAGTCTGATCATCAGACTTTTGTCTTTACCATGGCAAGCAGGACACCTTTGAAGGCATCCTGTTGCCATGGTTACCCTCCTCTGGTGCTATAACAGAGCAGCGGAGGATGGGGAGGGAGGGAAGCTGAGGACTGGAGCTTGGGGTGCTGCACCAGGTACAGCAGCTCCCCACAGCAGCTCCCTCCCTCTTAACCACTTTCATACAGCGGTCCCTACGGACAGCGGCATGGAAGGGGTTAAAAGGCTGACATCGTGACAATGTACTGACACTCTGCTTGCTAAGCTCGGCCATCCTGAAAATTAGAGGGGGGGGCGGGCAGAGGATCGCGCGCCCGCCCCCCCACTGCCTGCCGCACCACCCAAAACACCGCCTGCAAGCCTCCCCCACCTCCCCACACCGCCCATCACAATCAGGGCATGGGGGGGGGGAGGAGGTTACAGGAATAAAAAGAAACCATTTGGCAACATTTTATAGTTTCTGATCCCCGCCGAAAAGCGGGGATCTGCGGTTTACAGCGATCGCCGATACGGGGGGGTCACAGGACCCCCCCTCGGCATATGAACATGGTTCCTGCTGCACGATCGAAGCAGGAATCATGTTTATATCGCGATTATTTGTTTTTAACATGCGATTTTATTTAGGACGTATGGGTACGCCCCGTGTCCTTAAGGACTCGGACATTAGGGCGTACCCATACGTCCTATGTCCTTAAGAGGTTAAGGTGAAATAGGGCCGTGTCCTTAAGGGGTTAAGTCAGTCAGGAACAAGACACATGCAGCGCACAACAATCACTCATTGGACAGACATGGCACACAAGACACTTATACATGGCTCACATGCCACTGATGCATATGTCACATACTGCACATACACCACTGATACAAAGAACATATATAGCACACACCAATCACACATAGGAAACACACAATGCACACACCAAAACATTTATGCCTAACCCTATTAAGTGTAGCACCCTTAAAGGGGTTAAAGGGATTTTCTCACTTCAGCAATTGCCATTTATCATGTAGAGAAAGTTAATACAAGGTACTTACTAATGTATTTTGATTGTCCATATTGATTCTTTTCCATCACATTATACACAGCAAATACCCATGGTTTTGAACACTCTGCAATCCAGCAGCGATGGCCGTGCTTGCACACTATAGGTAAAGGTCTTGGCCTATGAGCACTTCCAGCCTTTCCCTATAGTCTGTAAGCACCGCCACCACTGCTGGATTACGTGCTGTGTATAATGTGATGGAAAGGAGGCAATATGGACAATCATAATACATTAGTAAGTGCCTTGTATTAACTGTATGATAAATGCCATTTACTGAAGTGAGACAAACCCTTTAACCCCTTTAAGCATAAATGTCTGGCATGAAATTTACCAAATCTTAACCTCCTCATATTGTACATAATCTACACTATAATTAAAAGGGTTGTCCTACCATAATGACCTATTGCCTATCTACAGGATAGGTGATAAATATCAGATTGCTGGGGTCTGACTGCTGGAACACCCACTGATCATGAAAAAAGGGGTCCTGAGACATTCAATCACATTACCACCAATCTATGTACACAAGGTTCTTAAGACCATGTTCCCTTGATCATTTTTATAGATAAATGCCTTTACTTGCGGGGTACACCCCGCTGATGCAGTTTTTAAAAAATATCACTCCTACACCCCGCTGTGCCCCCTGCAGGTTTCCCGCTCATTGAGTTAATACTGAGCATCGGAACAGGGAGGAGGAGACACCAAGGTTTCTCAATGGGCATCTCCCTCTCCCTGGCTGTGCCGCGATCCAATCACAGCGGAGAGTGTCACAGCCAGGGAGAAGGTGAGCTTTTTTTCTCTCCCTGGCTGTGATTGGATTGCGGCACAGCCGGAGAGAAGGAGACGCCCATTCCATTGAGAAACTCTGGCGTCTTCTCCTCTCTACCGATGCTCAGTATTAACATACTGAGCCGGAAAACTACAGGGGGGCACAGCGGGGCAAAGGAGCAATATTTAAAAAAAAACAGGCAGGTAGCAGCATCGGGGGCACAAGTAACAGTATTTATCTAGAATAAAAAAAAAACATGAAAGGTCCTAGAGGACCAATGTGAGCAAAGGGCACAAACGGAGGGTCATAACTAAAACAGAGGCATTAGGGTCACCTGAGGCAGGGTAATAGTGGGGATCCTGGAGCAGGGGTAACTGGAGAAGAGGCAATATTAGCGGTGCATTTAGAGTGGGGGCATCTGTAGCTGGGGAATTTATGGGGCTGCACCTAAAGCAGAGGCATTAGGGTCGCCTGAGGCGGGGTAATAGTGGTGATCCTGGAGCAGAGGTATTAGGGGGCCAAGAGGCAATATTAGGAGTGCTGGAGAAGAGGCAATATTAGGGTGCCTTTAGAGTGGGGGCATTGGGGGGCATCTGGAACTGTGGCACTAATTGGATGTACCTAAAGCAGAGGCATTGGGGGGGACCTAGGGCACTCTGAACTCTGCAGAGAGCAGCACACATACACAGATCTGAGTCTACTATAAACAAATCCCCTATTTCCCCCGTACAGTCTCCTACAGCTCACTACTGTCACACACCTGAGAAATCATCCCAGCACCGCAGAGGAGTCCTTCTCTCCAGCAGCCACAGTTTCCTGACAGCAGGGAGGGCAGGAGGATGGCCGTCTATGTTCTCTCCTACTTCACTGCCAGCAGCCTGGGAAGTTTAGAAGATACTGCGGGGCCACCTGTACAATGTACACCAGTAGGAGGCTGCATCACTGTGCGATACTTCCACCTAGTGGCTACAATAATTATCTCTCCTGAGAAACCAGAGAAATAATTACTCCTTCGTCTTATTTCCGGGTCCAGGAGACTGGGGGCCTACTGAGGAATCCCCCACCTTCCTGGAGGCCAGTCCGAGCCTGTGTAGGTGTAATGTGTAGGGTCCATCTAGTGTATTAAGAAATTGTTCAGCACATTGGACCTGAAAGTGACATAGGGTTGAATTTATCATTCCCATTGCGCCTGTTTTCTGGTGTCAATAGGTCCTACACTTTGTGTTTGTGAAAAGTCACCGCCCTCACTACTTTCACTAAAAAGGGCCAGTATGCTTGACAAGTTTATCTTTTTTTACACCAGTTTTTGGTGTAAAAGAAGACTGAAATCTATGGCAGCTGAAGCTGCAGTAGATAGCAGGCTAGGCACACAGACCTCCAGAGGATGCACCTAATTTATGACTAGACATGCACCTTGTTATAGATTGAGCTAATCCTCCCACAACGCAGGGGATACTCTGCAAAAAACGGATCCACAATAAATAAGGCTGACGTCTGTGTGCATTTCGTATTTTGCGGAACTGAACAGCTGGCCCCTGATCAAACAGTACTATCCTTGTCCGTAATGCAGACAATAATAGGACATGTTCTATTTTTTTGCGGAACGGAAATATGGACATACGGAAACGGAATGCACATGGAGTAACTTCCGTTTTTTTTGCGGACCCATTAAAATGAATGGTTCCGTATACGGTCTGCAAAAAAAAAACGGAATGGACATGGAAAGAATATACGTTCATGAGCCCTAACTACACGAGAAAAATATCACATGATATCACAGGTGCAGCTGGAACCATAGATTTTTGCATATGTTTTTCATTAGGAGAAATTAAACTAGATGAATGTTCCGTTGATAATTGGAATTCCCCTTTAAGGAGTACCTGATTCTGTTTTTGTTTTGTTTTTCTAGCATGGATGTTGTAAGTCCAGCCTGGGACCTTCTGCTATATAAGCTAGGGGGTTTCCTAACATTATAATGACTGCATTATCAACACAGTAGAAAAAAAATCCAGCAGCAGGCATTATAAAATTTATAGGCTGACCAGACAGGCAAGGTCTACGCGCTTCGACTGTACGTCTTAATCATGACCACCATGACAATGACTGCAATATGATTAATCTTCTAAAAATACAATGAACTATGAATCAATGATCCTGACAGATGTTAGGAATTTCGGTGAAGGAAAATAATACTATTTGTAACCCAAGATATACAGCTGAATGTGGTGAGGCCTAGCTGTGCGTCTGTCCCTGTGTGTGTGTGTGTGTGTCTGTCTGTCTTTCCCTGTGTGTGTGTGTGTGTGTCTGTCTGTTCCTGTGTGTATGTTTCTGTCCCTGTGTGTGTGTTTCTGTCCCTGTGTGTCTGTGTGTGATCGTCCCTGTGTGTCCATCCGTCCCTGTGTGTGTGTGTCCGTCCCTGTGTGTGTATATCTGTCCCTGTGTGTATTTGACTGCCCCTGTGTGTGTCCTTGTGTGTATGTGTCTGTACCTGTGTATGTCTCTGTCCCTGTGTGTGTGTGTCTCAGTGTGTGTGTGTGTCTCCCTGTGTGTGTGTGTGTGTATATCTCTCCCTTTGTGTGTGTGTCTCTCCCTGTGTGTGTGTCTCTTCCTCTGTGTGTGTCTCTCCCTGTGTGTGTGTCTCTCCCTGTGTGTGTCTCTCTCCCTGTGTGTGTGTCTCTCCCTGTGTGTGTGTCTCCCCGTGTGTGTGTCTCTCCCTGTGTGTGTGTCTCTCCCTGTGTGTGTGTCTCTTTCTGTGTATCACCATCACTAGTGTTGAGCGCGAATATTCGAAAAGCGAATTTTTTTAGCGAATATCGGCACTTCGCTAATTCGCGAATATTTCGAATATAGCGCTATAAATTCGCTATTTCGAATATTCGTTTTTTTTTGTTTTTTTAGTTATATTTTTCTTTCCTACTTCCCAAAAGTAGTTCTTACCTGTCCTGAGGATTCCTGGCTTCCTGGCTGCTCTAGTCAGTGCCCGTTGCCGCTTCTGCCGACTTCCGTGCTCATGTGGAGCGTCCCCATCCATGGGAGAATCTCCATATACTAAAATGTACTGTTGGATTTGAGGAATTACGTTGAAATCGCAATGCGATTAATTCAAGTTATATTAATCGCATTGTGATTACAACTTAGCACTGCTATCTTACATAGGCTAGAATAACGAATATGGAATATAGCTATGCACTAGCAGTGCTAAGTTGAAATCGCAATGCTGAATACTTTAAGTTAAATTAATCGCATTGCGATTTCAACTTAGCACTGCTGCTATATTCCATATTCGTTAACTTCGTTAATTCTAGCAAGCTGACCCATTATAAACCCAGCTCTAAGTTGAAATCGCAATGCGATTAATATAACTTGAATTAATCGCATTGCGATTTCAACGTAATTCCTCAAATCCGACAGTACATTTTAGTATATGGAGACGTTCCCATGGTGATGGGGACGCTCCATGAGCACAGAAGTTATGGTTGGCTTGGTAGAATTAGCGAATAGCGAATATGACGAATGTATTCGTCATATTCCTCAAAACGAAGATAACGAGTATTCTACATCTTCGTTTTAGCTACCTATTCATCAACTCGCTAATTCTAGCAATCAAATAGGAAGGTTGACTGACTATAGAGACAGCTGTGTTAAATTAAGCTATGCGATTTTTTTTTAATACAATAATTATATTACTTGATAAAATTATTATAAGTATTCTATTTATTAAAAAAAAATCGCATAGCTGAATTCTAACACAGCTGTCTCTATAGTCAGTCAACCTTCCTATTTGATTGCTAGAATTAGCGAAGTTGACGAATAGGTAGCTAAAACGAAGATGTAGAATACTTCGTTATCTTCGTTTTGAGGAATAGACGAATACATTCGTCATATTCGTCATCCTCGCTAATTCTAGATATGAAACCAATAGGAAAGTAGCCTTAAGTACAAATCGCAATATGCGATTATTTAAATCGCATGTTAATCGCGATAACTAGAAAAAATGACGAATATTCGATTTCGACGAACATGAAACGAATATTCATTCGAATATTCGCGAATTTTGTCGAAATCGAATATGGCACCTGCCGCTCATCACTAACCATCACCATGCCCAGTGTTCCTATGCCTTGACGCCACTACATCAGGACGTTCTGTGCAGGGCAAGAAGAAGAAGATGGAAGAGGAGGCAGCGCCGCTAGCATGGAGTCCGTGGGAGAGACACTGGGAAGCACACTAAGGAAGCAGGTAACACTACCACATTATCTACACTAGTGTTATCTGTGGTTTTACATAGGACTGCAGGTAACTCTACCACATTATCAGCAATAGTATTATCTGTGGTTTTACATAGGACTGCAGGTAACTCTACCACATTATCTTCAATAGTGTTAGCTGTGGTTTTACATAGGACTGCAGCTAACACTAACACATTATTAGCACTAGTGTCATCTGTGGTTTTACATAAGACTGCAGGTAACACTACTACATTTTCTGTACTCAGATAGCCATGACTGTGTTATCTGTGCTGTTACATAGGACTGCAGGTGATATCTACTATATTATCTGTACTCAGAGAGTTATCACTGTGTAAGGGGGCCCACTGAGACTTTATTACCCAAGGGCCCACATCAACCTGGATCCGGCCCTGCCTGTCCCATCATTGGCGGATCCAGGAGGTGGGGGGCAACGGGGCAATTGCCCCCCCTACGAGAATGTGGGCAGCAGTGGTAGTGGCGGCAGGGCACAGGGAGATAAGTGGTTCCACTGTGGAAGTGTTCATCTCCATAGCTATCTGTATCACCGTCCGCAGGACAGCGATACAGATGGCTGTGCTGTGCTGCGGCAGGGGAGGGAAAGGCCTTGTGCCGGCAGCCTATCAGAGGCCGGTGCACGTCATCGCGCCGCCTGAGCAGTACAGAGCGGGACACAGGCCAGAAGATGCACCAGCCCTGTACGTGTGTGTGTGCGTGTGAGAGAGAGGTGGTTAGTTTGAGAATTCGGCACATATGCATTGGGTCTTGGGTCCTGGATCTTTTGAGACCCTATCAATGCCCATGATAAGAAGACTCTCAAACTCTAAATGTGAAATACCCCAGAACAGGGTACGGTTGTTTATTGATATTTAATGTTATTTCCTTGCAGTGTTTTTATGTGTTGTACTTGTAGAGTCATGCATGGATTAGTCAGGGTCAATGGGATTAACTGTTTTGTTTTTTCCCCCCTGTTTGATGTGTGTTATAATGCTTTCATAGATGATGATAAGTATTTCCTGGTCTAAATAGCATCGCTACAACCTGCAATTTACTCGGGTCAGGCAGCCACTGGGGCTGTGAGCAGTCAACCTCCAAGGTTGACCTGCGTACATTCCGATGTGCGGCACGGTGAGAGGAGGCGCAGCCCTAAACTCCAATTCCCTGCATTTAGGCAGGTCATAATGCAAAGGGATTAGTTCAGCTTCCATTCCAGTAAATGGTAACTTTTCTATGCACTGAGGTCCCCCTAGTGGTGGCTGCAGGCAGTCAGCTTTATAATAGAAGGGTCACAGATTTATCAATGTATTTGTCAGTTGCCTAGTGTAAATACATTGAGAAATATGGTGCTCAGAAAGAGTGCCATACTTATGAAACACCTATTTCACGTTTTCCGACATAGAATTCGAAGATCCGACATAAATTAGGCACAACCTCCAACAGCGCAGAGAATACCACAGACTGGCGTTAAAAGGCTTCTGCTTCTGTTATAGCAGCAGAACAGTGAAAATAACGGAATCTCTGGATCTGTCAAATAACAGACAGAAATAGAGCCCGATGCACTCTAATGGAGTTTGCTGTGTCTTCGTCATGCGACCCGGCATTTTACTGGACAAAATAGTGCACCATGCTGTGCTATTTTGTACCATATGTTTTATGGAATCCGCCATGAAGGTCTATAATGGAACTCTGATGCAGATGTGAACACAGCCTTACAGATACTAATGCTAAATAAGGATCAGAAAACCTGACCAAAACTATTCCGTTTTGATTTAACATCAGTATGCATCCGTTCCGTTAGGATGTGGTTGTGAGAAATCAAATGGAACAAACCGGATCCGTCACTAAATGCAAAAAAGTCAATGGATCCTAAAAAAACGGATCCGGTCGGTTGTGTTTAGTGCAGCGGTTTAGTTTCTGGTCACAAATCGGAATGCTAAAGGAACGGAAGGAATCCTGATGCATCCTGAACGGATCTCTTTCCATTCAGAATACACAGGGACAAAGCGGAACTATTTTGGCTAGGTTTTGAGATCCGGCAGAGGATCCTAATGCCAAAATGCATATAAAAAGTAGCCTATAAAGGGAGTGTGCCAATGATGCATCTGTGGGGTCATTCTGGAATAGCATTTTATTTGCATCTATCGGATTTGTTGCAGACATGTCTGCGGTTCTTCCATGCATCTGAATAGGGTTTGCACAAAGTCTTGTTCTGAATGCAGAAACAACACCATTCAGATGTATCAGTGGATTTTTCAGTTGTAGAAATTTCTGCAACATATTTGGCAACTGTGAACAGTGAATTCGTGTTTGGGCAGTGAATCAGATGCTACTCCTGAGCTTGAGAAGCAGCAGAAAATCCATTGCACAAGCGGCAAGTTGGCTCAGTGACCGGGCGCCTGCAAGGCGAATCTGATGAGCGCTGCTTTTCAAGCTCTTCAGATACACTGCACAGGTGAAGAGTCACTGAGCCTCAATGCTGGCACAGGAACACGGGGGTGGGGGTACAGATAACACAGCGCCTTTCACCAGAGGTGCTCCTAGCACTATGGCCAGCCCTTTGGTGATCCAAATAGGAAATTTACATATCGGTAAATGTAAAAATTCATATATCTCAGCAACCATTATTCCTGTAGAGAAAAGGAATATATCGTCTAACTCAGCATGATCAATCCTACCAGGCAATATGCCTGGTTAAGGCCTCTTTCACACTTGCGTTCTGTGGATCCGGCAGGCACTTCCGTCCCTCCGGATCCGTCAGAACGCAAGTCGCCTGAAAGCATTAGAAGACACTTCTGAATTCCTGGCTGCCATGGTACTCCACAGCAGTGTACTTACCTGCGCTGCGGCCGCCGGGCGCTCCTTCATGATGTCACAGGTCCCTGCGGTGCATAGATCGATGCGCCGCCTGGACCTGTGACGTCATGAAGGAGCGCCCGGAGGCCGCAGCGCAGGTAAGTACACTGCTGCAGAGTACTTACCATGTACTTCAGTAGCGTCCTGGCTGCTATGTTAACCGATCGGAGCCCCAGCTTACAAAAAAAAAAATTCTGGCAATGATTTATTCATCCACATCGATTGATGTGAATGGAGAAATCGGGTGTACCAGGGCGTACGAGCTGAAGTGGGTTTAGATGTTGGGCGGAGCTCCTTCCCCTCTTTTTTTTTTTTGCACATTTTTTGGCAGAGATTTTTTCATCCACATTGATCGATATGAATGAAGAAATTAGTGCCGTTCATTTTTTCTTTTAGCCCAGAAGCTGAACAAAAAAAAATCTCATTAGCCGTATGCTCAATATAAGGAGAATAGCAGTACCTCCAAATGCTGGCCATACATGTAATGATTGCGGAGACTCTCAAATGCCAGGGCAGTGCAAAAATCTCACAAGTGACCCCATTTTGGAAAGAAGACACCCCAAGGTATTCGCTGAGGGGAATATTGAGTCCATGAAAGATAGAAGTTTTTGTCACAAGTTAGCGGAAAGGGAGACTTTGTGAGAACTCGCCATGCCCCTCACGGAATACCTTGGGGTGTCTTCTTTCCAAAATGGGGTCACATGTGGGGTATTTATACTGCCCTGGAATTTTAGGGGCCCTAAAGTGTGAGAAGAAGTCTGGAATCCAAATGCGTAAAAATGCCCTGTGAAATCCTAAAGGTACTCATTGGAATTAGGGCCCCTTTGCGCATCTTGGCTGCAAAAAAGTGTCACTCACGTGGTATCGCTGTACTCAGGAGAAGTAAGGCAATGTGTTTTGGGGTGTATTTTTACATATACCCATGCTGGGTGAGAGAAATATCTCTGTAAATTGACAAATTTGTATAAAAAAAATTGAAAAAGTTGTCATTTACAGAGATATTTTTTACACACAGTATGGGTATATGTAAAAATACACCCCAAAACACATTGCCCTACTTCTCCTGAGTACGGTGATACCACATGAGTGATACTTTTTTGCAGCAAGATGCGCAAAGGGGTCCTAATTCCAATGAGTACCTTTAGGATTTCACAGGGCATGGAATACCGTGGGGTGTCTTCTTTCTAAAATGGGGTCACTTGTGGGGTATTTATACTGCCCTGGCATTTTAATTTATACAAAGTTGACAATTTACAGAGATATTTCTCTCACCCAGCATGGGTATATGTAAAAATACACCCCAAAACACATTGCCCTACTTCTTCTGAGTACGGCGATACCACATGAGTGACAGTTTTTTGCAGCCTAGGTGCCTAAAGGGGTCGAAAGTCCAACGAGTACCTTTAGGCTTTACAGGGTTGCTCACAATTTAGCCCTGCCCAAAATGCCAGAACAGTAAACACACCCCACAAATGACCCCATTTCGGAAAGTAGACACCCCAAGGTATTCACTGAGGGGCATAGTGAGTCTGTGGGAGATTTATTTATTTTTTTCTGCCAGAAGTTTTTCCATTTCTGCCAGAAGTTAGCAGAAATGGAAACTTTATTATTATTTTTTTCCTCAGAAAGTGTCATTTTCTGCTAACTTGTAAAAAAAAAATTAAATCATACATGAACTCACCATGCCCCTCAGCGAATACTTTGGGGTGTCTTCTTTCCAAAATGGGGTCATTTGGGGGGTATTTATACTATCCTGGCATTCTAGCACCTGAAGAAACATGACAGGCGCTCAGAAAGTCAGAGCTGCTTCAAAATGCCGAAATTCACTTTTTTGCACCATAGTTTGTAAACACCATAACTTTTTGCGCAAACGAATAAATATACACCGATTGGATTTTTTTAAATCAAAGACATGTAGCACAATAAATTCTGACACAAACTTGTATAGAAATGTAATTACCACTGATGAAAGGGTACCTCGAACTTTTTATAAACCCCGAAACGCGTTTGGTTATATCCCGATAGCTTATTATCAAGAACTTTTCAACTTACTGGAAGATTTGTAACAACAATCCATTGTGACCCCTGAACCCACAGAATAACGTTGGCATAATCGGGAGCCCTTCTACACGTGAGCCCCGCACGTGCAACGCCAAAGTGAGACCGGATACTGGCGGGATCGGAACATCACATCGAGTGTTACACTGTACATCACCGGTAAGATCCACCCAGTGGATATGAACATTTAGAATCGCGATTCTTAAGTATCATTTTTAGCGGGACGCCGCTAAAATACAGCCTGTAATACAGCTTGAAGAACGGGACGCTGCCCGATACTATTTATGTTTTAAACTATTCACGTGGACCATTGCATTGGACAGCAATATACCAGAAATAACGAATAGACATTGAACTTTTAGATGGTTACATCCTACCTACATTACCTGCGACACGGATTATAGTTATCCACCCTCTTTTTCCTTGTACGATAGGACACTTATCAGACAGCCACTTTTTGACCTATAAGTGTTTGTTCGGATCCTTCACACTGATAGGCTTCTTTGTTTTATCTTGTTATCACTGCACCTGCACCTTCACTGTATGTACCTGACTCGATTTTATATCTATTTTATAATAAACCCTTTGTTTTAATAATGCCCATTGTCTCTCTGCTATCCCGTATGTAAGAGTGCCCCATCCTCTCTATTACTTATCCCTATCCAGTTCTTTTGTAGATCTGTGGTGAATCTACTGGTTGGGTGCACCTAATCAGGTGTTTCTTTACTCTAGTGCGACATTACCTTTATTAAGAAATGTAATTATATTTGAACAATTTTACCAGAAAAAGTTAAAAATACACTTTTTTTTTGAAAATTGCAGTCTTTTTTGATTAATATCAGAAAAACCAAAATACTCAGCAGCAATCAAATACCACCAAAAGAAAGCTGTATTTGTGAGAAGAAAAGAAGGTAAAATTTATTTGGGTGCCAAGTTGCATAACCGAGCAATAAACCGTTAAAGTTGTGAAGTGCCGATTTGTAAAAAAGGGCCTGGTCACTAGGAGGGTATAAACCTGTGGTCCTTAAGTGGTTAATAGGGTTGATCATGCCGACAGATGCTCTTTAAAGGGAACTTTTAATGAGAAGACAAAGAATCCTTTGATGCCAGGATGGTGTTTATATGTCACATTAGACCAGTTTTCAGACCTTCATAACGCAAATGATGTCATGTTTCTAATTAAAAGCAAAAAACTAAAATAAGAAGCAAAGCGGCCCAGTCTGCTGTTATAAATCTGTCCTGGCTTTCAAGTAGGATTAGATGTAGGTTTTAACATGCAGGCAGTATAAACCTGCCCCAACAGGTTAATGTCACATTGTGAGCAGGCTTCCATCAAGAATTACATAGCACAACACATATCACTAGGAGGTTTACTATGTAATATCCACCACAAATATTCTGTTCCTGTTTTTCCCTTCTCCTGTGCAGAACTGATTATAAAGATCTGACCTGCTAAATGACTACGACTGCTTTATGATAAAAGTGACAGTACATCAGTTAGATGACCCCACCGTGCTGTTCTCCATACAGTGCATGCTGTTGTCATCAAAACTGCCACTTGCAAAAGTTACCACTGTTTCTGCCACAGTTTTTAAACTTGAATGCTGCGGACCTGCTCGTGATTTGGCCCAGTTGAATGGAGCTACACCAAGAGCGGGCCCTATTCCATGTTTAGTATCTAAACTGAGATACTGTATTTGTCAATCACTGACAGAGCCCCCCACAGGATTTCTAATTGCAGAAATAAATTAATAAAATGAATAAAAAGTTTTACTGAACCTTTTCTCACAAAACTAAATATCAATCTGCTCAGCTGCTGTATAATTGATGCCTGCAGATTGCACTACATTTTCAATGTGACAGTTTTGCTTTAAATGGTGACTAACTTTTTACACAACTTTGCATAAATCAATAGTACGACCGACCATAAGAAACTTTGTAATATATCTTATCAGACAGAAACGCTAGCTCTCATGTTATCAATTTCTGAAGGGCATTCTCTAAATTAGTCTTTATTGTACATCCTCTAGCAACAGCCATAGCATTGATAATTTTCAACTATACATGGAATAGGCAATTGGGCTTTGTACAAAAGAGGTAGAACTCTGACCCCTTTTACTGTATATTAAAAATGGAATGGGTCAGCTATTATGACTGCTTAAAGACTAGTTAATAAGAACCCCACTGGGGAAGACCAATTTTTTAATAGGTGCACCAGGTCTATTCACCAGAAAGTAAAATCTACTCCAGTTCTCTGGCATAAATTATAGTAAATGTTCTGGGCAATGGTACTCCCATCCTTTTAGCTAAGCTCTGCCCCTTGAAAACACAAATATATATATTTTTGCACAAAAAGCCCTTTGCTTTTTATTTTGCTACTTTTTACACCAGAAAATCTGGAGTAAAGCCTTGGTAAATGCCATTAAGAACGTACAGTGCAATGCAAAAGTATTCACCCCCCTTGACTTTTTTCGTGTTTTGGTGCCTTGCAACCTGGAATTAACATGGATTGTTTGAGGATTTGCATAATTTAATTTACAGAATATGCCCACAACTTTGAAGAATTTTTTATTTTTTTTTATTGTGAAGCAAACGAATAGGACAAAATAACAGAAAAAGTCAATGTGCATAACTATTCAACCCCTAAAGTCAGTACTTTGTAGAGCCACCTTTTGTGGCTATCACAGCTCCAAGTCGCTTTAGATAAGTCTCTATGAGCTTGCCACATCTTACCACTGGGATTTTTGCCCATTCCTCCTTGCAAAACTTCTCCAGCTCCTTTAAGTTGGATGGTTTATTCTTGTGAACAGCAATCTTTAAGTCTGACCACAGATTTTCTATTGGATTGAGATCTGGGCTTTGACTAGGCCATTCCAACACATTTACATGTTTCCCCTTAAACCACTCAAGTGTTGCTTTATCAGTGTGTTTGGGGTAATTGTCCTGCTGGAAGGTGAACCTCCATCCTAGCCTCAAATCACGCTCAGAGTGGTACAGGTTTGGCTCAAGAATATCCCTGTATTTAGCACCATCCATCTTTCCCTCAACTCTGACCAGTTTCCCAGTCCTGGCTGCTGAAAAATGGGATGGTGTTCTTTGGGTGATGTGATGTGTTGGATTTGCGCCAGACATAGCGTTTTCTTTGTTGTGCGGTGTATTAGTGTTTGCCGCATTCGCCCCATAAGACGCAGCACTATTTTTACCCCACTTTTGGGGGGGAAAAAGTGTGTCTTATAGGGTGAAAAATACGGTATATATTTTTCTCATTTCACTTCACCAACCAACTATTGTGTTCTGATCCATCACATAAACTTCAGATTAACAAAACATTGAACTTAAGGCTTTAATGTAACAAAACACCAAAAAACTCAAGGGGGGGGGAGGTTTGAATACTTTTGCAAGGCACTGTATAAGAATATGTGATTACTGATGATAATGGATAATAATTAGGGTTGAGCAACCCCTCTCTGTACAGTGGTCAAATGTACCGAGGGACCAGTCGAAGCCAACTTCGGATTGCTGTTTTAAAATGGTTTTCAAGTTGTACAATTGAAGTCCAAAACTTAACGAATTTCACCTCTGTGGAGCCCACAAATTTGAAAGCGGTTAGTTTGCCATGCTGCCGTCAGAACTCCAGTATATGGCCATATTATGACTCTATACAACTTCCTAGTTGTACAGAGCTGTAGCAGGGCACCTTTTATGGGACCCTGCTGTAATTCTGTATACCTTTTGATATTATCTGGGATACGCTTCATGAGACCCTGTATTATGGGAGATTATCTCTGATATGAGGTGCTGCACGGAGCACCATATGGCAGCACACAGGATATCTGCGGCTACACAGTATGGATCAGCAGTGACTCCATGTACCACTGTACTGCCTTCTGCATGCAGCTCTGCAGTGTGCATGAAGTCCAAAATGCTGTTGCCTTCTATTACTTTAATCACACATGTGTAAAAATAAATAAACAAACAAATAAATAAATAAATAAATAAAGCCACAAGGATTAGGAGACAGTTTATGTAATATATATGGGAACTGTCTGTGACCCTAACACCACAGTTTATGTATCTTAGACGTTCTTTGCTACTTAAAGGGTTTTTCCAATCTCACCATTTCCCATACAATAGGGGTTACGGAAACAGTGGAGCGGTGACATGGGACACCCCCTTTAATATAGCCTATTGTTCCCTGTCATAAGCCACTTCAACAACTGCTGATTGGTACTTTGTATTTTAATTTGCTCATGTGTGAGATAATGCTGTAGGCTATGGATAAGTGCGTTCTGGGATTAAACATGTCAGAATTACAGTAATGTTTTTGATTTTGAAATAAAGGAAAGAATTTAATATAGAAGCACTGGATTTCCTTAAAACTGTTGGACCAAAGGCCACTTCAGCCGTTCTTCAATGGGATGACTAAAATAATTTTCAGAATACATCTGCTCCCATAATCATTGCTTTATCTCAGATATCCCTACTTCTGAGATTTGCATACAAGATTTTGAATAATACTATGAGTTTTATATAGGAGTGACTTGTGTGAACCTTTTTGGATGGTTCAGAGATTCAAAGTCATGGATGAATATAGTAATGACGGAATAATCAGATAATAAAGAAGCAAATGATCTTTCGATATAAGTGTTGACCTTGTGGGAATCAGGCCCACAGGATTTGTGATTCAAGGCTACGTGTGACAACATCTCGTGTATCAGCTTATCTCCTTATGGTGTTTAAAGCAATAGTCGCCATTCTATGGTCACTAGCCAGTACTCACTAGTGTGACCTTTATTCACATTTAAAAGGGAGAGTGGGAATGACAGTACTAAAGCCTAATGATACATGGAGGGACTTGCATTATCCTTTGTTTTAGTCGCTATGTTGTAACTTGTAACCTTGAAAAGTGACTTGTTTCTGAGCAAACTTCACAACATATGATATATGCACATTTTGATTCTGAATTACAAATTACATTAAGGGCTCATGCATCCGGGTATACTACAGCCCAGAGTTGTGTATGGAGCCGTAATACTGCTATAATGGAGATGCACGAGTCCTCTGGTGATCTTATGCATGCCCCTCATTTCATATTGTATATATCTGTACACATATAGTCTGAAAGAGTCCATTTTAAAAGGTTTGTGCCAAATTTTAAACCTATCCAGTATTTGCGAAGAAGGGAGGACTTGTATCACCCTGTATGAATGGAGTGGATGTCGAGCATGCACACTGTCACTCCATTTATCGCTATAGGACTGTTGAGGAGAAGCAAAGCACAGAAGTGCCATAGAGATGAATGGAGTGACAGTGCACATGCTTGATAGCAACTCCATCATATGGAGAAACAGGCCCCATGTTCTGCAGACACAGACTATCCTGTGGATGGAGGATAAGTTTAAAACCTAGCACAAACCTGTATGAATCCATAAAACAGCACCCTTACAATATTCTGGGGCCATACTGTACCTATATATGATTCCAACTATATACACAGGCATATGGAGATGTTTTTGTTCTATTGGATCTGTATGACATCTGACAGAGAATAAGAAAGAATGAAGGTGTTCTACCCTAAGAGCAAATACATAATATAGTCAGAGGCACCATACAGGGTTGTATATCATTCCATAGTGTATAACACACAATGTGCCACCATACAGACTCTGTGCACACAGCTCTGTCACAAGCACACATGCTGCCCCATGTAAAGTTAGGATATTACAGATACAGGTAAAATGTGTGTCTTTTGGCTAATAGGAATGTAGAAAGAATACATGGTGCATCTCCCCTATTAGCCAAACAGCACAACTATTTTTATGTGCTTTATTGGCTGATAGAAGAATGGACTTGTACCTGTAATATACAGACCTATTGCAGTTTATTATACCAAACAAATAAAAGATATAAAAGTTTTCCAGTTCCCAAAATAGTACAATTAAAAAATACTACTCATCCGCTAAAAAACTCTTCATGTGTCTATGTCAAAGGAAAAATAAAAAAGTTATGGTTCTACAAATATCTTCACAGTTGGGTGAGTGCAGTGATCACAGCACCTTACATGTTCAGATCAGACCTGGCACGCCTGCTGAATCTTGCAGCCAAGCACGCCTACTACTCAGCTGCCTACTGCAAGAGTTGGTGGTACCCCTGCATCTCCACTGATTTCTTCCCCCGTAAGTAAAATTCAGACTGTTAGTCCCCCAGCTCTATCACCCAGTTCTGCTTTCTCTTGCCCTCACTGTCTCATGTAGTCAGTGCAATTCTACTGCCTCTTGAATAAACCCCTGACCTGCTTTTTGGGGCCACATGGTGGCAGCTGTAATGTTGCACCTTGTGCAATGGAAAATTGTAGAGGGATTCAAATCAGGTTTCCACCTGTAAGCAGGTTTATAAGTAAACAGAGAAAGTGGGCAAACAGACCTGGGGTCTCCATAAATATTAACTTCCTAGAGGTCTCTGTGGATGCATGCAAAACGATGCTAAAAGGAATGTTTCATATTAGTTGTATACCCAGCAGGCAATCTCAGGTAGTTTCGGAAGGTGCATACCTACTTGCAGTAATATTTGTCTGTAAACACTGGACTAGATCATTTTACCAAGACTCTTTCAGTACTTGATGGCAGTCATTTGTACAGAAAATATTAAGCCAATCCTGGTGCTAGTTCATGCCAACACCAGCCCCATCAAGGTCATAAAGGCCCAGTGTGTGCTCCCTACCTTTTTCCCACCTCTTGTAGGATAAAATGGGCATGTTACCCTCAGGTAGATTCCTTACTGACTTGCTAACGACTTATGAACACAGTCATGTCTACAGAGTTTGTACAATGGCACACCAATACAGGGCTGTAATGCAGCAAGATCCTGGGCCATGCTATGTATACCTAAAGGGATTGTCTATCTTATTTTTTATTAGGGAAAACTCACCTTTCCAGGCCCCTCTCATCCAGCACTGCCACTCTATCCTCCCCCCAAGCTGCAGCCAGTTATGTATTGTTATGGCTGCAGCGGTGTACAGAATGTTACTGGCAGTATATGTCCAATGACCGCTGAGGCCATTGACTAACTGCAGTGGTATATGGGATGCGGCAGCTGCATCATTCAGGTTCTTGCTGCAGCTTTGAACAGGACAGATTTGAGAGGCCTGAGAAATTGAGTAATTTTAAAAGTGATTTTAATACTTTATCAAGCCCCAAGCAGTTTTCCTTAAAGCGGTTGTCACTTCAGCAAGTAGCATTTATCATGTAGAGAAAGTTAAGACAAGCCACTTACTAATGTAATGTTTTCCATCACATTATACACTGCTCATTTCCATGGTTATGGCCACCCTGCAATCCAACACTGGCCTATGTGTGCTCCCATGGTCCTGGCCACCAAAGAGGCTGGCACTTTTCCCTATAGTGTGCAAGCACGGCCACCGCTGATGGATTGCATGGTGGTCATCATCATGGGTAACGAATTATGGGGTGCTTTTTCTCCTGTTACCTCTTGTAAAAATGAAATATTTGGGGCTAAAGCAACATTTTCTTGGAAGAAATTACACTTTTCATTTTCATAGCCAAGTGTTTCCAAATTCCGTAAAATGCTTAGTGGGTCCAAGTGCTCAGTACCCCCCTTATTATATTCTTTGAAGGGTTTAGTTTCCAAAATTAGGTCACTTTTTGAGGGTTTCCACTGTAGGCGTACGTCAGGGTCTCTTCAAATACAAAATGGTGCCTAAAAACCATACTAGCAAAATCTGCCTCCAAACTCCATATGGCGCTCCTTTCCTTCTGACCACTGCCACGTGCCCATAGAGCAGTATACCGCCACATATGGGGTATTTCTGTAAACTGCAGAATCAGAGTAATATATATTAAGGTTTATTTTGCTGTTAATCCTTGCTGTGTTGCAATAAAAAGTTAATTCACATGAAAAATCAGCATAAAAAATGAAATTTTTAAATTTCGCCTCCATTTTCCTTTAATTCTTGTGGAACATCGAAAGGTTTGTAACATCAGTTGTTAATAATTTTAGGGGTGTAGTTTCTAAAATGGGGTCATTTATGGGTGGTTTCTATTACAAAAGCCCCTTTAAAATCACTTTATAACTGAATTGGTTCTTCAAAAAATGGTTTTGGAAATGTTGTTGAAAATTTAAATTACTTCCAAAATTCTAAGCCTTCTAACATCCTAAAAAAATAAAATGACATTTACAAAATGATGCCAACATAAAGCAGACATATGGGGAATGTTGACTGAAAACTATTTTATGAGGAATTTCTCTCTGTCTTAAAAGTAGGAAAATTTAAATGTAGAAAATTGTGAATTTTTCAAAATTTTTGGTAAATTTTAAATTATTATATAAATAAAGGTGAAATATATTGACTCAAATTTACCACTGTCATAAAGTACAATGTGTCACGAGGAAAACAATCTCAGAATTGCTTGGATAAGTAAAAGCGTTCCAAAGTTATTACAACATAAAGTGACACATGTCAGATTTGCAAAAATCGGCCTGGGATTTAAGGTGAAAAGTGAAGGGGTTAATATTTTTAGTTTTATACAGAGACATACACAGATGTGTTTTTATTCTCCTGGAATACAGACTGACTGTATTCATGTGCAACCATATGGAAGGTCCATAAGCAGGGGCGGATTGGCTATGGACATTACAGGGAAATTTCCCGGTGAGCCTGAGCCCTCCTCACAGCCAGCCAGTAGAAGGTGGTATTCGGCTCTGTTAGGGTGGTATAATGTGCCACATATATGGTATTGCTGGGCCCTACTTGTGTTGGCCCTGCCTTCCATCAATTTGGACCCAACTACAAAACAAACCACTTTTAGTATTTTTTCCAGGGCCACTTTAAGTTCCCAATCAGCCCCTGTCCATAAGGCAGTATGTTACCGAGATTATCTCCTCTAGAGGCAATATCTACTGGGGAGAATATCTATGTCATATGGCTTCTGTTGGAAGACGGCAATATATCTGATTCTGTATAAGTAAAAAAAAAAATCAGTGCATCTCTGTATGACGTCAGAGGCATATGATGATACAGCAGGGGTCACCCTTCTCTGGCACTCCAGCTGTTCTGAAACTACATCTCGCTGGCAGAATCCTCCTTTCACTTCTGTGGGAGTTACAAGCATAGACATCGCTAGGTTATTCCTTGCCCCCCTGCTGATTCCACTTTAAAATTAACGCTAGCCGCCCCGGCGCCCACAAACTACGGCGGGGCATGGGAGCGCATAGTTCCCTGCACCGCCTGCTGATCGCCGCTATAGGCTTCAGGCCTGCGGTAATATTCCGGCAGAGTCTGGCGGGATAACGTCATCGCGCGACTGTGGCGGGACGGGAGGCAGCGCACAGTGACGTGCGCGCCTTCCTAGTGCCTACCAAGACTACAAGTGAGCTGTTCCAGCAGTCTGGGACTATAGGTAAGCATTAGCTTTTATTGTGTGTGTCTGTACCATTGTCAACTTTAGGGGTCATTACTGGGGGGCACAGGAGGATATCATATTACTGAAGGGACAGTGAGGGCACTGGGGGGAAAATTACTACATGGGGAGCAAATGGCAAACTAGTTTGAAACTACTACATGGGGGGGGCGGGGCACAGAAGGAAATTACTGAAGGGACAGTGGGTGGCAAACTACTACATGGGGGCAGTGTGGGGAGAATTACTACTGTGGGGGCACTGGGGCCGTGTGGGGGACAATTATTACTGTGGGGGCAGTGTGGGGGACAATTGCTACAGTGTCATCCACAGATCCCCCATAATAGTGTGTAATCCACAGATGCCCCATAACAGTGTGTCCTCCACAGATGCCCCATAACAGTGTGTCCTCCACAGATCCCCCATAACAGTGTGTCATCCACAGATCCCCCATAACAGTTTCATCCACAGATGCCCATAACAGTGTGTCATCCACAGATCCCCCATAACAGTGTGTCATCCACAGATCCCCCATAACAGTGTGCCATCCACAGATGCCCCCATAACAGTGTGTCATACACAGATCCTCCATAACCGTGTGTCATCCACAGATACCCCCATAACAGTGTGTCATCCACAGATCCCCCATAACAGTGTGTCATCCACAGATGCCCCCATAACAGTGTGTCATACACAGATCCCCCATAACAGTGTGTCATACACAGATCCCCCATAACAGTGTGTCATACACAGATCCCCCATAACAGTGTGTCATACACAGATCCCCCATAACAGTGTGTCATACACAGATCCCCCATAACAGTGCGTCTGCACACTGAGGAGAGACTGAAAGGAGGGGAAAGAATCAGAGGAAGCAAGCAGAGGACAGCACAGCAGATGACTGAATAGCTTCTTTTGTAAGTTAATTGTTTTATTATAGTGCTGAAACTGCTTTAAACTATAGAGAAAAGTGGGTGTTTCTCTCTTTCTCAGGTCTGAAGCAATACCGAGGAAGAAAGGAAAACTCTTGAAAGTTTGTCTTTTAGGTATTAGGTTAGTACAATAAAAAGGTATCCCTGCATACCGCAATACTCTCGTATTTTGTAATCTTATTTATATATAATTTTTTTTTTCAGTAGTATGATTAAGTGGTGACAATTATTAGTGCCCCCCCATTTTTGACTGTGGTATTGTATGTGCCCCCCTATATTGTTCCTAGAGTCGCCACTGGTTACAAGAACAGCCGAATAATTTTTCATGCTGGGAGTTGTAGTTTCAAAGCAGCTGGAGTGCCAAAGGTTGCTGATCCCTGCGGTACAGTATGACCCCCAGACTTCTATTCAGAGCCATAATATGGCTGTGTGCTTGAGTCTTAACACTGTTGTGCTTCTGGAGGGGGTGACCACACACACAGCTATACAGAGCAACTGCAGTATGGATACCTTTTGTAAATGGAGTGAATATATTTTTATGATTACACTTTATAATGAATAAGAGCACAACATATTCATAAGCTACTTGTCAAAATTTAGGTTGAGACCACATACTGGTTGGTTCAGATTAATGTGACTTGTCAGTTAAGGCCCCTTTACTTGAGTAAATAATTGATCTGATCGAACGACAAACGAGTCGTTATTTGAGTCTTTGAGTATTTAACGTTTGACTGACAACCCTTTAGAAGCGCATAGTATGGTGTAAATATTTGTCAGTCAAGCAAACACCCACCGTGAAATCCTGTGTGCTGTAAATGATACCGGCTTAGGGTACTTTCACACTTGCATTTTTGTTTTACAGCATGGAGTTCCGTCGTCGGGGCTCTATGCCGGAAAAAAAGCGCTTTAGTTACAGATAATCCAACCGCATGCATCCGTTTGAACGGATTCGCTTGTATTAACTTTAACTATTTTTGTGGAATTCTGGACGACGAATGATGATTTTGGTGTCTACATAAGGGATCACATAAAGTCACATGGGTAGAGTATTGGACAAATAACTCAGACTATATAAACCCCTCACTTTTTACTTATTGTTGCTGCCGTCTGACGAAGCCTGTTGATGGTGAAATGCGTTGGTGCACCTTTCACTCTGACCAGCATACTTTTAAGGATTCAACAACCTCACAATAATTTGCATATATTGTTGGTGCCATTTATTGGAGTATTTCAGGCAAACTTCATCTGATCGTGTGTAGGTTGTTTGTAGTGCTATAATAGAAGATGTCCAAATTATTTTGTTTGAAGTTTCTTATTGGTAATCTCATCCTATTAGACTGAATAAAACATCTGAACAAAGTGCAAGGTTAAATAAACACAAGGTACAAAGTCACATCAATATGTTAGCACAGGAATATATAAATGATGAATCGGATTGAAAGATATACAAAGTAATATGATATCCAGAGCTATAAGTCCAAGGTCCAATAATGATACAGTGAAGAACATTTAGAATAATAATAATAATAGCACTACCAGGGAAACTGAAGAAAAGGGCTAAATAATGTATAACTGCTTGGCTTACCTTAGGTTATTATTCTGAGACAGAAAACAGGCACAGGGCAATAACAAAGTTGGTGCAAATTACGACACTACTACCACTAACCATGCCCACTTTGGTGAAGAATTGAAAAGAAAACAAGCATGTGCGGTGCACAGTCACTTAGGTTTGGTGTAAAAACATAATAAATATGTCACAATAACAGTAGTAAATGTTAGCCATTGAATGTACAGTAGTTCAAATCATTTCTTCCTACTCCATGGTGATTTTGACGCACAATATGATGGGGAAGACGGGCTGCCACTTTAACTTGATGGCCAGTTCTGCTCCTTTGAAATAAATGATCTCTAAGGCCAAGTTCACATTTTCGCATTTTCCACAGACGGCACACATACTCATTGATTTTAATGTGTCTGTTCACATATCAGTAGTTTTTTTTAGTGACTGTAGGTCATTAAAAAAAATCAAGGAGACATGTGTTACTGTTATGTGAACCAAATATTCCCATTGTAGTCTAGGGCTCTGTGAAAAATCACTGACCCAACAAGTGCATAGGAACGAGCCGTCCCATTGAAATGAATAGGACGGCTTGTAGTTACACCTGCTCGCCGTTGACAACGACAAACAGGGAAGGCTGCGCTTGCACGAAGAGCGGCCTTCTCTTAAACAAGCTGATTGCGTGGGGGGCTGGGAGTTGGACCCCCGCCGATCTAATATTGATGACCTATCCTGGGGATAGGTCGTCAATATTAAAATCCCGGTACCCCCCTTTAACTTTGCTAGTACTGTATTATGCTGAGGTTTTTCCCCACAAAAAATCTGCACTGAAAAACTGCACGTAATCCACATTGTGGTGCCCTAAGGGTATGGCCACATGGTCAGGTTTCTGATTGCCGTTTTGGAAGCTAGGAGTTTTCTTTATAATTGTGTGTTTATTGAAAAAAAACAGAAAATAGAAAAACTCATGGTCAAGCCGATAAAATCCACTAATAGGATATCTAAAGTACAGAGGAGGCATCAACAATCGGAAATGACCATTATCACTAAAATACAACTAAAAGCCATATAAGAATTAATCATCGCACTTCATCTTATCACTATGGTATTAGGCGGCCATCCTGGCTCACAGAGAAGTAGCTTACTTAGGCATTAGTCAAAGGTGTCTCACTGAAGTTTAGAGAAAACAAAAAAGAAAACTGAGATAACACTACAGACTTAAACATAGAGACACTAGGGGTTGGAATAGATATGGGGGGATCTATTCCACTAAGTCAGTATCACACTTGTCTTGTACGCCAATAGGAATCCCATACATCCCAGATATAATGAAAGAGGTCAACTCTATATTGTAACAAAGCCGACATATAGAAAAAACGAAGACGTCCAGCTCCAAGATGTTTAAAAGGTGTTATTCCCAATACTTTATTCTTCAATAAAAAGTGCAAATACAGTGCAGATAGGAATATTATCTCAGATCAACGCGTTTCAGACTATATCAATCACAGTCCTTCCTCATGATATCTTTGAGACAGAAAGAATGGGAATATAAAGGATACTCCCCCATTCCCACAATGCTTCATTCCTATGTCATTAAAGAAAAGTGCTTACACATGTGAGTAAAACCTGTGTTACCAATATTTACTCTATACAAAAAGACACATATTCAAACATAATAAAAGCAGGGAAGACGCATATATATCTGATCGATCTTTTCATCTGGGTCATTTCAATATTGTAAAATCAGATCTTGTCTTTTATTTAGACCTTTAGGTTGTCTAGTACCCAGTTGAAAGATCCAAAATGCTTCCCTATTCAACAGCTTTTGTCTGTGATCACCTCCACGTAAAGGAAGAGTAACCCTTTCTATTCCTTGTAATTTGAGACTTGCTGAACTGCCCTCGTGCATTAGCGCACAGTGTAAACTTACTGCCGATACAATGCGTTTTTGGTGATGCGGTATATCGGATATGTGTTTTCGAAATCTGGTTTTCACAGCATTGGTTGTGCATCCCACATATTGGATGTTACATTCAGTGCACGTAATCAGATATACCACATAACAAGTGTTGCAATTTATGTAGGATTTAATTGTAAACTCCTTCCCTGTTGCTGTAGAACTGTAACTGTTTTTTTGCTCCATGTATTTGCAACACACGCATCTTGTGTGACCACATTTGTAACTACCTCGAGTATTTAACCACGTCGGTGTTGCGGTATTTTCACTTGTGTATAGACTGGGACTTAACATATTACCTAGTGTTCGGGCTTTACGTGCCACACATTTTATCCCTTGTGCTATAACTGGGGACCAATTTCTATCATTATGCAAAACAGGGAGATATTTTTCCACTATCTTGCATATTTCTCTGTATTCTAAACTATATTGGGTAGAAAATACCGGGATGTTCAGTAGTTCTACTGTGTATTTTATTTTTCTGGAGAAAAATTAAATCATCTCTGTTCAGTGGCTATCTCAGTGGTGCATTTATTTATATATTTCCGGTCATACAATCTACTGGAGAGACGCATAGTAATATTTTTGGCTTCATCGTGGTATCCAAGTTCACTAGAGCAATTCCTTTTGCTCTTATAAGTTCTCCTTTTGGAATATTTTTAATGATGTGAGGAGGATGACACGATGTTGCCAAAGAATGGTATTACCTGCCATCTCCTTTCTGTAAATGGAAGTACTAACACTGTGATTAATCGCATTACCTTCCAAACTTAGATCTAGAAATTCTATTTGTTGCCAATCATATTTAATTACAAAAGAAATCGACCTAAGGCAGGAATTGATGTATTCACCAAATGGAGGTATGGCCGCACATCCCCGACCACACTATCAGTATATCGTCGATGTAACGGCCATACACGGATGGATCCCAGAAGCGGTGCGTGTCGATGAGGAGAGCTTTCTCCCACCATGCCATAAAAATATTTTTATAATATTTTTATGGCATGGTGGAGAGAAGCTTCTCCTCATCGACACGCACCGCTTCTGGGGATCCATCCGTGGTATGGCCGTTACATCGACGATATACTGATAGTGTGGTCGGGGATGTGGCGGCCATACCTCCATTTGGTGAATACATCAATTCCTGCCTTAGGTCGATTTCTTTGTAATTAAATATGATTGGCAACAAATAGAATTTTTAGATCTAAGTTTGGAAGGTAATGCGATTAATCACAGTGTTAGTACTTCCATTTACAGAAAGGAGATGGCAGGTAATACCATTCTTTGGCAACATCGTGTCATCCTCCTCACATCATTAAAAATATTCCAAAGGAGAACTTATAAGAGCAAAAGGAATTGCTCTAGTGAACTTGGATACCACGATGAAGCCAAAAATATTACTATGCGTCTCTCCAGTAGATTGTATGACCGGAAATATATAAATAAATGCACCACTGAGATAGCCACTGAACAGAGATGATTTAATTTTCTCCAGAAAAATAAAATACACAGTAGAACTACGAACATCCCGGTATTTTCTACCCAATATAGTTTAGAATACAGAGAAATATGCAAGATAGTGGAAAAATATCTCCCTGTTTTGCATAATGATAGAAATTGGTCCCCAGTTATAGCACAAGGGATAAAATGTGTGGCACGTAAAGCCCGAACACTAGGTAATATGTTAAGTCCCAGTCTATACACAAGTGAAAATACCGCAACACCGACGTGGTTAAATACTCGAGGTAGTTACAAATGTGGTCACACAAGATGCATGTGTTGCAAATACATGGAGCAAAAAAACAGTTACAGTTCTACAGCAACAGGGAAGGAGTTTACAATTACAGTGATACCTCGGTTCACGAACTTAATTCGTGAACTGACTCTGGTCGCGAACCGAATTGGTCGTGAACCGAGGCACATTTTCCCATAGGGTTCAATGTAAATCCGGTTAATCCGTGCTGACTTTTTTTGGGGGGTTTTTGAAGCCCAAAAATATGAAACAAATGACAATACACATTAGTAAAGTACAGTATACTGTAGTTATTTATTAAGAGAGGACAGTAAGGTGGGAGGCAGTTATTGTTTGGGGGGAGAGTCCCCCTCCATAAGGACATCAGGGAGATCTTCTTCAGGGGTTTCCTCTCTCCTTTGTCTCCTAGCTGCAGGCTCAGTTTGTCTGAAAAATCTGTCCAATGTCACTTGTCTCTTTCTGCGCTGCATAACCCTCCGGAAATGAGAGACCACATTATCATTCATGAGATTTAACACTCTGTTTGTGACAGTAATGTTGGGGTGGTGCTTTTCAAAGAAATCATGGCACTCATTCCATTTTTGCATAATGGATTTTATGGCATCACTGCTAACCTCCTCCCTTTCTTCTTCCTCCTCAGTGGAATGCTCCTCAAGAAGTGCCTTCTGCTGCTCACTGTGGAGTTCATAAAGTTCTTCCGTGGTCAGCTCCTCCCTATGTTCCTCAACAAGCTCTTCCACATCAGCACCATCAACGTCCAGACCCATATTCTTGCCCATGGACACAATTTCCTCCACTACCTCTGCATCAGACCCTTCTAAGTCATGTTCACGTTCAGCGACACATTCTGGCCACAGTTTCCTCCAGGCTGAATTTAGGGTTCGGGAAGTGACCTCTTCCCAGGCTTTGTCAATGAGGTTAATGCAGTGGACAACATTGAAATGTTTCTTCCAGAATTCTTTCAAAGTCAAGGATGTCTCTTCAGTGACATTAAAACACCTAGTGAAGAGCGCCTTTGTGTACAGCTTCTTAAAGTTGCAGATGACTTGCTGGTCCATGGGCTGCAGAAGTGGTGTTGTGTTGGGGGAGGAACTTTACCTTGATGAAGTCATACTCAGCATCCATATCATCCACCAAGGCTGGAGGGTGTGCTGGGGCATTGTCCATCAGAAGAAGGCACCTTTCAGGCAGCTGGTTATCAGAAAGATATTTTCTGACGGTGGGTGCAAACACCTCGTGCAGCCATTCCATAAACAATTGCCTTGTGACCCAAGCTTTGGCATTGGCTCTCCACATGACGGGCAGTCTGGCCTTGTTCACATTTTGTTCCCTAAATGCACGAGGGGTCTGAGAATGGTACACCAGTAGTGGTTTAATTTTCAGATCGGCGCTATGCGTTGGCACACAGCAAAAGGGTCAATCTGTCCTTCATGGGCTTGTGCCCTGGTAGGGCCTTTTCCTCCTGTGTGATATAGGTTCTGTTCGGCATTTTTTCCAGAAGAGCCCTGTTTCATCACAGTTGAACACTTGTTGAGGGACGTATCCTTCTGTCTTCATGAATTCTGCAAATTCTAACTTGTAAGCTTCTGCTGCGGCCTTGTCAGAACTGGAAGCCTCACCATGTCTAATCACACTGTGGATGCCAGTTCTCCTGCGGAATTTTTCAAACCACCCTCTACTGGCTTTAAATTCGTCACTTGCTGCACTTGTAGAGGGCTTCTTTGCTGTAAATCACTGTGCAATTTCCTGGCTTTCTCACAGATCATAGCTTCACTTACACTATCACCTGCCAGCTGTTTCTCATTCAACCACACCAACAAAAGTTTTTCCACCTCTTCCAGCACTTGTGTCCTCTGCTTGGTTAACATTGTTACTCCTTTTGCAACATCAGCTCCTTTGATGGCGGCTTTGTTTTTCAGAATAGTCGAAATTGTTGACTTTGCCATCTTGTACTCGAAGCCAGATCAGTCACACGAATACCACGGTCATGCTTTTCTATAATTTCCTTCTTCAGCTCAATGGTTATTTTCTTCACAACCTTGCTGTCACCTTTACTACTGCTGTGCACTTTCTTTTGCCACCATGCTTGCGCTGCACATTCTTGTCACTTGCATTTCCACTTTGCACATTGTCACCTGCATTTCCACTTCGCACATTGTCACTTGCATTTCCACTTTGCACATTGTCACTTGCATTTCCACTTTGCACATTGTCACTTGCATTTCCACTTTGCACATTGTCAACTGCATTTCCACTTTGCACATTGTCACTTGCATTTCCACTTTGCACATTGTCACTTGCATTTCCACTTTGCACATTGTCACCTGCATTGCTGTTCTTGTCACCTTTATTGCTGCTCCGCACTTTCTTCTTTCCACTATGCTTCTTGGGAGCCATATTGGGTGTCCAGTGAACTGTACAGTATGTACTGTATGGGATAAAATACAGTATAATCACTTATAATGCTTGCAGAGTACAGTACTTCTTTCTGTGTACTGTATGTACTGTATGTGATAAAATACAGTATAATCACTTACTGTACTGTATAATGCTTGCAGAGTACTTCTTTCTGTGTACAGTATGTACTGTATGTGATAAAATACAGTATAATCACTTATAATGCTTGCAGAGTACTTCTTTCTGTGTCTCTTATTCTTGCTTCTTCTCTCCACGGTCTTCCTACAGGAAGTCCCGACCATGTGACAGCCTGAAATTAGCATTAAAATGGCCGCGGCTTGCGTTCGTGAACCGAGGCGGAGTTCGTGAACCGGAGCATATTTTTACGAACTTTTCTGTTCGTGAACCGAGTTGTTCGTGAACAGAAGCGTTCGTGAACCGAGGTATCACTGTAAATCCTACATAAATTGCAACACTTGTTATGTGGTATATCTGATTACGTGCACTGAATGTAACATCCAATATGTGGGATGCACAACCAATGCTGTGAAAACCAGATTTCGAAAACACATATCCGATATACCGCATCACCAAAAACGCATTGTATCGGCAGTAAGTTTACACTGTGCGCTAATGCACGAGGGCAGTTCAGCAAGTCTCAAATTACAAGGAATAGAAAGGGTTACTCTTCCTTTACGTGGAGGTGATCACAGACAAAAGCTGTTGAATAGGGAAGCATTTTGGATCTTTCAACTGGGTACTAGACAACCTAAAGGTCTAAATAAAAGACAAGATCTGATTTTACAATATTGAAATGACCCAGATGAAAAGATCGATCAGATATATATGCGTCTTCCCTGCTTTTATTATGTTTGAATATGTGTCTTTTTGTATAGAGTAAATATTGGTAACACAGGTTTTACTCACATGTGTAAGCACTTTTCTTTAATGACATAGGAATGAAGCATTGTGGGTATGGGGGAGTATCCTTTATATTCCCATTCTTTCTGTCTCAAAGATATCATGAGGAAGGACTGTGATTGATATAGTCTGAAACGCGTTGATCTGAGATAATATTCCTATCTGCACTGTATTTGCACTTTTTATTGAAGAATAAAGTATTGGGAATAACACCTTTTAAACATCTTGGAGCTGGACGTCTTCGTTTTTTCTATTTGTTCCTGTGGGCCCTGGGATTGCGTCCGTGCCCCGGATGGAATACATGCAGGTGAGAGCTGTGGACTTTCTGATAAAGTAAAGCCGACATATATTCCATAGTTCTGACCTCCGCAATAAGGCAGCGAGCTGCAGTCAACACCTGTATTAACAATTTCCTTACAGGCTTGGGCATAATGTTCAGTAAATAGGATAGGAAATCAAGGGGCATACTACATCCTAAAAGATCACTGAGAAGTGTACTGACACTACACCAGAAGGGGCATATAAGTGATCAATCCCAGAAAATATGGGGAAGTGTTCTCTGAGAAATCCCACATCTCCAACACAGCCCTCCTACTGCCGGATTAATCCCACGGAGGAGATCAGGAGTGTGATACCAATACATAAGTATCTTATATTGGTTCTCCTTAGATAGAATGGACAATGAGGACTTCGGCGCTTTCCTCCATATGAGACGCCAGGTAGGTGTCATCAGGCCGACTCCTTCCTAGGTATTCCTCCCAGCGGACCATGTATGTGTGTCTCGGCACTTAATTTGGGGCTGGATCTAAGAGGGCGACATTTTGCTAGAAATATTAACCCCTTCATGGACGGTCTCTTCTGGCAAACGCATTTAAATGCCGTTGGGAGAGAGACTGTCAACCCAAGGAAAGAGGTCTGACCAAACTCTTATTTGAGTATAGAAGTAATTAGTCGAAGAGGGAAGGTCATATTTGCATTAGAGTGCAGAGAAAGACATTAATTCCCTTGAGAACGGATCAACCACATCCACATAATGAAAGATGATCCTTTAAAACAACTTGTCTTGTAGCAGACACAATGAGGCTGTCCGGAAGCAGGGGATGATATAAAAATGACGTCATGGAAGAATGTTGTGAGACCCTCAATATGGACCTAGTAAGGGCCATCGGACCTAGACGTAGATAGGCAATAGGGATTCGACAATAAAAGAATTTGGGTGTATGGGAGCCAACCAAAGTCTTTCAATTTGCATGCTTATGGAGTAGGCTGATAAAGAGGCCCAGGATGTCACACAGCATAACTGAGCCGCCCAATAATATTTGATAAGGTCAGGAACTGCCATGCCACACTGGGACCGGCAGGCCAACAGCACCGATCTGGGTACCGTATGCCATTTATTGGCCTAAATGAATCAAAGGAGTTGTGATTGCAGCATTTTAAGGTCCTATAGTGGGACCACGAAGGGCAAAGTTTCAAATAAATACAGGATCTTTGGGAGAATCGTCATTTTTACTGCCGCAATGCGACCTAATAAAGATAAGGGGAAATTACTCCATTTAGTAAAAAGTTACTTAATCACAGGGAGTGTATGGGAGAAAAATTACATTTATGTTGGGTGGAATATTAAGGGGTCAGGTTAATACTTAGGTACCTAAGTAAGTCCAGTTTTCAATTAAAGGGAAAATTAACCTGAAGTGTACAAAGGGTATCCTGGGGAAAATTGTTCTGTGGGTGCTGACCTTATATCCTGACAGAATCCCAATATTGTGCAGGATGGATTGGAGATTGGGGAGAGAGATATAGAGTTAGAGTAAGCAGAACACCATCTGCAAATAATGATATTTTAAACACTCTGGGGGTCATTTATTAAGACCAGCATTTTAAACGGTGGTCTTAAAAAAGCCCTCCTCTCGTGGTGGTTCCCCGGAGTTATGAAGAGGTGCTGGCCTCTACATAACTTTGGTAGATCGACCGCCACTTCTAAATGTAAGATAGTTTCTGAGCGATCTTACATTTAGACCATTTTCTACACTTAAAACAGGAGTAGAAAATGATGAATGAGACGGGGCTGCCGACCCGTCCCCTTCCATGCCACTCCCCCTTTTTTAGACCTGGTATAAGCAAGGGAAAGTTGGACCTTTGCGCTGCAATTTGTGCCAGAAATACGCCTAATTTAGGCATATTTCTGTTTAATAAATTACCCCCTCTATCTCTAACAATGACACCCTGGACATCTGGACTCGTCCTAATGGTCGTCACCAGGGGTTCTAATGCACAGTGCAAACAATAAGGGGGATAGGGGACATCCCTGTCTCGTGCCATTTTTAATGTGTAAAGGTTGAGCCGTAGCGTGTGGAAGCTTATCCGTCGCTACGGGAAAGGAGTACAAACTGTGAATGGCCTGAAAGAAAGAGCCAGAGAATCCGTAAGCTTTCAAGGTGGCTAACATAAACGGTCAGCTTAAGTGGTCAAAAGCCTTTTCAGCAACTAAACTAAGCACAAGGCCTCCCCTGAGTGACTGACCACATCTAATAAATCGATATTTCTCCAGGTATTATCTCCTCCCTGTCTACACGGCACAAAACCCGCTTGGTCCCTCTGGATCAAGGGTGGGAGGTAAAAGCTAAGCCGGGAGGTTGGAATTTAAGAGTGCAATCAGTCTATAATTTTGAGGGGTCTATTCTACATAAGGTAGGAGTGGGACATAGAAGTAGGGGCTGACTCTCCAGCTAGAAAGTTTGAAACGAGTTAAAGAGGGCTATCATGTGGGGAAATAACTCCGATATAAAGGTCTTATAATACCGTAGGGAATATGATCCACTTCTGATTTTAGCTTCCAAAACAGCCTCAGGAATCCTGAATGCATGGCCGTACCCTAAAAGTTTGATCTGCTCACACTGTGTAAATTGAGAGGGCAAGAGTACAATTTCTGATGTACATTACAGCTGCACCTACATGACCTTCAAATGGCATGTCTTTGTGAGGATGCATTGCCCATTCTCTAAGAACATACTTCTGTCTGGCAATTTAATCATCTACAACTAATAGTTACTAGGGAGAGTTACTGATTTGCAGATAGATTGACAATACAGGAACAAAGCTGCCCTGATGTGTCTTTTCCTTCTGTGTTTGCAGAGCTGGGGCACTAGTCAAGGCAGGAGAAGGCTGCTCATGAAGGGAAAAAGTAAGTCATTCCCCATGTCCATTCATACAAGCTTTTATTCCAAAAGAGGCATTTTTTCCTAGTGAATGTAGAACAACAGATGATATTTGATCCACAGACTTAACCCAAGTTATTCTCATTTCCTACTGTATGCGCCAGCACCACCTCTGCTGTAAAACTCTTCTACCATTCACTATTATTATTTTTTACACTTCTGGTGATGCTGGCAGACTGTAGTTAAAGTCTATTGCAATTCCCATTTCTGGCTCTGCTCCTTGAATTTGCTTTCTCTGCTGAATGTTGTGGAATAAATCTCGTAATGTATGTGAAAGGTTTCTATCGCAACCCCCTCAGACTTGGCTTTCACACACTGGATGGATTACACAATCCCGCAGTGCTGGCTCAGCTGTTGCAGCCACAATTTGTTAACCTACATTTAACTTGAACCTTGAACACTGTGCATTATACTATTCATCCACCTGTGGATTGCAAAATAAAAGAGACATTTTACCGCATGAGCCGTGGTCATATTTGCTAATGGATCATTGCACTTTACAGGAACAGTAAAGTTAATCTTATCTCCACATGTTCTGCTGTACAATCTTTTCTTCACAATCTATTATTTTTATTTTGTAAGCAGCCAGTGTAGGCCCGGGAGACTCACTGTAATATTCTTTAATAGGTTTACTGATAGGAAGTATGGATGTGTCCTTCTTTAAAGCTCTTTTAAATTGACCAAAGATTGGACCAGTTCTCAGGAATTACCATTCATATGAATGCTTGTTTCCAATAACTGCCCTGTGTAAATAGCTACTGCTCACCATCTTTCATGAGGCACCTAAAATCGTTGTTGGTAGCAGATCGCCCCATGTAAATGGAATGTGGTACTAAACAGTACCGGGCCGTGTGAAAGGCATATCAAACAAGCGCAGATCGACGTATATCGTGGATCAGCGCTTGTAGAGGGCCTAGCAGCAACCCATGTAAGAGGCTCCTTATTTTTCCTTCTGGTTCAAGATACAGTACTGTATCCTGAGATGAATGGCACAAGATGGACAGCTTTAAAAAAAAAAAAAAAAACTTTTCATTACTCTTTCAGGTGTTGTGAATAACGTAAAAGTTTGGTTTGATCAAACTACGAGGAAAGGTAAGGAACGGCACATCTGTGTATAAAAATGTCTGTCCGACTCCCCAGGACTACACAGGGATAATAACTTGTCACCAATGAAGTGAAGACCATTGAAACTCCAACCTCTTGGTGCCAAACCTATGGATAGCAGATACATGGCTAGTTTATCCTACATCAATGTTACTTGGGCATTGTGTGATTTTATTATTTGGGAACTCCATATTTGTATTACTTGAGCACTTCAGTATATGGAATAGGGTTGTTTCGGGTATCGAACTTTCGATACCCAATCGATACTTTTCTCTGGTATCGCACTCGATACCAGGAAAAGTATTTTATCGATACTGGGCTGCGCTACTGCACAGCCCAGTATAGGAGAGCGTGGCTGCGCTGCTCTCAGCGCGGCCATGTTCTCCTCGGCAGCACAGGGAGAAGGAGGCGGTCTCTCCCTCCCTCTGTCGCTGCCGCTGCAACCAATAGAGGGAGAGGGGGCGGAGGAGGGCGGAGGAGGGCGGGCGCACTGGCCAGCAATGCCGAGTACAGTTTCATACATAAATGCAGGCAGAAGACACAGGCTGCCGGCACCTGCCTGTGACCCAGCACTGCGATCAGAGGCAATTAACCCCTCAGGTGCGGCACCTGAGGGGTTAATAGCCTCTGATCGCAGCGCCGGTCACAGGCAGGTGCCGGCAGCCTGTGTCTTCTGCCTGCATTTATATATGAACGTTATTAGGCATTGCTGGCCAGTGCTCCGCCCCTCCCTAGTATTAAAACATTGGTGGGCAGTGTGCTTCCCCCTGTCCCCAGTAATAAATACACTATTGGTGGCCAGTGCGTGCCTCCCCACCCCCCTTCCCCCCAGTAATAAAATCATTGGTGGCAGTGGCCACAGGGTCCCCTCACCTCCTCCTCATTGGTGGCAGTGGCAGTGATTGGAGCCCCAGCAGTGTAATGCTGGGGCTGCGATCGGTTACCATGGTAACCAGGACGCTCCTGAAGTCCTGGCTGCCATAGTCTGCTCCCTGCTGCTGTGTGCACAGAACACAGGGCAGCAGGGAGAGGGTGAGATCCTATTCACCCTGATAGAGCTCTATTAGGGTGAATAGGATGAGAATATCCCAGGTTCTAGCCCCTAAGGGGGAAATGGTTAATAAATAAACTGTAAAAAAAAAAAAGTTAAAGTACGCCAAAATATTAATTATAAATCACCCCCTTTCCCAATTTTACATATAAAATATATAAACAATACATAAATAAAATATTACATATCGCCGCGTCTCAAAAGTCCAAACTATTAAAAAATCCACTTTTATGCGGTGAACGCCGTAAAAGAAAAAAAAAGAAAAAGAAAAAATGCACGATTCGCCATTTTCTTTTAGTCGCCTTGTCCCCACAAAAAAAGTAGGATATGGACTGTTGTATTATGAGCCGGCGGTTCCATAAAATGTGGAATGCACGCAGATTTTTTTGGCATTTTTATTTTTTTCGAATGGTATCGAGTATCGCAATACTTTTTTATGGTATCGATACCGAATCAAAATTTTGGTACCGAAACAACTCTAATATGGAACACCATAATTATGATACTGCACAAGGCCAACTCTGTGTAAGGAAATACTATAATCTGGAACCACAACTGGCAAACCCAGAATCTGGTACCAGTCTTCATAAACCACTCTGGGTGGTAAAATGCTAAGGCTACCCTTGGTTTTTCACCAGAACCTTCTGCGAGGCCGGGTGCAAGGACTAAGGTTCCACCTGTGAAGTAAGGTAGCAGAAAACGGGTTTGAGTTCACGAGAAGCAGATCTATCAGAATGACCGGGGTGCTAAAAGCAGTATACAAGCAGGATCAGAACCAGGAGAGACAGAAAGATCCTCAAACAGCAGACATGAGGTTAATCCAGAAACTGGCCATGGACAGTATGCTAGGAGGATCCAAAGAACCAAAAACAGCACACAAGGGATAAATCCAGAAACTAACTAAGACCGGTTCACAGAGGATTCATGAGCAGATCGAGAACTAAGATGCAAAACTGTTCTAGGGTACATATCGACAGCTGCTATGACCTAGTAGAAGACTTAAAGGGATTCTGCCACAATTGATGAAAAAAAGAAAAATCAGACACCATATAGTACATGACAATATCTAATAAAGATAGAACCAGCCCTGTAACTCACATGGATCCAGATCTCCCCCCATTCATTGTTCCAATTACTCTTCTAGATTCTATTAAGGTTGGCAGCTTAGGGGTGTCTCCTTTCTGCTGCAAATTTCTCCTTGTAACTGTCACAGCTTTTAGCAGTGTACACGGCTGGAGGCAATTGAAATAAATCTTTTTATTGTTTTATGATCATAGACAATACAATGACATCTCTAGGCATTCAATATATTGAACAAGAGGTACAGAAAATGAAGCAGGCAAATGTTAACCGGTTGTATAAGTTGTGAATCACATATATAAGCACAAACTTCGGATCTTGGAAATTACCAGCTACAAACATAGATGTACTTAAACCTAGGATAAACCAAGATTTCTTCGAACAGTTCAATGTAGAAAGGGGGAGAATGGGTAAATAGTAGAAGCTTGTAGTTGCATCCTGGCCCTTACTTGAAGCTTCCCCTTGTAAGTGATTTTGTGGATTCTGAGATCAGGTCAACTTTCAATCGTTGCTCAGGCCCCAAGAGCTTCCCTATGCTTTTTCCAAAAAGGCCACAGTTTGACAAAACGGTCATGCTCCCTAGCTGCCCAGCTAACCAATTCCTCCATTTTATATATCTGGTTGATTCTGTCAAACCATTGCTCCATCGATGAGGGAATTAAGGGGAATTAGCAGGCGAGCTATTTGCACTAAAAGAGTAGGCAGGTTAGATGCGGAAGGAGACCATGTGTCATTGGGCAACCACAATAGAACTGCCTCTGGGGTTAGCTTTACATTTGTGGCACAAATCTGGTTGACCCTTTCCTCTATCATTCTCCAGAACCTATTTATGGCTGAGCATTACCAGAATACATGCTGGAGAGAGCCAGTCTCTTAAAGGCATCGCCAACATCTATCGATCTGGGATAAGCCAGTTAAGAAAAGCTTTTCTGGGTAATTGTACCACCTGGTTAATACCTTGTATGAGTGTTCCTGTATGCGCACGCACTTAGAGAACCCATGTGACCTGAGATGAATTATGACCATCTCCGACTATGTAAAGGACCCTTGCAGCTCCTTCTCCTAACCTCTTATGAACTTGGGTCGTGATAACTGACAGGTAAAAACTAGGGAGTGGTAAAGAAAGGAAATCCATCTGGGTCGCTTGGATAGGCGGTTTAGGGCTTTTTCCAGCCAAGTAGGGTCCCTGTGTTCATTACTCAAGGGCATAATCTTCCTGAGCTCGTGTAGCTCTAGGAAATTTCCTGTGGGTAATACCCTTGAGCAATAAACAGAGATATTGTCTTCCGAATCTAATTCAAAGAGAAGATCCTTGATAGTCTTATCTCTAAATTTGGACCAGAAGCTAGGGACGTTAGCCCTAGATGGTAAGACATAATAAGGAAGTAAGTGACCAGGTAAGTTTATTGGAGGGGTTGACATGATCGGGGATTTATCTTGTAGGGAGCAAAAAGTAGTTTATATTCCCCTTGTGGCCTGAAAATGCGTTTTTTGCTGTGGAAATGGCTGGAGGCAATTGAAGGCTGGAACTGAGTGTGTGTGACCACCTCAGTAGGTAGGAGTGCACATTACTATGCAGATTAAACACCAGGTGGGCACCATTAAAATGAAGTTAGGAGAATACATCACAACTGGAGCTTTTTTGTAGCATAAAGTAAATGACAAAAGTAGCTCACTTTTCATGCTGAACTATTTGAAAATAACATTTAATGGTGGCACAACCCCTTTAAATACTCTACCTAGCTCTGGGATTGGAAGCTGGGACAGAAATCTGATTGTCTCAGCCACCATCCTCACTTAGAGGTCGACTAGCTTGGGCTTGACTGGTCGGACTGGCAACCCTCCCAGCACAGCCCTGCACAGAGTTTTGGCTGGGTAAACTCCTGACATTCTGGATCTCTCTAGAAGAAAATTTGAAACTTCAGCGCTCCGATGAATATGGTGATATCATAGTATATTTTTTAGTTTTCTTATGCAAGGCAACTCAAAGTGAAAGTGTGAAGTTTCGGTCAATTCTGACCTTTTTCAAACACTATAAAAAGGCAAGATTACAAAATATTATAAGGTATCGCAAACTAAACATTATAACTATAGATATACATGAATATGTACAGTCAAGAATCTGGCATATACATGGATGTATATAGAAGTCAAAGTATCGGGTATACACAATCCCTAGTACATATCAGTACATAATAGAGAAACAATGCATTGGCGGTCAAAAAAGTATCCTCATTTAATAAGGGAATATGTGAGGCAGCACAAAATGGCCCAGTAGTACCACATTTGTAGGTAAGTGTGCTTTCATTGATTCTATATATTTCCACTTTATATCTATAGTCTTGTTTAAGTAGATTCAGTACATAGCAAATAAGCTGGATGTTCATTAAAAAATAGGAAAACAAAAGGATGAACAAAATGATAAAATTCGTTACCATATTGTATCCGTTAGTATCCCTTGGTACCAATAATCTCACCCTTTCCAGTATGCATTTAGTATACCCACCTACATGACCTAGAGCCATGCGTTCCACACTGGAACGCACGGCCATTAAATGTATCTTACCATTCCCAGATCTATAATCAACTCCTTCTATCATGATATATACTTTATTGCTGACAAACAATATTGTAACGAACTAGGGCCCGCCATGTTCTCTTACAGCACCAAATAAGGGGCCACTTTTTAGTTCAGCGCGATGCACTCCACTGTGCAACGCATGGCAATCTTTAATATGCTAACCTTGCCCTCCACATCTTCCATCATGATGCGCTCCACGCTGGAACGCATCACATCTAGAATAATTCCTGGCACTATGAGCGGTGCGTTCCACTGTGGAACGCCCCGCCATCTTATTAAACACTTTCCCTACATTCTGAACATTCCACGCTGGAACGCATTGCATTGCATTTCTTTTCCTCTAGGTGTTACAGCGAGCTCCCACATTCCCCAGCAGCACTAGGAATAGGACTAAATTATAGCCTACTCCTAGTTCAATTTTAAGCTCTGTACCAGTAACCTTTGGCTAATTTCCAACAATGAAACATGCTTTCCACCTTGGAACGCATGATACTTCCAGTCCAGAGGCCATACTTCCGGACTCTGACATCATAAAAGTGGACCTGCTCCCATACCCTCCAGCTATTTCACTGGTGTAAATACATGTATCCATAAGCTCTGCATCAAATATCCAAGATTTCTCTCCATTTTCTATTGGCAACTTGGTACGTTCCACTTCTTTCAAGGGGACCCGGCTCCGATTTATGTTTTAGGTCAGAGATTCCAGCATATTTGTTCCTTAGGCTACTTTCACACTAGCGTTTTGGCTTTCTGTTTGTGAGTTCCATTCAGGGCTCTCAAAAGTGGTCAAAAACGGATCAGTTTTGCCCTAATGCATTCTGAATGGAAAAGGATCCGCTTTAGAATGCATCAGTTTGCCTCCATTCAGTCACCATTCTTCTTTTGAGGCTGAGACCAAAACACTGCCTGCAGCGTTTTGCTGTCCATCCTGGGATGCGGAGTGAGAGACACACAATGTAAGTCAATGCCGACGGATCCGTTTTCTCTGACACAATAGAAAACTGATCCGTTCCCGCATTGACTTTCAATGGAATTCATGATGGATCCCTCTTGGCTATAGAAGACATAATACAACTGGATCCGTTCATGACGGTTGCATGCGGTTGTATTATTGTAACGGAAGCGTTTTCGCAGATCAATGATGGATCCGCAAAAAACGCTAGTGTGAAAGTAGCCTTACTTGTTTTCTAGGACTATATATATGACCATTCTGAGCTGCCGTAGATTTCTGTCTTTTTTGCTGACCTCACCCCCTTCCTGCCCCCTTTTGGAAAAGTAGTGAGGGCAGCGTAAAAAAAAGAAAACACCACTTGCAACACAGTTGTCAAAAGTCGCATTTAAAAAGTCACAAACACACATGGGGTAATTTATTATTAGACGCTGGAATTAATAGCCCTTGTGCTGGTGCATGATTAGCCTCAATTATGTAGAGGCATCTAAATCTATTCCAGCTCCCTTGCCGGCGTAGATTTTGATCAGTTTTCATGCCAAAAACAGGCATAGAAAATGATAAATCAGATGGGTCCATCCTGGGATGCGGAGTGAGACGGATCCGTCCTGACACACAATGTAAGTCAATGCGGACGGATCCGTTTTCTCTGACACAATAGACAAACGGATCCGTTCCCACAATTGACTAATGGAGTTCATGACGGATCCCTCTTGGCTATAGAAGACATAATACAACTGGATCCGTTCATGATGGATGCATGCGGTTGTATTATTGTAACGGAAGCGTTTTTGCAGATCCATGACGGATCCGCAAAAAACGCTAGTGTGAAAGTAGCCTTACTTGTTTTCCAGGACTATATATATGACCATTCTGACAATTTTATCATTTTGTTTATCCTTTTGTTTTCCTATTTTTAATGAACATCCAGCTTATTTGCTATGTACTCAATATATTTAACTAAGACTATAGATATGAATGCGGAAATATGTAGAATCAATGAAAGCACACTTACCTACAAATGTGGTAATACTGGGCCATTTTCTGCTGCCTCACATATACCCTTTTTAAATGAGGATACTTTTTTGACCGCCAATGCATTGTTTCTCTATTACGTACTAATATGTACTAGGGATTGTGTATACCCGATACTTTGACTTCTATATACATCCATGTATATGCCAGATACTTGACTGTACATATTCATGTATAAAGCAGAGTGGACCCAGCATGCATGTGGAACCTGCACTCCCTGGATTTTTTGTGGCCGTTATGTCACATAACAGGTAGGATTTAGTGTTAGTAACCCGTCTAATCGAGATCACTGTGACGTTTGGCAGACAGGCTAAAATAATTTTGTTCAAAGTAATTTGCCAAGCATCTCTTTTGCAAAACTAAGGTAGCATTAGCACCAGAATGTTTTTTATGGCATTGTTGTACATTATTTGTGTTTGCAGAGTGCTGCCCCCTTTTTTCCTGCATTATGGGTATAGCCACATGGTCAAGTTTCCTGGTGCAGTTTTAAAAGCCAAAATTAAAGTTGGATCAGAAAGTAGAGAAAGTATTAACCACATCAGCCCCCCTAGCTAGAGACGAGCGAACTTTAAAAAAATGTCCGGTGTTCGGCGTTCGGGTTGTGGTAAGTCGCGCATCCCGTTATGGATTCCACTATAGCGGCATATGGAATCCATAAGGGGCGGCTGCCACCAACCCGAACTGTTGAACAGCCGAAGGACCTGGGGTGACGTTGTCGGGATTATAATAATTCAATTAAGAATTATTAATTATGGTCATAAAAATATTTTTTTCATAACTACCTGAAATTATGACCTGGTGAATTGTAGATAACCCAATCGATACAATTCACATCTGAGGCCGACTATTTCCTCAGATAATAAGTTCTTTTCATGTGAGTGACATTAATGCTAAAGATGTAACTTTTGACATTAAATAATAATACACAGGTATTATAAAAACATGCAAAATTTATTGGTTACACGATTATAAACAAATAAGTATATAAACACGATTATATATGCCAAGGAATATATATGGCAATGATATAAAGCATTACAAGCTTATCATAAGTAAATAAAAATGATATATGCCAATTAATATATATGGCATTGATATCAGGCACTAGAAGCTTCACAATAAGTAAATAAACACATGTGGGTAAGAGCAGCTTGTCACATTATAACAAAGCTATTTGGTTAGGATATCAAAACGAGAAGTTAAATTACAGTATATACATCACTTCTGTTCAGAGGAAACCTCATGATATCAGGATGGGCATGTCTAATCCTAGACACCAATATCGAATGCTAACTACATTCTGCCCTCCTCTAACCAACTACACCTCACATGACTTCAGGAATGGGCAAATCCATCCAAGGATATAACTTAGAAGAGATAACTGTATCCTTCCGCCCCATCCTGGACTATTTTCACATGTATGACTTGGTAAGACTATTAAGACAACAGAAATTGGAAGAACTTGGAACAAATCTTCCAGTGGGAATTTATCATCTAGCTTGGCGAAGAATGCTACAATCAATATATCTATATCTATGCATATATATATGCAATCATTTAATACTCTGATAAATTATGAAACTTGATTCTTCTGCAGGTAGAATGAAGGCTCACAATTATTCTATATCTAAGACTACATCTCATATAAAGAGATGATAAATAAATTAATATGTTCGCCAACATAGATGCTATGATTTTACCCACATTATCTAAATAGTCTTAATAAAATGAAACATCATTCTTTGTGTTTCTTACCAAGTCCTAGCAGGAATCTCACTTCTGCTCCTAGGAAAGCTGGATGGTCCATCACCATGGCTTTCATATTGGTAGACCCCTCAATCTTGGGTGTGGCTGGAATGTTGGAATGCTATGCTTCCTCCTTTGTTTCTTAGCTTCTCTCGTTCTTCGCTCCTTTTTCTTGCCTCCTTCCTGATGCTGATCTATCTAGGGTAATTATCTCCCTTGTAATCTAACATTACCACCCCCTGGATTAGTATTCTCCAATCAATTGAGGGGGTGTAAACATATGTAATAAGATCCTATGAGATCATGTTTACCCATAATGCAACTATGGAGGATGGTGTAACGATATCGATATCTGTCTCCGGATGGCACTGTTGTGCAAGCTATTAACACCATACCATGAAGACTTAACTAGGGCACTTTTGTATTATATGTATTATATACATTTGACCCTCATCGTCGTAAATTAAAGATAAGGATTAACTTGGACATTAAAACAACTAAAGACAGACTTCTAGGCGTCTCTCTGAATGTTTCTCACACTGTTGATCTATGGACCATAATGATATGAATGGGCCTTGTTCTCTAAGACATGTCTGGAGAATCCAGTGTACTCCCAACAGATAAGACCACATCTGTGGCAATAACTTTTTAAAATACAATGTTCTTTGTATTCAGTATTCGGTAAACTTTTTCACATACTGAACTCTGTGTGACTTCAAATCTCGGCCTGTTTCTACCACACAGCAAAATTTTGGCTCAAACTGTTTCTTAAAGACAATGAGTGTCCATTTTGAATATAATATGATCAGGTATCAATATATATACCTATGAAAATGCCTGACAACGTCACCGTCATGTGATCAGTGCAGGGGGCGTGGCTCAGCACTGGATTTGATCCCGTGCTGAGCCACGCCCCCTGCACTGATCACATGACGGTGACGTCACCCCAGGTCCTTCGGCTGTTCAACAGTTCGGGTTGGTGGCAGCCGCCCCTTATGGATTCCATATGCCGCTATAGTGGAATCCATAACGGGATGCGTGACTTACCACAACCCGAATGCCAGACATTTTTTTAAAGTTCGCTCATCTCTACCCCTAGCTTAAACACCCTTAATAACCAGGCCGCTTTTTACAATTCTGCACTACACTATTTTCACCGTTTATTGCTCGGTCATGCAACTTACCACCCAAATGAATTTTACCTCCTTTTCTTCTCACTAATAGAGCTTTCATTTGGTGATATTTCATTGCTGTGGACATTTTTACTTTTTTTGCTATTAATTAAAAATGACCAAAATTTTTGCAAAAAAAATGCATTTTTCACTTTCTGTTGTAATTTTTTTTTTAAAACTACATTTCTATATAAATTTTTCTAGAAATGTATTGTTCTACATGTCTTTGATAAAAAAAAAATCCAATAAGTGTATATTTATTGGTTTGGGTAAAAGTTATAGCGTTTACAAACTATGGTGCAAAAAAGTGAATTTCGGCATTTTGAAGCAGCTCTGACTTTCTGAGCACCTGTCATGTTTCTTCAGGTGCTAGGATGCCAGGATAGTATAAATACCCCCCAAATGACACCATTTTAGAAAGAAGACACCCCAAAGTATTCGGAGGGGCATGGTGAGTTCATGTATCATTTCATTTTTTTTCACAAGTTAGCAGAAAATGACACTTTCTGAGGAAAAAAATAAATAATAATAAAGTTTCCATTTCTGCTAACTTCTGGCAAAAAAAAAAAATAAATATCCCAAGGACTCACTATGCCCCTCCGTGAATACCTTGAGGTGTCTACTTTCCGAAATGGGGTCATTTGTGGGGTGTGTTTACTGTTCTGGCATTTTGGGCGGGGCTAAATTGTGAGCAGCCATGTAAAACCTAAAGGTACTCGTTGGAATTTGGGCCCCTTTGCACACCCAGGCTGCAAAAAAGTGTAACTCATGTGGTATCGCCGTACTCAGGAGAAGTAGGGCAATGTGTTTTGGGGTGTATTTTTACATATACCCATGTTGGGTGAAAGAAATATATCTGTAAATTGTCAACTTTGTATAAAAAAAATTAAAAAGTTGTCATTTACAGAGATATTTCTCTCACCCAGCATGGGTATATGTAAAAATACACCCCAAAACACATTGCCCTACTTCTCCTGAGTACGGCGATACCACATAAGTGACACTTTTTTGCAGCCTGGGTGCGCAAAGGGGCCCTAATTCCAATGAGTACCTTTAGGATTTCACAGGGCATTTTTACGCATTTAGATTCCAGACTTCTTCTCACGCTTTAGAGACCCCTAAAATGCCAGGGCAGTATAAATACCCCACAAGTGACCCCATTTAAGAAAGTAGACACCCCAAGGTATTCCGTGAGGGGTATGGTGAGTTCATGTAAAATTTTATGGAATATGAGATTTGTAAAAAAAACAAATATATAAATTTCCGCTAACTTGTGCCAAAAATTTTTTTTTTCTGTGAACCCGCTATGCCCCTCACGGAATACCTTGGGGTGTCTTCTTTCCAAAATGGGGTCACTTATGGGGTATTTATCCTGTCCTGGCATTTTAGGGGCCCTAAAGCGAGAGAATCCAAATGCGTAAAAATGCCCTGTAAAATCCTAAAGGTACTCGTTGGAATTTGGGCCCCTTTGCGCATCTTGGCTGCAAAAAAGTGTCACTCATCTGGTATCGCCGTACTCAGGAGAAGTAGGGCAATGTGTTTTGGGGTGTATTTTACATATACCCCATGCTATCTGTGAGAAATATCTCTGTAAATGGCAACTTTTTAAAAAATCTTATACAAAGTTGTCAATTTACAGAGATATTTCTCTCACCCAGCATGGGTATATGTAAAAATACACCCCAAAACACATTGCCCTACTTCTCCTGAGTACGGCGATACCACATGTGTGACACTTTTTTGCAGCCAAGATGCGCAAAGGGGCCCTATTTCCAAAGAGTACCTTTTAGGAGGGCATTTTTACGCATTTGGATTCCAGACTTCTTCTCACGCTTTAGGACTTCTAAAATGCCACATGTGACCCCATTTTGGAAAGGAGACACCCCAAGGTATTCTGTGAGGGGCATGGCGAGTTCATAGAAGATTTTTTTTTTTTGGCACAAATTAGTGGAAATTGATTTTTTATTGTTTTTTCTCATAAAGTCTCCCTTTCCGCTAACTTGTGACAAAAAGTTAAATTTTTCATGGACTGACTATGCCCCTCAGCGAATACCTTGGGGTGTCTTCTTTCCAAAATGGGGTCATTTGTGGGGTGTTTGTACTGTTCTGGCATTTTGGCCGGGGCTAAATTGTGAGCAGCCCTGTAAAGCCTAAAGGTAGTCGTTGGACTTTACGCCCATTTACGCACCTAGGCTGCAAAAAAGTGTCACACATGTGGTATCGCCGTACTCAGGAGAAGTAGGGCAATGTGTTTTGGGGTGTATTTTTACATATACCCATGTTGGGTGAGAGAAATATCTCTGTAAATTGACAACTTTGTATAAAAAAATTTAAAAAGTTGTCATTTACAGAGATATTTCTCACACAAAGTATGAGTATATATAAAAATACACCAGAAAACACATTGCCCTACTTCTCCTGAGTACGGCGATACCACATGTGTGACACTTTTTTGCAGCCAAAATGCGCAAAGGGGCCCTAATTCCAGTACCTTTAGGATTTCACAGGGCATTTGGATTCTCACGCTTTAGGGCCCCTAAAATGCCAGGGCAGTATAAATACCCCACATTTTGGAAAGAAGACATCCCAAGGTATTCCGTGAGGGGCATGGAACGGAACGGAATTGCGGACCCATTGCGGATCCGCACTTCCGGGTCTGCACTTCCATTCCGCAAAAATATAGAACATGTCTTATTCTTGTCCGCAATTGCGGACAAGAAAAGGCATTTTCTATATAGCTCTGGCAATGTGCGGATCTGCAAAATGCGGAAAGCACATTGCCAGTGTCCGTGTTTTGCGGATCCACAAAACACATATGGACGTCTGAATGGAGCTATACAGGGGGGTGATCAATGACAGGGGGGTGATCAGGGAGTCTATATGGGGTGATCAGGGGTTAATAAGTGACAGGGGGGGGTGTAGTGTGGTGCTTGGTGCTACTTTACGTAGCTACCTGGTCCTCTGGTGGTCGATCCCAGCAAATGGGACCACCAGAGGACCAGGTAGCAGGTATATCAGACGCTGTTAACAAAACAGCGTCTGATATACATGTTTGATGCTTTTTATTTTACATCTACAGCCTGCCAGCGATTGATCATCGCTGGCAGGCTGTAGTATGACTGCCGAGCTGTGCGCTGCTGTGCTGTGCCTCTCGGGAGATGACGCGCCGACGCGTCAAGGAGGAACATCCCGGCCGCCCACAGGACGCAGCCCTGCGTTCGGCGGTCGGGATGCGGTTAAGGATAGATACACTTTTTTTTTTATTAAATCATTGTTTTGACTTCCAAACCTGCATTAGGAAACCAGACTATACAGGGTTCTATATATTTGAGTGGCTCACGCTGGATGTCTATGAAATGGGTGCTACAAATCCTGGATGGCCTCACCTCTCCTGTAAAATTTGTTTATAAAGTCTTCTATGTAGGACGAGCACACCTCATATGGATCCCAAATGGATAGAGTTTTTTTATGTAATATTTAGAATTCTGAATCAACTAGCTTGTTATAAAAGTGCTGTTTATTACATAAAATACAATAAAACCATATAATAAAAATGCTGTATATACTCTATTCAACTTGTACTGCAGACGCTGATTCGTTAGTTGTGGTCAATGAATTGATATTAGTCCCCTTTGTACATTATAGGGTAGGATGGCAATCAGGTGTCACTAGTCCATCATCTCCTTATTTGCCATGTATTAGCATAAAAGCCGTTAGCAATTTGGAAAGAATGATAAAGTTGGGGAAAAAAAAAAAAAAATTGGAAAAGTGGTAAAAATAAAATACAAATAAGAGTAGGAGAGATATCTATTGAAAAATTGTATATGGGTTGGGAGAGATATATATGAAGCTGTTCCTTCTTTCTTATTGGCAAGGTGCACTATAAGTTAATCGTAGTAACTCTCTCTTAAGTTTCGTTGGTGGGTATGTATAGGTGGGTATATATGGGTGACGACCGTACATCAAAAGTCCATCATCAAAAGTGGGTGAATTATTTTTTTTTCCCCAACTTTATCATTCTTTCCAAATTGCTAACAGCTTTTATGCTAATACATGGCAAATAAGGAGATGATGGACTAGTGACACCTGATTGCCATCCTACCCTATAATGTACAAAGGGGACTAATATCAATTCATTGACCACAACTAACGAATCAGCGTCTGCAGTACAAGTTGAATAGAGTATATACAGCATTTTTATTATATGGTTTTATTGTATTTTATGTAATAAACAGCACTTTTATAACAAGCTAGTTGATTCAGAATTCTAAATATTACATAAAAAAACTCTATCCATTTGGGATCCATATAAGGTGTGCTCGTCCTACATAGAAGACTAGGAAACCAGACTATGTTACCTTTCCCTAAAAGCCCCTTTACTCTGGCCAGATCATTGCTAACAAGCATTTGTAGAAACACTTGTTAGCAATGATCTGTCGGAAGGGCCGCCGATTAACCGAAGAATGAGCAAAATGCTTGTTCATCTGGTAATATGATCGTTTGTGTGGTCACCTAAATCATAATTTGCCGGAAGCAGATCGTGGCACAGCACTGGATCCAAGCTGAATTGCCAGGGTTTCAAGAATACTTACTGAAGGTCAATACCATGCTCTTATATGAAAAAATTATATTCCAGAAGAGAGGCTGCCCTGCTAAGTATGACAAATTGTGGAGTTCCTGGAGGGAACAAGTGGCTTCCATCGGGAGTAATGGCTAGACAGCCGACACTGGAATAGAGGAGGGTGGGGGGAAGGGAGGGAGGAGGGGGTTTGGGCAGTTATGTTGTCATATAATTATGATTCCTGAATGTATCACATTTGATGTGCTTTGGAGATTTTCTGTACTTACTGTGTATGCTGAACACTGTTTGACCGCTGTTGAAAATGTGCGGTTGATTTTGCTTTATAACAATAAAAAAGATCTGATTAAAAAAAAAAACAGCACTCTACTGCTGGCAAACAATGATTCTGTATGGGGACGAGCGTTGGTATTAACAATTGCTCCTCCCTATACTGTGGAGGAGATCACTGCATGTAAATGCAGTGGTCTCCTTCACTGACGAACAGGTGTTTGCTACTTAAGGCAGTGTAAAGGGGCCTTAAGTAGAGTTAATTTTGGAGAAGTGGCCTGGCCCATGTAAATCCCATACTTATTGCTCTTAGCTACGATAGACCTGCATTGTTGGCAGGGCTAAGAAAATTAACCTAAATCAACTTAACTGCCATCAGAAATTGCACAAATTATTGCATGACCTGATCCTAAGGGTACTGGAAAGGATGTGGAAGGGAAAGAGGCTCTGTTGTCCTGGGTTGCAAAATCTCTCACAATAAAGGACTTTCGTTTGATATTAGCAATGAGGCTCTCTCTTACATCTGCCACTTTCTCTCCTAAAACTCTGTCCTCCAGTAATTCAGTATAAATGATGGTGTGTGGATGTAAGCATTAATCTTTAGATTGTAAGCCCTCGCGGGCAGGGCCCTCTCTCCTTCTGTACCAGTTTGTAACTCGTCTTGTTCATGCTTATTGCAATTGTCTGTATTATCTGTGTGCACCCCAGTGGCTAGAACTAGAAATGACTGGGCCCTACAGCAAATTTTTGAACAAAGCCCCCCCACCCTAGCAGATTCTATGCCATGCCCCCCTCAAGTGCAACCCCCACTCCTGTGACTAATCAAGATTGCTCTCTCAGACCAGGCCCGGCAGTCCCTCTGTCCGTCTCCAACAGTGTCTCTGTATAAAATGTCATTGTATGATAATGTTGAGGGGCCCTGACAATAAAATATTTTAGTCCTCCTCCTGAGTGGCCTCTTCTGTGTGTGGGCCTCAAAGCAGCCGCTTTCCCTTCTTCCCCTATAGCTAAGGTGGCCACTGGCTTCACCCCAGAAAGCCGGACCTCACCGGCTACGCCCCAAAACAGATAAACCATGCCCGTGCTCTGTGAAGCCATGCCCCCATCACCGGCTGTAAAAAACGAATGTGATATTCTTGTTCAGATTCACTAGCTGCAAAGTGCTCTTCATTTGTAGCAGAAGCCATTCATCAAATAAAATGGTGAGGAAGCACCCTTATACCGTCTATTAACACATAACCCTGAGTAGCTCCAAAATGGAACTTCATTTTACAGTCAGTGTAACTGGAAGAAAGCCATTCTGTAATAGCCTTTGAAGATTGCTTACCGAGTGATATGATATTATGTGTGTTGTATCATAAATGCATTCTTGACCACAGATCACAGGATGTTATCTTTCCCATTGCTTTCACTATGAACGGGTGGCTTTTGTATACAAACACCTCCTTTCTTATCTCTGTTTCCTATCCCAATGGCTTCCATCCTTTATTTTATAAGCTAGTAAATCTGTACATAATCAGTAGTGCTTTGCAAGGGCAATCATGTACTCACCTCTAGTTGTATACATGATATAACCAAAAATGCAGTGACTTAAGCCCCCAGAATTAGGGCTCATGCACACAACCGTATGGATTTTTCAGTATTTTGCGATCCGCTAAAAATACAGATGGCGTTCATGTGCATTTCGTTTTTTGCGGAACGGAACAACTGGCCCCTGATAGAACAGTACTATCCTTGTCCGTTATGCGGACAATAATAGGACATGTTCTATCCTTGAATGGAAAAACGGAAGGCATACAGAGTACCTTCCGTTTTTGTTGCAGATCCATTAAAATGAATGGTTCCGTATACTGTCCGTATACGAAATTCAAAAAACGGAACGTAAACAGAAAAAAAACCATTCGTGTGCATGAGCCCTTACAACTGTGTTAGGCCTCTTTCACACTTGCGTTGTGAAGATCCGCCGTGCACTTCCGTCGCCGGAATGCACGCCGGATCCGGCACAACGCAAGTGTACTGAAAGCATTTGAAGACTGATCAGTCTTCAAAATGCTTTCAGTGTTACTATGGCAGCCAGGACGCTACTAGCGTCCTGGTTGCCATAGTAGTGGGGAGCGGCATACTTACATTCCGTGCGGCTCCCGGGGCGCTCCTGAATGACGTCAGAGCGCCCCGCACGCATGGATCACGTGATCCATGCGATCACGTGATCTATGCACTGGGGCGCCCTGACGTCATCCTGGAGCGTCCCGGGAGTTGCACGGAATGTAAGTATGCCGCTCCCCGCTCTCCTACTCTTTACTATGGCAGCCAGGACTTTAGCGTCCTGGCTGCCATAGTAACCATTGACAAAAAGCTAAGCGTCGGATCGGCGATGCGCCGAAGCGACGTTTAGCTTAAGGCCGGATCCGGATTAATGCACTTCAATGGGCATTAATTCCGGATCCGGCGTTACGGCATGTCTTCCGGATTTTTGGACGGAGACAAATCCGCAGCATGCTGCGCTTTTGTCAACGTCTAAAAAACGTTCACATACTGAACGGAAGACATCCTGATGCATCCTGAACGGATTTCTCCCCATTCAGGATGCATTAGGATTATCCTGATCAGTAGCTTTCCGTCCTAGAGACCCGAGGACGGATCTCTAGGACGGAAAGCTAAAATGCTAGTGTGAAAGAGGCCTTAGAGTCCTTTTACATAGGCCGATGATAGGCAATGACAAGCACTCGTTATCATTACGAAGGCCCCACTTAAAAGGAGAATGACTCATTCTCCTGCTTATCAGGACTCCCCATCATCCATTTTGTCTAGTTCCTTTGGTCTTTTCTCTGCTGTTGCACAGACTTTTGTTCTGCTATTGATTTTCCAGAATGTCCAGTCCATATTTGTCGCGTGATTCACCCTATGAGTCTGATGCACTACTGAATTATGTGGCGTGACAATCTCCCTATGTATACATGGCATGCCCAAAGACGTATGTTGGGATCCAGCAGCCTTGACTGGAATAATAGCAGAGTTGGCTTTGCTTTTCAATACAGCTGTATACAAAAACACATAAACTGCACGATAAATGAACAAAATTTTTATAAACCAGTCAGGGGCAGATTTATGGATACAATGGTATGCACCTAGCCATACATTTGATGATGTTTCAAATCCGGAAAAACATAGAACGCAGTGTGAATTAAAACGATTGTTCGGCTTATTAAAAAAAAAGTCCCCCAAGGTAGCAATTGTGTTATAATAATAATAATAATAATAATAATAATATATATATAATATGTAATAAAATAATGCATACTCATCTATACATCCCCTGCCTCTTCAAGTGCCGCTGCTCTGATCCTCCCTGCCGCTGCAGGCATAACATGATCTTGACATCATTAGCTGAAGCATTCACATGGACTATGTACAGTAAGTACGTCATCAATGCACTCAAATAAACTTGCCTGGCTGGAAGGCTGAAATAGGTGAGTATACTTCATTTTACCACAATTGCTCTCCTGGGGGACATTTTTTAAAAACTAAGAGGGACATTTATCAAGACCGGGGATCTGATATTCTCTGTGCTGCCAAAGAATGCGCCTAATTTTTGATAAGTCACAGGCCTTGTCATAAATTAGGCGCACCCTCTAGCAGTCCTTGCCCCTAAATAGAATCTTATGGCATGAGCTGCCGTAGATTTCTGGCTTTTTTGCTGACCTCACCCCCTTCCTGCCCCCTTTTGGAAAAGTAGTGAGGGCAGCGTAAAAAAAACAAAACACCACTTGCAACACAGTTGTCAAAAGTCGCATTTAAAAAGTCACGAACACACATGGGGTAATTTATTATTAGACGCTGGAATTAATAGCCCTTGTGCTGGTGCATGATTAGCCTCAATTATGTAGAGGCACCTAAATCTATGCCAGCTCCCTTGCTGGCGTAGATTTTGATCAGTTTTCATGCCAAAAACAGGCATAGAAAATGATAAATCAGACGGGTTGGATGGGCCGCACCCTCCCCCCAACAGCACACACCCTTTTCTCGTCTTGGCATGAGCAGGGAAAAGTTGCGGATTCAGCTGCAAAGCCATTTTGCAACCGAATCTGCTACAGATAGTCGCCAAATATTGGCATATATCTAATTATAAACGACCCCCACAGTTTCCAACTGATTTACACCACTTTTCTGGTGCAGGGAGATAATACATCTCCCCTAACCCTGGGTTCAGACCTGAGCGTTCCAAAAACGCGCGTTTTACGCGCGTTTTTGACGCGTGCTATGGCGTTTTTGCAAATAGGAACGCAGCGTTCGTACGCGCGTTCTTGTGATTGCTACTGTGGTGTCAATCACAAAACGCGCGTCAAACGCCCCAAAAGAAGCTCAAGTACTTGTTTATGCGTTGGGCGTTTTACAGCGCGTTCAAACGCGCTGTAAAACGCTCAAGTGTGAACCACTCCCATAGGGATGCATTGGTTTTAATCTGTTGAGCGTTTTACAGCGCGTTTGAACGCGCTGTAAAACGCTCAGGTGTGAACCCAGGGTTAGAGCATGCAAATCATTTTATACAAAGTCTATTCAGATATTGTCCTGGTTAGGCTACATGCACACGACCGTTGGTGTTTTGCGGTCCGCAAATCGCGGATCCGCAAAACACGGAAGCTGATCTGCGTTCCGTTCCGCATTTTGCAGAACAGAACGCGGCCCATTATAGAAATGCCTATTCTTGTCCGCAAAACGGACAAGAATAGGACATGCTATATTTTTTTTGCGGGGGCACGGAACGGAGCAACGGATGCGGACAGCACACGGAGTGCTGTCCGCATCTTTTGCGGCCCCATTGAAATGAATGGGTCCGCGGCCGAGCCTGCATGGGGCCTTAGGGTCCTTTCACACTTGCGTTCTGAGGATCCGGCAGGCACTTCCGTTCCGCCGGATCCGTCAGAACGCAAGTCGCCTGAAGCATTAGAAGACTGATCAGGATCCTGATCAGTCTTCGAATTGCTTTCAGGTTACTGAGGCAGCCAGGACGCTACTAGCGTCCTGGTTGCCATAGTAGGAGCAGGGAGCGAGGGAGCGGCATACTTACATTCCGTGCGGCTCCCGGGGCGCTCCAGAATGACGTCAGAGCGCCCCATGCGCATGGATCACGTGATCCATGCGATCACGTGATCTATGCACTGGGGCGCCCTGGCGTCATCCTGGAGCGTCCGGGATCCGCGCGAATGTAAGTATGCCGCTCCCGCTACATTTTACCATGGTAACCAGGACTTTAGCGTCCTGGCTGCCATGGTAACCAGTCAGAAAAAGCTAAATGTCGGATCCGGCAATGCGCCGAAACGACGTTTAGCTTAAGGCAGATCCGGTTAATGCCTTTCAATGGGCATTAATTCCGGATCCGGCCTTGCGGCAAGTGTTCCGGATTTTTGGACGGAACAAAAATCGCAGCATGCTGCAGTATTTGCTGCGTCCAAAAAACGTTCCGGTCCTGAACTGAAGACATCCTGATGCATCCTGAACGGATTTCTCTCCATTCAGAATGCATGGGGATGATCCTGATCAGGATTTTTCCGGCATAGAGACCCGACGACGGATCTCTATGCCGGAAAACAAAAACGCCAGTGTGAAAGGGCCCTTAGATGTAGACAAACTAAGGAACATAGTACTCCTCATTGTCAGTGAGATGTTAAAACCACCTACACCTCTAGATATAGATATGTGCATAGTCAATGGGAAGAAAGGCCAACTGGCCCATCTAGTTTGTCAGTTCTACTTATATCTGTGACTCAGAATAGATTATTTTCAGTACAGTAGAAATGTGGAATTTTTTCACCATGAACATTAGATTTTCTGCCTCAAAAGTTTTCCAAAAGCCAAAGGAGAAAACATTTCACAGTCTGAGGTTTTCAATAAAGATAAAAGGTTTAAATGCAGATGAATTGTTGTATTCTCTTCGTCCTAATGGCAGGATGGCTACGGTGATATAAATGTCCTCTACAATTTTACCTCATCTGAAGAAATAATGGTTAATTCACGTGCCCTACACTTCTCTGCATTCTGAGTACACCCATGGCACTGGGGAAGGAGCAGTCATGCGTAAAAAATGAATTTTTCAAATTTTGCGAGTCCCCTTGGAAAATAAAAGGACCATGGGTGCCACCAGGAGTGAAACTAGAGTCCTACACTGTGTGCACAATTATTAGGCAAATGAATATTTTAACCATATCATCATTTTTATGCATATTTTCCAACTCCAAGCTGTATAAAATGGAATGCTTATTGGATTGAAGCATATCAGGTAATGTGTAATGAGGGAGGGTGTGACCTAAAGAGATCATGACCCTAAATCAAAGTGTGCAAAATTATTAGGCAGCTTGTTTTTCTCTGGCAAAATTGGCCAAAAAAGAGATTTAACTGCCCCTAAAAAAAGTCAAAATTGTTAAATGACTTTCAACAGGATCGCAATAAAGAGTAAATGGATTTGTTGGCTTGCAGTGGCTCACCCACTCCGAATCTATGGAATAGGTCCACTCTCCACTGGCACACCCGCTGCCGATAAATAACTAAATAGATATAAAGAGTGTTGGAGGGCACTGAAATATCTGATGTAAATATACGCTTATAACCTATTTATTACAATATGTACATATAAAGACAAAGCAATCAAAAAAAGTAAAAAAATCACTTAAAATTACACCAGTAATCCATATAGGTAGGCAATAATAAAAATAACACTGAAAATAAATATATGATCGCAAATGATGGTATCAATTAGGTAATAAACTTGATTTAGAGAATAATTAAATTGAAGACCATGATTGTTACATGATGATTACGTGTTATACCTATTTTATACCATCACTTAATGTATACCTTAAATAAATACATATCTATAGTCCTCTTGAATATATTATAAAATCTAATTGATATACAGTTGCAAGAAAAAGTATGTGAACCCTTTGGAATGATATGGATTTCTGCACAAGTTGGTCATAAAATGTGATCTGATCTTCATCTAAGTCACAACAATAGACAATCACAGTCTGCTTAAACTAATAACACACAAAGAATTAAATGTTACCATGTTTTTATTGAACACACCATGTAAACATTCACAGTGCAGGTGGAAAAAGTGTGTGAACCCCTAGATTAATGACAGCTCCAAGAGCTAATTGTAACGAGGCGTCATCCAACTAGAGTCCAATCATTGAGATGAGATTGGAGGTGTTGGTTACAGCTTCTTTGCCCTATAAAAAACATATACCAGTTTTGGGTTTGCTTTTCCCAAGAAGCATTGCCTGATGTGAATGATGCCTCGCACAAGAGTTCTCAGAAGACCTACGATTAAGAATTGTTGACTTGCATAAAGCTGGAGAGGGTTATAAAAGTATCTCCAAAAGCCTTTGCTGTTCATCAGTCCACGGTAAGACAAATTGTCTATAAATGGAGAAAGTTCAGCACTGCTGCTACTCTCCCTAAGAGTGGCCGTCCTGTTAAGATGACTGCAAGAGCACAGCGCAGACTGCTCAATGAGGTGAAGAAGAAACTAGAGTGTCAGCTAAAGACTTACAAAAGTCTCTGGCATATGCTAACATCCCTGTTAGCGAATCTACGATACGTAAAACACTAAACAAGAATGGATTTCATGGGAGGATACCACAGGGGAAGCCACTGCTGTCCAAAAAAAAATAACATTGCTGCACGTTTACAGTTTGCACAAGAGCACCTGTATGTTCCACAGCAGTACTGGCAAAATATTCTGTGGACTGATGAAACCAAAGTTGAGTTATTTGGAAGAAACACACAACACTATGTGTGGAGAAAAAGAGGCACAGCACAACAACATCAAAACTTCATCCCAACTGTGAAGTATAGTGGTGGGGGCATCATGGTTTGGGGCTGCCTTGCTGCGTCATGACCTGGACGGATTTCTATCATCGAAGGAAAAATGAATTCCCAAGTTTATCAAGACATTTTGCAGGAAAACTTAGGGCCATCTGTCCACAAGCTGAAGCTCAACAGCAGATGGATGTTGCAACAGGACAACAACCCAAAGCATAGAAGTAAATCAACAACAGAATGGCTTAAACAGAAGAAAATACGCCTTCTGGAGTGGCCCAGTCAGAGTCCTGACCTCAACCCGATTGAGATGCCGTGGCATGACCTCAAGAAAGCGATTTACACCAGCCACCCCAAGAATAATGCTGAATTGTAACAGTTCTGTAAAGGGGAATGGTCAAGAATTACTCCTGACCGTTGAGCACGTCTGATCTGCAATTACAGGAAACGTTTGGTTGAAGTTATTGCTGCCAAAGGAGGTTCAACCAGTTATTAAATCCAAGGGTTCACATACTTTTTCCACCTGCACTGTGAATGTTTACATTATGTGTTCAATATAAACATGGTAATATTTAATTCTTTGTGTGTTATTAGTTTAAGCAGACTGTGATTGACTATTGTTGTGATTTAGATGAAGATCAGATCACTTTTATGATCTGATTTTATGATCAGTTTTTGCAGAAATCCATATCATTCCAAAGGGTTCACATACTTTTTCTTGCAACTGTATACTTTGTATATAGTATCATAGATGTAAACCACTTCTGAATATATGTTCTTATAATTGACCAGTTTAGTATTGAGATATGATGGGTGTCTTGAAACTCAAAATTAGCTTATTATAATCATTCCAATGTATTTCTCAGTTCCACTGACATCAGTATATTTGTATAGAATTAGGTCTCTTTGGTATCCTTTTGGTGAAAGCAGTTCTTTGTTGTTATTATATAGCTAGCATTATTAAATGTAATTGATAGCACGAGCTTGCTGTTCTGTTCTCAATTTGTTTATACTACAAGGATACTCAATGTCTCAATCAAATCTATAACTTAATAAATTGTAACATAATGTAACTGATTTAGTTGGACGTTACCAATCCTTTGGAATGGTGAAGGAGCTGTATATCCAAGTAGTGCAGGCTGAGCTGCTTTAGGCGTCCCAAGTGACTGCGGTGATGCGGGCTCTGGACTTTGCTGGCTCGCTGTTGCTCAGCATCCCACATGGCTGTGTTAGTTGTGGGCGCTGAAGTTGTGAAGGCTTATTAACCTTAGTGTTACACGTGGCGTCCCATGTGTCTAAGAGGGTATTGGTTAGACCGGCCGCTGACCCTCTGTCAATGGACATTGACAAGGATCGCGTCTTATACCGCGTATCGTTTCCTTATCGATAAGTCCAATATTTAAGGCAAAAAACTATCTGCTACATTGACACCAAAGCTTTCCATGGAAAGTGGCCACTTCGATGTTCACCAACAGTGAACAGCTCAGCCTGCACTACTTAGACGGCTGCATCATCAAAGCCTGAGTTTGGATATACAGCTCCTTCACCATTCCAAAGGATTGGTAACGTACAACTAAATCAGTTACATTATGTTACAATTCATTATATTATAGATTTAATTGAGAAATTGAGTATCCTTGTAGTACAAACAAATTGAGAACATAACAGCAAGCTCGTTCAATCAATTACATTTATTAATGCTAGCTATATAATAACAACAAAGAACTGCTTTCACTAAAAGGATACCAAAGATACCTAATTCTCTACAAATCTACTGATGTCAGTGGAACTGAGAAATACATTGGAACGATTATAATAAGCTAATTTGGAGTTTTAAGACACCCATCACTAAACTGGTAAATTATAAGAAGATATATTCACAAGTGGTTTACGTCTATGATACTATATATATATCAATTAGATGGTATGGTATAAATTATGTGATGGTATAAAATAGGTATAATATGTAATCATTATGTAAAAATTATGGTCTTCAATTTAATTATTCTCTAAATCAAGTTTATTACCTAATTGATACCATCATTTGCGATCATATATTTATTTTTATTTTCAGTGTTATTTTTATTATTGCCTACCTATATATGGATTACTGGTGTAATTTTATGTGATTTTTTTTTACTTTTTTTAATTGATTTGTCTATATTTGTACATATTGTAATAAATAGGTTATAAGAGTATATTTATAAGCTAATTCTCTGCAACATCAGCTATTTGAGTGCCCTCCAACTCTCTTTATATCTATTTAGGATCGCAATAAATGTGTTGAGAAAAAAAGATGTAAATTAACAGCCAGAAAAACTGTGCTGTCATATTGCAGAACTGCAGCCTCACTAGAGTGCTCAGAAGTACAAGTGTCCATTGCTCAGAGACATGGCCAAGGAAAGGGCTGTTTCACAAAAGCGAGTCCATTTTGGGAATCATGCTCCGTGTGTGAGTGTGATCCTCCGTTCTGGACTTGCAGGAGCGCATGGTTATCATGATTTATAATGCTGTGTGCCTCTGCTTGACCTTACTTCTACAGGATCATACTGACATAAAGCTGTAGAAGTAAGGTCAAGCAGAGGCATACAGCATTATAAATCAGTATAATGCCGTGCGCTCCTGCAGGTCCAAAACAGAGGATCGTGATTACCGAAATGCACTTGTTCATATGAAACAGCCCTAAGGAAGCCTGAAACCCGACCAACACTGAACAAGACACGAAAGTTGAAATGTGAAGATTGGGCCAAGAAATATCTGAAGACAGATGTTTCAAAGGTTTTATAGGCTAATGAGATGAGTGACTCTTGATGGACCAGATGAGTCGGTAACGAGCACAGTGCTCCACTTCGACTCAGGTGCCAGAAAGGTGGAGATGAGGTACTGCTATGAGCTGGTATTATTAAAGATGAGCTAGTTGCAGGGGTGCACCACCAATGAGGCCAGGTTAGGCCGTCGCCTCAGTCAGCACCAGCTAGGACTAACAGAGTGGCAGCTGAAGGGAAGGGTTAGGTTAGGAAATTGGCATTGGGTAGGGAGGGGAGCCGTTTCAGTTTTCGCCTCACGCAGTAGAAAAGCTAGGTGCAACCCTAGATAGTTGGACATTTTCATGTTGAAGTTGGACTCAAAATCAACTCCCAAGCCTATTGCCAGTTTTTAGAAGACACTTTCTTCAAGCAGTGGTACAGAAAAAAAGTCTGTGTCTTTCAAGAAAACCATGATTTTTATGCAGGACAATGCACCATCACATGCATCGAAGTGCTCCACTGCATGGCTTGCCAGTAAAGGCCTTAAAGACTTTTAAATGGGAGATATACGGTGAAGGGAAACAGTCTACTTCTCTGAACATTGATTGGGAGGCTGTGGTGGCTGCTGCACAAAAAGATTGTCAACAGATTAAAAAATTGACAGACTCCATGGATGGAAGGCTTAGGCTTATGACTGTTATTGAAAAGAAGGCTGACCATATTGGTCAGTGATTTATTTATTTTTGAAAAGTCAGAAATGTTTACTTGTACATTTCCAGTTATTATTATTTATATAACAGATGAAAAACAAGTGAGATGGGAAAATGTTCTTTTTCCATTTAGTTTCATAATAATTCTACACAAAAATGCCCAATAATTATAAACACATAGCTATTCTCCTAATTAAGCAAAAATCTCACTTTTACTTTCTTAAATATTAAGTTTTGATTGACCGACAGCACTGTATTTCTTCAATAATAAAATGAATCCTAAAAATACAACTTGCCTAATAATTGTGCACATGGTGTAAAGCCCCTGAGTGAATTTTGGATCAAGTGCCCTACTTTTAGTGTCCTAGGGGATAATAATACCGCAGACAGTAAATATACCCATCTTTTGTGCCCCTAAACAAAAATAATGCCAGAACTGTCCACAAAGTAAGTTTTTGAGTGTCCACTTTTGTGCTCCTTTTGCCCCCAGAATATAATAATGTCTCCCCACAACAGAAAAAGTTCCATCTTTGTGCTCCACAATATAATGTTTTCCTTTGTGCCTCTACAATATAATAATGTTACCCCACAATAGAATAATGCATCCTTGTATCCCCTACAATCTAGTAATATCTCCCTTTGTGTCCCCAAAATAGATGTCATGAAAGGGTAGGGAACAGTGCAGCCCTGTGCTCCACCCACACCACTATCCTTACTTTTTGCACAATCCAGTCCACAACTGGATGACAGTACCTTCTTAGCTAAGTGCAGGGCCCTAAACCAAAAAGGCAAAAGAGTGGTCAAACAGGAAGAGATGAAAACCTGACAAAACCCAGACCAGATCAGGATCCAAAGTCAGATACAAATACACAGCAAAGTGAAACCAGGAAAAACATCAGAGACAAACTCAGCAGGCAAAGGTGAGGTCACAAACAAGCAGAGTCAAATAACAAGGCAAATAGCAAAGGCAAAAACAGAGACAAAGTCAAAAATACAGTTAAAGGTCAGTGATTCAGAGTAGCAAACACACGACTAGCTAGGTCTCTGTTGCACCTCCGCAATAGAATAATGTTCTCATTGCCACCCTTCTAATAAAATAATGCCCCCACAATAAAATAATGCCCTCCTTTGTACCCCAACAATAGAATAATGTCCCTCTTTGTGTCCCACGGTATTATAATGCCCCACACTGTAATAGGTGACAAAATAAAAAAATAAAAAAAATGTAACTCCCCTCTCCCCCTATCCCCATAATGAGCAGATGAATCTTCTAGCTGCCTGCTGTCTATCAGTGACCTGACGTAGGAGACACAATGTCTTCACTGCACAATGAATTCACTGCTGGGACACTGACTTAACCACCCAAACCCCAATTTTCACTACTTACATCATTCTTTGGTAAACAGTCCCCCCATTATATAGCCACTTACCCCATAATTTTTAAACTTACGGATGTTGAGAAAACGATGTTTATAAGACCTGTCAATCAATAGTGAAGGAGCCCAGGGGCGGCGTCATACAGGCCGGAGCCCAGGCCGCGCGCTCATGATACTTTTCTACCACGCCCCCTTTCACCCAGGCGGCCCGCCCATTGTGATGCGCTCGGCCTCCTCCAGAACTGGCCAAATCCCGTGCCTGCACCGTGGATCGGGCAGTCCGCGCCTGCGCACTGGATTCCCGATTACTGGCGCAAGCATCGGGCTACCCTGTGCGCAGGCGCCGGACCCGTACTGCGTTAGTGTACCAGCGCAGAATCGGAGCTTCAGGAAGAGTCGTGCGGCGCAGGCGCGGGATTTGGCCAGTTCTGGAGGAGGCCGAGCGCATCACAATGGGCGGGCCGCCTGGGTGAAAGGGGGCGTGGTAGAAAAGTATGATGAGCGCGAGGCCTGGGCTCCGGCCGGTATGACGCCGCCCCTGGGCTCCTTCACTATTGATTGACAGGTCTTATAAACGTCGTTTTCTCAACATCCGTAAGTTTAAAAATTATGGGGTAAGTGGCTATATAATGGGGGGACTGTTTACCAAAGAATGATATAAGTAGTGAAAATTGGGGTTTGGGGGGTGAAAGACTCCCTTTAAGGCCTTCTGCACATGACTCTAGTTTTGGTCTGGGTCCAATCTGCATTTTTCTTGAGGATTGTAAGTAGGGATGAGCGAATCGACTTCGGATGAAACATCTGAAGTCGATTCGTATAAAACTTTATTTCAATACTGTACACAGCGAGCTATTAGAATGTATTGGCTCCAATGAGCCAAAGTTGTTACTTTGCAAAGTCTCTCGAGACTTCGCATAATAACTTTAGAAATTGATTTATACTGTAAAAACCCATTTCCCGAACTCAGGTTCGGTTCCAAGGTACCACTTGGAACCCAACCTGAGTTCAGGAAATGGGTTTTTACAGTATAAATTAATTTCTGAAGTTATTATGCGAAGTCTCGCGAGACTTTGCAAAGTAATAACTTCGGCTCATTGGAGCCAATACATTCTAATACTGTACAGAGCGCTGGCTCCGTACAGTATTGAAACAAAGTTTTATGCGAATCGACTTTGGATGTATCATCCGAAGTCGATTCGCTCATCCCTAATTGTAAGTAAAGCCATTCATTTCTATGGGTCCGCAATAACTGTAGACAACACACAGGTGGTCGTTCTACAAATTACAGAACATGTCCTATTCTTGTCTGACAAGAACAGGCATTTCTATACTGTGGGATTGAGAAAACTGCTGGCATCTGTATTTTCTGGATCTGCTGTTTGCATAATATAAAATGGATATGGTCATGTGCATAAATGAAGATCGTCCAACCTCCACTAGACCACAGTCCAAAAGCAGCCTCTGACCTACCAGAATAACTGGCAGGGCAGGGAGCCAACATTTCTTTTTAATTATAGGTCCTGTGTGCTATTACAAACGTCTGTCCAATGCTGAACTTGTCTTTCTATATACTAGTTCATCTCAATAAATTAGAATATCATCTTAAAGTTAATTTATTTCAGTAAGTCAATTCAAAAAGTAAAACTCATATATTATATAGATTTATCACACAGTGTGATCTATTTCAAGTTATTTCTTTCTTTTGTTATTTCTTTTTATATTGATGATTATTGCTTATAGCTAAAGAAAACCCAAAAGTTAGTCTTTCAGAAAATTTTAATATTATAAAAAATAAAAAGTTCAATGTTGTAGACTCATGGGTGGACAGCTATCAATGTGTTTACGTTAAAATAGTGAGGACAAAAAGTCGCAAATTATGGCGAACACCATATGTGCATCACAATTTGTGACTTTTAAAGCTTCTTGGCACTTTGGAAAAGAGAGCAGTGCTTAGCACGGCCCAATGGATTCATTATAACTTTTGCCAGAAAGTAGCAGAAATTATAGATGAAGTCTACACCAGCGTAGACTTCAGTTTCTGGCTCACTGCAGGACAGAGATGTGCCTGATTTGTTAAGAGGCATATCTTAATAAATATAGTCTTGATAAATATCCTTCATAGTGTCACACTTTAATCAAATAATCAACATAAAAAACCTGTAAAGGTTTTCTAAACCTTTGAATGGTCCCTCAGTCTGGTTCAGTAGGCTACACAATCATGGGGAAGACTGCTGACCTGACAATTGTGAAGTGTTCCAAGCATATTAATGAAAAGTTGATGAGAAGGAAAAAGTGTTGTAGAAAAAGTTGCACAAGCCACAGGGATAACCGCAACCTTGCAAGGATTGTCAGGAAAAGGCTATTCAAGAATTTGGGGGAGATTTACAAGGAGTGGGCTGTGACGAGAGCAAGAGCGATCCTCAAGAGCAATCACTCACAGACGTATCCAGGACATGGGCTACAACTGTCACATTCTTTGTGTCAAGCCACTCATGACCCAGAGACAATGTCAGAAGTGTCTTACCTTGGCTAAGGAGAAAAAGGACTGGACTGTTGCTCAGCGGTCCAAGGTCCGGTTTTCAGATGAATGTACATTTTGCATTTCATTTGGAAATCAAGGTCCCAGAGTCTGGAAGAAGAGTGGAGAGGAACACAATCCAAATTGCTTAAGGTCCAGTGAGAAGTTTCCTCAGTTAGTGATGGTATGGGGAGCATGTCATCTGCTGGTGTTGGTCCATTGTGTTATATCAAGTCAGTGCAGCTGTCTACCAGGAAATTCTAGAGCACTTCATGCTGCCCTCTGCTAAATGCTTTAACTTTATGGAGATGCCGATTTTATTTTACAGCAGGACTTGGCAGCTGCCCACACTACCAAAAGTACCAATCCCTGGTTTATCAACCATGGTATCACTGTGCTTGGTTGGCCTTGCCTAAACCCCATAGAGAATCTAGGAGCATTGTCAAGAGGAAGACGAGACACCGGACCCAACAATGCAGATGATCTCATCAAAACAACCTGGTCTACCATAACACCTCAGCAGTGCCACAGGCTGATCGCCTCCATGTCACGCCGCTTTAATGCAGTAATTCATGCAAAAGACTTTCTGACCACGTATTGAGTGCATATACTGTACACACTTTACAGAAGGCCAACATTTCTGTATTAAGAATCATTTTTTTAATTGGTCTTATATAATATTCAAATTTTCTGACATACTGACTTTTAGGTTTTCTTTAACTGTAATCCATAATCATCAACATTAAAAGAAACACACTTGAAATAGATCACTCTGTGTGTAATGAATCTATATGAGCTTCACTTTTCGAATTGAATTACTCAAATAAATTAACTTTTTGATGATATTCCAATTCATTGAGAATTAACTGTACTTTAACCGGTATAAATACATCACATTTCATTAGGAAACGTTGTTGAGAACTCTAAATTACTGGTTATTCATTTTATTGGACTATAAAAAAAAAAACTGTAATATAGACAATAAAATAGACAATAAGTGAAAGCAACATGTTGTCAGAAAATTGTCTGAATCCTTTGATATCATTGATAATATCCAAGCTTTGCAAGTATCATTTTATATATAGAGACTGAAGGGTAATATTCATCTTGCTGCTTTACATGCTGCCATTTAGATAATTGACCGGACACGTATGGTGTTGCTTGTAGCCATTGCCGCAACAGACAACCGGTGAGACAGGACAATGTAAGCATGGGTCATAGCGGTACAAATGGAAGGGTCCTTCCTGAGGGGTGGTGCACCCCCACAACCACTTGGCATTCACTGACTTTTCAGGTCTAATGGGGCATTTTAACAAGGTCATACTAGATGATAACTTTTGTGAGATCCATCTGGTTAATCCCCCCACCAATATAAAGAACACCATTGATTAAACTGTCACTGCATTAACTCAGTGGTAGTTAAAAAGTATGTAGTGGGGTCTCTGATTAATTGATTCTTACATTTTAAAAAAATTGCAAAAGGTAGAAGACTTGCCCATAGAATAGCAATGAGACCCCTACCCTACATACACTATCTAAACCTCCCTGCATAAAATGGCAGCTGGAATCTGATATGTTGCTATGACTAGTGGAGACTAGTCTAGACTAGCCTCCTACAGTATGTTACAATAATGTCCAGCCCAGCGCTGAATAGGTTACAGTGAATTTAATTGCAATCAGTATTTGGCACTTAGGTATACCATATATCCATGACACGTGGGCAGAATACATGTTTAGTATCAAACACTTCACCTGTGCAATAAAGTAAACAATATGGGGTAAGACATGAAAGAACTTGGTTTCCTGTCATATGGTATTGTTTTATGTGCTCATTGTCAGTTTCCTCTGTAGATGACATTTCATCATTTCTTAACTTTATTCTACCTTTAAGTGTTCCCCATCATTGCTGTTACATTTCCGCAGTACAGTTGAGGAAGATTGCTTAGCAAACTGATATCTAGAAGACGTGGCCTTTTGAAATTAAAGGGGCATTACTATCTTATATGGTGATGGCATATCACTAGCACATGCTATCTCATTATGACCAGTGGAAATGCGACCTGCAGGACTCCACAACCCTACGAATTTCTAGCATCGGTGGGAGTCTCAGAGGTTGGACCCCACCAGTCATAAAGTGATAGCCTGGTGTTATGCCGATACACATAAACCATCTTTATTCCAAAGAAGCTTAGGAACAGCACAGTGATAATTGCTATACTCAATGAGATATCGTCTCAACCATGTACGTTTATGCCTCATGCATGTGCAGTACCACAGACCTGGGGGTACCTGCAAAGTTCGGTATGTTATGTCATGTTAATGTAATGTATGGTATCCTCAGTTGTTCCAGCATGAGCCATGCAAGGCCTGAGTTAACCATCCAGGCCCAGCGCTCTCTGGAGCTTAGGGTGTTGGCTGGCTTCACCCTCCAGTTCCAAAATATTGCAGTCAGTGTAGCTGTAGAGCGCGATGAAGAAAGAGCAGTGTTTATGTGCTCCTCTCCCATATACTCCAGACCCTTTGTCACCTCTATGAGCTCCAGGAGATGCAAGCAAGCAAGAACTAAAGGATGGCTACAATGTGAGAGAGAGAGACAGCAAGGTAACCCAGTTTAAGGTAATCCAGGACCTGCTGCTGCAGAGGTATAACAATTTAAGACGCCCTATGCACCCTAAAATAGTGAACATTACAGCCATGGTTGCTAGAGCAAAGCCATTAGCCAGAAATCCCTATAGTAGATATTTTAGCCAGAGTAATTTGACAGCCAATTGATCTGCTTAGCTCATGCTTGGAAATCTGGGAGGACTTTGCATTGTATACAAACTACTGCTGGATGTATTACAACTTCAATCCATACAGTAAAGAAATAATCTTAATCAGTTTATTGTGGTTGGGTCTCTGACTCTTTTAACACCACATGTTGACACTTGCATCTCCAACACGGACCTTGCCTAGCACCCACATGGACATTAACACCATGGGCACCCCAAACTACGATCAAGCAGAGAACCCACAGCTACAGGATGTCACAGGGTAGCCCTCCTTCACGGCATCGACCCCAGGGAGCAACAGCCTGAGAGATAACACTGTGCCACATCATCATCAGGTTCACTTTATGCAGATGTAACAGGGCTTGCATAAAGTTGCATTAACACTTTAAGTTCATATGGAGGCAAACAGAGTTTTTTCTTTCTGTCAAATTTAAAGCTGTGCCATGCTTCATTGGATACTGTATATACACAGCCATTCTTCTTCACATTGCTTCTAAGGGAGAATAACCCCATATGCAAGGCAAAGCACACAGCATGGTACACTGGCGCACAGTCTCCCTCCAGCTCTGTAAAGCAAAAGAAAATGTATATAATTAACATGAGTACAGATGTCTGCGGAGCAGACAAGGAAAGCTGTCACCTTATTCCCTTTATTGAGACCTGTTCCCATTATTGGGAGAAAACTTTGTGCACAACATTTTTTCCCCTCAATTTACAACGTACTTACTGCAGGTCATCTCACAACATAAGCTGATAAGAAGCACCAACCTAATAAAAAGCTCTTATTGTGTATATACACGTGTAATAAAGATCCATGGTCATGCATCATATACTACAGTACCCCTTCACCAAAAATGATTCTCAATGCTTTAAAATACAATACCACTCCTCTGTAGTTAATAAGACTCTGACCCACGGCCAATTTAACAATAGAGCAAATGGTGCAACTGCAGTGGGCCCACCAGTGGCAGGTCATATGACTCATGCCTCCCAAATGTCCTGCTGGACTGCAGTGCATCCCAATTTCAATCCTATCTGCGTCCTGAGGACACCGGTACATTTTAATACAATGGTGAAGCAGGAAGTCCTTCCTCCACCATTTGCTGACCTGCGCTCTCCTTTGCAATGTAGTGACGATATTGCACCTGCTGAGCTGAGCAGGAGGGAGCACTAACCAAAGAATGATGTGAATGTTCTCCGTTCATCAGGGGAACAGGCATAGGTGAGTTTTACTTTTTTATTTTAATAAACCTATAGGGAACTCCCTCTTGTGAGGGAGCACTAAGGGGGCAAGACTATTGTTTGGGGCACTAAGAGGGAAACACTACTCTAAAGGGGCAGCACTATTGTGAGGGGAGCATGAAGGGGGTACTAAGGGGAAAATAACTACTGTGTGGGGGTAATAAGAGGGCATTCTAGTGTGTGGGAGCAAAATTACTGTGTAGTGGCATTACGGGGGCAAAACTACTGTTTGTGGGCATTAGAGGGGGCAGTGGTGACATTTCAACACTGGGCCCACCAGTGTGTTAAAATGGCCCTGCTCTCATCAAATTATTTGAACCCCATAAACCTTTCTCACATGCAAATGACTGTCTAATGAATGGTTGTCTATCATGGGAAGACAAAGGCTCCAAAGATCTTTAAACGGGAAATGGTTGCTTTTATTTTATGTACTCTATTGTAATAATTCAAAATGATTTGCTTCTAGAAAAAATAGAAGTTTTTAAGAAGCTATTAGCACACTAAATAATTCAGTCTATAGTGTAGTCATTTTGACCAGAAAGGTACCAAAACCCATAATGGGATGTTGTGGAGGATCATGTGGTACACTTACAATATCTGTATGACTGAAAAGCAACACCCATTAGTAAAGAGGGAGGCAGGAAGTGCGTGGGGATGAGTATTGTTTTCCATAAGCCAGGTCTGTCAAGATTTGCATTCATCACCTGTCAGCAGCAGGTGCCAAGTGTCAGCCGTTTCTAGGACAGAAGGAATACAATCTGTAGGGCTTCATTTACATGTGCTTATGAGCATTCCACATATAAGCTGTGTGCAAAAGGTGTTTTCAGATCCTTGCTTTGTTCTGATGGGACTCGATCATGTTTGAGGGCAAAATCCAATCTTGTTTTTGCAGCCTTAGAGCTCATGCCCCATGGCATTCCCTTTTACAGAGCTGTAATTCGGCTTCCTCTATAGGACTCCCATACACATAATTATTTTATACTAATGTATATGGGTGCTTCTTTGTTTGGGTTAGATACAAATCTGAAAGTATTCTGCCCTAGAAGCATTGTTTCTAGGGTAGAAAATCTACACACTGGGTCCAATGGAGTTGGGTGGGTTAGGGTGGGGTTTGTATCAATTTTGCAAGTCAGTTCTCTGGCATACAGAAGTTGCAGTTTTTGGCACAATTTTTGAACCAAAAGTCATGTCTTTTTGCCCTTTTCCACCTCCCTCGCTACTTGTACAAAGGTTCACGAGACAGGATCACTACAGCCTGACTCATTTAAAGACCAGTAAACTAGAAGGCTGCCGTACATTAGGCCAGAAATTATGCCAGCTTCCTAGCTGATATATATGTCAGACTTACTACCTCTAAATAATTCTGGAGCATTGTATGCCACCAGGGTTTGAAACATCCAGTCTTAATATTTTGCCGCCATGTTGTTTTTTTAGATGCAGAAAAAAGGAATGGTAAATATAAAGCAAATACGTATAGTTGTCATTAGTGCTGGATCCACTTCTTGCCGTGGCTCAAAAAACAACATCGAAAACTGCAGGAAAAAAAGCTGTTTGTCTCACTACCCCAAAGCAGCAGAGGTTCTGTACTAATGCAGCCATGCAGGAGCCATACCAGCAAGCATAAATCCTAAGTTGGATTGCAGATAGGGGAAAAAACCATGATCGAACCAAAAAAGTTCTACTGTGGAGACATTTAGGAAAGCAGCAGCCAGGGATTAAGCTTTAATGACAGCCTCTTAACCAGGTAGCTCAGCCAGTGACAGGGAGTCCTGACAGGCCGAGGCACATGTCAATGTCTGCCCAGTAGAGACAACATTTGTTTTCTAGGATAATGTGCACAATGCCCTTGATGCAACCCAAGTAAAATAAAGAAGAATCTGAAGAGAGGTAGATACACGTTAGACAGTAACACTATTGATCTTGCAAACAAAATGATTTTCAGAATAAAACTACTCTGTAGAGAGCTTAAAGGGCATCTGTCAGCAGATCTGTACCTATGACACTGGCTGACCTGTTACATGTGCACTTGGCAGCTGAAGACATCTGTGTTGGTCCCATGTTCATATGTGCCGGCAAATGTTTTAATTTATGGAAATGAGCCTTTGGAAAAAAATCTTCTGGAGACTCAGCTCTCTCTGCAATTGCCGTGCCCTCTCCACTTTGACTGACCGGGCCAGACAGGCGTGATCACTTTTACACAGCTATGGCCGCGTCAATCAAGTACTATGAGCACTTACAACATACTGTGACACTACAAAGGGCTTCGAATTGGAGTCTTACCATTAGCAGGCCCAATCCACTTTTTGTTTTCAGAGATGATAGAAGCCATGAAATTAAAGACCATTCCTCCCTAGAATGAACTTTAGATGTGTCCATGAGGTGTGCTCTTGTGTAAAAGTTGGGTGACAACCAATATGGCTGCAATTGGAACTTCTACATGCCTTGTCAGGCTCTTGCCTAGCAAATCAGCCCTCATATTTATCATGTAGGAATCTGATAAAGCTGAGTGACAGCTCCGAGTGACCCTTGAAACAGTAGCCATATTTATTGCCGCCAAGCTTTCCGTGAAACATATATGTACAGTAATTAACAATGGCTATATGACATCTAACCTCCTACACAAGATAATGTAGTTTATATCTGGAGGTGTGTTTTGTTACTTTGTTAGGAATTGTTCTTTAATATACTATTATGTACAGTATGTTACCCCTTTAGTTGATGGTTGTGTGATGGCAGAAAAGTGTAAAAGACTAGAGTGGAGAATGCAAGGGTAGGTTATATATGAGCATTGTAGTAATTTTATGTATAGTGCATACATAGTGTGTGTGTGTATATATATATATATATATATTGGTCTGATTTACGTAGATCTCCTATGAATACTAAGATCAATTTGATAGGCGTTCACTATTATTTATAGTTTGGTGGGAACATAAAATGCCGAATATATGGAAAAATGGAGGTACATTATTGGTAGGTGAGATCAGTGAAGACTTATAGAGCTCATCAGTAAAGCAAAAAAGACCTGGCTGTTACATGTACTTCTACAAGAGATCACGTATAATTACACCAAACAATCTATGACAGGCATGCAGGAGGACTGGATTCCTTAGTGTATTCCCTATTATCTTCATACTGTAAGTTTCCATCATCTTCTGTCACTAATTTTCTCCACTAAAAAGCTGGCAGTCATGGCACTGGCTATATGTCATCTTAGGACTGTATTACACTGGTTGAGGGTTGGCCAGATCATCGCTAACAAGCATTCGTAGGAATGTTCGTTAGTGATGATTTGCCTGTGTAAAGGTGACGCCAATTTCCCGATGAAGGAGCAAACTCTCTTTCATCAGGTAATCACATTGTTTGCCGCCAGTCGATCATGCCGTCTAATCACCCGCTTCTGCCAAATAATGATTCTGTATGGGGACGAGGGATGGCAATAGCGATCACTCCTCCTCCATACTGTGGAGGAGATCGCTGCATGTAATAGCAGTGGTTTCCTCCGCTGACGAGCAGGCGTTTGTCAGGAAGGAACACCCCCTTCCTGACAATTGTCAGCCTCATCTGCCAGTGCCATATAGCCCTTACACTCTTTATATGTCTAAACAAAGGGTGTACATTACAACAGGCTGGTGTGCTAGCTACAGGTCTCATTTCATTATCAGGTATGCTGTAGAAGAAAAAAGGGGGTGACTATATTAAAGGGTATATTTCTGGATTTAAAGGTGCCTGCTAGGCACTTAAATGTTCATATGCATTTGTGAAGCTGAACAAATCATATTATTTTACTGTTTGTATTTTGCTGTACTGTTAAGTTCATGGTTACCTTGTTAGAACTTGAGGAAAACAATTTTACATTGATTCGTGGAAATTAAAAGTTTTACTATTAGATTAAAAGTGCTTGCAAGGCACTTGAAAGTTCCTATGCATCGGTGAAGCTGAACAGAACATTTGTTCTACTGTTTGTATTTTTTTTTATTGTTAAACTTAATAAAACACAAATTTACAAAAAGAAAATAAGGTGACATAAGGATTGTGCCCAAAAATTGTCACTTGTAAGTTAATTTACAGAGAGTGAAAATATTGCTACTAGTGTACAAAGGTGCCCGGTATACATGAGCTGCTTACAATGTGTAAATATATATATAGGCAGAATTACCTGGCTTCGAACAAGTCTATTTCATCTCTGCTCGGCGGAATGTGTATGTGTATTTGATGGAGGGAGAGTAGACTTCTGGAGGCAGCTTATTTCCAGGGAAAACAAAAGGATCAGGCGAAAGTATACATTTTACCAGATCCTTCTCTCCCCTGGCATTATCTGTCCAGGGAGAATCATTAACTCCCCATACAGATTAACCCTTTCCTCGCTTTACATGTACTGCACTGTGGGAATTGAGTTCCCGACACGCGCCGTACATATACAGTGTGCTGATTGAGTAGGCACAGGAGCTGTGCTTGTGTGATAAGTGGCAGGGACCCGGTTGTTACTGACTGCCGCACCTAAGGAGTTTACAACCCCCGAGATGTCGTCGCAGAGTGCCAAGGGCTGCTAAGGAAACCAGCGGCCTTACAAAGGCCTCGGCCTGCCAGCTACAGAGGCCTACGGGGCCCAGGCTGGGTCTCATAGGCAACTGTCAGAGTAATACTGACAGTCACAATGCATTACAATACATTAAGTATTGTAATGCACTGAATTACACACTTACACACTGTCCTCATCTACTCTCTCTCTAACCTCCAAGTGGCTACCATCTACCACCTTCCAGGCCCGGTAACCAACTTTTTTGACCACTTAAAACACCTGGCTCCTACACTTTCTTTCTACTGACATCCAAACTATCATCATAGGTGACTTCATCATCTCCATTTACACTTTGCGCTCAGCAACCTCTAAACTTCTTGCACTATCTTTCTCCTTTTGCCTCTCACAATGGTCCTCCACTGCCACCCACAAAGACGGTTACACACTGGATCTTATCTTTACCCGACTCTGTTCCCTATCTAACCTCTCTTAAAACAAGCCTGTGTAAAGGTGCCGTCAAAGCACTTGTTCATCTGGTAATATGATTGTTTGTGCAGTTGCCAAAATCATTGTTTGCCAGCAGCAGGGTGTGCCATATAAACACATTCTGCTGTCGGCAAATAAAATAGGGACGAGCGAGCGCATTAGCCATCACTATTTCCCATACTGTGGAGGAGATCTCTGCATATAAATGTAAACCGAGCACACGATTGGGAAGGAACTATTTCTTTCAGACAGTCGTCTGTTAAATCTAAAGCAACCTTAAAGGGGTTTTCCGGGCTTTTACTATTAATGAACTATCCTCAGGATAGGTGATCAATATCAGATCTGCTCTCCACTGCTGTCTATGACAAAGCAGCGGCAAACAGGAAGAAAGATGGGACATGCGCACTGAATGCGCCATCTTCTCATACATCTGATCGGCGAGGGTGCCGGGTGTCGGACCCCCGCCGATCTGATATTGATGAACTATCATGAGGATAGGTCATCAATATTAAAAACCCAGACAACCCCTTTAACTCCATCTCCCCCTATCCGACAACAATCTACTTGCACTCTCTTCACTCTTCAGCTGTTCCGCTAGTTCAAATTGGCACACCCTTGCAGGAACCTTAAACATCTTGACTTTAGTTTGATCTCTTACTCTCTTTAGCCACTCTCTACCATGTGTTCCCTCCATGATGCAAATGCTACCACCACTTTGTATAAAGGTCTCTTTACACTGAACAATAGAGCAGCAGATTGTTGCGAAGGAAGTGTTCCTTCCCGAAATTGCCTGCTCGTCAGTGGAGAGCGCTGCATTTACATGCAGTGATCTCCTCCAGAGTATGGGAAGGAGCGATTGTTAATGTCATCGATCTTCCCCATACTGACTCATTGTTTGCCGGCAGCAGATCGTGTTTACAGAGCACGATCTGCTGCAGGTAAAAGACGAGTTTTGTGTACGCACACATGTTTCGCTTATTCATTGGGTAATCAGCAGTACATTTACACCGCCATATAATTGCTATCTTTAGCGATTATCTTTGGGATTCCCGGCCCATATAAAGGGCCCTTAACACGACAATAACTACAGTTCTCAACTCCCACTCCCCTGCCCCATACCGACATAACAAAACCTTAAAAATCAATAGGCAACCCTTGCATACCAGTCTGAGTAAAGAGCTGAGAGAAGCTTCCAGGGCTTTGGAGCAGCGATGGAAGAAATTCCATTCTAAGAGGCACTTTGTCAGATACAAACAATCCCTCGTCAACTTCAAGTCTGCACTCTGTGCTGCAAAACAGGCCTTCTTCACATCTCTCATATCTCTCCTGTCTCACAATCCTAAACAACTATTTAATGCTTGCAACTCTCTTCTCCATCCCCAAATCTCATCTCAGCCAAGGACATTGTCACATACGTCAAACAACATTAGAGAACGCTTTAGTCCCCACAGCCCCTCTACTAAACTATTCAACCCTCTTCCCCAAAACCAGCTTCTCCACCATTACAGAAGAAAAACTTTCCACCCTACTCTTCCGATCCCATCCCAACCCATCCCCAACCTCACCACAGTGTTTTAGGGCCCTATCCATTTCTTTAACCTATCTCTAACCACTAATGTCTTCTCCTCTTGTTTTAAACTAAATCCCATCCTCAAAATGCCTTTCCTTGACCCATCTTCTTTGTCTAGTTATCTAGTTACTTTATTAATCGATTATCTGTTTTTATGACACTGTGTTATTCCCTGGTGCGCTTAAAACTCAGTTCTCAGTACACATTTTATCAATGGGGCTGCAGCAGCACTGTGAGTACAGGCAGGAGCACATATTGCTGCTCTTGCCCGTGCTCCCCGGAGGATTACTAACTCCTGGCATAGCACATGGGTACTCTGTACCCATGTGCTATGCCAGGATTAGCTGAGAGGAGCGGGCTTCTGCCTGACCCGCTAAGCTTAGAGCTGACATGAAGTTCTCTTAGCTTAGCAGGCCAGGCAGGAGCAGGAGCCCATTCCGCTCAGCTAATCCTGACATAGCACAGGGTTACAGGGTACCCATGTACTATGCCTGGAGTTAATAAACCTCCGGGGAGCACGGGCAGGAACAGCAATGTGCGCTCCTGCTCGTACTCACAGCGCTGCTGCGGCGGCCCCATTGATACACCGCTGAGAACTGAGTTTTAAGCACACCAGGGAATATAACAGTGTCATAAAAATAGAAAATAGATTAATAATAAAGTATATTAGAAATTGCTTTATTAGGGCATTAGGGACAACATATTAAAAAGTTACTCTTTAACGTGAAAACTGGCCCAGGTTAGAAGGGGTTAATATCACAGTCTGAAAAAACAGCAGTATTTATTTACAAAATGAACAGAGACAGGTATGATGCATGGACATCTGAAAAACAACAGTCCTTAATTATCTTACAGATAAGCGATGTGAAAGTTTTATGGTTTTATTGATGTTAGCTCAGACACAGGTGCCCGGACTATCTCTGGTATAGATACTATAGATCTTGTAATGTGCCATAAGTCATTGGGGACAAATTCAGTTCAGTTTTTAATGTGTCAATCAGTGTCATAAATTTGTGTTCCCAAATTCTTCTGGCTCTTTAAGATATGGAATTGCCATTTAATATGACTACGTTCATGTGTTCTTAGGCTACTTTCACACTGGCGTTTTGGCTTTCATTGTGTCCTGAGCTCCATAAATGCTTAGCCACAGAAAAGTGTACCTTTTTCAATTGAGTTGTGTGGTGATGAGACCTTTAAGTTTCTCTCCTGTTTCTCCAGAATAGAGATCCCGAACAGGACATATCATGCAGAGAATCAGGTACATAACACTGGCTGTAGAACACGTGAATGTCCCAGGGATCTTATAGTTCTGCTGTGTGTTGGGAATACAGATCCAGGGACATTGATAGGGTCTCATAATGTCACGACCTATCGCTGACCCTGTTATGCCTGGGGTCAGAAGGATGCAGCGGGTGGCTACTCGCTTGGTTTCAAGAGATGGCTTCATGACCTAGTGGTGCGAAGGGATTCCGGTCCAAGTTTTCCTGCTTAGGTTTGTGATCCTTTTTGTCCCATTTAGGAATCTGTAGCGTTTCCTTTCAGCTGTTCTCTGTCAGCCATTCCCAACTACTATATATTCTCCCTTTCTGCTTCCCTTGTTGCCAGATATAGACCTTCTTTCCAGATCTTCTATTCTGACCTATGGTGGAGTTGGAGATGCTGTGGAGCTGTTGGAACTGGAGCTGTCAGATCTCCGGTTATCTCCTGTTTGTTGTCTTCCTTCGGGATTATTTGTGGTGTTTGTCCTTTCCCTGTTGTTACCCTAGGTGTCAATGGTGAGGACTAGTGCTCCCACCGCCCTACTCACTACCTAGGGCTTATTTCAGGGTAAGCCAGGGACGAGGCACATTATCGGCGTACTGGTTAGCAGCCCGTCTAGGGACGTCAGGGCAGCCATGTGCCAGGTGAGCTAGGGGTCACTACTCCTCCCTTTCCCTAGTAAAGGGTACTTTCCTTCCCTTCCCTCTGCGCCGCACGTCTGTTACCTGCCATATCAGACATGAAGAAAAAAAAAAAAAATATATATATATATAATTGACTATGGATCCTATTGCTGCTTTGGCAAAGCAGTTGCAAGGTCTCTCTCTTGAAGTGACAGAATTTAGGGGGTCGGTCCTTCAGCAGCAGCAGCAGACCTCGAGCCCAGTGGTTGCTATGGGTAACCAGGTCAATACGGAACCTAAGGTTGCTCTCCCTGACAGATTTTCTGAAGGGAGAGACAAATTTGTGGTGTTCCGAGAAGCCTGTAAATTATATTTCAGGCTGCGCCCAAATTCCTCTGGTAATGAGGAACAGCGGGTGGGGATTGTTATCTCCCTTCTTGAAGGGGATCCTCAATCCTGGGCTTTTTTACCTCCGGTCGGTAGATGAGTTTTTTGAGGGCCTGGGTCTCATATATGATGACCCTGACAGAGTTTTCCTAGCTAAGTCTAAATTACTGCAGCTTCAGCAGGGACATCGGTCAGCCGAGGTTTATTGTTCCGAGTCAGGAGCCAGATTTGCCGGGGGTTGTCAGAAAAAGCTTGCGCTGTATGAGACTCCTATATCCCTTGAGGCCGCTATCTATAAGAATTGATAGACGCCTTAGGGATAGGCTGAGATGTTCTTGTCCTCCAGAGACTTTTCTAAGGTAGGAGTCTGTTTGTTCTGACTCAGATGAACATATGCAACTAGGGGGAGCCACTCGTCAGGTTGGCTCTCCTGGGGCTCGCCATAAGTCTGGGGTTTGATTTTTCTGTGGTCAGAGGGGTTATTTCATTGGAGCTTGTCCATCCGTACCCAAAAAGAAACAACCGCCAGAACTACTGACCCCAAGTTGTGCGGAGGATCTCCTCCATACGAACGTCTCAGTTTGTTTTGCCGGCTATGGTAGTTTCGGGTAATAAAACTGAGACAATTTCTGTTTTGTCAGTCAGTGGGGCGGGGGTCGATTTGGTGGGGGCCTATTAGCTCAGACTCTGGGTTTTTCTTTAAGTCCTTTACCGAGATCTATCCCCATATTCACTATCGACTCTTACTCAAGGGAACCTGACATACATTGTACATAACATAAATCTTCGGGCGGGGGCTTTCCATAATTAGTTTATTTCCTCCTATGTCCTTGAAGGCCTTCCTACTCCTATGGTATTAGATGTTCCCTGGTTGGTAGCGCACAATCCTGTTGTTGATTGGCAGGCCAGGGAGATATTTGAGTGGAGTGAGCATTATAGGGACAATTGCTTAAGTAGAAGTTGCTCAGCCACCAGCATTTGTGTCCGACTTTGAAGATGTTTTGTCTGAGAAGGGGTGTCAGAAGTTACCACCCCAGTGTCCGTATGATTGCCCGATTAACCTGCTACCTAAGACCAGGTTAGATAATCTTTCTGGCCCTGAAAGACAAGCCATGAAGGACTATATATTTCCTAGAGTTTGGCTAAGGACATATCAGACCCTCTTCTTCACCCATGGCTGCAGGGTTCTTCTTTGTGAAGAAAGATGGGGGCCTGCGTCCTTGCCTAGATTTTCATGAACTAAATCGGATAACTATCTGAAATCCCCATCCTCTTCCTCTAATTCCCGACCTTTTTAAAAAGATTGCTGGTGTCACTCTCTTTTCCAAAATGGATTTTAGAGGAGCCTACAATCTGATTCACATTAAAGAGGGGGGGGGGGGGGGGAATGATGAGTGGAAGACAGAGTTTAACTCTCCTGTGGGGTATTATGGTCATGCCATTTGGCCTGACTAATGCTCCCACTGACTTTTAACACTTTGCCAATGATATCTTTTGTCATCTTGTCGGCAGATTTGTGGTGATATATTGTGACGATATTTTAATTTGTTCACCCGATCTGGAGACACACAAGGTACATGTCAGACAGGTGCTGCAGATTTTACAGATGAGTACGTTAAATGCTAAATTGGAGAAATGTGTATTCGCTATTCAGGAGGTACAATTCCTGGGGTATCTGCCATCAGCTTCGAGGTTCCGTATGGATCCAAAGAAGGTCCGCGCGATCCTAAAGCTCGTTGGGTTTTACCAATTTCTATATATACAGACATGGCAAAGAAGGGGACAAATTTTTCAAAATGGTCTGCTAAACTGGCTTTTTCCTCTCTGAAGGAGTTTCACCTCGGCATCTATACTGGTCCAGCCTGATGTTTCTCAACCTTTTATTGTGGAGGTTGATGCATCAGAGGTGGGAATGGGGCGGTACTGTCTCAGGGTCCGTCTCCAAGTAAATTACATTCTTGTGCTTTCTTTTCTAAGAAATTGTCGGCACCTGAGAAGAATTGTGATATAAGCAACAGGGAACTTTTAGCTGTTTAATTAGTGTTTGAGGAATGGTGTCACTTTTTGGAGGGGGCAGCTCATCCCATCACGGTGATTACGGATCATAAAAACCTGTTATACCTTGAGTCTGCTAAACGTCTTAACCCTAGACAAGCTAGGTGGTCTTTGTTTTTTACCAGGTTTAATTCTATTATCACCTATCGTCCGGGAGCAAAAAATACCAGAGCTTATGCGTTATCCCAAAGTTTTCCTGGAGGTGGTGATGTTGACGATCCTGTGCCAATTTTACAAAAGGGGGTGGTTGTCTGTGTTACATTCAGACCTGGAGGGGGTGGTGTTTGAGGCTCAGGGGGACGCCCCTGTCTCCTGCCCTCCAGAAAAGTTGTTTGTGCCTTTGAATTTGCACCTTGAAATATTAAAAGAACACCATAACTCTGCACTCGCTGGGCACCCTGGCAGTAGGGCAACCTTGGAGCTATTGTCTCGTTGATTTTGGTGGCCAAGGTTGCACCAGGATGTAATTGATTTTGTGTCTACCTGCAAGACCTGTGCACGTGCTAAAGTCACTCATACTCATCCGGCGGGGTCTCTGTTGCCACTGGTCATTCCTAACAGACCGTGGACACACCTGTCGATGGATTTTATCACTGAACTACCTGTATCTGCAGGTAAAACTGTTATCCTGGTAGTAGTAGACAGGTTCAGTAAAATAGTGCATTTCATTACCTTACCCGTGTTGCCAAATGCTAAAACCCTGGCTCAGGTTTTTATCTGAGAAATTGTGAAGCTTAACAGGGTCCCTTTCCAATGTTGTTTCGGATCGGGGAACGCAGTTTATTTCTAAATTCTGGAGAGCCTTTTGTTCTCGTCTTGGGGTACATTTGTCCTTTTCCTCAGCCTTTCATCTGCAGTCGAACGGCCAGACCGAACGCACCAACCAAAACCTAGAGACTTACCTTAGGTGTTTTGTATGTGAAAATCAGGAGGAATTTCCATCTTACTTACAGTACCTTTAGCACAGTTTGCTATAAACAATCGCCATCAAGAATCAACTGGTAAGTCACCATTTTTTGGTGCATATGGTTTTCATCCACAATTTTTTTCAGTGAGGGGGAACCTTCTGGGAGCCCTGAAAAAGAACGGTTTACATCATCGCTCTCTTCTGTATGGCAAAAGATTTAAAGCAATTTGAAAAATATGGGAGGCATATATAAACAAATGGCTGATAAAAAAAACTTTGCCAGGTTCGGACCTAGGGGTAAATGACTATGTGTGGTTGTCAACTAGAAATATTAAGTTAAAGGTTCCATCTTGGAAATTGGGTCTTAGGTTTATCGGTCCTCATAAAATAGTCGCCGTCATTAACCCTGTGGCATTTCGCATCACAGGTGACGCAAGGGAGGCTTGTCCTCCGTCTGCCATTGGCTACTCCCCCTCCGACACCGGATGTTTTCATCCGTGTGCAGGGAGGAGCAGCGCCGGGAGCGGGGTAAGTATATTACCGATGAGGGGTCTGGCATATGTGGTTTTCTTGAAATTGGATAACCCCTTTAAGGACTTATTCTCAAGCGTTTTTTATATTCTGTTGTTTTTCAGATGTCCATTCATTACACCATGTTTCTGTTAATTTTGTATATAAATATAGCTCTTTCTTCAGACTGTGATATTAAGCAAGAGGAAGAGATACGAGTTGTCTCAAAAGCTCTGTGTAACATCATTGCTTCTATTTTCGTAAGCCATAAAAAGGTATTATACCTTCTAGACTCTTATTTTGTTTCTCTTAATGAGAGCAATAAACCTGTTTTCTACTGGTTTACACAGTACCACACATTTTTTCTTTTAATTTAAAGGATGTGATGTGTCTTAGATGGCAAGAGCTGCGCACAGCATAGCGGGTAGTTAAAGGACACATCTGTGAACTTGCAGTTTTAATTGTCCACAGTTCCCTGCTCATTTATCTCTGCAAAAAACTTGTGGTTTAAACGGTGACTCCACCCCTTGATAAATAACTTGAGGGGTCTAGTTTCCAAAATGGGGTCACTTATTGAGGATTTCCACTTTACTGGTACTTCAGGGGCTCTGCAAATATGATGAAGTGCCCAAAAACCATTACAACAAAATCCATACGCCAAAAGCCAAACAGTGCTCCTTCACTTCTGAGCCCTGCAGTGTGCCTATAAAGTAGTCTACAACCACATATTGAGTGCTGCCATATTCAGTAGAAAATGGGTAACAAATTTCGGCATCCTTTTTCACCGGTTACCCCTTGTGAGAATGACAAATTGTGGCTAAAGCAACTTTTTATAAGAAAGAATATAATTTTTCATATTCATAGCCAAGAGGTTTTAAATTATGTGAAACGCTTGTCAGGTCAAAGCCCTCACCACTCCACTTAAATTCCTAGAGGGATGTAGTTTCCAAAATGGGGTCACTTATTGGGGGTTTCTGATGTAGAGGTATGTGACGGTCACTTCGCATGTGACATACTGTAGAACCCAAAAACTATTCCAGCAAAATCTGAAAATTACAAATTACATTCATAAACTGATGCTGACATAAAGTAGACATATGGTATATGTTAATTAATAACTATTTTGTGAGGTGTCACTATCTTAGGGCTCATGCACGCCACCGTAGCCTGTTTTGCGGATCCGCAAACCATGGACATAAACTGTGTGTGCCGCATTTTATGGAACGGAACATCCTGCCCTATATAGAACACTCCTATCCTTGTCCGTAAAACGGAAAAGAATAGGGCATGCTCTATTTTTTTTGCAGGTGCCACGGATAGGACATACAGATGCGGATAGCACACTGTGTGCTGTCCGCATCTTTTGCAGCCCCATGCACCCGACCCACACAAAATGCAAATCGCATGCGGACCAAAAATACGGTCGTGTGAATGGCCCTAAAAGCAGTGAAATTCGTAAAATTAGAAAATAGCAATTTTTTCCAAATTGTCTGTAAATGTTGAATTTGTTAAGAAATAAAGGTAAAACATATCAACTCAGATTTACCGCTAACATGAAGTACAATGTGTCACAAGAAAACAATCTCAGAATGGCTTGGATAAGTATAAGCATTCCAAGGTTACTACCACAGAAAATGACACATTAGATTTGCAAAAATAGGGTGTGTCAGGAAAGGGTTAAGCTGTTAGCCAAGCTAGAGCACAAGCTGAGAACAGGGAGTTCAGCCAACAATACATTAATGTGTATGTGAATGTGGCCTAAAAGTGGTATTCACGTGCATTTTCTTGAAAATTACTAGATATTTGAGCTAAAGACAGAAGTGGGTTAAAAATGCTTATATGCTATATATGCTTTTGGTGGTGGTCCCTCTGAGGGGCCCGTCACATGGGGGGGCTGTTTATGATATTGGATAACCCCTGTAATGTGGCTGGCAGGCATTCAGGCACCCAGAGAGCTCAGGCAGGCTATTCTCTGCTGGAACAGCCTGCCGGATCTCTGAAAGCTAGTGTTAGGCTACATGCACACGACCGTTGGTGTTTTGCGGTCCGAAAACCGCGGATTCGCAAAACACGGAAGCTGCTCCGCGAAATTGCGGAACAGAACGCAGCCCATTATAGAAATGCCTATTCTTGTCCGCAAAACGGACAAGAATTGGACATGCTCTATTTTTTTTGCAGGGGCACGGAACGGAGCAACGGATGAGGACAGCACACGCAGTGCTGTCCGCATCTTTTGCGGCCCCATTGAAGTGAATGGGTCCGCGCCGAGCCGCAAAATATGCGGCTCGGACGCGGACCACAACAACGGCCGTGTGCATTAGGCCTGAAACTAATAATTTGAAAGCATACTTTATTTTATGTACTTATACCATCAATGTCCATTATTTTTTATTTATATTATTTGGTATTTAAAATGTAGTTTATTTGGTAGATGTATTAAATAATTATCCCTGCACGGCCACCATTGAATCTCCCTGTCATGTGAATCAAAAACATCTGGCAACGGTGGGAGCAGGTAATAGCAGGCCGCGAAGGGGGCGAGCCTCCCTAGCATCGCGGGTGACATTACGGAGGCTCCTCCCCATCGCAGCCTCCTATTGACTACTCCCCCCATTGTTGTATGTATTGATCCGCGCAACGGGAAGATGCAGCGGCAGCTGTGCGGGGTTCAGGAGCGACGCGGGTGCCGGGCTAAGTATAATCTATATCAGGGGCCCGGGCATTGCGGGCATGATTTATAGTTTGGATAACCCCTTTAATGTTATTACAATAGTTTTTTCTACACTATTTTAAAAAATCTGCTATATTTTTAGGGACCGACAACAGACTTTTACATTATGTGGAGGTGACTTGTTCCTTGAGCCGTGATCTCCTCTTGATCTCATAAAGAGCCTATCTCCGGTATGTTGGGTGATGTAATCCACATCCCCGTCAAAAGTACAGTTTAGTTTCCATAATTTGAAAAAGGTCACCATGAAAACCTATCCCGATGTCATAGGCTTTCATTGTACAAAAATAACTATCAGTCTAGATCAGGGACGCCCAGCCTATGGCCCTCCAGCTGTTGCAAAACTACAACTCCCAACATGCCCTGATATCTGTAGCCTGTCCGAGAATGCTGGGAGTTGTAGTTTTGCAACAGCCGGAGGGCCACAGGTTGGGCATCCCTAGTCTAGATCCTGTTTATCAACAGGGCAGTAAAAGGGAGCCTGCATCGATTTTGTGTCCTGTTGCTGTTGTATTGCCAAATTTGCCGCCCCCCCCCCATACCATTTAAAGAAGACCTTTCATGACTTCTAAAGATATAAACCAAGTATGCTCACATGTAGAGCAGCGCCCAGGGATCTCCCTGCACTTACTATTATCCCTGGGCGCCGCTCCGTTCTCCCGGTATAGGCTCCGGTATCTGTGCTCACTAAGTTATAGTGGGCGGAGCCTGCCCTTCATCTCCTTCTCCCAGGCTATGAGCTCTGCGCTGCGACTGGCCAGCGCTACAGCCGGGGAGAAGGAGATGAAGGGCAGGCTCCGCCTACTATAACCAATTCCACCAAGTCCCCGCCTACTATAACTTGGTGATCGTCGATACCGGAGCCTATACCGGGAGAATGGAGCGGCGCCCAGGGATAATAGTAAGTGCAGGGAGATCCCTGGGCGCCGCTCTCCATGTGAGCATCCTTAGTTGATATCTTTAGAAGTCATGAAAGGTCCTCTTTAACCTGACACAAAAAAAAACATTGGCCCAGATTTACTAATCTGCACCAAAAATGTGCTGTAAATTGGTGCATGTAGGGTTTCTACACTTTCTCCTCGCACCAGGCTTGGAAAGGGGGTGTGGCTTGCCAGAAAATGGGTGTGGCCTTGTGGGAAAGGGCAGGGCCTAAAATGCACTGTCTAAGTTTACGCATCTTTAGGATTAGTCAATCTGGTCCAGTGGGTGACCCTAAGGGCTTATGCACACGAACGTATTTTCTTTGTGTCCCTTCATTTTTTTTTTTTGTGGACCGTATGCAGAACCATTAATTTCAATGGTTCCGCAAAAACAAAAAAAGGAAGTTACTCCATGTGCATTGCGCTTCCATATAGCTGTTCCGCAAAATTATAGAACATGTCCTATTATTGTCCGTATAACGGACAAGGATAGGACTGCTCTATTAGGGGTCAGCTGTTCCGTTCTGCTAAATACGGAACGCACATGGACGTCATCCGTTTTTTTTGCGAATCGCAAAATACAAACGGTCATGTGCATGAGCCCTTATCTAAGGTCCGTCCAGACAAAATAAAGGAGCATGCAGCACTATTGTGTCTGATAAAATATCGTGCACCATCCATGATGGAAAGCCAGCAGACCCCATTATATTCCGTTGGGTGCTGTCCTGCATAAACAGCACAGATGTGAACAGAACCATAGGGTAGCTCTCCTATGCTATACAGTGGACAACCTGTGGATTTCTGTCTGTTGTGACACTACAACTCCCAGCATGACCAGGTCCATCATGAGATCCAGAGGTTTTATGGCTGGTGAGCAGGACATGCCCTCCACATCCCCTGCCATCTCTCCTCCATCTGCACTGGCCCTCTCCCCTCCACTTTATAAAGCTGGAGTAGTACAAGAACAAAAAAAAAAAAAAAAAAAAAAAAAGCTGAGAAGTGAAGAGAGGGGGAAAGGGAGCGAGAACACATCCCTGCGTAAGAATGATTCACTTCCCCTCCGAGCAGCGCACTGTGCCAGCCCCAGCCCTCGTCTTGTAGTTGTGCGCCGGGCACAGTACTGCTGCCATCCTCCTAACCCTGTGCCGCCGCCTCTCTCCTCTCCAGGATGCTGCGGGCTCTGAGCGACTGCTTCTGGTCGGAGAGGATCTGGCTGCCGTGTAATTACACCTGGGATGACTTTCAGAACAGCGAAGGCACCGGCGCCGCGTCCACGTCCCAGCTCCTCGTCACCCTGCCGCTCGCCCTGCTCTTCATGCTGCTCAGACATGGCTTTGAGAGGTAAGTCGCCAGCCCGTCCACGAAGACGGACAACAACATGGCACAGGCTGTCACACCCCAGTGCACACACGGACACACAACATCCTGCCTACACACTGGGGCAGTTGCCCCTCACAGCCGCCAATCAAATTCAACCTTTTATAATTTTTGGAAAATGAAAGCAGCCACCTAATTGGTTGTTCTTGGACACGGCTCAACTTTTACTTTATATACCGGTATTCTACATCTCTCCTGTGTGCACCGCCTCTGATCCATACACAGTACAGGGCTACACACATATGTATACTACACACATACACAGTACGGGGCTACACACATATGTATACTACACACATACACAGTACGGTGCTACACACATATGTATACTACACACATACACAGTACCGGGCTACACACATACACAGTACAGGGCTACACACATACACAGTACCGCGCTACACACATATGTGTACTACACACAGTACCGGACTACACACATATGTATACTACACACATACACAGTACGGGGCTACACACATATGTATACTACACACATACACAGTACGGGGCTACACACATATGTATACTACACACATACACAGTACGGGCTACACACATATGTATACTACACACATACACAGTACACGGGGCTACACACATATGTATACTACACACATACACAGTACGGGGCTACACACATATGTATACTACACACATACACAGTACGGGGCTACACACATATGTATACTACACACATATGTATACTACACACATACACAGTACGGGGCTACACACATATGTATACTACACACATACACAGTACGGGGCTACACACATATGTATACTACACACATACACAGTACGGGGCTACACACATATGTATACTACACACATACACAGTACGGGGCTACACACATATGTATACTACACACATACACAGTACGGGGCTACACACATATGTATACTACACACATACACAGTACGGGCTACACACATATGTATACTACACACATACACAGTGCACGGGCTACACACATATGTATACTACACACATACACAGTACGGGGCTACACACATATGTATACTACACGCATACACAGTACGGGGCTACACACATATTTATACTACACGCATACACAGTACCGGGCTACACACATACACAGTACGGGGCTACACACATGTATACTACACACATACACAGTACCGGACTACACACATATGTATACTACACACATACACAGTACCGGGCTACACACATATGTGTACTACACACAGTACGGGGCTACACACATATGTATACTACACACATACACAGTACCGGGCTACACACATATATATACTACACACATACACAGTACGGGGCTACACACATATGTATACTACACACATACACAGTACGGGGCTACACACATATGTATACTACACACATACACAGTACCGGACTACACACATATGTATACTACACACATACACACAGTACATGCGGGCTACACACATATGTATACTACACACATACACAGTACGGGGCTACACACATATGTATACTACACACATACACAGTACGGGGCTACACACATATGTATACTACACACATACACAGTACGGGGCTACACACATATGTATACTACACACATACACAGTACGGGGCTACACACATATGTATACTACACACATACACAGTACGGGCTACACACATATGTATACTACACACATACACAGTACGGGCTACACACATATGTATACTACACACATACACAGTACGGGCTACACACATATGTATACTACACACATACACAGTACGGGCTACACACATATGTATACTACACACATACACAGTACGGGCTACACACATATGTATACTACACACATACACAGTACCGGGCTACACACATATGTGTACTACACACATACACAGTACGGGCTACACACATATGTATACTACACACATACACAGTACGGGGCTACACACATATGTATACTACACACATACACAGTACGGGGCTACACACATATGTATACTACACACATACACAGTACCGGGCTACACACATACACAGTACCGGGCTACACACATATGTATACTACACACTTTCACAGTACTGGGCTACACACATATGTATACTACACACATGCACAGTACCGGGCTACACACATATGTATACTACACACATATGTATGCTACACACATATGTATACTACACACATTCACACTACCGGGCTACACACATATGTATACTACACACATACACAGTACGGGGCTACACACCTATGTATACTACACACATTCACAGTACGGGGCTACACACATATTTATACTACACACATACACAGTACCGGGCTACTCACATATGTATACTACACACATACACAGTACTGGACTACACACATACACAGTACTGGACCACACGCCTGTATACTACACACTTGTATACTACACACATACACACTGCTGGACTTTACACCTGTATACTGCACATATACACCTTACTAGTCTACACACCTGTATACTACACATACCTGTACACACTACTAAACTACACACACAATACTGGATAACATTCCTGTATAGTACGCACACACACACACACATTACTGGAAGACACAATTGTATACTATACACACATTCTACTGGATAACAATCCTGTATACTATACATACATTACTGGGTGACACACCTATATACTACATGTTTACACTACTGGACTACACCTATATCCCATACTTGCATACTACTGGACTACGCACATATATACTGAACTACACCTACAGACTACTGGACTACACACCTGTGTACTACACACACACACCCACCCACACACACTAATGGACTTCACTTCTGTCTAATAGGCGCACACATTATTTGATTATATACCTGTATACCACACACACACTGCTGTAGAACACACCTGTATACTTGTACACACTACTGTAGAACACACCTGTATACTTGTACACACACTGCTGTAGAACACACCTGTATACTGTACACACACTACTGTAGAACACACCTGTATACTGTACACACACTACTGTAGAACACACCTGTATACTTGTACACACACTACTGTAGAACACACCTGTATACTGTACACACACTACTGTAGAACACACCTGTATACTTGTACACACACTACTGTAGAACACACTTGTATAATTGTACACACACTACTGTAGAACACACTTGTATAATTGTACACACACTACTGTAGAACACACCTGTATAATTGTACACACACTACTGTAGAACACACCTGTATACTTGTACACACACTACTGTAGAACACACTTGTATAATTGTACACACACTACTGTAGAACACACTTGTATAATTGTACACACACTACTGTAGAACACACCTGTATAATTGTACACACACTACTGTAGAACACACCTGTATACTTGTACACACACTACTGTAGAACACACCTGTATACTTGTACACACACTACTGTAGAACACACCTGTATACTTGTGACACACACTACTGTAGAACACACCTGTATACTTGTGAACACACCTGTATACTTGTACACACACTACTGTAGAACACACATGTATACTTGTGAACACACTGCTGTAGAACACACCTGTATACTTGTGAACACACTGCTGTAGAACACACCTGTATACTTGTGAACACACTGCTGTAGAACACACCTGTATACTTGTGAACACACTGCTGTAGAACACACCTGTATACTTGTGAACACACCTGTATACTTGTACACACACTACTGTAGAACACACATGTATACTTGTGAACACACTGCTGTAGAACACACATGTATACTTGTGAACACACTGCTGTAGAACACACCTGTATACTTGTGAACACACTGCTGTAGAACACACCTGTATACTTGTGAACACACTGCTGTAGAACACACCTGTATACTTGTGAACACAATGCTGTAGAACACACCTGTATACTTGTGAACACACTGCTGTAGAACACACCTGTATACTTGTGAACACACTACTGTAGAACACACCTGTATACTTGTACACACTATTGGACAACAATCAATCTACTGGAACACACACTCATTCTGCACACAATTCTTCAGGCTTTCTTTCACAAATTTTTTTTATGGATAGTGATGAGCAAATTTCATATTTTGAAGTTCGTGTGCAAGTTCGTGTTGTGGTATTTACTGAATTGCGTTATAGATTCCGTTACCACGGACCATAATGCAATTCCATGACGGAATGCATAACGGAATGCCCTTAGAGGCATTCCGTTATCCATTCCATTATAATAGAAGTCTATGGGCTGCATAACGGATCCGCCCGGTTTCCGTTATGCAGGACGGAATACAAATTCCTAAATTTCAAGTGTCATAGCAAAGGGTCTGAAGACTTGTGTCATGTTATGAAGACTTGTGTCTATGCAAACATTTCTAAAATGTGTTTTGTTTGTTTTTGTTTTCATTATGTGGTGCAGTTATGGAGCGCAGATTGACTTGGGAAAACTTGATTTTTTTTTATTTTAAATACACTACACACTACAGTACAACACACTGGGGCACATTTACTAACAGACTTCCTACTATTTAGGCATAAAATAGTCACAAGTCCCCTTTTCTAACCGACCGTGTGACAATATTTAGTTGCATGGCCGTTTTAAGCCTTGTCCGCTAGTTGGTCAGAGTGTCATGGGCCATGTTGGTGCGGGGACTCCAGCACCAGCAAATTTACTTAGATTTACGCCTGGTGTAAATGTTAGCGAAAAACTACATCAGCCAGGGGGGAGGTGCAAGGACTGCCTCGTCATAAATTAGACAAAAGTAACAGCGCAGTGGGGGAAATTAAGAGTGGCTTAAAAAGCCAGTCTTAGTAAATGTGCCCCGCTATATACTACACTCTGAATGAGGGTCTTTTATCATCCTTGTTTGTGCCCATTTTGGTCTAATTTCGAGTGTTTTCGGCAGAATTCTGCATAAGTTTGTGGCTTCCTCCTGCAGGCCATGCGACAGCAATAATTCCCTTGCTGGCGTATATGTAAGAGCCATTTTCCACAGCAAAAACCAGCGTGGAAAATGATAAATGAGCCAGGCTTGATGATTCGCTCGCTTCCCTGCCCACGCTATGCCCCCTTTTCTCTCCACTCTGGAAAAGTAGTGTGAGCGGGGAAAAGTCATAGATTTTTCCGCAAAGACTGCATGCGACAAAGTCTGCAATTTTATTACGTCACAAAATGGCGTATATAAGTTAAAGGGGTTCTATGGGAATTAAGAAAATGAAAATACCTAAATATTACTTTATTAATATATATTCCCAAATATCTTTCATTAGTTATAATGGCTCATTTTGTCTGGGAACAATCATTAGGAGAAATAAAATGGCTGCCGTCCTATTAGTACATACAAAACCTGTCCTAAACACACAGGAGGACACAGCCACACCCCCACCTCCTCTCTGTACTTTATGTCTCTCCTTGTGAACTCCGTTCCTACAGAGATTCAGCTGAAAATCATATTGGTATTCAGGACCATAATCCCTGACAAGCAGAGCAGAGAGGAGGATGAGGCAGCTCTTTAGCTCAGTGTTGTAAAATAACTTGTCCTCCTGTGTAATTAGGACAGGTTTTGTGTGTACTGATAGGACGGTGGCCATTTTTGTTTCTCCTAATGATTTCTCCCCAGAGAAAACGAGCCGTTATAACTAAAGAAAGGTATTTGGGAATTTTTTTATAATAAAGTAATATTTACGTATTTTAATTTTCTTAATTCCTGGAGAACCCCCTTAATAAGTATCCCCCATAATCTATATACAATGTAGGGGAGATCTATCAGAACTAGTGTAAAGGAAAACCGGCTTAGTTTTCCATAGCAACCAATCAGATTCCTTCTTCCATTTTCCAAAGGAGCCCTGAAAAATTAAAAGTGGAATCTAATGGGTTGCTATGGGCAACTATAGCCAGTTTTCCTTTACACCAGTTTTGATAAATCTGCTCCTGTATATATACACTACAACGACTCAAATCACAGGTACAGTACCCTGTGCAGGTGTACACAGATATACACCCTGTACCAGTTCTGGTCGTTATGAAACGGACTGTCAATTGATGTTGGGAGGAGTAGTTTGTTCTGTGAGCTGTAATTTCACAACATCCTGAGAGCGGCAGGTTGCAGATCTTTGCACACAGGTTCCTGACATGAGACCAAGCTCTCTCGGGCACTTGTTGAGTATAAGTGGGTGTTCTGGGGCAGGAGTGGCACCACCAGCCGCGGGGGGTTTAGAAAGGCTTGATTCAGGCTTGTGCTGAGCAGACTCGGGATGAGTAGGTGGCTGTGCTATTCCTGTCTTCCATCTCTGGCAGGCCTGTGGGAGGGAGCAGTATGTACACTGTGTAATCACCAGGTCTGCTCCATACCCTGGTGGCCTACAGCCGTACACCGGCCATGTGTCGCTGGGGAGGTGATAAAATGCAGCCTGGATTCCAGGCCCCGGGTGCTAAGCCTCACAACCATCACCAGCGGTGGTAGCTTAGGATGTTGTGATTTCCTTACAGAAGGGCTGACGGGAGAGCAGTGCGGTAATGGCAGGCTGATCTGAACAATGCAGTCATTCAGCAAGTTGTGTAACAGATCATAGGCCCTGCCGATGGCCGTACATGACACCGCCGGAAACGTGTCAGGTGCTGGGTCTCCAGAGGCAGGACACGCTCAGCATCTGACTAAGAACAGGCTTGGTCACTGTACAGTTTACAGTGAATCTTTTTCACGTTTTGTCAGCATATTTAAAATGGTTCTCTGGGGGCTAAGACATTGGTGGTCTGAGCCCTCGACAATTATCATAACATTGTTATCCACAACACTTATATAGGCTCACCCCCTCCTGAGGATGGGCCATTAATGTCTTACGGTTAGAAGAAAGTCAGCTGAGCCTACCGGTTTCTGCAGGACTGACTGACTCCTGGTGCGCCAAATCTCCCCAGCACATTGCATCTTGATCCACCCCCCCCCCCCATAGCAGATAAGGTGCCGCCAGAGGTGTTTGGCTGAAACGTACTACTCTCTCGCCACATGAAAGCACGTGTACGCTCGGGTCAAGTCAAGTGTACATGTGTCTAGAGAATCTGGAAGAATAGTGAATGGAGGGTGTGTGCGCACCTTAAAACCTCTTTTTTGAAGAACACCTCCACTCAGATCTGAAAATAAATGAAGGATTGCCTGGAGGTGAGCTCATTGGGGCACATTTATCAAGCTTGCCCGTTTTTAGTCCTACAATTAGACAGGCGTATCTGCTTCTTCTGTCTGGCTTTTGCCTAGTACTAGTTGCCACAGCACTTCATGAATTAGACTTGGCGTATTGCTATTACGGCTCATTCAGACGACCGTATCCATTTTTGTTTGCGAACAGCCAGCCCTATGCTAGAAATGCCTATTTTTATCTGCAAAAAAAAGACAAGAATAGGACAAGTGCTATCTTTTTTGCGGGGCAGCGGAACGGACATATGGACAGACTTTTGCGGCCCCATTGAAATTAATAGGTCTGCATCCGCCCTGCAAAATTGCGCAACAGATGCAGACACAAATATACGGTCGTCTGCATGAGCCCTTAGTGCTCATGCACACAACCGTATGTACTGTATTTTGTAGTCCTCAAAACATGGATCCGCAATAAATACGGATGGTGTCCGTTTGATATCCGTATTGCATCAGTTTTTTTTTTGCGGATCTATTGTAACAATGCCTATCATTGTCTGCGAAACAGACAAGAATAGGACATGTTCTATCTCCTTTGTGGAGAGGCCATGCGGGCATACAGAAACGGAATGCACACAGTCATTTCCGTTTTTATGCGGACCCTTTTGGAATGAATGGTTCCGCATACATGCCGCAAAAAATAAAATAAAAAACGGACATGAAAAAAAATAAGCTTGTGTGCATGAGCCCTTAGTCTGACCTCAGGTGGCTCTTTTTTAATACAACAGGTTCATATTTACTAAGACGGGTTGCACAAGTGAGCTGAGAATAGGCGCACATCTCCTTGAAACTGAAAGAGCGACTTTTAAGGCAAAATTTGAGCAAATCGCTTCTCAAAACTTATGAAAAAACCTACATCAGCCGTGGAGTACAACTAAAGTCGGCGCAAAAACAGGCACACCTACATAAATAGGTCAGAAAAAGTTACAAATCTTCTGAATTAGTCTAAAAAATTAAAATAGGCGAAGAAGGTGCAAATAGCTCCAAAACAGGTGCATTTTCAGTAGTAAATGCTACTTAAAAAATAAGTCTAAGGCCCCTTTCACACGGGCGAGTTTTCCGCGCGGGTGCAATGCGTGATGTGAACGCATTGCACCCGCACTAAATCCTGACCCATTCATTTTAATGAGTCTGTGTACATGAGCGTTTTTTTCACGCATCACTTCTGCGTTGCGTTAAAATCGCAGCATGTTCTATATTCTGCGTTTTTTACGCAGCCCTAGCCCCATAGAAGTGAATGGGGCTGCGTGAAAAACGCGTTGCATCCACAAGCAAGTGCGGGTGCGTTGCATTTTTTACTGATGGTTGCTAGGAGAAGTTGTTTGTAAACCTTCAGTTTTTTATCACGCACGTGAAAAACGCATCAAAACGCATTGCACCCGCGCGGAAAAAACTGAACAACTGAACGCAATCGCAGGCAAAACTGAATGGCTTTGCCTGTGAAATCGCACAGTTTTCACTGAACGTATCCGCAACGCATCCGGACCTAATCCGAACACGCTCGTGTGAAAGAGGCCTAAGGCTACATGCACACGACAGTTGTATTTTGCTGTCCGCAAATCGGGGTCCGCAAAAAAAACTGATGGCCCATCAGTTTTTTTTGGAGGATTCCTTTGTCTTCACAGATCCCTTGTAATAAATGCCTATCCTCGTCCGCAAATGAGAAAAAAGTAGGACATGGGCTATTTTTTTTTTGCTGAAGGAAACACGGACAACGGATGCGGAACACAAACTGATGAACTGTCAGCATTTTTTTTGCTGACCCATTGAAATGAATGCGTTCCTCTCCTATCCGCAAAAAAAACTGAAACGGAAGCCGAGAAAAACAACTGTCGTGTGCATGTAGCCTAAAACAGCATTTTTACATCCTGAAAACAGGCGCAGACACTATAGTAAATGTGCCCCATTATTCCGTGCCACAGGAGAAGTAGAGACAGTGGCAGTGTAGGCACATTCTTTATGCCATAGAAATCATTTAGCTGTCTGTTCTTCTAAATGCCTGTAATGAAGTAGTCAATAGTAGTCAGTGGGAGAGATTTATCAAAACTGGTGGAAAAGAAAACTGGCTTAGTCTCCCATAGCGACCAATTAGATACCACCTTTCATTTTCTAAACGAACCCTGAAAAATGAATGATGGAAATCTATCCCACTGACTTAAAGGGGTTCTCCGGGAATTAAGAAAATGAAAATACTTAAATAATACTTAATTATAAATATATTCCCAAATACCTTTCATTAGTTATAATGGCTTGTTTTGTCTAGGGGGCAATCATTAGGAGAAACAAAATGGCCGCTGTCCTATTAGTGCACCAAAAACCTGTCCTAATCAAACAGCAGGACAAGTTACTTCACAACACTGAGCTAAAGAGCTGCTTCATCCTCCTCTCTGATCTACCTATCAGGGATTATGACCCTGAATACAATTTAATATGAGCTTCAGCTGAATCTCTGTAGGAATGGAGTTCATGAGGAGACATGAAGTACAGAGAGGATGGTGGAGATGTGAGTAATGAGCAGCAGAATTTGTATGCAGTCTCCATTACCCCAGTCTGTCCTGTCCTGAGCTCCTTTCCTTCAGAGATTAAGCTCTACCCCTGACAAGTAGAGCAGAGGGGAGGATGAGGCAGCTCTTTTGTCCCGTGTGATTAGGACAGGTTTTGTGTGTACTGATAGGACGGTGGCCATTTTATTTCTCCTAATGATTACTCCGTAGGCAAAACGAACCAATATATCTAATGAAAGGTATTTGTAAATATTTTTATAATAAAGTAATATTTAGGTATTTTCATTTTCCTAATTCCCGGAGAAACCCTTTAACAAAGTATCACTACAGGCATAAAACAAAAGAAAAAAGAAAAAGCACTCTCAAGATGACGACATGTCCTGAGTCATGCAGATACCAGGACAGCTTGAAGAGGTTGTCCTAAGTGGAAAATGAGGACAGCGATTGTTCGGTTGCTCTGGGCGACACTGAGACATTTTGTTAGAGTACCTCTTATACGTGAAGCAGAGATGCTATTGATACAGGTTCTATCCGCAATCTGCTGCCAGATTTATTCGTAACCTTAGGCCTCATGCACACGGCCGTTGCCTGGCTGTGGCCGTATTGCGGCCCGCAAACAGCAGGTCCGCAATATGCGGGCACTGGTCATGTGCTCCCAGCATCACGGATGTGGACCCATTCACTTGAACATGTTCTATTTTTTTGTGGTGCGGACGGATCAAGGACCCATTCATCCGTGAATTCATCCCGTTACCCGTGCATTGGGGCCTCAGGCACGTGCTTCAACGTGTTGGAACATAAAGGGGTTGGCTCCCGAACAACATTTATAACTAACGATAGGTAATAAATGTATGATCGCTGAATATTGCTACAGAAGCAGAAACACACTAAATATGGCCCATGTGAACATACACTAAGGGGTGGTTTGTTCACTAGGTTATAGAAATTCAAATTGAAAGGGGTTGGACGAGCCCTCAAAAAACAAACAGAAAAAAACTTCCTTTTGTCATTTTCATTTTTCTCAGTTCCATTAATAGAAATGGCTATTTTTGTCCGTAAAGCGCCTTCAGCTTTTTAGCCCCATTTATTTGTTTGGGACAGAGCTGGTGAAAAAACGACAGTATAGAACATGAAGAATGTTCGGTGAAAAGCAATGCTCGTGTGCATTTACCCATCGAAATGAATGGATCAGGATCCAGTCCAGATGCTGTCAGTTTGTAAAAGAGATCACATCCTGACGGAAAACTGTGTACAAGAGGCCCAAGGGTGCTACCACACAATAGTTTTTTGGTGTTGGCTTTATTTTTTTTTCACCTTTTGTACCTTGGAAACTTGGCATGCAAGCATGATCCATTATGCCTGTTGATAGTTGTGTTTTATTCAAGAATAGCCAAAAGAACAATGAGGGTCATTTATTAAGACCTCCATTTTTCGACATTCTTTTTAGTTTCTTTTACACTGACATTGCTTCCAGAAGATGAGGGGGCATGCGCCTTGTCATAAATCAGGCACATCTTTGGTAGCCTGTGCTCCTGATGGAACAGTTTTACAGCAACTTTTACGTCTTTTTCTGGCACAAAAACTGTAAATTTTCCAGCCCCTGCCCAGCAACTCACACGGGCGTTTAAAAAGTCACAAAGGGGTTTTGCATCAATCTTGCACCAAAAAAAGGCAGAAAACTGTTACCAAATGACCCTCAATCGGTGTCTTATGCGACAAAAAATAAATAAACAGAAAATAAGGATAAAAATGCCACACAAGGACATACCGCAAGTTTTTAAATAATTGTTTAATAATTCGCATAGACTACCATGAAACCTATGGAGCTGGCTTTTGTTGCAAAAAAAAAAATGCCATTAAAAAATACACCTTAAAATTTGCAAAACGGCTAAAAAATGTCTTAAAGAATATGGCCCACACAGAGGTCACACTATATTTTTTCCGGAAGAACAAAAATACTTTTTTTCCCTCAGCTTATTGTTTGCAGCGTGTATTGTATTTTTTTGTGACATCCTTTTGGAATAAATATACCGTAACTTATTAACCTTTACTACCTTCTGGGGTGGTAATTGGGGAAAAAAGCATTTCCGCCATAGTTTTTTGTCCTTTAAATTTATGACATTTACTATGTGGCATAACTAGCGTTACTGTTATACAGTACAGTACAGACCATTTGTAATAATATAAGGATTTATTCACTAATACATTTATTCACAACATAATTGACATACATTAAAAACTAAAGGGGACACAAGTGCAAGAAAATGACATCACCTGGAGGAAAAAAACAGCATAAAATAGCTCCTGATTATATATAAAAAAAAAGAACAATAAAGTGCAAGTCAAGGGCCAAAAGCCAATGATTAGCAAATGGAACAGTTACCCATGCTGTGCTGGCGCCAACCCCAACGCGTGTTTCAGCGTACCTTCATCAAAGGTACGCCAAAACATACTTGCACTTTGTTTCTTTTTTTTGTATAATCGGGAGCTATTTGATGCTGTGTTTTTCCTCCAGGTCATGCCATTTTCTTGCACTTGTGTCCCCTTTAGTTTTTAATGTATGTCAATTATGTTGTAAATAAATTTATTAGTGAATAAATCTTTATATTATAACAAACGGTCTGGTAGTTCTTTGTAGGTTGTATGATTTTTGTTCTACCACAGGTTTGGTTACAGATTAATTGTACTTTTGTGGGGATGTTTTACATCCCCTTTTGTGGTTTCATTGGTGTTGTAGCGTTACTGTTAGACCAAGTTCACACTTCAGTTATGTGGTCAGTTATTTCCATCAGTTATTGTGAGCCAAAACCAGTAGTGAAGCCTACTCAGAGATAAGGTCTAAGGGAAAGATCTGCACCTGGTTTTGGCTCACAATAAGGCCTTATTCACACGTCCGTAGTGTTTATGGATCCGCAGATTGCGGATCCATAAACACACCCGGCCGGCAGCCCCATAGAAATGTCTATTCTTGTCCGCAATTGCGGGCAAGAATAGGACATGCTCTACTTTTTTGCGGAGCTGCGGCCTTAAGATCGGCAGCGCGCTCCGCAAAAACTGATACTCTCCGCATCGTTCCGTGCCCCATTCACAGTCAATGGGTCTGCATGTATTCCGCAGAATTGCGGAATACATGCGGGCGACATTGCGGACGTGTGAATAGGGCCTAAGGCCTCATTCACATGTCAGTGTTTGGTCAGTGATTTCCATCAGTGATTGTGAGCCAAAACCAAGTGCGGCTCTAAAAACAGAACAGGTGCGGGTCTTTCCCTCATACCTTATGTCTGTGGAGGCTCCAATCCTGGTTTTGGCTCCAAATCACTGATGGAAAACACTGACGTGTACATGAGGCATAACTGATGGAAATAACTGATCAAATAACGTATAGGTTTATGTGTTGTTTACTACGTTTGCACAATAATAACTCATCTTATAATGTCGCTGCATCCCAAGAGCCAGAACTCCTTTTCATTTTTGCGTTGATGAAGCTGTATTAGGGCTTTTTTTTGTACTTTTTTTTGGTACCATCATTTTGGTTACGTGGGTTATTGCGGTCTCCAATGCATGGGCATCGTCCATGTGGCTGGCACAGATGGCTGCAGACCCATTCAACTTGAATGGCTCCATGATTTGTCTGCACCGCAAAAAATAGAGCAAGTTCTATTTTTGCGGCGCAGAGGCACAGACAGAAAACTCACGGAAGCACTCCGTAGTGCTTCCGTGCCTCCGTTCTGCACCTTCCGGATTGCATTTCGTGATGCAGTGCAAAAACTGCCAGTGCCTGTGTACTGCAGACCCGCTGTTTGCGAGCCGCAATATGGGCAACGGCCAACAGCGGTCGTGTGCATGAGCCCTAATAGATATACAGCCATGGCAGTCTTGGGAGCCTTTGTTAGTACCTCTGCTTCCATGGACGATGGTGGCAGAGGGAGCCCTAGCACTCCTCTAACTGCCTAGATGCCACGGTTGCTATTGACTGCGGCATCTAGTGAGTTACTCACTGACTTCAGTGATCTGGAGCACAGCGCAGTCTTTTAGGTCTCTTCAGTTCCTGCTGCCCGCACTACGGTTAATGGTGCAGGCAGCAGTGAATGTGCATACTACACAGGCTCAACTGCGCTCTGGACCAAAGAGATTCTTATGTGTAGAAATCCACGAATAAACTTACCTATACAGGTGTCATTGACACATTGCAACCTCTGGGCCCACATTTAGGCCTTTTTCACACGGACGTCATGTTTGATGCCCGGATAAGAGACGGGCGCGTTGCGGGAATATGCGCGATTTTTCAGCGCGGGTGCAAACGTTTGTAATGCGTTTTGCACGCGCGTGTGAAAAATCGCCATGTTTGGTACCCAGACCCGAAGCCGGACTTCATCACTGAAGTCCAGTTTCGGGTAGAGTATTCTGGAGAATTTATTATTTTCCCTTATAACATGGTTATAAGGGAAAATAATAGCATTCTTAATAAAGAATGCTTAGTAAAATGAAGATGAGGGTTAAAACAATAAAACTTAACTTACTTTAGCCACTTGATCGCGTAGTTGCGATCTGTCTTCTGTCTTCAAGCTTCAGCTACCAGCTAAAGGACCTGTGATGACGTCACATCACATGGTCCAATCACATGGTCCGTCACCATGGTAAGATGGACCATGTGATTGGACCATGTGGTGTGACGTCATCACAGGTCCTTAGTTGTTAGCTGAAGCTTGAAGACAGAAGACAGATCGCAACCACGCGATCAAGTGGCTAAGGTGTTAAGTTTATTGTTTTAACCCTTCATCTTCATTTTACTAAGCATTCTTTATTAAGAATGCTATTATTTTCCTTATAAAATGGTTATAAGGAAAATAATAGCAAAGATCTGGTCCTGTTGCTAGCAACCATGCGGGAAAATCGCACTGCATCCGCACTTGCATTGCGATTTGCTCGCAGCCCCATTCACTTCTATGGGGCCTGCGCTGCGTGAAACGCAGAATATAGAACATGCTGCGATTTTCACGCAACGCAGAAGTGATGCGTGAAAATCACCGCTCATGTGCACAGCCCCATAGAAATGAATGGGTCAGGATTCAGTGCGGGTGCAATGCGTCCTCCTCACGCATTGCACCCGCGCGGAAAACTCGCCCGTGTGAAAGGGGCCTTACTGTCAGTGCACCTAAATTGTGCCAAAAAGTGTCCATCCCTGCACTGCGTTCATCCTCCAGCCTGAGCCCCTTTGATAAATCTGCTGCAGGTCTAGACAGCCGGTCCAAGTTTACGCCATCTATAGTAAATCTGCCCCAGTGTGTGACATCTATGACCTGCCTCTATGACGCTCTCCATGTATACCTAGGGGAAATATTGGGAGCTACGGTAGTTAGAGAACTGCTTACATAGTACTTTGTTACCGGACTCTCTGCCATCAGCTGATTAAGCAATCCACAGGGAGAATTCAGCTTCCCAATGGTTTCCTTGTCTATCTGTCAACAGACTACAGACAAGAGTTAGCTTAAAAACCATTAATCTGGTGCAAAAGTCCGGAAACTGCAAAGAATAAATGATAAACGGTTAGGCTGGGTGCACACGAGGCAGACCTTGTCCTCATCGGAACCCAGGGAAAATCAGCTGTAAAATCTGGAGTAAATCCATGAAATCCACAGCAGAATAGAACAGAAAATCTGCTGCATGCTTCCAAAGCCGTGCAGGATTTTTGTTTCTGGTCCTTTTTTATTGTATTACCAAAAACTTAAAACAAATACCCGCTGTATGAACATGGTCTAAGACTGGTTTTACATTTCTGTTTTTCACTGACCTGTGCTGATCGCGTTTTCCATGGACAGCACACGTACCCATTTATTTTAATGTGTCTGTTCACACCAGTATTTCGGCTGGACAAAAAACGTTGTATGCAGCAGTTCTTGTCTGACCGACGTGTCAGAAGAGGTAACCGGTCCTGGGGTCCAGCGAAGAACGGCAGGTAAAGGGTAGTTCAGCTTCAGAGCTGAACCTTGACATATCGCCTTCTGACATGAGCATCGGAGCGCTAATGCTCTACCTTGTCCTGCACTGAATCGCGCAGGGTAAGGGCTTTTTCTGGAGATCTGGTGACGTACCAGGTTCTCTATGGGTAAGCTAGGCAGAGGCTTCTGGCTAGCAGTAAAACCCGGTGTCGTCACTGGCACTAATGGGTGTGTTTTAGCAATGCCCTAGCCTGTAAAGCCCGCCCATCAGTGCCGGTGATGTCACTGGGGACACTGCTAGGCGGAAGCCTTCACCTAGCAGTGTAAAAATGTAAACAAAAAAAGTCCGTGCCCTGCGCTGTTTCGTGCATGAAATGCTCCGATGCTCATGTCAGTGGGGGGGATATACCCAGGTTCAGCTCTGAACCCGGACAAACCCTTTAAATGGAGGTGTTAACGTACCCTACAACAGACATGTCAGGAGCTGTTTCAGAGAATACTATATCTCCTTATGGAGAATGTCTAAGTGGCGTGAGGCAACGCTCCTGTGTCTCCTTGAGACATGTCAGGAGAGGTGACATCCTCTGTAAAGGGAACCTGTCAGTAGGTTCTCTATGTATAATAAATTGGGTCCTAGTCGCAATACAGGTGATTCTTAATACAGAGTGAGGTCCATAGACATGGTGACCGTGAGACAAGTACCAGAATAGCGCATGTCCTGAGTTTCTCCACACAGACCCTCGCTGTGAATTGGGTCTATGGGTCCATGTGCTATCTGAGCGCAGTCTGTTGTGCACACAGACCGAAACCATGCCTGTATGAATCAGGCCTAAAAGAGTGGTGGGTCTCAAAGTGTCAAAATGGGGCAATTAAAAAAAAAAAAAAAGGTGCTTTTTAGTGGATTGCACAATGTATCACAACGCCCAAACTCTAAAAAGGGAACCGTGAGATGCAGTGTAAGGAGGGAAGTTGGTATCAGCCGTGCACACTTTTTGATTTCTTGCCATGCCCGCCACTTCTGAAAACTGGTTGGGGCTTATTGGCAGGAGGTGTGACTACCCTAGGCCCAGCAGACTTATACAAGGGTGGCCACAGATTGTACAGGGCCCCTGTGGAGAAACAGAATATGAGCCCCTTGCTATTGAACAGGTAATTTATCAAGACAACCCTTTATCTAATGGATGAGAATCTGTCAGTAAGGGCTCATTCACATGGCCGTAGTTTCAGTCCGCCTCCCATCCGTGTTTGTTTGAGGATCGGATGCAGACCTATTCATCTCAATGGGGCCGCAAGAGATGCGGACTACACATGGTGTGCTGTCTGCATTCGTATGTCCGTTCTGCTCCCCCTGAAGAAAAAAAAAAAAGAACATGTCCTATTCTCGTCCGTTTTGCAGACAAGGATAGGACATTTCTACGGAAATAAAAAAAAATGGTGGCTTGCACGAACGTGTGCATGAGCCTTAATTTTGAACCAAGGAAACTTTGGTGCCTTGTTTATAGCGGTATGGCCCCACATGGAAGATGGAAGCAACAATTTTTGTCTTTGCACCAGATTTGCTAGTTTTCCCCTATGGAGTATGTGTCACATGATCCTTTTCAGAGCTGATTGGTGGTTGAGTGATATCATGGGGTATACTGTATCACTCTACAATACCAGGAGCAGCTCTCCTTTGAGCCCCAGACTTGACACTTTGAGGGCATACCTCTCAATCATCCCGGATTCTGTGGGACGGTCCCAGATTTCAGTGGCTGTACCGCAGTCCCAGTATGGGGGAGGGTACGTCTAGCTTTCTGGCGGCTGTCCCTGCTTCCATAGTATGCAGAGTCAGCTGCCTGTACTGATGAAGCAGAGAGCCATCCACTCCCTGCAGGTCTGGGCAGGGGGCGGGGCTGGCCAGGAGCTCTGTGTATCCTGCTGCTGGGGAATGAGGTGAGTATGTGGAGTTTATTTACTGCCTGTAAAGGGGACACAGCTGGACATATTACTTTACTGTGAGGGGGCGCACATAACTGGGCATATTACTGTGAGGGGGCACATATTTGGGCATCACTACTATGAGGGGGCGCATATCTGGGCATCACTACTATGAGGGGGCGCATATCTGGGCATAATCTGTGAGGTGGCAAATATCTGGGGATAATATGTGAAGGGGGCACAATGCCGGCATAACTCTGTGTGGTGGCATAAAGGGGGAATAATTACTATGTGGGGGCATTTCGGGGACTGGGTGGGGTTAGGTGTTTAGTTATGGGCGGTGCTCTAATTTAACCCTTTTAGTGCCAGAACAATGTTCACACTTTTGACAAACTCAGAAATCTGAATTATAACCTAAAATAAATATTCCCATATACCCATATATTTTCCAACAGTAGACACCTTTCATGGGTGCTTTAATGCAGTTCTGAATCAAAGTGTAACCATGTACTGACTAAGTGCTTGGGGTAGTTTAAAAAAAATAAAGACAAATGATTGGCAATCAGGGGCAAAAATTGTCTCTGGTTGATAAAGGGGTAATAATATAAAGAAAAGTGTCTGTAATCCCCCCCCCCTCGCATTGGATGAGCCTGGAACCGAACCCGGGTACAAAGTTTTTTTTTACAGTAGAAATTAATTTCTGAAGTTATTACCCGAAGTCTTGCGAGACTTCGCGAAGTAATAACTTCGGCTCATCTGAGCCAGTACATTCTAATACTGTACTCGCTCCGTACAGTATTCTAATAAAGTTTTATGCGAATCGACTTCGGATGAAGCATCCGAAGTCGATTCGCTCATCCCTATATGTTTTTGTAAGACAAACCATTTAAAGAGGTCCGACAAAAATTCTATTAATTTCACGTAGTTTAAAGTGTGCTAGAGACTTTGGAGTATTGTACGCCGGTCTTTATTCACCCTGTGCTGCCGGAGAATAGGCACGCCTTTCATATACTTGGCTCATCTTCCAGCCATGTCGTCTGACACAATTAAATCTATGGCAGCCTCCGAGCTGCCGTAGATTTAAGGCTTTCTTCACGTCAGAAAACTGGTATCAACATGATAAATGTGGTGCCTCCTAAACCCCGCACATGGCACGCCCTCTTTGCTCGCCATTTCTGAAAAGTGGTGTGAAGGGGGAAATGTTGCACATTTTGCCATAAAAAATGGCGTGCGAAAAAACTTGGCGTAAATATATGTTTAGTAAATAGCCCCCCCCCCGGGAATCAGTCATACTATGTGATGTGTGTTTCCTCTGTAGTTTGTGCTGTGTTGTTGTTTGCTGGAACTTCCCCTTTCTTCACAAAATGATGTGCCTCCTCCGTGCACACTACCTGCTATTGAAAGGCCTCAGACCACATCTCTTGGGGGTATCATGAGTCAGAGCCATTTCCGCGTGTCGCTCAGCAGGCACAAGCAATCAGGAAGAATGGGGCGTGTAAGAAGAGCTAGGAAGGCAGATGTACCCTGAGCTCACATCCATGCTCGCCGTGAAGTGAAATGTGGGGGATGTTGTCAGACTTTCCTTCCCTTTTGCACCTTCTTTGACTTGAAATCACATTTTCCTCGGGAAATCTGAAACTGGAATTTCACATGTGCAAATGACTCAAAGTATTAGATGCTCCACATTTTTTGGGCGAGACACAACATGCCTCCCCAAACCTCTAGGCTCTGCAGGACAGTGCTCCTTTCACAAGGGGAATGTTCTTCATCTAGAAATATAATCAAGATGCAAAGTTTTAAAGACGGTTTTGATTTGATTAAGGCCTTATGCACGCTTCCGTTCCTCCTCAATGCATGGGCAACGTCCGTGCGGCGGCCGGGACGGATCGAGACCCATTCTGCTTGAGGGTCCGTGATCCGTCCGCACCGCAAAAAAATAAAACATGTTCTATTTTTTTGTGGTGCGGAGGCATGGACAGAAACACCATGGAAACACAGCACCGCACTGCATTTCCCGGATTGCAGACCCATTCAAGTGAATGAGTCCGCATCCGTGATGCGGGATGCACACAGCTGTTGCCCGTGTATTGCGGATCCACTGTATGGTGGCCACAATACTGCCACGGCGGGGCAACGGCCGTGTGCATGAGCCCTAAGAGTTGATTAAAAGCCTCCCCCCTCTTTCTTGATTGACAGTGCCTGTGAGATGAGTTTGCAGGAACATGGCCCTGTCAAGAAGGAGAAGGTGGGGCTGGCAGAAGGAGCAAGGTTGCACAGAGTGACTTGGGCCCACCCTCAGTGTCAGGGGCGTAGCTATAGGGGAAGCGGCTGCTTTGGGGCCCATCTAGGAGGAGGACTAAAAGAGGTTTTTATCAGAGCCCCCTCAACAGTATTATACAATGACAGCATATTCCGCAAAAAAAAAATTCAGCGATTGCATTCAGTGTATTTGTATTTTACGTCCGCATTGCATGTGTATGGAGCCAGGGCTGCGTGAGAAATGCACAATTTAGAACATGCTGTGATATTTCCTGAATGCAAAGATGATGCTTGAAAAGTGTACATAGACCATGAAATGAGTGGATCAAGATGCTAGGCACCTTGAGTTTCCACACTGTGCTAGTGTGATTTGTGGCCAGTTACCATGCAGCAGAACTTTATGTGTTTGCTGCAGTTTTGCAATGTGGTTTCTATTCAAAAAAGACCATTTCACACAAAGCCTAATAATACAATGCCTTGAAAATGTATTCAGACCGCTTGAACTTTTCCACATATATTTACATCCCAACCCCAAACTTAAATGTATTTTATTGTGAATTTATGTGATGGACCAACACAAAATAACAAGTATGTGTAAAGTGATAAAAGGATACATGATTTTCAAAATTCAGAAAATCCGAAAAGTGTGGCGTGTATTTGTATTCAGCCCTCTGTATTGTGTTAGCCCTAAATAAAATCCAGTGTGACCAACTGCCATCAGAAGTCACCAAATTAGTGAATGGAGTCCGCCTGTGTGTAACTTATTTCCAGTATAACTACAGATGATCTGTGAAGGCCTCGGAGATTTGTTAGACATTAGTGATCAAATAGCATCATGAAAATGAAGGAACACACCAGACAGGTCAGGGATAAAGTTGTCGAGAAGTGTAAAGCAGGGTTACCTTATAAAAAAAAAAATATTTCAAGCTCTGAGCGTCTCACGGATCATTGTTCAATCCATCATCCGCAAATGGAAGGAGTATGGCACAACTGCAAACCTAACATTTGACTACCTAAACAGACAGCCCTCACAAGCAGAGCACTAATTAGAGAAGCAGCCAAGAGGCCCATGGTCACTCTGGAGGAGCTGCAGAGATCCACAGCTCAGGAGGAAGATTCTGTCCACAGGACAATTGTTAGTTGTGTACTCCACAAATCTTCCCTTTATGGAAGAGTGGCCAGAAGAAAGACCTTTTTGAAAGCAAACCATAAGAAGTCCCTGTTTGCCACAAGCCATGTAGGGGACACTGCAAACTTGTGGAAGCAGGTGCACTTCAGCTGGGACAGGGAAACTAGTCACAGTTGATGGGAAAATGGATGGGGCTAAGTACAGAGAAAACCTGGTAGAGGCTGCAAAAGACTTGAGACTGTGGTGGAGGTTCACCTTCCAGCCGGACAACAACCCTAAACATACAGCCAGAGCTACAATGGAATGGTTTAGATCAGGGATGCCCAACCTGCGGCCTTTCAGCTGTTGCAAAACTACAACTCCCAGCATGCCTGGACAGCCTACAGCTATCAGGCAGTGTTGGGAGTTGTACAACAGCTGGAGGGCTGCAGGTTGGACATCCCTGTTTTAGATCAAAGCATATTCATCTTTTAGAATGGCCCAGTCAAAGTCCAGACCAAAATCCCATTGAGAATCTGTGGCTGGGCTGAATACAAATGCACGCCACACTTTTCAGGTTTTTATTTATTAACAATTTTGGAAACCATGTATCATTTTCTCTTCATTTCACACATACTTGCTACTTTGTGTTGGTCTGTCACATAAAATCTCAATAAATACATTTAAGTTTGTGGATGTAACCTGAAAAAAATGGGGAAAAGTTCAAGGGGTATGAATACTTTTTTAAGGCAGTGTAGGCTGACAATTCCTGTTCTTTAGAGATCAGGATGGCATTTACATAACAGGTAGAATTACAGAATTCTAATGAAAGATAACACCTGTGTATAGAAAAAAATTCATACTCCTCTATTCAAAGTAAGTGATCGTCACAGCTTATACCCTCCCCCTCTCTGCACAGTGACCGCTGCACAGGTCAAAGCGTGTTTAGAAAACTCTGCCATAGAAGATAAAAAACATCTCCCTTCTGTTGTGCCGATGCGCTTGCTGTATTGCAAATCTCTAAATGCTGTTTGCATTAGCTTAGGCGAGATGGCTAATAATAATTATACACTGAAAATAGAATTTCACAAAATCTACAATGAGAAAAGGCTAGAAAAAAAAGGAATATTTTGAATTTGTAAAAGAAACGTATGATACAGCTGCTTGCAGTGGGGCTGACCTTTTCGGTTTTCTAGCATCTGTTTGTCTTTTTATTATGAATGTGTCACATTTCTTCTGAAGCTCGTATCGAAATATTACTTTTTGCAGATAATCTTCACTCCTTCTTTCATGTGTCTGGGACATTTGATTGTTTAGTAGTGCAGTACCCCCTCTAATTAAAGGGGGGGGGGGGAGCGCATACATGTTACTGTGGGCGGAACCTGGGTTTTTTATTAGGACGTAGCTATTTCATGTTTTTTTTTTTTTAAGCTTTCCAGTTCGATGGCTTGAGTCCAGACAGACATATTTCAGCAATGTCATGTAAATGAGGTGAGTCAGCGCCCGGCTGTGGTGTGATGATGATGCTTCAGGGAGCAGAGGGTTCCAGGTTATGTAATATTTTACAGCTATACGTTATCTTCAGCACATGTAATGTAGAAGGACAGTCAGATTTTCTTAAGGGATGCACACAGGCATACGGAAACGGAATGCATACGGAATAACGGGCATACGGAAACGGAATGCATACGGAACAACGGGCATACGGAAACGGAATGCTCATGGAATAACTTCTGGGCTTTTTTGCGGACCCGTTGAAATGAATGGTTCCGTATACGGTCCGCAAAAAAAACTGAACGGACACGGAAAGAAAATATGTTCATGTGCGCACAGAAAATCTGGGCGTAATCAGCACCTTGTGCAGGTAGCCTTAATGAGGCTGCTAAACTGGCTAAATTGAAAACTGCATCCTGAATGCATGGACATGGACCATGGACAGCACACGTCTGGGATACACCCACGTGTAAAAGTCGCCTAAGGATCTGCCATTTGGTACCCACCTACAGCTGCTGGCATGCAGGCCGACAGCTCAGGTGTAACCTGTTATCTCCATTTCCATTTTTTGTGTAGGTGTGTACAACTAAGAAATGGGGTTCTCGTACAGTTCTCCATCCAGGATGTGAATTGTGCTTTCCTAAGATCTTGCCTGGAGCTGGCCATTAGATAGTCGTCAGCTGAAGGCTCGCTCGGGGAACAGCTATTGACCCCCACCCACCCACTTTCTCACTATCGAGAGGGGAGTAAGCCCCTACCAGACACATTTGGCAGTGGTTTATCTCTTTGACATTCGTCTGGCATTCATCTAATATATATGGCGACCATAAATCTGGAATCCAAATGAAATAAATTGACAGTGACGGGAAAATGATAATGGAGAAGTGTTGCAAAGATGCTAGATTTGTTATCTGGGGCCTGCAGTACGTTGACCAATGTGACTGTTCACACTGGAAGAATGTGTCCGTCGTACAGCAACTTGCATGCTAGAGTCTGTTTTTTGGGCAATATACAGTATCTAATTATATCTTATCCATATAGAGCTAGCGCACTTTGTGCAAGTTATAATTAGTTACCATTTTAAGGGCTCATGCACACGACCTTAGATTTAGTCTGCATTCGATCAGCATTTTTTGCGGATCTGGTGCGGGCCCATTCGTTTCATGGAGCCGCAAAATATGCGGACGGCACGCTGTGTGCTGTCCGTATCTGTAAGTCTGTTCCACGGCCCCGCCAAAAAAAATAGAACATGTCCTGTTCTTGTCAGTTTTTCAAACTCTATAGAGGGCAGGACATAGTCAAAATGTGGAACGCACATGTCCGGTATCCATGTTTTGCGGATCCGCAATTTGCAGACCTCAAAAATGGCTACAGACGTGTGTATGAGGCCTAAGAGCTTTGAGATAAGCATTTCTGTGAATAGGGACAAATTAGGGACAGATCTGGAAGTGAGAGGTTGCTCAAATACGTTCATGAAGAGACTACTTGATTTTTAGGATACGGCGTGGTCCTGTCATAGTTGCGGTGAAATACTGCACGACCATAGCAGCTGCAGAGGGCTCTAATGAGGAGCACACTTATTAGTCGGTCTGCATTGTTAATGGCCGCGCAACGCCCACAAAACTACTCGGCCATTAACAGTGCAGACCGACCAAACAGGAGGGGTGCTTATTAGTTTAATTAGGGCCTGGTACGGTCTGTATGGCTGCGTGGTACTCGACCACAGTACGGCCTTGTCACAACCTCGTGGTGTGGTCGTACCTCTAAGAGGATAATATGGGGGGGAGGTGTCGACTATCCCCCAACAGATGATTTTAGTGGAAATAAGCATTGGGCATGTTGCGTTTCAGCAAGCCAAATCCTTTGTTCCCAAGGGAGATAAGGGTTTACTCAGCTCTTCCCACTGAGAGGACATGTATGCTAGGCGGGGCTGAGCATGCATGTGTATGAGGAAGTCAGGAGGAATAGCTGGGAGCTGAACTATTGAAGGTGTTGGGCACCTTTAATGACTGATAACTATTTTGGTGGCCTCACATATATTTCCATATTCAGTTTGGACAATAACGCGATGCATTTGTATGGTACGTTACATCACGGGCAAGCAAAAAGGAATCCACAACCCGAGACTTCATATGTTCTGTAATTATTGAGACCTCCATGGGCTAAAATCATGAGGACACATAGGAGGCCAGAGGTTGTTATCAGTAGGATGTCAAAGTCTGATTTACAATGTGTGTCTTTCATTTCCACAGGGCCATTGCTACACCTGTGGCCAGAGCCATGGGGATAAAGTGCAAAGTCCGACTAAAAGCTTCATTTAATCCGGTCTTGGAAAATTTCTACAGCTCTGGCTCTAAACACCCATCTCAAGTAAGTGTTTTAGCAGTTGCATCATAGAGGAGAAAAGCATCTGATCTGATACTGATAAGGGCGAGCAGTGTCGCCGCGTACTGTGCTGCACAGTAGACAGAGGCAGATTTATTAAAACTGGTGTAAAGGAAAAGTGGCTTAGTTGCCCATAGCAACCGATCCGATTCCTCCTTTCATTTTCCGAACGAGCTCTGAAAAATGGAATCTGATTGGTTGCTATGGGCAACTAAGCCAGTTTTCCTTTACACCCGTTTTTATGAATCTCCCCCAAAACATAAAGACCAGGGATCGGCAAACTGCGGCACTCCAGCTGTTCTGAAACTACAACTCCCAGAATCCTCCTTTCACTTCAGTGGAAGTTACAAGAACAGCCAAGTTAGGTGTGCATGCTGGGAGTTGTAGTTTCACAGCAGCTGGAGTGCCGGAGGTTGCTGCTCCCCCGATGTAGACCATCTCCTCTAACAACCAGTGTTTAATTCTCAGGGCAGACCACAAGATATACAGGTTGGACTTCTGTAGTCAGCCTCTTCTGAACATGATTGTGGCTTGGCTTGCCTAAAATGATCCTGCCACGTTCTGGTGTGCAACCACAAGACAAACCTTAGATCTTTTTAAGGAATCGTAATTGACTGCTTGTGCTGGGCATTACATATAAATTATACGTGTGGTGTGTGTGTGTATGTATGTGTGTGTATGTATATATATATATATATATATATATATATATATATATATACACACACATACATAAACCAGTCAAGCCATAAACCAGATTTACCCTGCCTTATCTGGGGTGGTGCTGGACGATGCTGGAACTGGCAGCTAATGTGAATCGGGGACTCCAGAGCGTGAGCACATAATGGAGCGGACTCCTTCTGCCGCTGCTTAACAGTGACTTTATAAGAACTACTTCATGAAAAAAGTAATTGACCCAGTGGTTGGATTCCAGAGAACTGGTGCAGCGCAAGAAAATCTTTGAGACAAGAGTTGAAGGTTTGGATTATGAAGAATATTAATCTACAGCTAGGATGGTAGATGGCGATGGTGGCGGATGTAGGGGGTGCAGCACCGTGGACAGACTTGTGGGTGAGAGGGATAAATGTAACCTGTATTCTGTAGTGGATGGGTAAGGCCTTGTTCACATGTCCGCAGAGCAGATCCATCAGACTGATCTGGCAGAGAACAGTCTGCCAGATTGAGCCAGGTCCCCATTGACCGTAATGAGGTCCAGCAGGTCCTGCCGGGTTTCGGCCGGACAAAGACCATTGCATGCAATGTTTTTTGTCCGTTCAACAGTCTGCATTTGTGCCGGATCAAGAAGCAGGATCTGCTTAACAGAGATGTGAACACAAGGGTAGTGAGAAGAAGTAGAACACTGAAAGAGCAACCAAGGAGGTAGGTAGAAAACCGAGAGCTAGCATTAAAGCATGCTGATTAGAAGTTGGTAGTCTTCATTGACAAACACTGCAGAGAGACCCAGAAGAGTCAATAAAGAATAGCTGGTGGTACATGTATCCTTCAGGAGATCATTTGAGATTTGGCGAAGGCTGGTTTCTGTAGATGGCAGTGTAGAGTTCACCAGGGGTGATGTGTTCCTCCTGATCATGGGCATCTGCCATGATCTTGCCATTCTCTATGTAAATAATTGTCTGTAGGGACCATGACGCTTGTGCAAGTGCTGCGTCCTCATCAACGTTTACCTGCATACAAATGTCTATACCCCTTCCAACAGCTCTAATCCTTAGAAATACATCTTTTTATTTATATGTAGATAAGGTTTTCAGTGCACTGAGGGCAGGGCTACTTCATTAGGTGCACCTGGCATCCCCTGCATCGTCACTATTGGCTCTGAAATCTCAGGGACTGTCACTCAGCCACAAAAGAACAGAAGTGGGTGGTGATATTGTGGAGCCATGGTGCTCCCAACGGAACATGCCCACCCATGGCACACTTCTTTTCATAGCACACTGGTTTTTCACAAGAAAGGTTTGGTTATAGGGCGCCTACCCTACATGGTGGTAAGTTGAAACTGTTTTTAGAGGCAACAGACCTGCCGTGAGAAGAGTGGAATAGGTTTTGTTGAGTGAGACTTGCCAGAGAGAATACTAAAACAGATCAGACATAGTGAGCATAAAAATAGACATCCATATTTATGTGTTTAGCAATATTAATAGACCTTTTGGAAATGAGAATTGGATATGTTTGCCAGGAATCAAGATCTCACGATGGAAAAGCTGGGTCTAGGAACTAAAACACGACCAAGACGAGATACCATATATGTTAGAGGTCAATCATTTTAACGAAATAATACAGCTAAAAAGTGCCCAGATGTAACTAAGCCTAGTCCCCTGGAATATGACAATCCTGACACAGCTATACATAGAGCATCCATTCTCTAAGGTTGATACAACCTGCATACTCTTGCATAATGTATGGTAGATCACAGCTGTGCCCCTTTTGGACCTAAATCCCCATTGTTTCCATAATTCCCAAATTGCATTGAAAAAATGGATTCATAGGATAACTTATTGCCTCGAGAAATAACTGGCAGCCATAATCTTAAGTGTATATCCACCCTGGCGCCTAGAAGAGATCTGAGAGGGTTGTTATGTAGATCGTGGTGGTTGTAGAGCCAAGACCACCACCGGTGTTACCTTCTGACATTTCTCCGTCTAACAGGGAAATGGGCAGCTCTGTATGGATACCAAATGTTGAACCAGAGATGGTCAAATGCATTCTAGTGAAGACCACCTCTCCCGATTTAGACCTACATTTTATCCTGTTTGATGACCCATTTGTTCTCTAGAAGACCGTTTTTTCTACTGAAACTTTTGGTGGTTATCCTAAAGCAGTTGTCGGACCATAGGCCTATAGGCCCTTATCACTAATACACCCCGATCACAAGAACGGGATCCCCGCAAGTATGCTGCTGCTTCATTCAACTATGGTATATGGGGCTGCCAAAGAAAAGCCGAGTACAGCAGTCCCTTGGGAATGAATGGAGCATCAGTGCGCATATGTGACCTTTTCACTCTTTTCAGGACTTTGGGGCCCCATTCTCATGATCGGTAGAGGTCCCAACAATTGGCGCTCCCACCAATCAGATACTTATCACCTATCAGTTTGAAAAATTGGATTCATAGAATCACTTATCGCCTTGAAAAAGAACTGGCAGTCATACTCTGAAGTGTGTTTCAGGGTGTACATCATAAAGCTATATCAGATGTATTAAAGAGGACCTGTCACCGCTCCTGACATGCCTGTTTTATTAGTTTCATGCATTCCCCATGTAATAACAATCGTGGAGCATCTATTCTTATGGCTCTATGTTGTGCCATTGCTTTATTATTTGCACAAGTTATGAATGAATATCTAGCAGTCTGCAGTAAGGGTACAGAGGGGAGGTAACCAGTTGGGGGGTGTGTCCCTGCACAGACTCGCTCTATCTAATCAGTGTTGCCATTTTCAGACTGTGCAGGTACACACCTCCGACTGGTTACCACCCCTCTGTGGGGAATTCATGAAGCTATTAAAACAGGCATGTCAGGAGCGGTGAAAGGTCCTCTTTAAGGATACTCTCCCACTTGCGTTGCTGGATTCCGGCAGGCAGTTCTGTCGCCGGAACTGCCTGCCGGATCCTGCAATCTCTATGCAAACGGACAACATTTGGAGACGGATCTGGATGCGGATCCGTCTCATAAATGCATTGCAATACTGGATCCGTCTCTCCGGTTGTCATCTGGAAAAACTGATCCGGTATTTATCTTTTTCACATTTTTAAAGGTCTGCGACCGGAAGACCAGATCCATCAATGCGTTAATTTTAATGCCGGATCCGGCACTAATACATTTCAATGCAAGTGTTCCGGAATTCTGGACGGAGAAAATACCGGAGCATGCTGCGGTATTTTCTCCGGCCAAATAACGTAAGAGGGACTGAACTGATGCATCCTGAACAGATTGTTCTCCATTCAGAACGCATTAGGATTAAACTGATCAGTTCTTTTCCGGTATTGAGCCCCTAGGACGGAACTCAATACCGGAAAAGAATAACGCTAGTGCGAAAGTACCCTAAGTATTGAATGGCGACTACGTTAATTCCCACGCTATGAACTATAATCTGGCCATGATGCTGAGGAGCAGGTGTCCTTTCTCAGGGTTGGCCCCTAAGGAAAGGTCTTAAAGACTTGTCGTCAGATCACCTTTTTCCATGAGGTGCAAGACTGAAGGAAAACCTTCTCTGTTGGATTCAGTCTTGCAGCCACTGATATGAGAAGCAGCTCTTAGTAATAAGTAATAAGCACTTAATGGGCATTCATTTACCTTTAAAAAGGTATTTTGTTCAGAAAAGTTCATCTAAACACCCAGTGGATCACAAGGGTTGCTGTAACATTTGCCTGTGCAAATCAGTCATGTTACATATTGTACAGACATGCAAAATGTATGTGGCCTCCCAGCTGATTAAACATTGAAGGTCATTTGCTAAAGACTGGCGTCTTGCAGGCGAAAGATGTGATCAGTTTCTTAAGAGGAAGCAAGCCTCTTAAAGGGGTTGTCCCATTACAATAAGTGATCCCCTATCCAACAGCAGGGAGCTAAGTTTCTGATTGTGGAGGTCCAACTTCTTAGGCCCATGCCGATCACAAGATTGGGGGCCTGTGCACCCCCATTTAAATGTATTGGTGGTCCTGAATGTACGCTGCTGCTCCATTCAGCTCTATGGGGCTGACTGATATAACCAAGCGCTTGTTCGCGGCCATCTCTGGCAGTCCCATCAAGTTAAATGGACTGTTTGTCCGCCGCTTCATTCAAATGATCATTATCATTTCAGCAGATCCCTTGCGGTGGGATCCCATGCCAATCAGACACGTATCCCCTATTCTGTGGATATGGTTAAGTTGTTCTAATGAGACAACCAAACCTGTCGCATTTGTGATGTCCATGCACTAGATGCCGAAATGTACTTATAATTTACACCAGTTTTCTGGCCCAAATTATATTAAATGTGTTGAGCCGTGGAGGCCCCGCCACCTTCCAGCAAGCTCCGCCCACATCGTATCGAGAACAGTGTAAAACGTAAAAAGTTGCAAAGGGCACCCTTTTAGACTCGCTCAAAATCTGAGACTCCTTAGCTCTGCTGAGGGCTGGGAAACTAAGCATGAAAGGAAAATTGGAAGAGGAGGGAACGCGCGCGCGTCTCATTTATTGATAGGCTGACATGACTGTAACTTGTATTGACACAGATTCATCAAGGGATAGTTTCTTGTTATTGTTGATGTATGTTTATGTAATTTGCACGTCCTATTTTTGAAAAACAATAGCATTTCTTTAAAAAAAAAAAATTATGTAATTGCAAATAGCCTCCATTGTCATTAGGTGAAATGTGTGATTCCTGAGGTGATGAAGATATTAATGATCTGCGGACTGAGCGGCAGATTGTTCTGAATGCTGTACAGAGCAGACTATGACTGATCCAGTCTATTGTATGTGTGCTGAGGATTAGCCAGTGCAAATAGCTCATGCTGCTGTACATATTGATAGCGAGCGCACAGAAAAAATGCAACCTTTTTCCATATGTTCCGTGCCTCTGTCCATTTTTACTGTAAAATCAGTGGGATGGGATTCACGTGCACTGTTTTTTGCATGATGTCCCCTTAACCTCCTTGGAATACATGGTGCTGGATCCTCCAGGACAACAGATGAGGGTCTTATGCTAATTCAGGCTATGTTCTATAACGGAAAAAACTCTCAGCTGACCATAATCATAAGACCACCCGCAGCTCTCCCATAAATGTAAGCCTCAGGCAGGGACTCCAAATGCTACAGGTTGGTCCTCCTTCAGATACTGATGTCCGAGGCAACTTAGTGTAGAGTGCACCAATAATATTTTTACAGGGTTTGTCTCACTTCAGTAAATGGCATTTATCATGCAGTTAATACAAGGCCCTTACTAATGTATTGTGATTGTCCATATTGCCTCCTTTCCATCACATTATACTCGGCACGTATCCGTGGTGGTTACCACCGTGTAATCCAGCAATGGTGGCGGTGCTTACAGACTATAGGGAAAGGCTGGAAGTGCTCATAGGCCAACACCTTTACCTATAGTGTACAAGCACGGCCACCGCTGCTGGATTGCAGAGTGTTAATAACCACAGATACGTGCAGTGTATAATGTGATGGAAAAGAGTCAATATGGACAATCACAATACATTAGTAAGTACCTTGTAGTAACTTTCTCTACATGATACATGCCAATTGCTGAAGTGAGACACCTAATAGGGTTAGGCATAAATGTCTTGGTGTGTGCATTGTGTGTTTCCTATGTGTGATTGGTATGTGCTATATATGTTCTTTGTATCAGTGGTGTATGTGCAGCATGTGACATATGCATCAGTGGCATGTGACCCATGTATACGTGTCTTGTGTCCCACGTCTGTCCAATGAGTGATTGGTGGGCACTGCATGTGTCTTGTTCCTGACTGACTTAAGTACAGGATATCCATATATGTGTAAATTCTGCCACATGCATGCATTTTGCTGTGAATGTCTGCCATCATACTTCATCTTTAATATTTCTGTTATTACTGTGAGTGCTCATGAACACGACCGTTGGAGGTTTTGCAGTCTGAAAATTGCGGATCCGCAAAACATGGATCCCGGGTGTGTGCATTCCACATTATGCGGAACAGAACAGCTGGCCTCTAATAGAACAGTCCTATCCTTGTCTGTAATGCCGACAATAATAGGACATGTTCTATCATTTTGCAGAACGGCCATGTGGACATACAGACACGGAAAGCACACAGAGTCTTTTTTTTTTTTTTTTGCGGCCCCATTGAAGTGCAATGAACGGTACAGACATGGAAAAAAACACACAGGCAGAGACATATACACACACATACACAGGGAGAGACATATACACACACATACACAGGGAGAGACATATACACACACATACACAGGGAGAGACATATACACACACATACACAGGGAGAGACATATACACACACATACACAGGGAGAGACATATACACACACATACACAGGGAGAGACATATACACACACATACACAGGGAGAGACATATACACACACATACACAGGGAGAGACATATACACACACATACACAGGGAGAGACATATACACACACATACACAGGGAGAGACATATACACACACATACACAGGGAGAGACATATACACACACATACACAGGGAGAGACATATACACACACTGGGACGGTCAAGTGTACACAGGGACAGATGCACACACAGGTGCGGTCAAATACACACAGGGACATACACACACACACACAGGGACAGACACACATACATATGAACAGACACCTGTGCGATGGTGAGATTGTCAACCAACTTTTATCTAATGTGTGGCCACCTTTAGGGGACATTAAAAGGGAATTCCACCTTTAGGTATGCTCCAACCTTTTGTTACCTTCTAATATGACTCCTACTGATTCCCAGTACTGAGGGGACATGGACTGGGGTTTAAAAGGGAATTATCAACATGTACCAGAAGGTGGTCTAAACTGTAACCCATTAGGCACTGGCTAGACTGTGGTATGGAGTCTAAGCAATGCCTTAGACACACATAGGGGCACACACACACACACACACAGGGACAGACACACACAGGGACAGGCAGACACACACACAGGGACAGACACACAGCTAGGCCTCGCCACATTCCAGCGAGGCTCCTGTCCATACAGGAACACAGCTCTCTGTTCCTATGGCTCCTCCCCCACTAGTCACATGGGTGGATGACATTAGGAAGGTCCTTTAGCCTGGTAGGAAACTCCATCTACCCTGTTCTGAGTCCTGGGGCCGCCCGCCCCAGCAGTGCACATGGCGAAAATTGTCTGTATTGCTGGGGTAAGCTGCCCTAGAATTCAGAACAGGCAGTTTAATGAAGACCAGGACACAGCTGCAGGAGTGACCGGGCACAGTGGGCCCCCCCAGGAGCAGCGGGCCCCAGCACTTGCCCGGGTGTGCCGGGTGCTGACGCCGGCCCTGCTCAGCTGCCCGGAGCACATGCAACAAGTGAATGGGAGCAGAGGCACTCCCTTTCACTACTATGGGAGCAGTGCTTGGTGGTGGACAGACCCCGGGAAATCCAGGCTCCTCCAGCTACAGCTCTCCCTGCTCCGTTCTCATTGTAAAGGGCATATTGCTAGGATATGCCCCCATTGTCTGATAGGTGTGGGACCCGCACCTATCTGACAATTGGAGCATATCCTAGCGATATGCACCCATTGTACATGATGGGAATACCCATTTAAGTGATTTTCCAAGGCTTCGATATTGATGGCCTATGCTTAGGATACAGTGTGTATCCTCAGGATATTCAAATGCATTGTGCACATGTCTAAATACAAGGTGAATAGTAACACCCATTTGTCAATTTATTCATGCATTTCCAGGAGGAATAACAGGTGAATGGAACAGCACAGAGTTCTAAGAAAAGATTCTCCAGAATTATTATTTAATAAGAACACAAGTATTCACTAAAATATCAGGAGAGCTGACGGGAACTTTTAAAGCGAATCTGTCACCAGGATAATCGCCATTGACGTAAAGCCATGGCCTAATAGCACTTAGTACCTTATTTCAGAAGATAGAAAACATCTATTGCTGGAACAAAGGCACATCTGGAAATAAAGTACTAAGTGCTACTAGGCCATGGCTTTACTTCAATAGCGATTATCCTGGTGACAGATTTCTTCTAAATGCAGCATATTTGTATTTGTCATTATCCACAGGCCTTGATTTTTGCTTCCTATTTAGACACTATATAACTGTATGAATGCTATCCCAAAATATCCCCACCCTGAGGACATATGTGGCATTTTAGTGAACAGCTTGATCGGTTGTATGTTAGTCATCCTCCCGTGAACCTGTGGACTGATAGTCAATCTTCTCCTTGTATTCTAGTCATGTGAGGCTGTCCTCCATGACATAACTCTGATCTCATCTAGTGCTGAAAACCTGCCCTGTTCTGCCGTGGTCAGCATCAGCGTCCCATTGTCACCAGAAACAATGAACAAAGGTTGGTTTGGATATATTCACTCTTCTTAGGGATGTTGTCTTCTAATGGCCATGATCCAGCTGCAGCATTAGAAAGTAATAGCCAAGATCTAATGTGGTGCGGAGTCTGAAACAAGTGGTTTCTTTGCAGCAGTGTCAGTAAATGTTTGACATGGGTTACAGGTACGTGGCCTTGTTCTTTAAAAGGTTCAAGACCACCGTCACAATCTGTGGCAAACTACAGTACACTGCAGGTGACTGCTGGACTTCAAAACCCTGTTGAAATGCTGCAGAAAAATATTCTAGGGTTCCTCATGATGGTCACTGAAATACAGACTCCGAGGGCACCTCCTCTCCCTTTGCTATTTCACACTAAACAGGCTTTGGTAAATGTAGAGGTATCTGAATAATTACAGCCTTCAGGGAAAGGAAAACACTGATTTCTGCCAAAAAATATTTTGAGTCTTCTATTTTTTGGCACTTTTGAGAGGTTTTCCGGCATTTGCTGAATTTTTTTGTTGCGTTATTTAGGTAAAAAATGGTAGCTTCAGATGTTGCAAGGAAGCCTTTGAGGGTCAGTTTGTATTTCGGTTGTTCTCCTCCATCAGAGGAGCAGAACAATGAAAAGAACAGAATTCCGCACAAAGCTAACCCGAATGGAGCCAAACGGATCCCTCTTTTTTTTTTTTTTGCATGCAGGACTTTTCTTTCCGCTGTTTTTCATGGAATCTGTGATGGAGGGCCTAAACCAGGCATCCTCAAACTGCGGCCCTCCAGCTGTTGTAAAACTACAACTCCCACCATGCCCTGCTGTAGGCTGATACCTGTAGGCTGTTCGGGCATGCTGGGAGTTGTAGTTTTGCAACAGCTGGAGGGCCACAGTTTGAGGATGCCTGCCCTAAACAGAGCCTCCAATGCAGATGTGAACAATGGAGAACATTAAACATAGGACAGAAGGCTTTTTCTCTAGTGCGATTTTTGACGCTTGATGCGCGTCTTTTTGGGCCAGTGACGTTATTTTTTTAAGTATCAGCATGCTCTGGAGCTGGCGTTTCTTCTCTCATTGTCTGGTGTTTTTGTCCTGTAGACATCCATTGTCTGCCTGGCTTGCATATAAACACAAGTGCCAGTGTGGCATTTTTTGGGTGGGTTGACATCACGTTTTTGCCATCCGTTTAACATATACATTGGAGAAAAAGGATCCAAAAGCACAGCACACCAAGCTTTTGTATCCTGCAGCGTCCAGTAAAAAATCATATATGTTAACACGTACATTTTTTTTTTTTTTTTACAATGGAACGCTATGGTGAATGGATTCCACTGTATGGCATTAGTCAGAAACATCCGTTAACTTATACAGTTTTTGTATATGTTAAACGGATGGCAAAAACGTGATGTGAACCCTCCCGAAGTTTGCATAGCGTTTTTTGTAATGTTCCATTTCACCCCGTACTGCTCTACAGAGGAAGTGACAGAGAAAGGGTTATATACTTTCCTATGAAAATGCAAGGCATTAATAAAAATGCTAGGTGATAAAACCCATTATATGGGCAAAAAAAGGCTAGAAAAATTGCTGAGCAATGAAATATTTCCAGCAGATAACCTATACAGTGTGCCCTCAAATCATAATATGAGTTTGGTCCGGGACGACAGTGGTAACTTGGAGAAACTGTTCTAGCTTGAGACCATAAAAGCTGGAAAGTTAGTAATTGTTTCCAAAATCTCCAAAATGTCACATATAAAAGTAAGCCAGAGTTGCTGGAAGCTGGGGTTCACCTTGTAGAGGGCTGGACAAGGTCGCCAACCGTCCAGAAATTTCTAAACAGTTGGTTAAAATAGGTGACTTTTTTTCCTGTGTCCGTAAAAAAATATATAGACGTGTCCCCGTGATTTTTTTTTGAGGCTGGTGGTTCTTGACTAGATTATTTTCGTAGTGATTATTAGCATTTTACAGCTCACAGTTCATCAGTACATTGAGCTATAGACGTGTACTACTTATAATCTTCATCATTCATTATGGTTTTCCAATTTGTCCGTAAAAAATGTTGGCTGTCCATGATTTTAGGTTAAGTTGTCCAGAATTCTGGTTGGCAGCCCTGGGGCTGGAGTATCGTCAGTGCCCTGTCCAGTACATGTTGCACAATGTCAGAAGATTGGAAATGAGGACTCTTGGTTATAATTTTAGTGGGTTATGGAAGTCAAGCTATATGTAATAATCTGCAATCTTTGCTCCCACAGACGGACATCTATGGGCTGGCTAAGAAATGCAACCGTACAACAGTACAGGTCGAGAGATGGTTCAGAAGGAGGAGGAATCAGGACCGACCAGCAGTGATCAAGAAGTTCCAGGAATCCTGGTGAGAAAGGGTCCTTTGGGTTTGGGAATGTTTAGCCAACAATACCTCAATGCCAGGGGCGGATTAGCCTTAGACCTTACAGGGAAATTTCCCGGTGGGCCGATGCCGAGGGGGCCACCTAAGTCCTCCTCCCGGCCAGCCAGTGGACGTTGTTGGGGGTGTATTTTGTGCTGCTGGCAGTATTTTGGGATGGACTGTGGTATTTGGCTCTGTTGAGGTGGTATAATGTGCCACAACATGGTATTGCTGGCCCTGCCTTCCATCAATTTGGACCCAACTACAAAATGGGGCTACTTTTAGTCTTTTTTCTAGGGCCACTTTAAGTTCCCAGTCTGCCCTGCTCAATGCTGTCAGTTTTTTATTTCTATGCAGGTCCACTAATTTTCATGCATAATGCATTATAGCCCATCTTATACCCCAGTGCTACTTTCACAGTTCTGCGGGTTGTCATTGGAAACAGTCCACAAACTTGTCAGCCCACATTTCTGATAGCTACCCTGACCGTCTGTAATGGGACATCAGGACAGACAGTACATTGAATGTACAGAGATTTATCAATTCTTTTTATTATAATAATAATGGACCTGAGTCAAGATGTTTTCCCAGGGGTCATTGGTAAATCCACTGTCTGGGGCTGTGCACAGACACTAATATATGGCCTCTGCAATGAGCCTTAAAATTCAGCACCATCAACTGCTCTGTGGATCAAATTCTAAGGGTACTTATACACTTGCGGCAGGACGGATCCGGCAGACTATTCAGCCTGCCGGATCCGTCCTGCCGCAAGTGCCCTTGCACTGCCGTGCTGCCGCTCCGTCCCCATTGACTATAATGGGGCGGGGGGCGGAGCTACAGTGCAGTACGGCAGTGCACGGCCGGAGATCGCTGGACTAAAAGTCCTGCTTGTCCGACTTTTCAGTCCAGCGATCACTGCCGGATACAAGTGCCGCAAGTGTGAAAGTAGCCTTATCCACAGGATTGCTGGGGGGAATTTTTGTGTCATGGTCTTGTAGTTGGTGGTCTTCAATACAGATTCATCCAGAAAAAAATGGGATGCTATGGGTGTTGCAGGAAACTATAGGTCTATAAATCGTAGTGTATGCATCCAGAAGAAGACTCTTACAGGATGTGAACAGATTAATACACCTACATACAGAGTCAGTGAGCAAAACCGTATAATGATTATTGATTATGGCATTTTTTTTTACTGATACTGTTTTGCAGTTATATTTTTTGGAGAGGATTTTGTGAACAAAGTCTAGAGGGCTCCATACAGCTATACTGATGTCGGCCGGACCCTCTGTTTTCATCAGGACTCGCCGACTACTTGTGTGTGTATGGGAGCTCCTGACTGTCCCCCCTACAGATGATGTCGGAGGAGGGAAGGGTCTGGAGCTTTGTGTTTTAATGCCCAATCCTTTTCTTCTCCCAGGATATAAGTCACCACCAGAGGTGTCTGGCAGCAGCTTTCTTCTCTCTCCTCATTGAAATGGTCATCTATAGGGATGAGCGAACTTCTGTTTTTAAGTTCAGCATACAAGGTTCGGGTTATCTAAGAATTCCGTTTTGGATTCCGTTATAACTTGGGGTCCGTGGTAGCAGAATCCATAACGGAATTCTTGGATTACCTGAACCTTATACGCTCAACACTAGTCATCTATATGTATGGGTAGGAAAAGATCGAGCATTCGCCCTCATTTGGGCACCCTGACAACATGTATTTAATTAGATGATTACAAGCTATTTCCCGCGAGAGGTTTTCCTACGTGCATATGTTACTATGGGCATGAAGGAGCTGCAGTCTCTGGGATCAATGATCCCATCAGCATTTTTCACCAGCTTATAAGTAGTGCATACAGACTGTGGACAGATCCAAAAAATGTAATAGCTGCCAGCCCCCGGAGAAAAGTCAGTTAATATTGGATCATCTGTTTTTTATTTCTCTTGTGCTTAAGCTGATTGCTCTGGACAGAATCCCATTCCCGTAAATGTCATAGAGCGGTGACGATGAACCGTGCTTATATAATTCATGTGATGAAATGACATCCCTGTGAGCTATCCTCCCGCCTGTGAAACTCAGACACTAAATATGAGCCCTCTGGGCGACCACACCCTGCCGGCTCAGCGACTCTGACTCAGCACTGCTTAGCACAAGTCATACTCTGTTACTGCAAATAACCATAGGCCTAGAAAGGAAAGCATTCATTACCAGCATCGCTGAGGGGCGGTATACAGTATGGGATCAATATAGGGCACCGCGTACATCACATACTCAGAATAAATACCGAATAAGAGAGGTGATCGAGCAGGCGGACCTTTATTTTCCAGAGTCGGATTTAGGTTCTGGATCCCTGGTGTTTGGTTGTCAGCATGTCGGTGCTGTACTGTGTGAAGAACTCCAGTTCTCGCTGCTGGCTGAATGAGCCCAGAGTTGCTTGTGGTTATCAACATACGTTGTCTATGGCCTCATGCACACAGCCGTTGTTGGGGTCCGCGTCCGAGCCGCATAATTTGCGGCTCGGGCGCGGACCCACTCACTTCAATGGGGCCGCAAAAGATGCGGACAGCACTCCGTGTGCTGTCCGCATTCGTTGCTCCGTTCCGTGCCCCGCAAAAAAAAAGAGCATGTCTTATTCTTGTCCGTTTTGCAGACAAGAATAGGCATTTCTATAATGGGCCGCGTTCCGTTCCGCAAATTGCACATTGTACAGAGGGGATAGAAGAAGGAGGACGTTGGAAAGAACTGGTGCAAAGGACACATGATGCAAAGATACCACTGAAATCTAATAAACCAGCTACTAATCAAAGCAATCAGATGGCAATGTAAGTAGCTATGCCAATAACATGCCCCTGGCTCGGCACACAGACCCTGCTGTCCTCTACCAGTCATGCAGATATGAAGCTGGTGTTATGACATCAGGGACACAAACATTAGGGTTAGTTACTTTGCTTTTAGAGTTCAATGGACAGTGGCGGACTGGAAAAAAACTAAAAGTGGCCCTATTTTGTAGTGGGGCCCAAATTGACCCCAAATGGTGGGGACAGCACAATTGGGCAGATTATACCGCCGCAGTGCATCACAAAATACCTCCCCAAAAACTGCCCCTCTGTGATCGCCTGTGCCAGCTGCCACATTCTGTCCTCCTACACCAGTTGCCTTCGAAAGGGAGCATGCGATCAATACTATATACCATGGCTGGCAGCCTTGAGGAGGGCTCAGGCGGCCCCCTGGGCATCAGCCCACCAGGAAGTTTCCCTGTAGGGTCTATGGACAGTGTCTCCCTGAGATAGATATTCTATTGAAAATGTTTTGGTGCCCAAAACTGGCATACATGCTGTGCACCACATTTATCAGGGGTTTGACACTTTTCTGACCTTTTTATGCCGCATCTGACAAGGGGCCATGGTATAACGCAAAGGGCATTGGATTAGTGATGAAGGGGCGTGACTTAAATGCTCCTCAAAGAATGCACCAACATTTTGGAGTAAAACAAAGCCATCCTATAGGTGGCATAAACCTTTTAGACTAGACCGTCTAAAGATGCGACAGATTTATCATCCAGGCACCATAATAAATCCTGTACTGTATTAGGGTGGGTTCTCATCACATTTGCCATCTATTTAATGTATACTTTGGGGCAAAAGGAAATAGAAACGTAACATGCTACGCTTTCTATTCTGCAACGTCCAGTAAATAAAAAACATATGTTAACGTACACGTTTTTTTTTTTTCAATGGCAACAATGGGATGTGAACCCAGCCTAAGACTGTCTGAGTTTACAACACTTTTAGACATTATTAGTAAATCTGCTCAAATATCACTTCAAGATGAGCCCTTTTCTGTTTAGAGGTAGGGATTGACCTTGTATTAAGACATGAATGTTTGTTTTTTTCTGTGTCCATTCTGCATTCTGTTTCCGTATGTCCACATGCCCATTCCGCAAAAAAAATATAACCTGTCCTATTATTGTCCGCTTTCTATTAGGACTGTTCTATTAGGGGCCGGCCCTTCTGGTCTGCAAAATGTGGAATGCACATGGCCTGCATCCGTGTTTTGCAGACCACAAAACACCCAGTGGTCGTGTGCATGAGCCCTTAGGCCTCTTTCACACTTGCATTCTCAGGATCCGTCAGAACGCAAGTCGCCTGAAAGCATTTGAAGACTGATCAGGATCCTGATCAGTCTTCAATATGCTTTCAGGTTACCATGGCAGCCAGGACGCTACTGAAGTCCTGGCTGCCATGGTAAGTACTCCGCAGCAGTGTACATATCTGCGCTGCGGCTGCGCTCCTTCATGACGTCACAGGTCCCGCGGCGCATAAATCAAGCGCCACCGGACCTATGACGCATGGAGCCGAGCTGCAGCGCGAGTACACTGCTCCGGTACCATGGCAGCCAGGTCTTCAGTAGCGTCCTGGCTGCCATGGTAACTGATCGGAGCCCCAGCTTACACTGGGGCCCCGATCGGAACTGCTGCTGCGCAAGCGCAGAGCTAAACGTTGGATTCGGCGATGCGCTGAAACGACGTTTAGCTTAATGCCGGATCCGGATTAATGCACCTCAATTGGCATTAATTCCGGATCCGGCGTTACAGCATGTCTTCCGGATTTTTGGACAGAGACAAATCCGCAGCATGCTACGGTTTTGTCAACGTCCAAAAAACGTTTGCATACTGAACGGAAGACATCCTGATGCATCCTGAACGGATTTCTCTCCATTCAGAACTGCATTATGATAATCCTGATCAGTATCTTTCCGTCCTAGAGCCCCGAGGACAGAACTCTAGGACGGAAAGCAAAAGCGCCAGTGTGAAAGAGGCCTTAGTCAGTTGGGAGTACAGAGTGATTCTCGCTGTGGACTTGGCTGGTCCATTACATGGTTGGTTATTCATTTCAATGGCTGGCTTGTGATACCATAAAATTTTGGCTGGTTGCAGCTTCTGAAGTTTTTGAGGGTTAGACCCTGGGCTGGTATCAATTTAAAAAAGGGTTGTCGTTGTGAGACAGCCCTTGACTTGTTAATTGCAACCATACCATGTACCTATATAGCAGTCATATTAATGTGTTCTACAGTACATCTAATGAAAATTAAAAGCTGGCTTCCACATTAGTTATCCCTGCAATTTATACATAACCGTATTCTCTAATCTTCATTGTTCCGGGTTGAGTGTTTGTGTAATTAGACGTCTTCCATTATGTATAATTAATGGGTGGTGGTCCATGTAATAACACGGTATAGATCTGTTCCTGTCTCCGCACTCACGTACAGCCTGCAAGACATGATACCCAGTGCTATCCATAGACTCTATTTAGCTGGAAAGCTTTCCATTACACTAGGCAACATGAAGGGCCTCAGCTTTAATGTATTGTAATTAGAGGCAGCATGAGTTCTCTGGGGGCTGTAATTACGCATCACCAGGGAAGCGGGTAGCCTTCGTTTCTGAACTGGATGCTGCAACTGCCAAGAGCCGCCATAATCTCATTACAAGGACAATGGGCCCACAGGGGTTAAGTTCCTGTCTGTTAATGTTCCCCTAGTGAAATATTAAATTAGAGAATTAGAATATAGATTGAATGAGGAGCCGGAGATGGAAGTTTGCTTGCCCTGGTGCATTGTGACAAGTGCTGCCGTACACCTTCACGTGCTGAAAGTCATTAACGGGTTAATACTCAACTTTTATACTGGTTTAATATGTAGCTTATTAGGTACATAAAAAGGCATTTCCTCTTCAAAGGGATTGTCTTATTATTGACAATGGGGGCATATCGCTAGGACATGCCCCCATTGTCTTATAGGTGCGGGTCCCACCGCTAGGACCTGCACTTATATAGAGAACGGAGCCCAGCAAGGTGGTGGCTGGAGGACTCTGTTCTGGCCACCACCAAGCTGGCTCGTCATAGAAGTGAATGGAAGCGTACCGCGCGTGCGTCCCCTTCCCCCCGCTCCTATTCATTTCTAGGGGGCTGACGGAAATAGCCGAGCCAGTGCTCATCTATTTTCGCCGGCCCCATAGAAAATGAATGGAGGGCGGCTCCGTTGTCGATAATAGACAATGGGGCGTATCCTAGCGATATGCCCCCATTGTTCATGATGAGACAATCCCTTTAAAGCAGGGGTGCACAACCTTTTCTGGTTGGGGGCCGCATTGTCAGCCGGAACCAATTCCAAGGGCCGAAAATAAAACTTAAAGGGGTATTACCAACTGAAATACTGTATTTTTGGCATATTGAACACACAGTATATGCTATAAATGTCTAATTACAGTTCTAGGACTCCCATCTAATAGGAGAATACATGAAAGATACATGTAAGAAGCCATAAGACATAGATTTACATGTCTTTTACCAGATGTTTGGGGGCCGCACAGAATGGTATCGAGGGCCGCATGTGGCCCCCGGGCCGCAGGTTGTGCACCCCTGCTTTAAAGGGTTGTCCAGGATTAGACAAACATGGCCACTTTCTTCCACAAAAAGCTATATATACAAAAAAAATAAAAAATATACCTGTATTTTCTGGCGTATAAGACTACTTTTTAACACATGAAAATCTTCTCAAAAGTCGGGGGTCGTCCTATACGCCGGTATACTGCGTGCTGAAACTTAAGAGAACTTTTCACTGGTCCAACGATTGTTAGATAATGATATGTATGTGTAGAGCGGCGCCCAGGGATCTGCCTGTACTTACCATTTTCCCTGGGCGCCGCTCTACACATACGGTATATATCATTATCTAACAATTGTTGGACCAGTGAAAAGTCCTCTTTATTCCAAGCCGGACTGGAGAAGCTGTCCTTCTCCAGCTTCAGGGACAGGCGCCCTCTAGCTGAGCCACCGTGCGCTGCATCCCGGCCAGTCGCTCCTGAAGCTGCCCCCTCTCCCTGCTCTCAGTGGTTTTCTTATGCTCAGATCGTCTGTTTAATTTTTATTTGGTGTGCGTTGGAAGAGGGGTAGTCTTATACGGCGAGTATAGCCCAAACCCCATATTTTAACAGAAAAAGTTGGGGGTCGTTTTATATGCCCAGTCGTCTTATACGCCAGAAAATACGGTATATATCACAGTGTGTGTGTATATATAACTAGCAGAAGGACCCGGCTTCGCACGGGTATATTTAATCTATTTCATTTAATGTTTGTGTGTGAGGTTAAAAGATATTCACAGTGATTTCCGTCACAGTGACCTCTACAGCATCCCGCCCCTTTAACAGTGGTACCCCACTGCCCTAACAGTGATCTCCACTGCAGCTTCCCCTTTAATACTGGCCTCCACAGGCCCCTGCCCCCTTAACAGTAACATTCACAGCCCCTGCCCCTTTAACACTGATCTTCACAATGGCTGCCCCTTTATTAGTAACCTCCACAGTACCCCATCTCCTTTACAGTGATTTCCACAATAACCCGCCCCCTTAACAGTGACCTCCACAGCAGCTGCCCCTTTAAAGGGAATCTGTTACCTGGAAAATCAATATTAAACCAAGCATAGGTCCTTACAGCTCTTCATACCTTCTTTCCATAGGTGTTCTTGGATCTGGCCTTCTATCTTCATAAAAATCCTCTTTTATCTTTATGCTAATGACCCCTGAAGGTGCCCAGAGGGGCGTTATTTTCATTCAAAAAGTGCCCAGGAACGCCTTCCATCCTGTGCCCATGCCCGCCTCCCCCGACAGAGCCCAGACCCGCCCCTCTCTCTGCTCATAAAATATGTCCCCAGCATTGCGACTGCCGTCAATCTCCGCCCCCACTGGCTACGTCACTAGTAGCCAGTAACCCCGCCCACTGCTAAATGATGAGGGTATGGAAAGTTCACGGTTAGGGAAAAATAATGGAACACCCGCTCGGTGGCTGTTAGTGAAGCTGAAGGGAAGGAGTGGGCGGGGTTATTGGTTACTAGTGACGTAGCCGGGGCGGGGCATGACGGCATTTGCAATGCTGGGGACATAATGTATGAGCAGAGAGAGAGGCGGGCCTGGGCTCTATCGGGGGTGTGGCCCTGGGCACTGGATGGAAGGCGTTCCTGGGCACTTTTTGAATGAAAATACCACCCCTCTGGGCACCTTCAGGGGTCATTAGCATAAAGATAAAAGAGGACTTTTATGAAGATAGAAAGCCAGATCCAAGTGTAAAGAACACCTATAGAAAGTAGGTTTGAACAGCTATAAGGACCTATGTTTGGTTTAATATTGATTTTCCAGGTGACAGCTTTCCTTTAATAGTGACCTTCACGGTGCCCCGTCCCCTTAACAGTAACCTCCACAGCGCCCACCCCTTTAAAAGTGATCTCCAGAGCAGCTAACCCCTTTATTAGTGACCTCCACAGTACCCCGTCTCCTTAACAGTGATTATTTACAATCATCCGTCCTCTTAACATTGACCTCCACAGAGCTCCGTTCCCTTAAAATGTGACCTCCACAACACCCCACACCTTTAACAGTGACCTCTACAGCACCCCGCCCCTCAACACTCACCAACATAGCAGACCGCCTTCTTAACTGGGACCTCCATCGTTCCCTGCCCCCTTAACAGAGACCTCCACAGTACCCGCCCCTTTAACAATAACTGCCACAGTACCTTGCTCCCTTAACCGTGACCTCCACAGTACCCCGCCTTTTAATAGTGACCTTCACAATCCCTTGCCCCCTTAACAGTGACCTCTACAGCGGCCGGCCCTTAATTTGTGACCTCCACAGTACCCAGTCTCGTTAAGTGATTTCCACAGTAACCTGCCCCCTTAACAGTGACCTTCACAACACCCCGCTCCCCTAACAGTGACCTCTACAGCACCCCGCACCTCAACACTGACCTTAATAGTGGACCATCCCCTTAACTGTGACCTCCACCATTTCCTGCCCCCTTAACAGAGACCTCCACAGCACCCGCCCCTTTAATAGTGACCTCCACAGTCCCCTTCTGTAACAGTAACCCTTACAGTGCACAGCCCTTTAACAGTGACCTCCACAGCATCTTGCCCCTTTAATAGTGACCTCCACAGCATCTTGCCCCTTTAACTACTACAGGACCGCCTAACGCAGGGATGCGTCCTGCAGCTCTGTGTGGACGCATCGGTGCGTCATCTCGCGAGACGCGCGAGTTCCTGTGAACGCACGCTCGCGTTCACGCTGGCGCGCGTCTCAAGAGTTGAACTACAGCCTGCCAGCGATGATCAATCGCTGGCAGGCTGTAGATGCGATATAAATCGCATCAAACATGTATACCAGATGCTGTTTTGTGAACAGCGTCTGGTATACCTGCTACCTGGTCCTCTGGTGGTCCCATTTGCTGGGATCGACCACCAGAGGACCAGGTAACTATGTAAAGTTGCACCAAACACTACACTAACCCCCCCCCCTCACCTATTAACCCCTTGTTAACCCCTTGATCACCCCATCTAGACCCCTGATCACCCCCTGTCATTGATCACACCCCTTGTAAGGCTCCATTCAGACGTCCATATGTGTTTTGCGGATCCGTGGATTCACGGATCCGCTGAACTGATCCACGGATCCGCAGATCCTCAATACACAGACACCGGCAATGTGCTTTCCGCATTTTGCAGATCCGCACATTGCCAGAACTATATAGAAAATGCTTTTTCTTGTCCGCAGTGCGGACAAGAATAGGACATGTTCTATATTTTTGCGGAACGGAAGTGCAGACCCGGAAGTGCGGATCCGTAATTCCGGATCCGAGCGGGACAAAGTCTGTCCCCATAGAAATGAATGGGTCCGCAATTCCGTTCCGCAAACAGAATTGCGGACGTGTGAATGGGGCATAAGGGTCCCTTATCACCGCCAGTTAGTTAGCTACTTGTTGGGTAGCTAGCGCCCAGCCCACCGCACCGCAGTCACTGATTTTGGCAGAGATTTTTTCATCCACATTGATTGATGCGAATAAAGAAATCTGTGCCGTTCATTTTTTTTTTTTTTTTTTCAGCCCAGAGGCTGACCGGAAAAAAAAAATCTCATTACCCGTATGCTCAATATAAGGAGAATCGCAGATACTCCTAATGCTGGCTATACGTGTAATGATTGCGGAGACCCTCAAATGCCAGGACAGTATAAACACCTCACATGTGACCCCACTTTAGAAAGAAGACACCCCAAGGTATTCCGTGAGGGGTATGGTGAGTTCATGTAAAATTTTATTTTTTGTCACAAGTTAGTGGAATATGAGACTTTGTAAAAAATAAAAATAGAAATCAATTTCCGCTAACTTGTGCCAAAAAAAAAAAAATTCTGTGAACTCGCCATGCCCCTCACGAAATACCTTGGGGTGTCTTCTTTCCACAATGGGGTCACTTGTGAGGTATTTATACTGCCCTGGCATTTTAGGAGTGCTAAAGCGTGAGAATCCAAATGCGTAAAAATGCCCTGTGAAATCCTAAAGGTACTCATGGGAATTTGGGCCCCTTTGCGCATCTTGGCTGCAAAAAAGTGTCACTCGTGGTATCGCCGAACTCAGGAGAAGTAGGGCAATGTGTTTTGGGGTGTATTTTTATATATACCCATACTGTGTGTGAGAAATATCTCTGTAAATGACAACTCTTTAATTTTTTTTATTCAAAGTTGTCAATTTACAGAGATATTTCTCTCACCCAGCATGGGTATATGTAAAAATACACCCCAAAACACATTGCCCTACTTCTCCTGAGTACGGCGATACCACATGTGACACTTTTGCAGCCAAGATGCGTAAAGGGCCCAAATTCCAATGAGTACCTTTTAGGAGGGCATTTTACGCATTTTCTTCTCACGCTTTAGGGCCCCTAAAATGCCAGGGCAGTATAAATACCCCACATGTGACCCCATTTTGGAAAGAAGACACCCCAAGGTATTCGCTGAGGGCATAGTGAGTCCATGAAAATTAAACTTTTTGTCAAAAGTTAGCGGAAAGGAGACTTTGTGAGAAAAACAATAAAAATCAATTTCCACTAACTTGTGCCAAACTTTTTTTTCTATGAACTCGCCATGCCCCTCATGGAATACCTTGGGGTGTCTTCTTTCCAAAATGAGGTCACATGTGGGGTATTTATACTGCCCTGGCATTTTAGGGGCCCTAAAGCGTGAGAAGAAAATGCGTAAAAATGCCCTCCTAAAAGGTACTCATTGGAATTTGGGCCCCTTTGCATCTTGGCTGCAAAAAGTGGCACACGTGGTATCGCCGTACTCAGGAGAAGTAGGGCAATGTGTTTTGGGGTGTATTTTTACATATACCCATGTTAGGTGAGAGAATATCTCTGTAAACTGACAACTTTGTATAAAAAAATTAAAATTTGTCGTTTACAGCGATATTTCTCACACACAGTATGGGTATATATAAAAATACACCCAAAACACATTGCCCTACTTCTCCTGAGTGCGGCGATACCACATGAGTGACACTTTTTGCAGCCAAGATGCAAAGGCCCTAAACCAATGAGTACCTTTAGGATTTCACAGGCCATTTTTCGCATTTGGATTCTCACGCTTTAGGGACCCCTAAAATGCCAGGTCAGTATAAATACCCCACATGTGACCCCATTTTGGAAAGAAGACACCCCAAGGTATTCCGTGAGGGCATGGCGAGTTCACAGAATTTTTATTTTTGGCACAAGTTAGCGGAAATTAATATATATTTTGTTTAATTTTGTTTTTACAAAGTCTCATATTCCACTAACTTGTGACAAAAATAAAATTTACATGAACTCACCATACCCCTCACGGAATACCTTGGGGTGTCTTCTTTCCAAAATGGGGTCACATGTGGGGTATTTATACTGTCCTGGCATTTTAGGGGCCCTAAAGCGTGAGAAGAAGTCTGGAATCCAAATGCGTAAAAATGCCCTGTGAAATCCTAAAGGAACTCATTGGTTTTAGGGCCCTTTGCACCCAAGCTGCAAAAGTGGCACACATGTGGTATCGCCGTACTCAGGAGAAGTAGGGCAATGTGTTTTGGGGTGTATTTTATATATACCCATACTTTGTGTGAAAAATATCTCTGTAAGCGACAACTTTTAAAAATTTTATACAAAGTTGACAATTTACAGAGATATTTCTCTCACCCAACATGGGTATATGTAAAAATACACCCAAAACACATTGCCCTACTCTCTAATCATGCGATACCTATAAGTGACACTTTTTGCAGCCTGGTGCTCAAAGGGCCCAAATTCAACAGTACCTTTAGGTTTTACATGGCGACTCACAATTTAGCCCCGCCCAAAATGCCAGAACAGTAAACACACCCCACAAATGACCCCATTTCGAAAGTAGACACCCCAAGGTATTCACTGAGGGGCATAGTGAGTCCGTGGGAGAATTTTTTTTTGCCAGAAGTTAGCAGAAATGGAAACTTTATTATTATTTTTTTTCTCAGAAAGTGTCATTTTCCGCTAACTTGTGAAAAAAATGAAATCATACATGAACTCACCATGCCCCTCGCGAATACTTTGGGGTGTCTTCTTTCTAAAATGGTGTGATTTGGGGGTATTTATACTATCCTGACATTCTAGCACCTGAAGAAACATGACAGGTGCTCAGAAAGTCAGAGCTGCTTCAAAATGCCGAAATTCACTTTTTTGCACCATAGTTTGTAAACGCTATAACTTTTACCCAAACCAATAAATATACACTTATTGATTTTTTTATCAAAGACATGTAGAACAATAAATTTAGAGAAAATTTATATAGAAATGTAGTTTTTTTTTGAAAAATTTTACAACAGAAAGTGAAAAATGTCATTTTTTTGCAAAAATGTCGTTAAATTTTTATTAATAGCAAAAAAAAAAAAAATGTCAGCAACAATGAAATACCACCAAATGAAAGCTCTATTAGTGAGAAGAAAAGGAGGTAAAATTCATTTGGGTGGTAAGTTGCATGACGGAGCAATAAACGGTGAAAGTAGTGTAGTGCAGAATTGCAAAAAGTGGCCTGGTGATTAAGGGTGTTTAAGCTAGGGGGGCTGATGTGGTTAATAGTGACCTCCACAGCATCTTGCCCCTTTAATAGTGACCTCTACAGTATCTTGCCTCTTTAATAGTGACCTCTACAGTATCTTGCCTCTTTAATAGTGACCTCTACAGTCCCCTGCCCCTTTAACAGTGACCTCCACGGCACCCACCCCCTTAACAGTGTCATCCGCAGCACCCTGCCCCTTTAACGTTCACCTACATCAGTAAATAAAAATGGCTGGATTGTTATGGAAACCCGGTGTAAAGCTGTGTGTATGTGGAGGCTAAGGGCCTTTGAGCTTCTACTGGCTGATAAGGGTCATGTGTATGGCAGTTGGGATATGAGTGAAAGACCTGCAGGCTTCTATTGGATAATGCAGGTCATGTGATGGTGACATATTTGCATATCTTGGGAATATCTCCGGAACTGTACGTGCTAGAGAGCCGAGACCTTCCTGGACACCTGATGTACCTGATGTGCCCAAATTTGGTGCAGATCGGTTCAGTTGTTTGGTCGTGCATAAAAAACAGACAGACAGAAACTCAAAGATATATATATACTAGCAGAAAGACCCGGCTTTGCACGGGTATATTTAATCTATTTCATTTAATGTTTCTGTGTGTCGTTAAAATACATCGACAGTATCCCCCATAACAGTGACCTATACAGCACCCCGACACTTAACACTTACCTCCATAGGGGACCGTCCCCTTATCTGTGACCTCCACTGTTCCCTGCCCCCTTAACAGAGACCTCCACAGCACCAGTTTCTTTAACAGTTACTACCACAGTACCCTGTTTCCTCAACAGTGACCTCCACAGTACACGCTCCCTCAACAGTGACCTCACAGTACCCTGCTGACTTAACAGTGACCTCCTCAGCACCCTGCCCCTTTAAGGCTAGGGCTACATGATGACATGTCGCGCGACATTTTCGCACAACCATTTAAGATATTCTACGACAAGGAAGTGAGACACGGAGGTAATCTCACGTTAACATGCCACGGGACTTTGGGTAGTGAGTGCAACACACGCCAGTACCATGTGGCAACTCGGATGCCTTTGAATAACAACCTGAGTTTTAAGGCTGAAAAAAACGTGAGTACCCCATGAATGTCGCTTCATTAAGCACTTATACTGAACCTCTACCGCAAAAAGTTCGCATGAACATATCGCTCCAATTTTCGAGTGTAAAACAAGAACAAAAGTTGTATAAGAATTGCAAACAATTTTATAGGTGCGGCTTAGTAATTACGTATACTGAACTTCCACTTTATCTAAGCTCTCATTGAATTTTCGCCTTACCAAGTCCTTACAGCGAATGTATTGCGATTTTCTGGAAACTACCCAGTTGCTTTGTTTGCTCAAAGGGATATAAGAATTGATATCAACTGATATATATAATCCAACATTAGAACTAATCCTCAGATTCACAATATAGTAGGCACACTTTGGATCAAGCCTGTGTTTTTGCACATGTGTTTTTATTGATTTTGGAAGCTGTCTGAGGAACTGCTTATCTTGAATCTTTTTTGTATATTTTACTTGAAACAATTGTTTTTAGTACATTGAGTATTGGCCAATACGTATTGTGTAACATTTTGTGTATGTGATTTTAGCAGTGCGAATAAATTTTAATTTTCTCTGCGTGACCCATGATGTATTTGTGAGTGCCCATCCATTTACACAAATATTTTATATCTGGTATACGGGGGCTTACTTTTGATCGTGCACCTGGCCAGATTTCCCTCTATAAAGTAGAGCCACCCTTATTTAGATATATTCAGACTCCAACTATGATGGGATCCGTTTGGGATCCTGTCTCTTTACCAGACACAAAAGTACTGCACATAAGGCTTTTTTGTCTGGTCTTTCAACAGAATCTGCAACAGAAGCTCCAAATACACGTATTATGTATTTTAGTAATGCTCACACGTGCCCCCTCACAGCATTTCTTGCTATAGTGTGTGCGTATATATGTATGTATGTATATATATATATATATATATATATATAAATAATAAAAACAAAGGCAGCACCAAGAGACCTAAGGTTGGGTGCCCAGCCCTAGGGTATAAGCTTTAACCCAAAGTATTAATAATGAAAAAAATGGGCGACACACCAAAAAATAAAATTAAAAGAATTTAATCACCCATGTGGAAGCAATGAACAAGACATAGTGCAACATATTTATACAATGATCGATCAAGTAAGTGGGTGGGAATAGTAATCAAATATGCAAAGTTCACAGAAGGAGGTGCAAAAAATTCGTAAACTACACTCATTGGTTCACAAGAATACAACACAGTATATGTGCTCTCAACACTTTCTGTAGTAGCGTGTAGGACTCAACATGTCCATTGCAAGATATAAAGTGCATTAAATATAGTGTCATGTGATTCAATATCATATGAGAGGAATCATGGTAAACACATACCAACCAGCTATGGCGCGACATGCATTCAAAATGAAACTAAAATCCGCGTCTCTAGATTGGGATAGCGCATGCCCAGATAGGAGTACGTCACTGGGACAGGCGTGTTAGCACATGCGCTGTTCGCAGAGGCGATACTATCCACCATCTTTATTATGGGCAAAGTTCCCTGAATTATGGCGCATGCTCAAATAAGGATAAAAGATACCCGATGCCATCTTTAAAAAGGGGAAATAGTGTCACCTGCCCTGATACTGTAGGCAGGATATACACTGGGATAAAACCGTACTAGAGTCCGTGGGGTAGCCAGAAACACCCTTTCCAGGGTACCTCTGCCACCTCCTTAGCGGAAGCATCCCAGCTGGTCCCTACTTTCACAGGGATCCCCTGGTTAGCATCGCTATTCCGGCTCCTACATACAGTATATATCTCTCCCAGGGAGGGTTCTCCTCCAAACCTATCTACCCCTTATTATTTTAATTATGTATATGTTTTTTCACTTGAGCCTTGCCAAAAACTGCAAAAAATAGGGAAATAAACTTCGGACATGTGTCACCCAATACATCCAAGAGTACCCGGATACCAAAAAAAACGCATGATTATGTAGCGCGATATTCTGGCAGTCTCTCCATTCTTCCTCATCAAATCCAGCAAAAGATCTAAAAAAGAGGAAATAATAATGGAAGTACAAGGAAATTTATTCCATCAAACACCCAAAAAGGTTAAAATTAAAGATCAAATACATCTCCAAAAAAAAAAAAATAATAACTACCTAATCATTATATATATATATATATATATATATATATATATATACACACCGCATAGTATCTGCTTTTTACATTGGCCACAGGTTGTGTCTGCTGTTATCGCACCCAAGCTCTATCAAGATGAATAGGGCTTAGCTGCAATGCCACACACAGGTATGATACTGTTTTTTGAACAAAAGCATCCCTGTTTTTCTAATCCTGGACAGCCCCTTTAATATGTAAAAATAACCAAATTTTAGCAAATTGGAAGTAAGCCTCCTTATTTTTGTTATAATGGCAACCGGAACGGACTGGGAATTCATAGTGGCCCCATGTGGCAGGCGACTCCAAATGAACAGAAGGCAAGGCTAATACAAGTAGGCGGGGGCAGCAATACCATATTGCTGTACAACATACCGCCCCAGCAGAGCCAAACTAGTGCAACACAATAACCTTCCCCAGCAGCATCAAAAACCGCTGTGCAGCACCAAATAATGCCCCAGCAGCACAGAATACCTCCTCAGAAGCTGCCCCTCTGGTGGTTAACTCCAGCTGCCACATTCTGTCCTGCTATTCCAGTTGCCTCAGGATGGCAATACAGTTGAATTTAGGAATCAGGAGGGCACATGTGGTTGCTGGTCAGATACATAACTACTTGAAGCCCCCAACTTTGGGAATGACAGATCATTACTTACCTGGCTGCCGGCCGTGAAGAGGGCTCAGGCAGCCCCCCTGGGCAACAGCCCACCAGGAAATTTCCCTGTAGAGTTTATGGCCAATCTGCTCCTGATGGCAACCGTGATTGCAGTGCCAAATCTTTCACATGGCCTGACACCAGTCTGATGGAAAGCCAACCGGGTTGCTTAACGTCTACAAGCCTCTGCTGTAGTGTGAACCCAGCCCTAATATAGTAGTTGTATAAAGATATTGGCATTATTTTTTATTTCATACCCATGGAGTAGCCCCAGCCGTGGACTTCTAGTCAGCAGTAAGCTCTAGAAATAATTTTAGTATTTCCTTGTTGGCAACTGTTAGTCCAGAGATTTCTGTAAAGGCGACTTCACACGTGCGTTGTAGACTCCATTCAGGGCCTCTTTCGCAGATTGTGTTAAAAAGACTGGATGGAGATTTCATCTGGTAAAAAAAACTGTAAATGAAGTCTGTTCAGTTCCGTTCTGGAAAGACTCGTGCCCTGTCCGGTGCTTCTGCTATTTCCATTGTTCTGCTGCTGTAATGGTGCAAAATAGCGGAACTACAGAAAAAAACTACTGGAAAAAAAAGCGATGACGTGAACCTGGCCTAACTTGCAGTCAGTTTAGGCTGTTTGCTTGTAATAGGTAAAATAAACAATAGTGCATTAAGGCTCTGTGCGCACTGCATTAGAGACTGTTGTTGAAAGTATACATTGTGAAATGTTCGGAAGTCCATTAGCGAAAAAAAAATAATAAATAGATATATACACTATATACACCACATGCTTTTTGCATTGGCCAACGTTTTAGAAAAGCGCAGTCTACTGCACTTTCCAGTACAGTAGGATACAGGTGTACCGATGTATACCACCCCTGTGGAGGCCAAAAGAACACCACTTTGGCCTCCACCGAGAAAATGGAGCTCTATAGGTACACTTGGTGCATATGCTGGGATCCTTTCCCACTATGTACACCAAATATAGGGCCTAACCCGAGTCTAACCGGCCCAGCGCATTATTTCTATAGCCAGGAGCTTTTCTGTGCCTCATGCAGTGTATGTCACTTGTACCAGACTAACTCATACACATCTGTTTCGTCTCCAGCTGGAGGTTCACCTTTTACCTGTGTGCTCTGATCGGGGGAATCGCTGTCCTCTATGATGTAAGTTACAGTTCGTACCTTGAATTATTTATATAATGGTGCCTGGATGCAGAAAAAAGACCATTGCACTCCAAATATAAAGGTCAGGTACTAACTGATTTGTTTCCATTAGTAAATATTCCCAAATCTCTGGGGGTGGTCACGCGATGACAGACGTTTAGCAGTTTTTCAGGAAGCATCGTCACAGGGAGCTGTCCCCCTCCCCTGTAAATCTTGGCAGATCAACGCTTCTGGTATCCTCCACTTTCCTCTCCAGCTCAATTTTCCCTGCTCCCTCATCCTCCTCTGTAGTATGCCGTTCATCGCCTTTCACCCACATGACCACTGATGTCCTGAATCGCTGGGCCCATTTCCCCTGTGTGACTAGTCACATGCCGACACCTACAGGAGGGGGGAAGCAGGTTCCTGTGATGTTCAGCTGTGACAACGCATCATTGTTTTATGAAAAATGATTTTGAGGGTCTGTCCAGTGAACAAAAGTTGAACAAACCCTTTAAAATCAACATTGCAACACAGACTTCTGCACCATGGATTTCTCTCATCTATTTCATCATCAGCCATTTTTGAAGGAGATGGTGATTGCTGGACTTTGTAGTGCATTAAGGGGAACCTGTCTCCATTACAATCTGCAGGCAGCAGAGCCAATTATATAGTTTTATGGTAACCCGTTTAGTGTTACTTATCATTTAAATACATGCTTAGAAGTCCTGTGAGTGGTCGAATAATACATCAATCTGCTCAGCTCCTTCCGCTCTTTAACAGGCAGTACAGAGTTAATATGCAGATTGATCCTTTGCATAATTTTTTAGTGAATTTCATCTGTTATATGATAAAAAATTATTTTTATAAATGGTTCTGTTTAAAATTCTAAACTTTTTATGTTCTGCAGCATGCTTGTGTCCACATACATTGCAGGCTGCTGAGTCCCATTCAGAGTAGAATCTGTCAGACGAGATTTCAGATGGCTCCCTCTGTAGTTCTTTCTCTGCTCTACTGAACCATCTTCTAAGCTGATCTAAGCTATCTTTTTTTTAAATTTAAGTTTGGTTTAGTTAGTTGTTAAGATGCCAGCTCAGCAGATCCTTCAGGACAGCGGAGATGGGGGCTACAGAGTGAGCCATTTGACAGCTCGTCTGACAGACTTTACTCTGAGGCTGGGTTTATACATGACTGAATAGCTGCGGATTTGCCGTCAGACTTTTACATGGCAAATCCTCAGCATTTTAAGAAATGTCACCCACACGCAGCGTACAAAAATATGCAGCGTGAATTGTGCCGTGGATTTGTAATCTGCAGCAGGTCAATTTTTGTAGCCATTCTTTCACCATTTACAATGGAGAGGGTGACGTCCGCTGGCTTTTCCACAGTGGATTTTTCAGCTGTATTTTCAGTCACGCACAAGCCTAGGCTAAAGGGGCCTAAGCAGCCTGCAAAGTATGTGAACACGTGCAGCCTGCAGAAGACAAACAGTTCAGAATTCAATTAAAACCAATTAAAAAAATGATTAACACCCAATATACGCAGTTCAATAAAGAAATTGATACTAAGGTATCCATAGTCTCTAAAGGGGTTGGCCAGTTTATATTACTAGCTGCACATGTGCTGGTAACAGGATATGCATTCCGCTAGTAATAAGAGTTATAAAACCATCAGTACTGATGCCCTATTCTTTAATATGAATAATTCATGTTTACACGCAGGTTCCCTGACCTGTGTGCCGGGAAAATGGCCACTGATGGAGGGCTCCGTCCATCAGCGGCCTCCCTTCAGTTACACAGGGGATGGACTGCGCATGCGCTAGTTCCCCTGTCAGTCCCCACTGTAAATAAATGGAGGCCGCTGATGAACAGAATCTTCCATCAGCCGCCATGTTCCCAGGGCAGCGCCAGCACTCGGGTCAGGGGACCTGCGTGTAAACATGAATTATTCCTATATAAACTATCAGACATCAGTGCCGATAGATCAATAGCGCTCATTACTAGCGGCATGCATGTCCTGTTACCAGCACAAGTGCAGCTAGTAATGTAAACTGGCCAACAACATGGGGTGCTATGGTAATGCCAGTAGGGTGCACCAGCTTTTTAGGAGAGATTTTTGCATTGTGGTTAAAAATATTGAAAGCACTGTAATAAGACATTAAAATACTATAAAAATATGTTTTTCTGTTGCAGAAACCTTGGTTTCATGATGTTTGGGAGGTATGGGTGGGATACCCAAAGCAGGTAAGAGAACTGTTTAAAATGGACTAATCCTAAAACTGTTCTAATAAGAATGAAGAGCTCTGCAGGTTCCTGTAGAACATTGGTCCAGTGGTGGGCATTGCTGTCACAGCGCAAGGCCCCAACCTTCTTCTAACCTGCCATGCACCTTGGAGGAGAGTTCTATGATCATGCCGTGTTCTTCAGTATGTCAGAGCTATAATAATACTAATAACCATACAGCATATCCACAAATGAAGTCCAAATTCCTAAAGACTGCAATCAAAAATTTAGATTTGCCCATACCTTTGTAAAGGGTAAAATGCAAAATAGATAAAAATCCATTAGGATTTTCCCTGCAAAGCACGAATGAGGGATTTTCCGTGGAAGCACTAGGAGCGTTGCATGGGGAGCATCAGCTGCTCTCAGCCGTACAGCATTGCTATATGCCATTCGGCAATGCTGATTGGCTGAGAGCAATTATGTCGCATTTAGATGTACCAACTGAGAAGGCAATGGTCGGCAAGGAATTGCCTGCTCATCAGAGGAAGTGAGAGCTGCATTTGCATGCAGCAATCACCTCGAGTGTATAGGGACAGGCTATTGTCCTCCTACAGATTCATTGTTTCTGGGCAGCAGATCCCTGTTAACACAGCAAGATCTACTGCCTAGAAACGATGATTTTGGTGTCCCCATGAACGATTATTTCACCCGATAAACGAGCGTATGCTCCTGTCTGGTCATAGGGGCACCTTTACATGGGCCAGTTATTCAGAACGAGCGTTCATACAAATGTCTGTTTCAAATACTCTGCCTGATAATAAAAGAGAATATATAAAATAATAATTGCACATCGTATGAATGGATGGCATGTCTTTTAGTTGCATTTTTAACATAAAGTATAGGAAAAATGCAGGAAATCTTAAATGTGTGAACAAACATATACATAACCGTATTCCCGATTCTGTGTTATTATGTTAGGAAGTTCTGGCATCGCAGTACTGGTACTATGTCATGGAATTAGGCTTCTACTGGTCCCTGCTATTTAGCGTGGCCTCGGATGTTAGACGAAAGGTAAGTCCATATCGTATCGCTGCTAAAATTCTTATGTTACTATCAGGAATCTCTATATATCTACTCGGCAGATCATTTTGGGCAGTGCCCCGAAGAGCAGGAATACTGGACGCAACTGCATCATGCAATACATATGTTTTCCGCCTCCTTCTAAGCTGCCGAAGGAGGAGACAGGAAATCAAAACATTTCTAAGGACTGAGGACGCAAATCCAGCAATGTCCCATGAATTTTAAGAAAGCTCAAAGGAAATTGAAAGATTTCTTCTCCGCTTTTAATAACATGATAAATAACTATTCTCTTTGAAAGAATTGAAATTTTTGAATCATTGTATATTATGTTTATACTTCCATAATGGTTTGTTTCTTACTGCAGGACTTTATGGTACAAGTTGTTCACCACTTGGCCACCATTTTTCTATTGAACTTTTCATGGGGAGTCAAGTATATCCGAGTGGGAACTCTGACCTTGCTGGTGCACGACGTCTCAGATGTTTTGCTGGAGGTACAGTGATGATGATAATGATGATGACTGCAGCTTTCTCTCCTAGTATAGTTATCCTGGTTTGATCCCTGCCCTGTTTTTATTTCTCTTTGAAGGCTGCTAAAATGTGTAGCTACGCCGCGTGGAGCAAGACTTGCAACATTCTCTTTGCCGTATTTGCAGTTGTATTTGTCATCAGCCGGCTCATTGTCTTCCCATTCTGGTAATTTCTCATCTTTGAGTATAATGGATCTGATCAAAATAATAATTCAGATGATTCATAAGACAGGGTTAGCTGAAATCAGGGAGTATATGATGGAGGTAGTATCTTGGGATGACCCTGGAATATAGGCAAGTGGAGAACCACAGACCAGTAGTAAACATAAGGAATAAATCCACAGGCAAATGTTTTTCCCTTGGTTCCTCTTCAAGTCCCGAACAAAACAATGGAAGAGTGAACAGATATATGTATAGGTAATAACTGGTGAACCTTACAAAGATTAAGAGCATCTGTCACCATAATCAGCCCTATTAAACCAGGCATACTGCTTGGTAGGGTTGATCATGGTGAGTGAAATGACTCTTTTCTCTCTGCAATTACCATTTCAGATAATTTATTTTTATTTTTAGTTATATGGAATTGATGCACTCGGAGCACCAAGAGGCTGACCTACCTCCTTGGAGCACTACCTCCCCCATCCAGTGAGATAGGTAGGGTCAGGCATACTTACTGCTATAATGCCTGGTCTTGAAATCTTGTGCATGTGCTGTTAGCAGTACTATCAGCGCATGTGTAATACAGATGGTGGAAGACAGCATGAGACCTTCACTGCACAGGTGCATGCTCAAGATTTCAGGGCCCGACATCTGAACAGTGAGAATGCCTGACCCTGACAATATCACTGGGATGGGGAGAGTCAGAGGTGAAGTCGAACTCCAAGGGGCTAGGCTAGCCCTATCTGCCTTCCGAGGACCTCATTAAAGACATGATCAGTGCGCCCTCTAACCTGTACAGTCACACAGCATGGAAACAATGCCCACTCAGGGAAAGGTCTGCACCTGTGCAGACTCCCTGAGCTTTCCCTTATGACTGGGCAGTGTGGTGTTAAATCACTCTGTGCAATTATAGAGAGAACTGCAGAGCTATACAGTTGCAGCTGCGCAGTCCTCTCTATCCACTCCCTATGACAGTGCAGGGAGGAAACATGAAGCTGAATGCAGCTAGGACAACACTTGACCCAAGATATGGAACGTTAACCTTCCACCAGCAATCTAAATATTAAGCACTGGCTGGCTGTCGGACTACCAGGGATCCTTACGTTAACCCCTTAACTGTCTTAGATTACCCGGGTTCCTTACATTTACCCATTTACTACTGCTCAAGACCACTGGGGTATTGGAATTAACCCACTGACTGCCCTAGACCACCAGGTATAATGACATTAAGCCATTCAGTGTCCCTTCACTTTCCTAGACCACGAGGAAGTCTGACATTAAAGGGGTTTTCTGAGACTTTAATACTGATGAGCGATCTGGAAAGGTCATCAGTACTTGATCAATAGGGGTCCCACACCTTGGATGCCTGCCTATCAGCTGTTCACGAGGGCAGCGGCGCTCACAGTAGTGCCGTGGCCTTCCCACTGTTTTCCCTGACAACACGTTCATCGGACACGTGGCCTAGGTGCAGCTAAGCCCCATTGAAGTGAATAGGGCTGAGCTGCGATACCAAGCACAGCCTCTATACAGTGTACGACACTGTTCTTGGTGAACGAACGTGGAGATGACCGTCTCAAAAAGGTGTCGGCCCCCCACCAATCAGATTCTGATGACCTATCCTGAGGATAGGTAATCATAAAGTCTCAGAAAACCCTTTTAACCATTTCACTGCCCCAGACCACCAGAAATGTTGACATGAACCTTTTAACTACTTGAGACCAGCAGGCATCCTGCCAGTAATCCTTTTACTGCTCCAGATCACCAGTGATGCTGTCATTAATACCTTCGCTTCCCTAGACCACCAGGGATATAGCCATTAACCTCTTAATTGTTCTAGACCATGAGGGAAGCAGACATTAACCTTTAGAGCACTAGACCTGGAGGTTGGTTTAATATTGTTTTTGTGGTTATGTGACCCTGCATGTCTGGCTGCTTTATAGCAAATGATTGTATGGTAATATTTATCTGATGTGGTTCTGTGTATGGAACAGTGCCCAATTCTATAACTGCTCCACTCACTAGTTAGATTATGGAGGTCAAGTAGCTGAGCCTTGGAAAAGCACAGTATTTCACATGATCAGGACTTGTTACGTGGCTGCAGTTACCTCCGGGGACCAGTGTTTTCTCTGGTACCTGTGCAGTTGTAGATTTAAAAAGATAACTTTCTTTTGAAAATTTTTGGAAAGTTTTTGTTCAGGGCAGAATGTGGATGGACATAATGGCAATGATCAGTTGGTCTCTGTCCTACATAATAAATGTATGCATGTAACGGTAGTATTTGTCATTCTAGCATTCATTGTACAAGAGATAACTGATCTGTTTGTTTGGCAGGATAATCTATGCAACGGTGGTGTATCCCCTGTACTACTGCCCACGCTTCTTCCTCTACTACTTCTTCAATATGGTCATGTTTATCCTTCAGTTCCTTCATATATACTGGGCATACCTTATCTTTAGGATGGTGCGAAAAATGATCTCAGGAAAGGTAAGTTGTAATAATAACAGCCACGTCATTTTCATCCTCCTTTTATAAGAAAATATGACCTTCCCTCCTCTCCATAAGACATTGAAAGAGGTTAGGGAAAAACATTCTGGCCAGGTTTCACTCAGGGCAGTTTGATGCAGTTTTTTGTGAACTTTTTTTTTTTTTTTGGTCTGGTGATATGTCAGAAAATGCATTAAACTACCCAGAGTGAGCCTGGTGTTGAGCATGGTCTTCTGGTGAGGCAGACTGAAAGTTTTATCACCGGCTTTGGAGTTTATTATGACACGTTTTCCTGTCTCACATTGGCAGGAAGCACAGCCTCCTGTTTATGTGGTTTCACAATGCACACTGCTGTAGTAGGCCAATGTACACCCCCAGGTTCTACACGACTGTAATACGGCACCTGTAGAAGTATATGAGAACCTGTTGTACCTGATTTCATATGGAGATGTTTTGTGTCCGCGTCCATATGCAGTTCCATCAGACACGGTATTCTCCCCTAGAAGCAATGCTTTGTAATATGGTGCTGTATAGAGGTACCATACGGAAGCTCATGAAGGTCCCACAACTCCGTAGTATGGTGCTGCAAGGACTCTGTGGGCGCCCATATAGTCTCCGCTGTGTGCATGAGGAGTAAAGTCAGTTTGACACAGACCAATGCACAGGCAATTATCAGGAGCCCCAACCGTTAGGTGCCTGATCATTGATCTAAGAGGAGAGCTGCATTTACAGGCAGCAACCATCCCCTCTATATGGGGACAAATGATCACTATTCTGGTTGATTGTTCATCCCCATACAAGTTCATTGTTTGTCAGCAGAACATCCCTGTTTACACATGCTGCCGGCAAGCATTGATTTATGTGCCGCCTAAAAGATGCAATTGCCAGCCAATAAGCATCTGAGCTGAACTCACTGTATCATAGTGATCTATAATCCTGATCACGAGTCTACTAGTCCATACTCGAGTACAGGATAGTAGACATGTGGTTGGCCTGGAACTCACAGCATCATAGATCACTGTAATACACCACGTTCAGCTCAGCTGAACCGTAGTCAGTCCAGGAAATGCGGCCATCACAAGAAGCATGTTTCATGGACCACTTGCTGAAAGCAGCCTAAAACTTTTACACGTTAGGCCAGCCAAGTCATATGTGTACAGTGCTAGGGGTGTAAGGTTTAAAACCTATTGGATATCTGTCAGTTTAAAGAGGACCTGTCACCTCTCCTGACATGCCTGTTTTATTAGCTTCATGCATTCCCCATGTAATAAAATTCTGGAGCATCTATTCTTATGGCTCTATGTTGTGCCATTCCGTTATTATTTCTACTAGAAGTTGTGAAGGAATTGCTAGCAGTCTGCAGTAAGGGTACAGAGGGGTGGTAACCAGTTGGGGGGGGGGGGGTGTACCTGCACAGTTTGAAAATGACAGCACTGATTGGATAGAGTGAGTGTGTGCAGGTACACACCCCTACCTTGTTACCACCCCTCTGGACCCTTACTGCAGACTGCTAGTAATTCTTTCATAACTTCTTGTAGGAAAAATAAAGGAATGGCACAACATAGAGCCATAAGAATAGAGGCTCCAGAATTGTAATTACACAGGGAATACGTGAAGCTATTAAAACGCGCATATCAGGAGAGGTGACAGGTCCACTTTTAAGGTAATAAAACGACATTAATCAGTACAGACGAGCAAGTGCAGTGGCCAGGAGTCAGACACGGCTTGACATCCAGTCAATCAACGGTCACGTTTTAAAACCGTATGGAAGACCTAAGTCACAGAACATTCTCAGTCTCTCGTCACGTTATTCTAACAAGATGCCTTCCATTCAGCTTGTCTTCTCTTTCTATGAATAAACTGCCTCTAACTTCTATTGGGGCCAATTTTAAGGGCTGGTGAAACAAAGCTCCCTGCATGTGCAGGCATCCAGAGGCTTATGCTCTTGCTCTTTGTGTACGTGCCAAGTGAGGATTTAAAAGCAGAGTTTTGCAATAAGCCACAGATCTTACACGAGCCAAGTACTGCCAGCAGGAAACTTACCAGCGCCCAGAGAAGAACAAAAGAATGTTCTGCATTCAGCGGCAGCCGCTGTGGGGGGTGACGTGCTCATCTGTGGAAAGCGTAGCATTTATGAGCACAGGCCCCAATGCAAGGGTGATAAACATAACCCCTAATAGGCATCACTCTCATTATTGTCATGTTTCGCTCCGACATGAGGTACCAAGCCTTATGTATATGTATAAAATCACAGCAGCACGGCACTTAAGTTTATAACCTTATCATCTTGGTGGAAGAGCAGATCACCTTAAAGGGGTTGTCTCATTACAGACATTGGACCAGGATTTGCCTTCAATGTCCCTTGCGCAGGGGTCTGACTACTATGACCCAAACCAATCTTGGAAAAAATGGCCTCCTAGAAGAAATTGTAGACAAAGTGGTAGCACTGGTGGCCCTTAGTTCTAGTGAGTGGTGGGGGTCACCGCAGTCAGAATCCTGCTGATCAGTCCAACAATGTCTGTGATGAAACAACCCCTTGAAGTTGCAGAACAGAAGAGAACCAAGCTCAGCTGACCACTTCTCCTTAGCAGTCAGTGGGGTTCTCAGAACCTGATGTGTCACTATGAAATGATAGGAACTCCAGAGGGCAATCATGTCCAACTGACAATGAGTGTGTGAAATGTGGTGAAGAATTATTGCCACTTTTAAAAAAACTGTATTAGAAATGTATACTATGATTAAGACTGTTATTGGCAGATGTTTTACAAAAGGGGCAGAATGGGCTAAAAAAATTAGAATAAGCAATACTCGCCTCACTAAACCTCCCCAACCATCCACCCCCCGCTGTGGTTCCAGCACTTTCCAGTCCCGCTGTGGTCTGTACTTCCTGGTCTCTCTAGACACACAGGAAATGACTGCTCAGCCAATCACAGGCCGCAGAGGTGACCAGTGATTGGCTTAGTGCTCATTTCCTGTCTAGAGAGACCAGGAAGTACAGACCACAGCGGAACTGGGAAGCGCTGGAACGACAGCGGGGGGTGGATGGTTGGGGAGTGCCCATTTCCTGTGTGTTGTGAGGGAGCGGGAAGTACCGACCAGTTGGGGATCTGGGAGACATTGGAATGGGAGACACATGGGATCTGCAAAGTGGTAATGCTTGTTTTATTTTTTTAACCCATTCTTCCTCTCTTCAAAGAAATCTTTATCCGCCGGACAACCCTTTAAGGTTTTATATAGAGTAAACTTTTCTAGTATCTCATTTGTGCCAGCCTTCCTGCCTGGTTAACCCGTTATCATCTACCCTTCCTATCCTTGTGTAGATGTCTGGTGACGATCGGAGTGACAATGAAGAAGAGGACAGTGAGGAAAATGAGGAGCACCCATTATCCAATGGGGATGGCAAGAAGCGCATCATAAATGGGCAGCACGACCGCTAGGTTTGCAGCTCATCATAGGCAGTCGCACCCCACCCCTGATAACACAGTGGAGAAAGAGAGTAAAGGATCGTTTTTGCTGAATTTCTAGTGAGAGATGCAGCAGGGAACAGGGGGGGGAGGGGGGCGACAGACTACAGCTGGATGGGCGCCACTGCTCAGAAGGTGCAGGCTCCTCTTCCTTAGGACCGACTATGTTTGAGGCAAGGCCCAGCCATTTTTCAGTTCCAAAACCTATAAACGTTGAAAGAAGAAAAAAAAAAAATCCACCTAAAGTGACCGCTTGTTCTTTTTTGCTTTAGAAGCAACGTTTTAATTTCAATTTTTTTTTCTTTTAACCCGGAGGAGACAGTATTCTCAAGTATCAGGGTCTCCCCTGGAAGTTCATTTACAACACTTGTTAGTGTGGGGGTGGGATTTTTCTTACAGTGTACTCAAGGAGGCAAGTAGATCTGGTGCCAGCTCAGCATCGCAGCAGCCTGGGAACATTTGCTTTTATTCCGTTTTCAAGCTATGAAGAGTGGAACAAAGAATTTGAATTGCACTAAACCCTCGTTGACCAGAGGGTTAACTTCCCAGCGCACTGACGACGATGACACTGCCTCCACCTCCTCCTTGGCTCTATTTATACCACATACGGGAACACAAGAGGAGCTCTGTGTATAATACACACACGATTAACTGTGCTCATGCTGTGACCTCATACATGAGCTGCACGGGAGGGGACGGCAGGATAACTCTCCCCGTCTGTTCCACCGATGGCCACGGGAAGCGCTAGCTGTTCCTTTTGCCATTAACTTCTGTGCCTGCTTTCAACAAACAGCAAAGGACTTAGGTCTTTTAATACATATGCAACTTTTTATAAGACTGTTAGCCAGTGCATACTTGACATTATATCCCCCCCCCCCCAAAAAAAAAACCTAAAAAAAAACATGCTGTTCATGCCCTTAGAGGGGAGATGGCGCTCTAATAGCTTTAATGTATACGTGTTATAGTATATTTTCTAATTACAGCCTATTTCTAAAACCCCAAATAGCTACTATATCTGACTTTGCCAAATGTGGAGATTTTAGCCATGTCCCCTCTTCTTCGCCTCTAGCCCTTTTATACAGTTTGTAGTCATGTGCTGCCTGTAAACCAGGATCAGCTGCGGTTAGGTACACCTTTTACTATATGCAGTATTCCCAGACATGTATTGCAGCCATGTTTATGAAGACCAGGGAAATAGCTGTAAAGACACAAGGGCAGATTTATCAAACTGTCTAAAAGAAAACTTGGTGCCCGTATAAACCAATGGCAGCGCGGCTTTTATTTTTCAAGAGTACTAAAAGAAATGAAAGCTGCACCGTGATTGGTTGCTATGCTGTCGTTTTTCTAGGCAGGTTGATAAATTGGAGCCACGAGTGTTTCCTGCACGGATACACATGGTTAACGCCGGTCCCATATTTTCTTTACACACTAACTTTGTATCTGTAATTCGTCCACGTGTAAATAAAACCACAAAGATAATAAAGTGTTGGATTTTACCTGGTTTATTGGCAGGGAGTGGTAATTCAAGTACTTTACCTACTTGGCATTTAGCACGTTATCATTAGGAAGGGATTGTTGGAAATTATTAGATTCTTTATTTCATATGTGCTTATTTTGTAAATAGTTTACTCGTCATCATGATCAGGGCAAAATTCACATTCTTCTAACCCTCCCCCAGTATATTAAAAAACTTTTCTGGGACTTGGCTGCACGCGGACAAGACACAGCCACCCGCGGCAGTCACTGGCCGCACAATTTAAGGCCTTATTCAAACGTCCGCATGTATTCCGCAATTTTGCGGAATACATGCGGACCCATTGACTGTGAATGGGGCACGGAACGATGCGGAGAGCACACCACTGGCGGATCCAGAGCCTGGTCTCGGGAGGGGCACTTTGGGCGATTGATACGCCCCAGCTCCCATCACTACAGAAAAACAGCCCCACTTACCTCTTCCATACAGTGACGTCTCCTGTGATGTAGATGTTCTCTTTCCTCATCTTCTCCTTTCAGACCTTCAGACCAGACCGTCAGGTTTCGTCTCTGCAGTTTGACAACAAAATAAATCTCAGTTACTACTTTTCCATCATCCTCCCATATTCTGGACAAATTATCCTACTACCCCCATATAAAATACATCAGTAATGTCCCCATAGTGCCCCCGGAGTCTCCTCTCTCCCCCATCATGTTCCCCCCAATCATGTGCAGGCTCCTTTCCCCACCCATCCCCTTCCCCAAAATTATTTGCAGGCTCCTTTCCCCAGCCCCCAAATCATGTGCAGGCTCCTCCCCCAAAATCATGTGCAGGCTCCTCCCCCAAAATCATGTGCAGGCTCCTTCCCCCCTCCTCCCCCAAAATCATGTGCAGGCTCCTTCCCCTCCCCCAAAATCATGTGCAGGCTCCTTCCCTCCCCCCCAAAATCATGTGCAGGCTCCTTCCTCCCCCAAAATCATGTGCAGGCTCCCCCCTCCCCCAAAATCATGTGCAGGCTCCTTCCCCCAAAATCATGCGCAGGCTTCTTTTCCCCCTCCCTCCCTACTTACCTCCTTGCAGCGCTGGATGCAGGCCTCTTCCGGCCTGTGTCCCTTTCTGTCCTCTGCTCAGGCGGCGCGATGACGTCATCGCGCCGCCTGAACCGCTCTGATAGGCTGTCGGCACGAGGCCGGCAGCCTATCAGAGGAGCAGGGGAGGGAGACGCCTCTCCCTCCCCTGCCGCACTGCACAGCGATCTGTATCGCTGTCCAGAGGACGGCGACACAGATCGCTATGGAGATGAACGCTTCCACAGTGGAAGCGTTCATCTCCTGTCACTGCCGCCGGTGCTGCCAGCCTGCCACAATATCGGGGGGGGGGGGGGCAATTGCCCCGTTGCCCCCTGGATCCGCCACTGGAGCACACACTGTGCTCTCCGCATCAGTTTTTGCGGAGCGCGCCGCCGATCTTGCGGCCGCAGCTTCGCAAAAAAGTAGAGCATGTCCTATTCTTGCCCGCAATTGCGGACAAAAATAGACATTTCTATGGGGCTGCCGGCCGGGTGTGTTTATGGATCAGCAATTTGCAGATCCATAAACACTATGGACGTGTGAATGAGGCCTTACCGTTCACATCAGTGAAGCTTTTACCTGATCAATGGTCACCTAAATCATTCTTCCAGGGCAGCAGATGGTTGTAAACAGGGATCTGCCTGCAGAGACAAGTGATTGCAATGGTGATGGCTTATCCCCATACGGTAGAGATAATTGCTGTATGTAAATGCAGCTCTCACCTCCTCTGGGAAGCAGGCAATTATGGGGAGTGAAAGGTTCATTCCTGATAATTGCCTGCTGTGTCAGCCCATGTAAAGGGCCTTTAGGCTGCAGTTTCATTCACCAGTCTAGTCAAAAGCCCAAATTTATTAATAAGAGAACGCCTTTTAATAAATTTGTCGCATCTTGGGCTGTCCATGCGCCACAAAGTGAAGTCTACTCTACCTACGGCCTGGCATAGAGTTCAGTTTTAATTTACGGCAATTTTCTCTAGTAAATTATGATTAGGGATGAGTGAATCGACTTCAGATGTACCACTTGGAACCGAACCCGAGTTCGTGAAATGTTTTTTTTTTCCAATCTAAATCAATTTCTGAAGTTATTGTGCAAAGTCTCACAAGACTTCACAAAGTAATACTTATGGCTCATCGGAGCCAATACATTCTAATACTGTACAGAGCGCTCACTCCGTAGAGTGCTGAAACTAAGTTTTATGCGAATCGACTTCGGATGTTTCATCCGAAGTCAATTCGCTCATCCCTAATTATGATAACTGTGAGAAGGAGACCCATTCCCTTAGAGCTCATGTACACAAATGTATTATTTTTGTCAGTTTTTTTTTTGCAGCACTTATGCGGATCCATTCACAAAAAAAAAACAGAATGTCCTCTCTGTGTATTTCATGGCCATATGTCTGTTCCGCAAAAATATAGGACATGTCCCATTATTGTCCGCATTACAGACAAGTATAGGACTTGTTCTATTAGCTGTTCTATTCCATGAAATACACACTGTCGGTATCAGTGTTTTGCAGACCCGCAATTTGCGGACCGCAAAACACCCAACAGTCATGTGCATTCAGCCTTATGCTAAGCCCCTTGCCACTTTTTTTATTTTTATTTAGTGTGACCAAAGTGGCTCTTGCCACTTAAAAAAAAAATATATATATATATATATAATTATGTGGGCAGGGCCTATGTGGTCCAACAGACTTAAAGAGGACCTGACACCTCTCCTCAGGTGTAACTACAACTACTTGCCTTCCCTGCGCAGTAACAATTCTGGAGCATCTATTCTTCTAACTTTGTGTTGTGCTATCCTCTGTTATCCCTACTGGAAGTTTATGAATGAATTGCCAGCAGTCTGCAGTAAGTGTTACCAGGCGAGTGGGGGGGGGAGGAGGTTGCACCGGCTGACACTGGCAGCACTGACCATATAGTGTCAGACTGTGCAGGGGACACCCCCAACTGGTAACTGCTTGGCTTCATTCACAAACTTGTAGAAGGAATAATAGAGGAATGGAGCAACACAGAGTCAGAAGAATAGATGCTCCAGAATTGTTAGTACGAGGAGGGATGCAAGTAGTTACTAAACCAGACATGGCCAGAAAACTAGTGTAAATGACACCTGAAATCTGCCAGCTCCCAGCTAGGGTAGATTTTGGTCCCCGGCACATGGATCTCCTGCAGAGCTTCAAAATCTTAAGACACTTGCACCTCTTAATACTTTTGGTGCATCTTACGCCATCGGACTTTGAGCCAAGACTGGTAATATTTTCCCCATTGTGTTTGCAGCAAATAAACATTACTTAATCCTTCATATGTTTGAAGTACATAGAGTGCTTGACATCAAGTATGGGTATAATGGGCTATCGAACGAGGCAGAGCAAGGACGGATTGGTGCTGCTGTGGCCTGTAGGACTGAGGAATTCGCTGTTCAGAACATTCCTTCGCCTCCTACTGATAAGAAGTTTGAAGAAATTGTTCAGCTGATGGAGAGCAAATATACATGGCCTGAAAGTGTGACATTCTGCCGATCTGAATCGGCACCTCTTCAGAAAGACATACCTATAGCAGGGGCTGATTTCCAAGTAGTGAGCAGGAGAAGACAGTTACTTGTTTCATTCGCCTAATGCTAAAAACTAGATCGTTTTCCAAAAGGTCAGTAAAATACCATCCTCTCTTGTGATGATAGCCTCCGTACGATCAGCGTATGCCCCCAGGAAATACACTGAACATATCCAGACAGCCCTTTGGGCCCGGCCGAAGGTGTCCGTTTCGCATCTACCGGGCAGGTATCTTTTTCTTTTACTGTATAATAAAGTGTAGACTGAAGCACCTTCCTATAGAGTGAGCAGACAATAAGGCTAGGTTCACACGACCACATTTGTCGCGCAACAAATAGGGCACAACTTGACTGCAACATTTGGGAGTCTATGGTGTCGCATTGTGACATGCTGCGACAGTCTCAGAAAAACCCCATCTTGAATGGATTTTTTGCGACTGTCGCAGTCGCAGCATGTTGCAATGCGACACCATAGACTCCCATTATAAAAATTGTCGCACGACAATAGTGCAACAAAATGTCGTCGTGTGAACCTAGCCTAAAAGGCTTATGAAGACCAGTGTGTGCTACACTATTCTTGATGGGACCTGTATTGCCAGAGGAGACTCCTCCAGCCAGTTTCTGATGTAAAAACTAAGTGTGTCGGGGCCGTGTTCCTGTCCTTTTCCGGAGAATGGTAAAGGTCATGTCAAAATGCCGTTCAAAAACTTACAAACTAGGTTTTGCTACTTTAAGGCTGGATTCACACGTCTGTTTAACACGGACATGAACTGTCCATGGTAATTTGGGCAGGATTCCTGCTTCGAGCAGGAGCACACGGCGTCATTGGTTGCTATGATGCCATGCGCTTCCTGCCGCCCCTGCAGTACAGTAATACACTGGTATGATCTATACGACTATCACTGTACTGCAGGAAGCGTACGGCGTCATAGCAACCAATGACACCGTGCTCTCCTGCTCTAAGCAGGAATCCAGCCCAGGTTACCACGGACAGTTCACATCTGTGTTAAATGGACGTGTGAATCCAGCCTAACACCAAAACTATGGCACAGGGAGATGGTAAATCTGCCTCTATGTTTTACGCGCTCTAGGGGCAGGCGTTAATGCTAGGGAGGCTCCTCCCCGTCCTCCTCTGCTATTGGCTGCTCCCTCCAACACCAGATGTTTTCATCTGCGCACGGGGAGGGAGCTAAGTATATTCAATGTAAGGGGCCCAGCCTATAGGGGGCACATTTTGTAGGATTAGATAACCCCTTTAAATGGATCCTCAACATACAACCAAAGACAGGACTTCATCTATCTTTTGCGGAGTGGAGGCATGGAATGGAAGCCAACGTTAGCACTACGAAGCGCTGCTGTGGGCTTCCCATCCGTGCCTCTGCAACACAAAAAGACAGAACATGCTCTACCTTTGGCCCGATGTTGTGGATTGCGGACCCGTTAAAGTCAAAGGGTCCACATCCGCAAACGGAGTTTACACGGCCAGTGCCCATGTGTTGTAAACTGTAATTTGCAGTTTGCAGCACGGGGACCTTATGCTTGTGGGCATGAGCCCTATAGTGGTTTTTGCTTCACTGGCGCAGAAATGGATGTGGCATTCTCCCTCTTTATTGCAGAGTCAAATTCGTGGTGGAGAATAGCAGATTTCAAATCACCAACGCAGGTTAATTTCCATGTGGTTTTCTTAGCATGTGGATGAAATTTCTTAAAATCTCTTCCACCCTGCTGGTACTGTACAGTACTGCAGATTTGCCACGCAAAAATGCCTGACCACAAATCTGACACATATCAGTCACGCAAGGGCATAGCCTTAGGGTGCCGTCACACGTTATGGAGGCAAGATGCCACATTCTTTCATGACCATATAAAATTACAAATGGCAATCTACTAGATATCTTGTAATATTAGGCAAATCCTCCATCAGAGGGGAAACCAAGACAGTGTAAAAAGCTGGTCTTTGTAAACGACCTCCAGTGTATGCGGACCGCTCCAGATAGGGTATCTGCACATAGTGCAGATTTGTATACAGAAAATCCACAACCAAACACACACATCCCGGTTTTGTTGGATATTTTCTGTTTGTTAACAACTTATTGAAGTCTATGGGTAAAACCCCTCTACAGAAGGTGCAGAATCGCACAAACAATTGGCGTGGTGCGGATTTCAAAATCGCACAACAGGTCAATTTCCGCACAGAAGAAGAAGAAAAAAAAAAAAAGTGGCCGTACCCTTACCAGCCCGTGTATGTATACTAGCAGGGCAGAGAGAACGCATTCACAGAAACTAGCAAAAGTAAGAAAAAACAAAATCTGCAGGTAAGTTAACATGGACAGCTGCAGGACATCTAGTACACATTTACAGCTAAGGCCGGGTTCTCATAACCATTTGGCTTTCTGTTCTTCTAGATTTTGTAATAGATTTGATGGCACCCCACTTAAGGCCGCTTGCACGTTTACGTTCCGGATACGCAAAAAAAAAAAAAAAAAAAAAAAAGACACGGAAGGTATTTCGTATGCAATGCAATCTGAAAGCATCCTTTTATAGAGCAGGAGGAGCTATCAGTGACTGACAGCCATCTCTATAGGTACACTTCTATACACAATGGTAACCCCGTAATGATAACACCTCCCTCCTGTACTGATGCTGTTTGCTTTTCTACCTTCTGTAGAGATATAAATTACAAGTTTTACTATTTCTTCTGATCCATTAAGAAAAAAAAAAAAAAAAAAAAAAAAGATGGATCAGAAGAAATAGAATAAGGACTCTCGGACTCCACCATATTGCAAACAGTGCTGCATTCTTTACTGAGCAGGCTTTAAGTAAAAATCTGACCATTTCCAGCATTAAGCCTTGGTCAGAGTACTGGGGTGCCGCACCAGAGGGGTAAGGAGATGTAGCAGCAGGAAAAAGGGGCTGAGTATCAGTTATGATCCGATGGCGTCACTTAGGTCAGAGATCAATTCTTTTTGACTGGAGAAAAAGTCCTGCAAAAAGGACTTTTTTTCCCGTCAAAAATACCTGATCTGACAGAACTGATGCTCATAATAATGGATCCATTTTTTTTCTGTTCTACTGATGGTCAGAAGAACAGAAAGCCAAACAGTAATGTGAACCCGTCCTAAGGGGCTTTCTTATAAAGCGGATCAGTACAATTTAAACCTGCTTCAGCAGAACTTTTAGCAGATTATTAGGAGTAACTAAAACTCGGTTTTCACTTTTATTTCCATGAGAAAAATTCACATCACTAACAGCAGACAGGCCGTCAGGTTTTAAAGAAGCACTCCGTTATATAGATTTTTATACCATCCTACTCACCGTAAGATCCACATTACAAAATGATAAAGCATGATAATGTAACCAATTTCACAGGCTGCACAAAATAATGAAAGGAGGAGATGAAACGCACCACTGATATACTATTGCTATAAAAACACCGGAGCGCTTCTTTAAATAGGAATTATACCAACCAATGGACATTTGGTTCTGGCCTGCTAACAGAATCGGTGTGACTGCATAAGAGACGCCTCAGTGGCAGGTTGTAGCACCTACAGAGCAACTAGTTCAGGTTAGTTATAACCAAATTTACATCATGACCCTTCTTTGCCTGGAAATTCTTCTCTGACCTTGACAATATGCACAGAAGGTTCTTTCATAAAGAGAAAGTCAGTGCAAGAAACAAACAACTCTGGAAGATGAATGTGCAGTATTTAACTTTTTTTTTTATTATTATTTATTATTCTGAAGAAAATAGGGATGAGCGAATTTCATATTTTGAAGTTCATTTTCGGTCCGTGTTGTGGTATAATGTGAATTGCGATATACATTCGGTTACCACGGAGCATAACGCAATTCCATTACGGAATGCTTTAGAGGCATTCCATTATAATAGAAGTCTGAGGCCTGCATAACGGATCCCTCCGGAGAGGACTCCAGCATAACGGAAACAGGACGGATCCGTTATGCAGGCCATAGACTTCTATTATGACGGAATGAATATCGGAATGCCTCTAAAAGGCATTCCGTTATGCTCCGTGGTATCGGAATCCATAACGCAATTCACATTATACCACAACTTGAACCGAAAATGAATTTCAAAATATGAAATTTGCTCATCCCTAAAAATTACCACTGATTGATTGTCCACAAAATGACTGAATTTATTACATAATAAATATCTGGCTACAATTTTCGCCAATTTATTCATTTTGATGGTCACAGATGGCTTCAGGTTAGGTGGACATAGGATGAATGATTTGATCACCTGACGAGCGTTTGCTCTTTTGCCCGGTGACATGTTGACACGCGTCAATGACCTGGTGTAGGAAGGGGTGTTCCTGATTTTCGGCCCGTGTAAAGAGCTCTAGTTTACATGCATGTAATATGGGTCAGTTTTCCATTTGGAAATGGAGCCAAACTGAGGAAACAAAAAGGATGGGGGGGGGGATTCCAAAAACTTTCTTTAGGAAAGTGGATCCAGATTACATGCATTTACATTGCTTTAGTCACATTTCAGTGCACACACATGGGTGAGCAGCTTCAGTAAAGCAGACGGGTTGTATGGAAACAGCTTCTTTCTATGGAGTCTGTTAATGGCTTCCTGAAGCTGGAGCAGACACTGTGCAGACTTGTGCTGGATGCCCACAGCCTGGTACGCAGCAGTTTGCTTACTTGCCGCTGTAGTATGGAATGTCAAACACGTTGCTGTCAGCCCCAGCTTCTTCATGTGCTTATCTAGATCGGAGCTGTCACCGCCTGCACAGTGTGCCATGACCGGACATGGCTCGCTGCCGGACACTTCTGATTCTGAATCTTCAGAGCTGTCATATTCTACAAGGCGTTGAAGAGCACCTAAAGAGGATGAGCTTTCGGACTGGTGAGAACATGGCGATGGCTTACCAATTTTTGGGCCGGCCACAGATGATTCTTGTGCACGCGACAAGCCCACTGTCTGCAGAGGATGGACAGAGTCACTGGCCACAGCAGGTAATTGGAGAGAGGCCGACTTGTCAAGAAAGGTGCAGGTCGAGCAGAACTGAGGCCAGTCTTCCTTTAGAAGCTTCAAGTACCTGACAAAGTACTCCAGAAAGCAGGTCTCTGAGGAGATCAGGAAGTCCAGCAGGACCGATGCATCAAACGACACATTCTTCAGCAGAAACAGGAAAATACAATGGGGGTTCATCCCGCACTGATGTGATGGCAATTTTAGAATGTCCTGATCATCATTTCTCGTAGTGCGTGGTCTAAAACAAGAATACAAAAAATAATATGCTTGTCATGCACGGAAGATCAAGGAGGCATGCAAAAGACATTATGGCTGCGCCGACCCTTTAATCCAACATATAAAGCTGCAAAAAGAAAAAAAAAAAAAAGACACACATACAACCAGAAACACACATTATGTGTAGTGTATACGGTGTTTAGTGTAGGGACACAGTTGAAAGGTCACTATGAAGTGGGCTTCTACATTCTGATCAATATACATTAAAGGGGTTGTGCAGTCAGTATAAACTGATGACCGATCCTCAGGATAAGTAATCAATATCTGATTGGTGGGGTTCTGACACCCCCACGATCAGCTGTTTCAAGAAGAGGCGCCGCTCAAACGAGCGCGGCTTCCTCTTCGAGATCACACAGTGTGCCATCTCTCTTGCGGCGGCGGGGCGCGGTGTCATTACAAGTGCCTGTCCCAGTCAAGCGAGTAGAACGAGCACTTGTAATTACTGTGCGCCTCTGAGACAGAGGAAGTGGCGCTTCAAACAACTGATCGGTGGTGGTGCCGGAAGTCGGACCCCCCACAATCAGATATTGATGATCTATCCTTAAAGGGGTTATAAAAAAAAAAATATGTCCCCTATATGCCTGGGCCCTTTACACTGATTCTACTTACCTGGCTCCCCGCACCACTGCTGCTGCTTCTCCCAGTGAGTGGAAACCATCCGGTGTTGGGGGGGAGCAGCCAATGGCAGGCGGTGATGGGGATGAGCCTCCCTAGCATTGCAGGTGATGCTAGGGAGGCTTGTCCCAATCATTGGCGGCCCCCCTCCCCGACACTGGATGTTTTCATCTGCGTACGGGGAGAAGCAGCAGTGGGGGAGCCAGGTAAGTATATTCAGTGTGAGGGGCCCGGGCATATGGGGGATATTTTTTAGTTTTGGATAACCCCTTTAAAGGATAGATCATCAATATGTACTGAAAGGATAACCCCTCGTGAACATTCTTATAAAATGTGCTTAGCTGTAATAGATGAATGTATAGCATGAGGATGTGCGGTCCATGTGTTTACACACTGGTGTTACGTCATCCAACATGAAAATAAATAAAAAAACGTAATAAGACAGCTGGAAAGGTTCTCGCTTCTTTGCCTCCTCTTTCTGGTGGTGATCCAGTGGTGCTTCCAGTCTTTGTTTAGACTATTTGTTTCGGCAGCGCACGTCCTTGATTGCCAAGTAGAAAAGGACGTTAATCCATTCGGATCAGTGAGGTTTTGGCTACATATTAGCCTTTTTCATCCATATATAGCAGTAAGCAAAATATATACACACCCAGATAAGTGACATAGTGAGATGCAAGTTCAAACTAATGTCATGGGTCACCAAAATATGGAACTGGGCTGATACAACATAAGCCTGTATAGCTTACCAGATTGCTCAATGAGCTATACATAAGGAAAGAGCTGTAATCAAAAGTAAAAAAGGTACTGTGGTGCTCCAAGTGGCAGGCCTGACGTGCCTTAAGAGCCTTCCAGCGCATGCGCAGATATAATGTAGGACAGTGGGACTAGCATGTCTAAGAGGAAGAGAATGCTGGCACATGCGTACTTTAGTCAGACTTAGGCCTCATGCACACAACAGTATTTTTTTGCGGTCTGCAAAACTGGGTTCCGTGATCTGTGTCCGTTTTTGCTTCTGTTGTGTTTCCGTGTGTCTTCCGTTTTTTTTTTTAGCGGACATGACCCAAAAGATTTTACCAAAAGACAGGCTGACAATTTTTGCCAAGCGCCTGCCAAGGAATCCGCAAAAGAATGCGGACGCGGAAGACACACGGATTGCCATCCGCATTTTTTCACAGTCCCATTGACTTGAATGGGTCCGCGAAGAAGGAATAGGACAGGTTATATTTTTTTGACGGACTGGAATCACGGATGCGGAGGACAAACGGTGCATTTGCCGAGTTTTCCACGGACCCATTGAAAACTGTGCAGTGCGGCAGGGGAGGGAGAGGCGTCTCCCTCCCCTGCTCCTCTGATAGGCTGCCGGCCTCGTGCCGACAGCCTATCAGAGCGGTTCAGGCGGCGCGATGACGTCATTGCGCCGCCTGAGCAGAGGACAGAACGGGACACAGGCCGGAAGAGGCCTGCATCCAGCGCTGCAAGGAGGTAAGTAGGGAGGGGGAAAAGAAAACCTGCACAATATTGGGGGAAGGGGAAAGAAGCCTGCACAATATTGAGGGGGGAAGGGGAAAGATGCCTGCACAATATTGGGGGAGAAGCCTGCACATGATTTTGGGGGAGAAGCTGCACATGATTTTGGGGAGAAGTCTGCACATGATTTTGGGGGAGGGGGGAAGGAGCCTGCACATGATTTTGGGGGACGTGGGGAAAGGAGCCTGCACATGATTGGGGGGGACATGATGGGGGAGAGAGGAGACTGGCACATGATCGGGGGGCACTATGGGGACATTACTGATGTATTTTATATGGGGGTAGTAGGATAATTTGTCCAGAATATGGGAGGATGATGGAAAAGTAGTAACTGAGATTTATTTTGTTGTCAAACTGCAGAGACGAAACCTGTCGGTCTGGTCTGAAGGTCTGAAAGGAGAAGATGAGGAAAGAGAACATCTACATCACAGGAGACGTCACTGGATGGAAGAGGTAAGTGGGGCTGTATTTCTGTAGTGATGGGAGCTGGGGCGTATCAATCGCCCAAAGTGCCCCTCCCGAGACCAGGCTCTGGATCCGCCAGTGCGAGTACCGTCAGCAAAAGTGAGGTGTAATTGTCATTTCAACTTATTTAATAAAAATGTGTAATGTTAACAACAGTGATCCCAAGTTACAATTTTAATTGGTTCAAGGACGACCATTGTATGTTAAAAACCATAACTCTATGGAAAGCTGGTAATTGGTACCACAACCCCAAAATGTCCTCCCAAGATAAGAGAGAGAATGGAGATTTTAAAAAAATAAGCAGATAACTAAGACAGATAAAGCAAGTCCTTATAACAGTCAGGAATAGATGCTGCAGGCTGTAAGTCACTTTCTATGATGAGGACAGGAGCTTCTTCAGGGTCCTGTACAGAGGTCGCATCATAGACGCCTGTTCAGGCCATTTTACAACCTGAAAAAAGTCTAAGGCATACCAATACACCTTAGACTTTTCCCTGTCATTCATCAGTGCATGGCGCACTGAACGGCGCAGCAATCCTGCCTGTGCCTGAAATAACCAACAGCGCTCTGTACAGCAAGGAGCTTGGTTATTGGTTGGTTTGGGTGGGCTGCTGGGGCAGTGTTGTATCCTGCAGCTGGCGGGATCTATAAGGAGGGGCTAGCTCCCAAGAGTTGCTGTAGTAAGGGGAGCAGTGCGGCAGCAGTGGAGCTGAAGAGGACTCCTCAGTGGTGGAATACTGCAGCCTGGACATCAAGATGGACATACAGCACAAGGTGACAACACTGCATGTAATGTAGCACAGTGTGTAGTGAATGCATGCAGACTATTATAGCCAAGTGATAAGGGAATATCCACTATATTGGACTGGACTATCACGTCACCAGAATTGCCTGATGTTACTTAGACCAGTAATGGTTCCCTGCATAAATATCTACCTCTTAGGCCATGTTCACATCGCCGCTATTTATTTCTGTTGTTCTGCCCTGTTAGACAAGCAGAGCGACAAAAATAACAGAAGTGCTGGATCAGGCACACAAGGGTGGGTTTTTGTCATACGATCAATGTACACAAAAAACATACATTGACACCTCAGACTGATAACATACTGTGGCATCCATCACCATAGAGTTCCATTGTAATAAATATTATATATTATATTTTACGCATACCGGCCGTGTGCTCCCCACATCATGGATGCGAACCTATTCACTGGAATGGGTCCGCAATCCTGAGCTGCGGTGTGGAACAGGGGCACGGAACCCCATGTTCTATTTTTTTTGCGGTGCGGACGAATCACGGACCCATTCAAGTTTAATGGGTCTTGATCCGTCCCGGCCGCTGCATGGACGTTGCCCGTGCATTGGGGACTTGCCTGACCCTGTGCATGAGGCCTTACTGACAGGAACAGAGCTGAACAGACTCCATTGACTATAATGGAGTCTGTTCAGTTTCCATTCACAAGCCTGTCATTTTACCAGACAAAAAAGTGCTGCATGTGAGGCTTTTTTGTCTGTTCTTTTTGACAGAATCCGCAACAGAGGCTACAAACGCAGATTTGAATAAGTGTAGACCTACGTATTATGTACCGTATTTTTCGCCCTATAAGACGCGCGGGCCCATAAGACGCACCTAGGTTTTTGGGGAGGAAAATAAGAAAAAATATATTTTTAACCAAACATGCTTTTGTGGGTTTGGAACTAATGGTGGTCTGTGGATGGCACTGTTATGGGGGAATCTGTTATATATGTGTCATCCACAGACCCCCCCCCCACCCCATAACAGTGCCATCCACAGACCCCCTCACCCCATAACAGTGCCATCCACAGATGTCCCCCATAAAACTGTCATGCACAGATTCCCCTCGCTCCAGTGCTGCAGTATACAAATATAAAAGGTCTCATTCAATTAAAAGTGATTAAACATGCCCCGTCACTTCTAATATTACCGTACACCCTAACAGCTTCTGTACAACACAGGTAAGCAGGCCGGGCGGGCGGCAGCGTGACTCACTGACGTCACATGCCTGCGCCGCCTGCTTCATTCATAAAGTAGGCAGCACAGGCACCTGACATCAGGGAGTTACGCTGCCGCCCGCCCGGCCTGCTTACCTGTGTTGTACAGAAGCTGTTAGGGTCCATTTTTTTGGGGGGAAAAAATGCGTCTTATGGGGCAAAAAATACAGGTATTTAAATTACTGCAACTTTCGTACTCCTCTTCGGCTAAAAATACTGCTCAAAAATGGTAAGAGGAGTATTTTTACCATTCCGGAAAAATGTAGGGCGACCTCTGGTCCTGTACATGTGTCAGAATAATAAAATGGAGCCATCCGCACCTAAGTGGCAGAAGGAGCAGCTCATCCTGGCAGACAGAGCACAGACCATGTAGTGCCAACCTGCACTGTAAATAGGAACTACTAGGCAGCCGATACAGTTTTTAGCAGAGAAATGGCCATATTGGTTGGCTTTGAGTCGGAGACTTGTATGTCGAGTCTAGTTTCAACTTGCGATGGCCCAGAAAAAAAAAATAAATTGTGTATCCTGAGGGATCACTGTATAATACATTTGAGAATTTTATGTCTTTTTTTTTTTTTTATTAAACACTGCCTCTAAAGTGTCCCCTTACCAACCCTCTAACTGAGCAATTTTAGGGAGAATCTTCAGTGTAATACCGAATGCTTAACATGGATAACTGTAAGAGGCAGAGGCCAGCTTCTCAGCTTCAATAAGGCCCCTTTCACACAATCGCGTTTTCCGGGAAATTGCAATGCGTGATGTGAACGCATAGCACTTGCACTGAATCCTGACCCATTCATTTCAGTGGGTCCGTGCACCTGAGCGGGTTTTTTTCCCACGCATCATTTCTGCGTTGCGTGCGAATTGCAGCATGTTCCATATTCTGCGTTTTTTCACGTGGCTCTGGCCCCATAGAAGTGAATGAGGCTCCAGTGAAAAACACATTGCATCCGGATGCACTGATGGTTGCTGAGAGATGTTTTTTTTTTGTAATTTTTGTTTTTTTTCACAAGTGTAAAAAATGCATCAACACTGATTGCACCCGCGCAGAAAAAAATAAATAAAAATGAAACACTGAACGCAAATCGCAGACAAAACTGACTGAACTTGCTTGCTAAATGGTGCGAGTTTCACTGAACGCATCCGGACACAATCCGTATAGTTTGTGTGAAAGAGGCCGAGGAATTATTGAGAATCAGAGTCTGCCTATTGGATCTACTGCTGGCAGCCCACGCTCCTATTTTTACATCTTGACCCTGGTTAGTAAGCACTGGGAAGATAGAGGAGCATGGTGCTGACAGTATGTATACTGTACCTGTAGTGAGCGAAACACTGCAGCCCCACTGCTGTCCAACTTACCAGGGACGTACTGTAAAGATAGAGGAGCATGGTGCTGACAGTATGTATACTGTACCTGTAGTGAGCAAAACACTGCAGCCCCACTGCTGTCCAACTTACCAGGGACGTACTGTAAAGATAGAGGAGCATGGTGCTGACAGTATGTATACTGTACCTGTAGTGAGCAAAACACTGCAGCCCCACTGCTGTCCAACTTACCAGGGATGTACTGGAAAGATAGAGGAGCATGGTGCTGACAGTATGTATACTGTACCTGTAATGAGCGAATCACTGCAGCCCCACTGCTCTCTAACTTACCAGGGACGTACTGGAAAGATAGAGGAGCATGGTGCTGACAGTATGTATACTGTACCTGTAGTGAGCGAATCACTGCAGCCCCACTGCTGTCCAACTTACCAGGGACGTACTGGAAAGATAGAGGAGCATGGTGCTGACAGTATGTATACTGTACCTGTAGTGAGCGAAACACTGCAGCCCCACTGCTGTCCAACTTACCAGGGACGTACTGGAAAGATAGAGGAGCATGGTGCTGACAGTATGTATACTGTACCTGTAGTGAGCGAATCACTGCAGCCCCACTGCTGTCCAACTTACCAGGGACGTACTGGAAAGATAGAGGAGCATGGTGCTGACAGTATGTATACTGTACCTGTAGTGAGCGAATCACTGCAGCCCCACTGCTGTCCAACTTACCAGGGACGTACTGGAAAGATAGAGGAGCATGGTGCTGACAGTATGTATACTGTACCTGTAGTGAGCGAATCACTGCAGCCCCACTGCTGTCCAACTTACCAGGGACGTACTGGAAAGATAGAGGAGCATGGTGCTGACAGTATGTATACTGTACCTGTAGTGAGCGAAACACTGCAGCCCCACTGCTGTCCAACTTACCAGGGACGTACTGGAAAGATAGAGGAGCATGGTGCTGACAGTATGTATACTGTACCTGTAGTGAGCGAAACACTGCAGCCCCACTGCTGTCCAACTTACCAGGGACGTACTGTAAAGATAGAGGAGCATGGTGCTGACAGTATGTATACTGTACCTGTAATGAGTGAATCACTGCAGCCCCACTGCTGTCCAACTTACCAGGGACGTACTGGAAAGATAGAGGAGCATGGTGCTGACAGTATGTATACTGTACCTACAGTGAGCGAAACACTGCAGCCCCACTGCTGTCCAACTTACCAGGGATGTACTGGAAAGATAGAGGAGCATGGTGCTGACAGTATGTATACTGTACCTGTAGTGAGTGAAACACTGCAGCCCCACTGCTGTCCAACTTACCAGGGACGTACTGGAAAGATAGAGGAGCATGGTGCTGACAGTATGTATACTGTACCTGTAGTGAGCGAAACACTGCAGCCCCACTGCTGTCCAACTTACCAGGGACGTACTGTAAAGATAGAGGAGCATGGTGCTGACAGTATGTATACTGTACCTGTAGTGAGCGAAACACTGCAGCCCCACTGCTGTCCAACTTACCAGGGACGTACTGGAAAGATAGAGGAGCATGGTGCTGACAGTATGTATACTGTACCTGTAGTGAGTGAATCACTGCAGCCCCACTGCTGTCCAACTTACCAGGGACGTACTGGAAAGATAGAGGAGCATGGTGCTGACAGTATGTATACTGTACCTGTAGTGAGCGAAACACTGCAGCCCCACTGCTGTCCAACTTACCAGGGACGTACTGGAAAGATAGAGGAGCATGGTGCTGACAGTATGTATACTGTACCTGTAGTGAGCGAATCACTGCAGCCCCACTGCTGTCCAACTTACCAGGGACGTACTGGAAAGATAGAGGAGCATGGTGCTGACAGTATGTATACTGTACCTGTAGTGAGCGAATCACTGCAGCCCCACTGCTGTCCAACTTACCAGGGACGTACTGGAAAGATAGAGGGGAGTGGGACTGCAGCAATCAGTGCTGGCAGCTGATTAAATAGGCAGGAACCCCTAAGCTGGGCATACACATCCAATAGCGGGCAACTGAAAGCTCATTTAGCTGCCATCTCTCCATGTTCCACATACACGGTCGACCAAACGTGTATATATTCTATGGGGAGAAGGGCAAAGCTGCTGTCAGACAGCCAAAAACATTTATGTCACCCGATCCTGGTCTCAGACATCATGACAGGGGAGAGTTGGGAGCTCCCCACACACATTAGTGTTTCTCATTCTATGATTTACAGGTTTGCCCAACACAGTTATGTGTATGGCCAGCTTTATAAGAAATCATAAATTACTTCCTACAATAGGTTACATATCAGGAGTCGGCAACCTTTGGCACTCCAGCTGTTGTGAGCCTACAATCCCCAGCATGCTCCATTAACTTCTATGGGAGTTCTGAGAACAGCAGAGCAAGTATTCATGCTGGGAGTTCTAGTTCCACAACAGCCGGAGGTTGCCTACCCCTGTTTTATATAAATGTAAGGAGGCAGCGGCTGATGCAGGGAAGACTCTTGCCTCTGGATCTTACAGTTAGCCGTTTTCAGTATAATGTTGAGGGCAGATTCTCCTTAGCAACACATTAGTTTTTAATAAAATAACAGAAATTCTCTAATAAAGTATACTGCAAAACTTAACATTACTGTCCATACGCATTTTTTTTTTTTTTTTAAAGTTTAAATGACCATTACTTTAAAGGGTCAGTGAGTTTTAGTCAAACTTTTGATTTTGAGACATATCAATAGTTTTGATCAAATGGGGTCTGAGCGCCAGGAGCCCAACAGATTGCTTAGAAAGAGGAGCGGAAAGTGCGTGCATATTACACGGTCTCTCCTCGCTGCAGGAGAGAGCGCAAGAAAGACTCAATAGAAAGACTATGCGCCCATCTTGATTCTGTCCTCTGTGGTGAGGACAGCGCGATAATTGCTATCGATCAGTGGCGCTCAGACCCCCGCCAATCCAAACTTTTGATGTGTCTCTTCGACGTATCAAAAGTTCTACAAAAACTGAGTTTTGTTTAGACATTGGATAGCCCCTTTAACAATTGCACAGCGGCACACATAGTCCCTATAGTCTACATTGTCACAGGCACGTGGGGCCATCCATGAGTCTGTCCCTTAGAAAAGAAATCCCTGTGTGACTCCAGATAAAATGTAAGGCACGCAGAGGTACAGTATGGGCGCTCAGCAGGTTACAGATTATGGCATTGTACAACACAGTAAAATCACAAGACGGCCCTGCGCATAGGGACACACAAAGCTGCCCACCTTGGATTGTGTAGGTGCATCTGAAGCAAACTCTTTGCTACCTCCAACATGTCATCATCCTGCTCGATAAAGGTGAGGGACACCCATTCACAGAAGTGCTCTGGTTCCTTGCATCCAAGATGTTGTTTAAGGAAAGTCAACAAGAGAGCCATGTACAAGGAGGTTTCTGAAAATTCAGTATGACCTAGAGACAGAAATACAAAACACGTTCATTACCTTCAAATACAAACTTAGCTTCAAGTGTTCTGCAGGTTATATACAGTAGCCATCATCCCAATGCTTTTCAGAACCTCTGTACACATGCATACTTAGCCTGCTACCAGGCACCTATCTCCCGAAGAACACAAGAATCAGAAGTTTTGATATTCGGACATCTGCTGTCAAAGAAGACTGAGCAGGCCCCACCAATATCTGCAGGTTCAGCTGGCAAAGATTAAAAGGGGTTCTCTGGGATTTTGATATTGAGGGCCTATCCTAAGGCTAGGTCATCAATACCTGATCGGTAGGAGTCCTGGAACCCCCACCAATCAGATGTACAAAGATGCCACATCCCTCCGTGAGTACTCAGGCCTCTTCCTAGGTCATGTGATGTCACGTTCATCAGTCACATGGCCTAGGTGTCGCTCAGTCCCATTTCATTGAATGTGCTGAGCTGCGATATTAAGGACAGCAGCTGTACAATGGATGGTGCTGTGCTTAGTAAGCTACGAGGAGGCCACGGCACATCTTTTTAAGACCGCTGATCAGTGGCCGCACTCCTGCCGATCTCATATTGATGAGCCATACATTCTAATACTGTATGGAACTCCTGCACCGTACAGTACTGGAACAATGTTTTATATGAATCGACTTCAGAGGTTTCATCCAAAGTCGATTCGCTCATCCCTACTTATAATGTCAGTATGCCAATGCTTAATAGCCACTCGTTAAGAACTTTCATTAAGGAAATAAAAAAAAAAAAAAAAAACAACCTCACAGACAACGAATGAGACGTACTGCAATAGCATGAACTGGAGCGGTGCCGTTTCTGGAAAAGAATACTTTTTTCTAATCTCATACAACTTCTTCAATACTTAAAAGGGGTTTTGCCATCTCAGACATTGGGGGTATACCGCTACAATATGCCCCCATTGTCCTACCTCGAAAGTTACGGAGGGCGCACGGCACATGCGCAGCAGTCCTCCATTTCTATGGGGCCGCCGAAAATAGCCAAGCACTGGCTCAGCTATTTCCGTCAGCCCCATAGAAGTGAAGGTGAGCGGTGGCCTAGCGATATGCCGCCATTGTCTGTGATGGGAATACCCCTTTGCTTCATTTGTTTTCAGGTTAGAGTACTTTTTCCACAATCAGTCAGTAATGTGACTTCATCACTAGAAACAGATCTATATGCCGGTAATGCCCTGGACACACAGCAAATCCCCACCGCCCCTCCATATCTTGGCGTTCCTGTTACTTCTGCTTAGGGATTAGTGGTTGTCAGCGCTGTATATTGACTACAATGTCATACAAAAAGTGTGTTCACCATTACCTGCAGCGCTTACCTTGCCCGAGGCTACTGTAGACTTGACTATGGAACTGAATTTCCAGGGCTTTGAGAACAGATAGACTGGCTGCTCCCAGGATCACCAGGTCAGGGCCACGCTCTGCACCTTCATTAGCACCACCAAAGCCGCTTGAGCCGTCACCTGAAGGCACTAGCAATAGCCATCCTTGCCGCACTGCATTCAGTAGTGTGGTAGCCAGGACTGCCAGATCTTCATCCAACACCACATCTTGCTGGTTATAGATATTGTGAGGAGACGGCAAGAAGTCTTCGCCAGCTTTATACAGCAGACATCGTTTTAGCACCAGAATGACCTGCTTCTTAACAAAGTAAGGAACAGGACAGGACATTAGGTTCAAGGCCTGAGGAAGAATCGCGGATAAAACACGTTTGCAGAGGGAGTCGTTTAATTTCAGCTCTATCTTTAAGGCAACCATGACTTCTAATAGATCCAAGAGGCAGGAGAGCTGACTGCTGGACTCGGCATCTGGTGGAGGAGGTTGGCATTCAGTTACTGACAGGCGGCTGATCCAGGTGGAGCAGAATCCTTCAAATACATTTTCCAGAGCAGCCATAATCTGCAGCAGATAATCTAGACGAAAGAAATGCAAATGATGCATTACATCAGATTAGAAGATCTAGCACTAACCTGCGGGAAAGTAATAAAAAGCACAATAGACCCTAGTTACAAAGGTACTGAGGCTGTAACCAGTGCGAAGAAAATCGCACACCCAAAAGAATAAACCGTTAAAATGAGTCACTGAAAGACAACAAAAAAGTATACGTAAATAGGTATATTACACCACGCACCTCTGCTCAGCATTTTGACGTTGCCCATTATAATACTGTATGACATCATCAAACCGGCTCAATATACTCACTAATTAAATCTGATTTGCTGAGGGGGACATTTCATACCGTCATCTCTAACCTGTGGATATCCCAGATCCCTCTCACTATGGTGCACTGGGTGGGACCCTTAATTACATTATGTGGTCGGAGGTTATCATGGCTTCTGGATGCAAGAATGGGCACACTGGCCCTGACTAAGATTCCCCAGCATACCTAGCTATAGTTGGGCCCACTCTCCCAACTACACGAGAGTGATTTGGAGCGCATATCTGGTACTGGGAACTGGAGTGGCCTCTCCCCCTTCTTCATGGTCATGCATCTCCGTCCTTGGCATCCAATATATATTATATAAATAAAAAGAGAATACAACAGCACTCTGCAACCCAAATAAAGCACATAAATGTCGTAATAATGACAAATATTATAATGATAATCCTATGCTTATATAGTAAATTTGAGATGCTTAGCAAATATATTTTGTACAAAATTATTTGTGCCCGTCTGCCAAACGTCAAGGCGATCTCTGTAAGACGGGAACCTAACACTAAACGCTGCCTGTAATGAGCGCTCCCAGCACTATACAATTCATGGAGTATCGGTTCCACATGCATGCTGTGTCCACTCTGCTACAGGAAATGCAGGTACCAACATGCATGCTGAGCTCACTCTGCACCTTACCTGGTGCCAGACGGGTTCCAATAAATGCAATGAGAGTCCACTCTATACCTCTCTGGTATAAGTAGAAAGTTGTAGCCTGCTCCACCTACACTTACTAGAAACCGTATGGCATCCGGAGAGGTATAGAGTGGACTCTCATCGCATTTATTGGAAGCCGTCTGGCGGTGGATCCGCTGGAGTTATGAAGTGGTGCAGGCTTCTAAATGTAACACAGCTTCCTTGCGGTCTCACATGTCTAGAAAATGGTAAATAAGACGAGCCCGACGGCCTGTCCCCTTCCCCGCCTGCGCAAAAACAAATTTAGCCGTACTTCTGTTTAATAAATGACCCCCATAGTTGTTTCTATGCTTTTCTGTTTACATTAAATTATTCAAAGGGTATTCCAGCTTTCAGAAGCTGATGGCCTATTCTCAGGATGGGTCACCCATATCATATCGATGAAGGTCTGATATGCGGGGCCCCCAGCCGGGGGTGAAAACTAAACATTGGACAGAGCCGAAAGCAGACAGCTCTGTACATTGTGTAGTTTCCGTGCTGGAGTACTGAAGCTCAGCTCCCATTCACTTGACCGTGAGGATCAGTCATCAGCATCTAAAATCTGGAATAGACCTTTAAGGTTCTGTTTGCATTGGATTCAAAATCCTTCTTTAGAGGATCCATCAGGCTTGGACAGTGCAGCATGTAGCATGGTAGATCAGTGGTTAGCACTGGGGTTCAAATCCAATCCTGGACACCTGCATGGAGTTTGTAGGTTCTCCCCATTTGCATGTTTTTTCTCCGGTTACTCTGGTTTCCTCCCATATTCCAAAGACATACGGATAGAGAACTTAGATTGTGAGCTCCTCAGGGGACAGTGTGACGATGATGTCTGTGGAGAGCTGCTGAATATGTTGGGGCTACATAAGTACATGAAATAAATATATGAAACTCCAATGGCCCCATCATAGTTTAATAAGGTCCTTTGGTCTCTGGGTGTATCCGCCATACAATAAATGCAGCACAGCATCACGGCTTCTTTTTATATTATGACATCAGTGTGAACACAGCCTTGTGCTTAGCACATATAAGGCTGGGTTGACATCACGTTTTTCCCATCCGTAAAACTTAAGATACTTTAAACGGATGCCTCAGATCGACGCCATACAGTGGCAACCGTTCACCATAGAGTTCCTTTGTTAAAAATATATAAAAAAAAATAAAAATGTGTATTACCATTCACATGCCTCGACCATGCATGGAAACCCTGGACCACAGAGGAATCCAACCAAAATGCAAAAATTCCAGTGACCAGGCCACTGTTAAAATCCAAGCATTTATTGTCTCTTCTTAAAATCGATTAGCCGGCCGGAGTACAAAGCAGTCTATGTGTTTCGACATAGGAGTCTTAATCATGACCAAGACTCATGTCGAGATGCTAAAATATAATATATATATATACACACACACTTATTTTACAGAATGTGGTGTCCTTTTTTGCATTTTTTTCTAACGTATACATCAAACACAGATATGAACCCTCCCTAAAATAGGTTTTAAGGCAGTCTGCTGTTTTAAGCCTATATTAGACAGGCAGATTTTCTGCCAGATTATCGCTAACGAGCGTTTATAGCAACGCTCATTAGCGATCATCTGGCAGTGTGATACTGCTGCTGATTACCCAATGAACGAGCGTCAATCCAAATCTTTTGACATGTTTAAAAATGAACGATCTGCTGCTCCCAGGGGATGCCTCAGGGGACAGCGCAGAGTGGGACTGGAAAGCTCACCTACGGGCTTTAACCACAAAGAATGAGATGGACTCTCTGTACCACAAGTTAGAAGTGTCCCATAAGCAGAGGACATAGAGGTCCTTCATCAAGACCTCAAACGCGCGAGCCAGAGAGTGGACGACATCGAGTCCTCCCAGGAGCAAATTTATACGGTTCTTGAATCTTATCATCAGGTCCTCGCTGAACATACAGACCAAATACAGGATATCTTCGCCCACTTGGACAATTTGGAAAACCGTAACAGGAGGAACAACCTCTGTATAAGGGGACTCCCAGAATCAGTGCAAGCACAAGATCTGGAATCCTGGGCTATCACTTTCTTTGGCAAACTGCTGTTCAGGCCTGCGGACCAACCTATAGATAGACCGCACTCATAGAGCTCTAGGCCCCAAATCCGCTGACCCTTCACGCCGGCGAGACGTCATCTGTCGGATCCATTTCTTCAAAGCCGAAGAGGCGATCTTGAGAGCCTCCAGGAATGCGGACCATGTATCCTCTGCAGCTAAAGAGATCTTGATTTTACCAGACTTAGATTAGCGCGGCGCACTCTGATGCTCCGGAAAGCTATGAAGCCCCTATTAGAGGTGCTCAAAACCAACAACATCACTTACAGATGGGGTTATCCTTTCCAGCTATTCGCCTCCAGACATGGAAAATCCACAGTCTTCAAATTTCTGCGGGACTTGCCACGTCTCTTTTGACCTGCCTAGAGTGGAGCTCCCAGACTGGCCATGCCCGAGGGACTGCATAGCCCTGCCACGCAGAGAAAGGTGGCAGAAATCCCCTCCTAAACAGCAGAGGGCCACTAGGAGTTCCCCAACCTCTGACGGATGAGGCAGATCAGCCCAAACCTTCTGTAGGTCCTGCTAGTACCGGGCTTTAAGCCTACATATTATTGTGCAGGTTTCACCTAAATGTGGTTCCCTTTTTGGGCCCTGTTTTGTTTTATATTATGTTTTTTCATTAGAATGTCCTATAGGTCCTGTCCTATTGTTTGAAAGCTATCACCAATTGCCGCTGAGCCTAGTAGGGCGGCTTTGTGCCTTTTCCTCCATTTAGGGAGAGCGACCCCTGCTGTCGCTTGTGACAAGTGTCACCTATTAGTATTGTACTGAGCCCAGTCACACGTTATACCCCATTCGTGTGTCCTTGTGTCCAACGTCTGTCTAATTCCCCAAGGGTGTCTTCCTGCCTCTCACACCTCCTTCCCTTAGCTTCTATCCGCTACTCCCCCGTAGATCAAGAGGCGCTACCATAAACTAGAGATGGCCCCCTTCTCGTTCTGTACTTACATGTCCGTGGTTTTAATAAACCTGAAAAGCAGAGTCAGATTCTCTATCGTTTTCACAAAAAGAGGGTTCTGATAGCCATGTTTCAAGAAACCCATTTTAAAGCCACCTCCATCCCGAAGTGCACCAATAGGTATTATCATTCTTGGTTCCACAGCCCCAATCCCACCAGTAAATCCAGAGGGGTATCCATAGCGCTTCACAAAAACCTACGACACTCAGTAATAGCCTCTGATATTAATCCAAATGGTAGTTTCCTCTTCTTAAAGCTCTCGGTCGATCGTACAGTATATACTGTGGCTAACATGTATTTTCCCAACCAGGGCCAAATCTCCTTCGGTTCCAGACTCCTGAGACGGCTCTCCAGATTCGCAGATGGGTCTTAGATCATTCTTGGTGGGGATTTCAACTTCCAGTGATGGACCCAAACGTGGATGCATCCTCCGGTGGGTCCTCAGTCTTCTCGGTGGCTCTCCGAAAATTTAAAAAGGCTATCCGTTCTACGGTTGGTTGACCTTTGGCGTGTTCTGCAACCAGGCAACAGAGACTATAGCTTTCACTCCCTGGTACACAATAGTTACAGGCGGCTAGATCTGCTATTTGTGTCTCAACGACTTCTAGATGCCAACCTCAAAAGCTCCATAGACTATTTCATCTGGTCTGATCACGCTCTAGTTTATGGCCTTCTTGCATGCCAAGATACCAGTCCACGATCATTTTCGTAGCGTTTGAATGACAACCCATTAAACGACATAGTTTGCTTAGCTGACATTAGGAAAGCCATAAAAGATTTTAACTTAGTCCACCAGGAAGACCCGACTTCCCCACCGCTAAAATGGGAGGCCCTTAAATGTGTGCTGAGAGGCATCTTCATCTCACATGGCTCTAGATTGAAAAAGGAACGTACCCATAAGTTGTCGGGTCTCCTGGTTGAACTAGACCGCAAGGAGGCCCAGAACAAGGTCCTGTCCCAATACTGCCCTAAAATCAGATATCTCCCTTCTAAGACAGCAAATCCAACAGATCCTAGAACAGAAATCCCTATGTGCTAGAGACAAATTTAAACGAGGGTGTTTCAAATACAATAATAAGTGTGGGAGGTGGCTTGCTAGGTTGGAGGGCCAATTCATGCACCGACGGACATCTCAGCGGAATTTAGATCTTATTACTCAAATCTTTATAATTTACACCCAGCGGAGGGAGCACACTGCTCTCACGCAGGTGAAAATACGCGACTATACCCATCCCGCTTTGGCCCCAAACCAATATCCAATGACTAAGCGTCCTCTTTGGAGGGAGATTTCACTCATTTGGAGATCATACATGCTATTAATGATTTGAAAGTTGGTAAATGCCCAGGCCCGGACGGATTGTCGCCCTGTTTCTACAAGGTTCTATCAGATGACCTTACCCCAACCCTCGCGAGCACTTTCAACTCTATATCTAGGGACTGCCCCTTTCCACCACAGGCCCTACAAGCGCATATTAAAGTTATTCCCAAGCCGGGGAGGGACCACACTGCTTGTTCAAATTACAGACCAATCTCCATCCTGAATATTGACCTCAAACTTTATGCCAAACTCATCGCCCTGAGACTACACCCCTTTATCCCGGAGTGTATACATAGGGAGCAGGTGCGTTTCGTCCCAGGCAGGGAAGCCCGAGACAATACCCTCAAATCTCTAAGCCTAATAGCCAGAGCGAAATCACTCAAAACCCCCCTGTGCCTCCTTGCGGTCGATGCCGAGAAGGCATTCGATAGGGTCAACTGGCGATATCTAGAAGAAACACTACTTCACATGGGTCTGGGTCCTAACATGCTCCAAAAGATCATGGCGCTATACTCTGCTCCCTCAGCCTGCGTACGAGTTACTGGATTGCTATCATCCCCTTTTCTGATACAGAACGGGACACGCCAGGGATGCACCTAATCACCATTTTTATACATTCTAGTGATGGAATCCCTTGCGAATTCCCTCCGAGCTAACTCTTCCATTAGTGGTTTTAAAGTTGGTAACACTGAACACAAAATATCATTATTTGCTGATGATTTGCTTATCTATCTAACAGCCCCAGAGTGGGTTTACCATCTGTACTTAAAGAATTTGAGAGGTTCGGTTGCCTCAGTAATTTCAAAGTTAACGTCCAAAAGTCATATTAAATGTTTCATTACCTAAGCGGGAGGAGACGTCTCTTAAAGAATCCTTCTATTTCCGTTGGGCCCCCCAGTTCATTAAACACCTGGGCGTTCATATCCCAGCAAACCTTGCCCATCTTTTTAAACTGAATTACCAACCCATGCTTAAAATGGCAGAGGCTGATCTTCAGAAGTGGTCTCCCCTCTACATATCCTGGTTCGGTAAAATCAACACCATTAAGATGGATATTTTACCTCGACGCTTGTACATATTCCAAACAATACCCTCGTCTACTTTAACGGACTAAAAACCATGATTTCCCGCTTCATTTGGCATAACTCGAAAGCTAGACTAAGCTATGCGACTCTCACAAGAGCCAAATCGGCGGGAGGTGTGGGTCTTCCCAATCTGCTCACTTACTACAGAGCTACGATTATGAGCTGTATTCTAGACTTACACAATAACCGTGCATCAAAGCTGTGGGTAGACCTGGAACTAGAGGAGGCACCTAATTTGGCGACTGGAATATTCTGGCTTCCAAAACCGGCATTTTATAGGTTACCCCAGTGCAAATCCAACCAGCTTATTTATTCTCTTGCCAGGACATGGTTTAAATTCGCAGCTCAGCTCCGCCTGGCACATTTACCAGGACCTTTTACTACGTTGTCAGATCACCCCGACCTACCGCACGGTCTCAAAAACATCCCGTCTTTGGGCCAACTTAGCACCTGTCCTGTCAGGATACGAGATATTAACAATCAACAGGGAATCCTGCCTTTGAACACTATTCCACATATCATCCCTTCAGCTCCGGGGCAATGGTTCTTCTATTTTCAGCTTCGTAGCTTTGTCTCCTCCCTGGTGCCTGACACGCAAACACGCCTCAGGTGATCCGACTTTGAGAAAATTTGTGTGGCAGGTAGTGTGCCCAGACATGCCATCTCCTTGCTTTATACTATGCTGAATACTGAGGAGTCTGAGGACTCTGCCTCGGATACCATCCACACTAAATTTATGACAGATTGGGAGGCTGAGCTGGGTTCCTCGTACTCTATCGATCAATGGAAAAGGTCTTTGCTTTTTTCTCATGCACTGTCGATATCCTGCAATCTGCAAGAACTTAATTACAAAGTTCTGACTCGATGGTAAAGAACCCCGGTTAAACTTCACCGATTCTACCCAGCAGTACCTACTACATGTTGGAGGTGCTCATCGGGTATTGGCTCCATGTTGCATATGTGGTGGGAATGTCCAGGAGTAGTGCACCTTTGGGATGCTGTGTTCTCCCTTCACAATTATATCTACAGAACTAACGTGGTTGCTTCCCCTTCCATAGCCCTGCTGTCCATTTTCCCGGGACGCGTGGCTCAGGTGAAAAAGGGATCTCTGCGCTTGTTCATACTTGCCGTAAAACAAATAATCCCCCGTAAGTGGAGATCGGCCGAGAACTTGGAGAGGTCCCATTGGGTTACTGCCCTCGACTCCCTGGTACATATAGAAGAATTGGGAGCTGCGGAGCGCAACGCTTCTCATACCTTTTTAAAGATTTGGGATCCATGGAATCAGTTCCGTTCTTCAGTTGGATTCTCGACGTGGGTAGCCTCTGGTACGTTACCCTCAGATTCCACTAGAGCTGTTTGATTGATACCTTGATCTACGGACTCTCCCCCTCCCTTCCCATCTACCCCTCTGTGTTGTCCTTCCCCTTCCCATATCTTCCGGATCCTTGGTTTATTTCCTTTAGGAAAAGCGTTTAATGTTGGCTCGCAATACAAAATATGTGTTGGTTACTAATTCGTTACTCTCATTTGCCCCGTTACTCGTAAAAGTTTTCTCTGAATTGGAACTGTATGTTACAGCCAACGGGTGCTGATCAACGCTCCTCTCACTTTTCTAAAAGTATTTTGTTACATTTACATACCTTGTTATGAAAGTTCGGTATCACATAATGGGTTAGAAGACTCTTTCACTAACTGGAAGTATTTCTTTTTTGTATATCTGTATTGCATTGTACTATACAGAAACACAAAGGGGGGTCAGTCAGCACGTCCCTGTATGCAGGTGCACGTAGCTATGGCAAAATACACTAACACAAAAATGCAACAGCACTCTGCCCTGCCTCTATTCTAGAAGCTAGAAGAGGTCGTTACTGTACATTTTGATCAGAGTGCTGGTTGCAGAGTGCTGTTGCATTTTTGCCATAGCTACGTGCACCTGCATACAGGGACGTGCTGACTGACCCCCCCCTTGTGTTTCTGTTTGGTATATGTTGGAGGTGTGGCAGCCTCCTTTTCAGTCGTGCACACCTGACTAGTTTGTCTGCCTTAGAGGCTAGTTTTAATCAGAGCGAGTATAAAACTGAACTTGCATTCATAGTACCTGCTAGTAACCATCTGGCTCCAGGGAGAGTACACAGTGGGCTCAGCATGCATGTTGGTACCTGCATCCCTGGATCTAATGGAGGCTGTTATAGCACCAGAAAGGGTTAATAAGCCAGTTGATCCTAGCATGCATGCTGGGCCCGCACTCCCTGGATTTTATGTGGCCGTCATGGCCCATAACAGGTAGGATTTAGCGTTAGGACCACTCAGAGGCAGCCTTGGCGTGGCGAGTGGCTTATTACCTTTTGATCAAAATGTACACTAACGAACTCTTATAGCTTCTAGCATAGAGGCAGGGCAGAGTGCTGGTTGCAGAGTGCTGTTGCATTTTTGCATTGTACTATACTTTTTTCTGACTTCTCAGATTTCTTAGTGTATATGCATTCAATATCCTTGAAGTCTCTTGTACTAGTTCATCACAAAACATTCAAACGTTTGTAACGCTTTATTGTTTAAAAATGTTTCAATAAAAAAGGGATTGAACCATAAAAATGAACGATCTGCTGCTGGCAAACAATGATTCAGTATAGAGAAGAGTGACTGCATCGCTCCACCCTACCCTGAGGCAGAGATTGCTGCATGTAATAGCGGCGGTCTCCTCTACTAGCGAGCAGGCGATTGCCAGTAAGGAACGCTTTCTTCCAGACAATCGTCGGCAGAATCAGACTGTCTAATACAGCCTTTAGTCGTGTTCTGCACCGGTAATCATGAAATATAATCCTACCTGCCTTTCTGATCCTCTCATCCACAAGGATTCCTTTGTAAACAGCCATCAGAGACATCAGACATTGCATCAGGGCGGGGGATCCTGGGTCATCACTGAAGGTATTTAGGCAGAACTGAAGCCAATGAGGATTCACTTCGTTCTAAGAAAACAGGGACAGTGCATGAAAAATATATTTAGTGACAGACCACCTGCCTAATTAAATTATACTTAGCGGACCCATCTATACAAACCATAATCACTGCTAACATACATAGCAACTGTAGGAAATCCCGACCCCCTCCCCATGCAGCCTCACTATCTTCTGTTACAATTCACAGCAGTTACAGTTAAAGAGCTGCAGCAGAAAGGACACACACCCTGAGCTGTGATTGGGAGAGCTGCAGCAGAAAGCACATGTCCCCTCAGCTGCCACCCTGAAATAAACGTAGCAGAACAACTGGAAGAGGGAGATCTCTGGATCCATGTGAGGTACAGGGCTGGCTCTAAGCTTTGTTTAAAAGAGATGTCATGTACTCTATAGCTAAGATTTTCATTTTTTTACATAAATCATGACACTTTAATACTGATGATCCATCCACAGGATAAGTCACCAACATGTGGTCGGTGAGGGTCTGACATTCCTTCTGATCAGCCCTTTTAAGAGGCTGGTGAGTGCCGCAGCCCCCTCACAGCTTACCAAGTATAGTGCCATACACTGTATAGTGGCTGTGCTTGGTATTGCAGCTTAACTCCATTCACTTGAACGGAACTAAAGGTACTTACACACTAGCCAGTGGCGTTGTGAGGGCGGTGCGGTGGGAGCCGGCAGCACCCGGTAACACCAGTGCCGGCAGAAGATAATTTATTCACTGCACTTGTCTGAAGCGTGATCCCGGCTTAGGAGTCCCAGCTCTGACTCCATATATGGTTGTGTCCATATATGGAGTCAGTGCTATGAACATGAGTCAGTATGCTTGGGGACACCCAATGTATTTTAATCTAATTTAGCCTCTATTTCTTAAAGTTTGCCACCAGAATTCAAACTCACAACCTTTTACATCAGAGGCAAGAACACTAACCACTGAGCTATGGAGCTCAATGGTAAACTGTGCTAGAAAAACCTCATAGTAGTTTATCAAGGATTAGGTATTCCTATACAGCAGAAGTATAATTTTATATATTTTTTTTTTCAGTAATTGTAAAAGAAAAAAAATAATAAAATATGTATGACACAAGATAAATGTGTAAAATTATATATATATATATAATTAGTCAGCAGCACCATCCATTTTCTACCGCACCGGGTGACACCAGCCCTAGCAACGCCACTGACACTAACGTTATTCTTTTCCGGCATAGAGTTCCGTCGTCGGGGCTCTATGACAGAAAAAAAACGCTTCAGTCACATCCCCATGCATTCTGAATAGAGAGAAATCCATTCAGGATGTCATCAGTTCAGTCTTTTTGACATTTCAGGACAGAGATAATACCGCAGCATGCTGAGGTATTATCTCCGTCCAAAATTCCGGAACACATGCCGGCATTTTTTCCCATTGGAATGTATTAGTGCCAGATCCGGCATTCAAAATACTGCAATGCCGGATGCGTCCTTCTGGTCTGCGCATGTGCAGACCGGTAAAAATGTGAAAAAAATATATATAACGGATCCACTTGTCATGCGGAGAGACGGGTCCGTGCTTGCAATGTATTTGTAAGACGGATCCGTAGCCGGATCCGTCTTCAAATGCCTTCAGTTAGCATGCAGATTGACGGATCCGGCAGGCAGTTCCGGCGACAGAACTGCTTGCCAGATCACTCTGCTGCAAGTGTGAAAGTACCCTAAGCTGCACGTAGGCCTTGTGACCAATGAACATGGCATGACATGGCCTAGGAAGAGGCTGTGGTGCTCAAAGAGCACTGTGGTCTCTTTAAACAGCTGATCAGACCCCCTACTGATCAGCCACTGATGACCTATAAGTGTTCAAAACTCAAACAACCCCTTTAAGGAGATCAGATTCTGGAGGTGAGAATCGCTTTGGTCTCAGCTACTACTTGAGTAGAACTCGGAAGAGTAGACCCTAAACATTTCTGAAGGAGGCAACACTTAGCTACCATGATAATGGTATGATCAATACCTGGGATGGTTGCCATCGGCCCACCCTCACCTATCTAATGGTGAAAAGGTGCCTTGGTATTTTGCAACACACCTCAAAAAGAACCAACGGCCCCAGGAGTTTCCCCAATCCGTTAATTTTGGACAAGACTATAAATCATGATGAAGAACAGTTGCATGCTGACCACATATCGGGCAATCAAGAATGTATGTTGTAACATGGGCGGTTCGGTAGACTACACCATGCAGTCTGTAAGCTTGTGCCTCAACCTCCACAACCACAGAGCACTCAAACCCATTTCAATCACAGATGTTCAGTAACAGTCAGTTTATGAAAGAGGTAAAAGAAGAGGAAAGTTCTGTTCACCTTGAATTTAAGTTGATATAGCACCAAATAGGAGAGGCACTTGGAGGAGATGTGAGATAGCACCTTATCGGAAGTCTGCAACAGTCCAATCTGCACAGAAAAGAAAGGCGACAGTTTAATGTGCGCCAGAGAGGTTGGCCTATACTTACGCCACTGCCGACGATTCCCCATGGCAGGATTTTGTGTGGAAAGCTGAACGGGTCTGTATTTTTTGAGAAAAAGGGAGAAAGCTGCTGCCAGACACTTATCACCCAGGAGAACAAACAGATCAGCCAAAAATAGTCACTTCACCTGATCCACCTGAGGGGAGCTCTCCACACACATCAGAATGGCGGCTCCGGCCACCAGTCTATATGGGGCCTTTACCACCTTTCCCCCTGCAATGCATTGAGATTTTAGAAGTTATTCCTAAAGACTCCTTTACGTGGTCCATGATTGGGGAAACTTTCAGAAGGTGCCACTTAACCACTTCATCAGGTGAAGGCATTGCTGGTGGAGACACCCATCTCCTGGTTTCTGGGCACCAGGATGTGCCATCTGAACAGTGATCGGCTGCCCAGAAGTAATGCACGTTTATGGTGGACGGGCGATCACCAATGTTGCGTTGCTGATAATTGCCGGCTGTGTTGGCCCATGTAGAGTCACAGGAGACTTCTCTGCTTTAAAGGGTTGAACCAGCTTTTATGTTAATTTTTCATTTGGGCAGTACAGAGCTAATCCTTTAGTAAAAAAAGTCACTCACCTGATCTTCGCCTCTCCATTCCAGCAGACGGTCTTGTCAGCTCCCTCCAATCACAGGCCTATACACATCCAAACAGGCCCACGTGCACCATAGAGGCCAATCATTGGCCTTAGAGGTGACAAGTCCTCAAGGGGCATGTGACCCAGCAGTGTCGTGCCGTTTAGGTACACGTCACAACTGAGGCCAACGATTGGCTGCAGAGGCCCACGTGACCCTGTCCGGAACTTTACAGACCGAGGACAGAGAAGAAGCCGGACTGGATCATCAACACTAAGTGCAGGATGGAGGCCAGTGCATTGGGCATGCCTAGAAGGAAATCATAGCAGACACCCTTTCTGCTTATTGCCCATGTGCGTCCTCATCTCTGCAGGTCCGTTGCGCGGCTCCAATAGCAACACACGCAAACAGAAGACCTCCAATGGACTGTGAGCAATTATTTATCTGGAGGGGCATGTTCCATAATAGATTCTGTTTACGATATTAATATTGGACCACATACTAACCACCTATGTGTGCATATTTTATATATTTTTAGTTTATGAAAAACAAGTGGATGGTTTCCTGGATAACCTTTTTTTGAAATCACTTCATGTATGCTAGTTCCTGTCTAGACTCAGCATGGCTAACAGTTTTGCTTAAAGGGCATTAATATTCATGACCCATCGTCAGGATAGGTCACGAATGACTTATCGGCTGGGGTCCCACTCCCTGAACCAACCAGCTCTTTGAAGAACAGGCTGCACTCCATGCAAGCGCTGCTTCCTCTTCATTAGGGCTCATTCAGACATCTGTTCCGCAATGTTGCGGACCTATTCATTTCAATGGGTCCGCAAAAGATGTGGACAGCACACAGTGTGTGGCCTGCGGTTCCGTTCCGGAAAAAAAGATAAAAGCATGTCCCATTCTTGTCCGCAATCACGCAATAGGAATTTTCTATTATAGTTGCGGCAACGTGCGATACACAAATTGCGGAACACACACGGCCGGTATCCGCGTTTTGTGCATCCACAAAACACTATGGTCGCGTGAGTGAGCCCTAACACTGCACTTCGTCTCGAAAGTAACTGGAGCGAGTACTTGCATTACACTATGCAGTCGCTCCACAAGAGACGAAACGTAGCGTAATGAAGAGGAAGTGGCGCTCACATGGAGCGCCGCCTCCTTATCATACAGCTGACTGGTGGGTATGCCAGGTGTCGGACCCCCACCAATCAGATATTGATGACCTGTCCTGTCGATAGGTCGTCAATATTAAACAACCCCTTTAATGCTCTCAGACCATCAGTGTGACCAAACTGAATGAGTGACTGAGCACCCCACCTCCCTTAGGCCCCTTGCAGATGAGTGTGTGCGAGTCCGCAGCGCAGCTCCCGGCCTGACCTCCCACCACTGACTGGGGTCACATAGCATTATATTGATTTATGATCCTATGTAACCCTTACAGTTCTGGAAGGAATTAGATGACACTGCTATGTGACCCCCTCAGTGCTGGGAGGTCAGGCCGGGAGCTGCGCTGCGGACACACGCTCGTCTGCAAGGGGCCTTACGCGACCAGTTGAGTGGCTGGTCAGAGCCAATACTAATCAAGGCACTGCTGCTCAGCTGCCATGTTCATCTAGACCTATCAAGAGAACAAAGCTGTCAATCATTCCAGTCCTCAACCTACTATTCTAGTGGGGATTACTCTTCAGATATAATTTTCCCCTCACAGCAGCAGTAAACAGACAGACTTTGCATCCACTGAACAGGATGGGGATGGAGTATGAGGAGAGCCCCGTCTTCCAGACGCTCCCCACCAAGCAGTAATGCCAGAGCGGTCACAAAGACGCCAACTGGGGTGGGCAAAGACTGCCGACACACAGGTCTCCACGAGATCAGATATTCATCAAGTTTTACACATGCTTGGTCCTTACAATTGTTGTGTCAGCTCCATTTTGTTGTAGCAGCTCCAGCACTTGGGAATACTGACATCTAACTTGCGGTTCAGTGCAGAGGTTCTCGGCTTTGATGATCAGGATCTGGATGAGGGACAGCTGAAGCAAGGTAACATCTCGGGCTACCCATGTGGTGGCCAGGTTAGTCTCCGTTCCAGCAGTTTCATGGATTGCTAAAATTAGAGAGAGCAGAATTGGTTAAGGAAATATTCTTAACATATTTGGGATTCAGGAAGCCTTAGGCTGGGTTCACACAGGCGAGTTTTCCGTGCGGGTGCAAAGCGTAATGTGAACGCATTGCACCCGCACTGAATCCGGACCCATTCACTTCAATGGGGCTGTGTACATGAGCGGCGATTTTCCAGCATCACTTTGGTGTGGTGTGGCATAGCATGTTCTATATTGTGCGTTTTTCACGCAACGCAGGCCCCATTGAAGTGAATGGGGCCGCGTGAAAATCGCAAGCAAGTGCGGATGCGGTGCGATTTTCCCGCATGGTTGCTAGGAGACGATCGGGATGGGGACCTGATCTTTATTATTTTCCCTTATAACATGGTTATACTCACCTAATCCACTTGTTCGCACAGCCCGACTTCTTTCTTCTTCAGGACCTAGCAGGAAACGGACCTGTGGTGATGTCACTGCGTCACATGGTCAAATCACATGGTGCACCACCATGGTGATGGACCATGTGAGAAGAGCTGTGACATCACCACAGGTCCTTTAGCCATTTACACATGCAGGTATCGCGTTCAAGAGGATTAAGGCGAGTTCATTAATAGTGTTGATCACGAATTTTCGAATTGCGAATTTTAATCTCGAATATCAGCATTTCGAGAATTCGCAAATATTTAGAATATCGCAAAATATATTCGCAATTGCGAATATTCGTTTTATGCAAATTTTTTATATGCGAATTTTCTCAAACAAGAAAATAATGTCTGAAGATTACAATTTTGCGAATATTCGCCCAAATATTCGCAAAATATCGCGAATTCGAATATTGCCCCTGCCGCTCATCACTACAACTGTTTGTTATTTTTTGAACCCCTCCAGCCCTAATTTACTTTGCATTCTGCATTAAGAATGCTATTATTTTCCCTTATAACCATGTTATAAGGGAAAATAATAAACTCTACACTAAACCTAACCCAAATCCAAACTTTATTGAAGAAGTTCGGGTCTTGGTACCACATTCAGTTTTTTCTCACGCGCGTGCAAAATGCATTGCACTGGCGCGGAAAAAAACGGAACCACGCAACGCAATCGCAGTCAAAACGGACTGAAATTGCGTGCGCACTCGCACGATTTCCCCGCCATGCACCCGCATCCTATCCCGCAATGCCAGTGTGAACCCAGCCTTAACCCTAAGTTCACACTTGCGCGTTTTACAGCGCGTTCGAACGCGCTGTAAAACGCTCAACACATGCAAACCAATGCTTCCCTATGGGACTGGTTCACATTTTCGCGTTTTACAGCGCGTTCGAACCATGCTGTAAAACGCCCTACTCATAAACAAGTACTTGAGCTTTTTTTGGGGCGTTTGTCGCGCGTATTGTGATTGACACCACAGTTGTCAATCACAAGGACGCGCGTTTCCAATTTGCAAAAATGCGCTGTAATACGCGCGTTTCAAGAACGCTCAGGTCTGAACCCAGGGTAAAGGGAATCTGTCACCACATGCCTTCATATCAATCCAGACTCATTGGTATGTGCTGGTCCCCTGATTAAAAAGCACTTTCTCCCATCCAGATCCTTATTCACATACCAGAGAAGTTCATCTTTTTCTCATATGCAAATTTGCAGCTAGGTGCAACGAGGGCATGGTTGCTCCTTACTCCTGACAGCACCACCCCTCCATCCTTGAGTGACAGGGCCTGGGCGATTTTTTACTTCCTGCCTTCTCAGAGTCATAACTTTTTTATTCTTCCTTTCACATAGCCTTATAGTCACTTCACCTGATCCACCTCTCCCGAGTATAAGTCATCAATATCATGCCAGGGCAGAACCCCTTTAAATGGCCCAATCTCAAGAAGGCCACTAATCTGTGATTTGTGTTATCCGTTTTCTGAGTGGCTGTGATGCGGAGCAGACACAACTGTACATCTATACACGCAGCTGTGGCGTCATACTGCGGCACAACCCATTCAAGTGAATTCGGTAGGAGCTGCCGCATGAGGCACTGCTGTCATATACAGATGCCCCCCAGCCGGTGGATGCCCCTAGACATGACACAGATGCACCAAGCTGCCTCACCTGAGTTGTTAGGGGCTTCATTTGCAATACGTGGCATTAATAGCGCTGCACAAGCCGAGATGTCTTCATGTAGGGGGGCAGATTGCAGCAACTTCTTGTGCAGCTCCCTCAAGTCTGGGAAAGGTCCTTCCATCTCCTTGAGACACTTGAATAGTGTACATTTCATGAACGATCATTATTAGTGCCTAATCCTCCTAGAAAAATTTAAAAAAAGTGAATATATATACATGGCAGAAGATCAGAAGGTTCGGTCCATTTTCAGTATAGAACACAACACAAACAGGGAGGAATTTATCAAAATGGCGCAATTATCTACCTGCACAGGAGCGGAGACAAGATTCCTGCATGCACTGCTTTTGTCGCCGCTACAAAATCATCTTCTGAGCGGAAACATAACGGACCCCATTATAGTCTATGGGGTCCAGTCGGCTCAGTTATGTGCCAAATCCGTCCCTTTCTGTTCTCCTGCTCCTAAAAGGAGCAGGAGAATAGAAAGGCTGAACGGTGATGTGAACGAAGCCTAATTGGTTAAGAAACCCAGCGTATCAGAGCTGTAGTTCTTATGGGGTCCAGCAGGTGGCAGGTCTCCATAGGATACCACCAAATGAGGCTTACAATGCAGTGCTAATTCACTGCAATGTACGCTCAGTGCAATCTGAAGATCACATATCCTAGACCCCTAGGGTGGGAAGCTATTAAAAAGTTAAAAAGTATTTAAAAAAAAAAAAGTTCAAATCACCCAGCTTTCCCCAGAATTAAAATAAAAAAAGTATCATAGGCATTGCCACATCCAAAAATGCCCAAACTATTAAAAGATAAATGTATTTATTCTGTACAAGGAACACTGCAAAGGAAAAATAATCAAAGCTCCCAATTTGATGCTTTGTTTTTTAATCACTTCACTTTCAAAAAATAAAAAAAACATAAAAAGCGATTAAAAAACAAAAGTCAAAACACACCCCAAGAAGGTATCAAAAACTACAGATCTTCCCAGAATAAAAAAAATGATGCAACTATAAAAAAAAAAAAAAAGTTAAAGTTATGGGGTTGGAATAAGGTAAAGAAAAAAAAAGAAAAAAAATTTAATTTCTTCTCTATTATTTTTATTACTAAAACAAGAAAGATAAACTATATGACCCAGAGAATGCAGGCAATAAGTCAGTTTTACTTCACAGAGAACGACAAACACCAAACCAGTAAAACTGTGGCAGAGTTGCATTTTTTTTTCCCCGAATACCACTTGGAATTTTTTTCCAGCTTCCCACTACGTTGTATACATTAGGCCTCATGCACACGGCCGTTGTTGTGGTCCGTGTCCGAGCCTCATTTTGCGGCTCGGGCGCGGACCCATTCACTTCAACGGGGCCGCAAAAGATGCGGACAGCACTCCAAAGCCAAAGATATGTGAACAGAAAAATAAAAAAGTTATGGCTCTGGGAAGGCAGGGAGTATAAAACGAAAATTCAAAATCCTCCATGGCTCAAGGAGTAAAAAAAAAAATAAAAAAAAAAATTGGATCAAAACGTCCTCCAAGAGCAACTTCTCCCAGCACCCTGGTGATGGACAATATGGTGATGACCCGGTGTAACGTGGTATCTCCCTACTTCGTGCGATTTCCCTACCTGTTGCACCAGAAGTGACGTTGTAGGCGTTCCTACCGTGGCTCTCCAGTGCATGCGCAGTGTCCCGTGTACAGCCAGAATTGCGATGTGAGATTTTCCATCCTTTGCCCTTTTGCGCATGCGCATATCGTCCAAACGCCAGGAACTCCTACAACGTCACTTCCGGCGCGACAGGTAGGGAAATCACACGAAGTAGGGAGATACCACGTTACACCGGTCACAAGGTAAAAGTGACAACTAAGTGGCTCCATGAACAAAACATTGACATTTTGGGTCCATGGCCAGGAAAACTCCCCAGATCTCAGTCCTGTGGTGGCTCCTAATGGACTGGCTTTCTATCAGGGTAGATGAGACCCTATGCCTCCTTCTCCACTCATGTATGCCCCCATGCACACCCAGGGTCACCACAGCGTAACGCCACAGCAGGCCCATACGTTACCTGCCAGATCCAGAACGTCATAGTCTCCGAAATAAACCCCAGGCGACACTCCAGAGGATGCACAGCACCTGAGCAGTACAACAGCGCGCACCGCAAAGCATGCCGGGTTATGTAGTCTTCAGAGCACGCAGGACCTACTATTGCGCATGCGCAGTAGCTGTTTCCAGGTCCCGCTATACTGCCTGCCAGTCGCTAGCGTCTCTGGGTGGGGCGGAGTTTAGCTTGCGTCTTAGCCAATCGGCTGGCTCACTAGGGATCGTGGCCATCTGCTGCAGTTCAATGGGGGGGTTTGCCAGGCATGCCCGGGTGTGATGTGTGTGGGTGCCCGCAGTCAGTGCAGTGGTTTTGATAAATCATTTACAGGGCAGAGGTGCCAGCTGCATCCCCAAGGCGCACAGTTGATGACACTGAGGCCTCAATTACCTTTTCTTTCAATATGGGTCCAGCTCCTGGCATTGCAGCAAAAGAGGCCCCCAGCAAAACACACAAAACCAGGTCCCGCTGCAGTCAGCCAGGTATTTTCCTTAAAGGGGTTATCCAACCCCTATAATGACCCCCCTAATGCCTAGGCCCCTCATATAGGTTATACTTACCCCGCTCCCTGGCACCCGCGTTGCTCCTTCTCCCCGCATGGCCGCCGCTGCATCTCATCGCGGGTGGCGCTAGGGAGGCTCGCCCCCGCCATGGCCTATTGGCTGTTTTTCACAGATCTTTAGGAGGAGATACTTTGAAAATAATTTTTCAGCTGTGCAGTGTCAGTGAAACACGGATGGCACATGGACAGCAAAAAACGGACACATGGATCCTTCACGGAGGGATCACTGACCACTTTTTCACGGATTTGAACACAGACATGTGAATGAGGCTTTAAAGGGGTTCTCTCAGTTAAAAAGCCAAGCAGCAACAGTAAGGCCGCTTTCACACAGTCAGTGTTTGATCAGTGATTGTGAGCCAAAACCAGGACTGGAGGCTATACGGAGATAAGGTGTGAGGGAAAGATCTGCACCGTTCTGTGGAGGCTCCACTCCTGGTTTTGGCTCACAAATTCACAATCACTCATGGAAATCACTGACAAAACACTGGGAAAGTGGCCCAAGGCCGTATGCATTTTGCAGTCTGCAAAATACAGATGACGCCCATGTTACATTTTTTTTTGTGGACCCATTGACTTCTGTGTGCTTTCTGCATCCGACCGTATGTCCGTTCAGCAAAAAGGTAGAACATGTCCTGTGCCTGTCTGCAAAATGTGGACCACGGACTAATTGAAATCAGTAAGTCCTCAAAAAAAAAAAAAAACGGATGCAACACAGACATCATCTGTATTTTGCAGCTGGCAGAATACATACGGCTGTGTGCATGAGGCCTAAATGTGGCAAAATAGAAAATTAAAGGGATTCTGTCAGCTAGTTTTAGCCTATAGCGCTGCGGACATGTGCTGCTAGATCGCCGCTAGCACGTCCGCAATATACATTTTCCATTTTATTTAGTAAAAAAAAAGATTTTATATATATGCAAATGAGGCTAGTAAGGAGCCCAAGGGGCTGTTACCGTTTCAGGAGCCCAGCCACGGCCACTGTGAAGGAGCCAGCACCGCCCCGCATCCTTCAAATCCACTACTTGCTCCCTACATCACATGGTTGAAGCGCCGTAATCTCGCACATGCGCGCGTCGGCATGGTGTTCCTTCCCTGTGCTGGTATCAGCCTCAGGGAACAAACTGAGCATGCGCTAACTGTTATGAGCGAGATTACAGCGCTTCAAACCGGTTTCGCAAAAAACACGGATGACGCCTGTTTACATTTGGTTTTTTGCGGAATGGAACAGATGTCCCCTAATAGAACAGTCCTATCCTTGTCCGTGATGTACCCAATAATAGGACATGCTCTATTTTTTTGCAGAACGGACATACGGAAACGGAATACACACTGAGCAACATCCATTTTTTTTACGGACCCATTGAAATGAATGGTTCCTTATACGGTCCTCAAAAAAAACAGAACGGACACGGAAAGAAAATCCGTTTGTGTGCATGAGGCCTTCTTCTGAGAATCCATGAAAGGATTAATGGCCTTTCCTGCGACAGTAGCACAGATTAAATACCGGCAATGGCCTCTCTGTGGTAATTGGCCGGGTGGCAACCCTAGAGCCAGGCTTGGGTCAGGACTTGTGGCCATAATCCAGGTGTGATGTCTCGGGTCATTAGACTCGAGGTTGGGCTGGAAATTGCAGCCAAAATATGCTAGTGTGAACCTGGCCAAATGCTTGTCTTGGTATATAGGCCGGTAGAGGTTCACAGTTCCTTTACATGATAAGGTGGACAGACCGGATCTGGACTCCAGCTGTGCCGTGCTACTCCTCATAAGGCCGCTTTCACACAGTCAGTGTTTGGTCAGTGATTTGATCAGTGTTTGTCAACCAAAACCAGGAGCAGGTCAAAAACAACAGGAGAAAATCTTCCCATTGTACCTTATCTCTGAGCAGACTCCGCTCCTGGTTTTGGCTCACGATGGAAATCACTGATCAAACACAGACTGTGTGAAAGCGGTCTAATTGTCACCCATGAGTTGGTTTTCAAGGGAGGCTTTGGGCCCAGTGAGACAAACACATGGTCACCCGTATATATTGCTTGTATAGTCCAGATGTCTAACTGTCTGCACTTTACTGATGCTGGGACCAAGAGTTCCCAAATCACTGGAAAGTAGGATCGGACATGTAGGATTGTATCCTGCCCAATCCATTCTTCCCCACTGAAATGATCACACACACTCTGATTGGCCAAGGATACACTGGCAGATTTTTTGTCCATGGCCACTATAAAGAAATTTTCCCCAAACCCTGAGAATAAGCTATTATCACTAGGGAAAGCTGTACGAGAACTGCAGTGTGTGAACAAGGCTGTAAAGCATACCCGTCACTAAATTCATGCTGTGTCCATGGGTTTTCACGATGGCTGCTACTGCTATCTCTGGCTGCTCCTGGATAGCTGAATAGCCAAGCACATGTCCGGATACAAAGGAATCTGTAGTTGCGCATGCGCTCAGGGGCGTAGCTAACGGCTCATGGGCCCTCGTGCAAGAGTTCAGCTTGGGCCCCCTTCCCTCAGTGCTTTGTGTGTCTTCTTATGGGGCACAAGGGTCTTTGGGCCCCCTCAGGCTCCTGGGCCCGGTAGCAACTGCTACCTCTGCACCCCCTATAGCTACGCCCATGCATGCGCTGGATGGTCCATTTACTATAGAAGCTATCCAGGAGCAGCCAGAGGAAGCGGTTGCTGCCATCTTGCAACACATCCATCTTGGACATAGAGGATGACAGGTGAGTATGTTTACTTCCGTGGCACTGGGGTAGTCGGACAGTATACAGACATGGTTATATGGAGCATACATACATTACAAACCTGCAGTACCTCCACTACCTAGTTGACCTCTGAAGCCAGTGGATGACTGCAGTGGGCACATGAATGGGAACGGCACATCGTTGCTTCCGGTCCATGTAGGGACTGGAGACAGCGGCATGAGAGCTGGAATGAAGGGACTTTCATTAATTTACTGTTTCAAAACCTCAATTTTACATTTTGGTCAAACATCTAGAGATGAGCGAATTTCATATTTTGAAATTTATTCACGCTTCATTTGGTGGTGAAAGCAGAATTGCGTTATCGCTTTCGTTACCACGGACCATAACGCCATTCTATGACGGAATACATAACAGAATGCCTTTGGAGGACTCCCCTGCATAACGGAAACCGGACGGTGACTTCTATTATGACGGAATGAATAACGGAATGCCTCTGAAGGCATTCCGTTATGCATCCCGTCATAGAATGGCGTTATGGTCCGTGGTAACAGAATCCATACCGCAATTCTGCTTTTACCACCAAATGAAGCGTGAAAGAACTTCATAACATGAAATGCGCTCATCTCTACAAACAATCCTTTTTATATCGTTTGCCCCCTTTTTTCCTAAAAAAAAAAAAAAATCTCCCCTTTAACACAGCCTTTATGACAGTCTACAGCTCCAGTTACAATTTTCCTGGCTTCAGTCAGAGCTGAAATCCACCCTCATTTATGTGTGGTACGCCAACTCAGGGATAGAGCAAAGGAACAGGCGCTAAAATAGGCACAGTACACTATCGCACCTTGTGAACACGACTATAGAATAATATTAATAATATATCTGCCGTTTGTAAATAACAGACAAGCACTCGTGTATATAACTGCAGGTTTTTTCCTCTCAGTACACACAATGCTGCTGGCTGGCTATCAATATAAACCAGAATGCAGCGTTTTCAAACTAGGCGCAAAGAAAGACGGGAAATGTAGTCGTTGGGCTATTCGGCTCTACTGCGCCTGCGTACAAGGTAACTGCCGCCTACAGCAGCTGGTCGCTGTTGCCTGGCAACCACTAGAGACTCCGAAGGGATTGGGCGGGGGTTTTATCGACTTCCAGCCAATCACCGTGAAGGCCGGCCCGCGTCGCTTGACTTCCTTGTCTGTTAGCGCAGGCCCAGCTTATCTCTTTTTGCAGCGTTCCGGTCTCGCTTTGCGGTGCTGTGTTCTGATTGGTTGTGCTGGAGGGTTTTTCCGTGCCTGCTTCCCGTTAACGCGGAGGGTTATGGGGCAGGCCCTGGAAAGTACGGAGCGGTGTGAGGCGCTGGGCAGTGGTGTGTTTCGGGGGTGAGTGTGTTTCTGTTCAGTAAGCCCTTCCTGCACTCACCACTTCCCAGACAGGCCCTCACACCCAGCGCCCGATCCCTGCACCCACTACTGTGCAACAATGGCCGCCTGTGCCCCCCTTAGCCAGCGGCAAGTGCCCAGTGCGGGCCGTGACTGTGCGCGGCGGCTGCCCCCTGTGACGTGCATCTGCACAGGATGGCTATAGCGCTGCCAGCACCGTGTGCACACCCTGCATCCTCTGCGGCCATTGTACCAGCTGCAGACAATACCCCAGCCCCTAGATCAGACCTCTGCCTACACTGCCCTCTCCTGCCGACCTGTGCCCATGAAAGGTGTGTACTGCAGTAGTCCTGGCCTATGATCCCCACCAGCTGCATGTCATATGTCTCCTAGTTATGATCAGGGGGTTATACCGTCCCCCCCCACCCTCACAGACTCCATTGTATTAACTTTCATCTCTATACATATATCAGGAATCAGTCGCTGCTTTCTAAATTATCAAATGACCATTAAATAGTTAATGTTCTCCCTGAATTGGCTCCTTCTACTGCTGAGACGTCAGGCCTATGGCCGTATTCATCATGAGTGTGTCGTCTGTATAATATTGCGGACCCGTTCGTTTTTCTGGGACCGTGCACACGTCTGTGTTTTTGTGGATCCGTATGGCCGTTCCTCACATTAAGGGCCCTTGCACACGTCCGTATGGCATCCGTTTTTTTGTGGATCCAATGTAATAATGCCTATCCTTGTCAGCAAAACTCAATTTTTTTTGCGGGGCTACGGAACGGACATACGGATGCGGAAAGCACACGGTGTGCTGTCTGCATTTTTTGCTGACCAGTTGAAATGAATAGGCCTGCATCCTATCCGCAAAAAAAAAAAGGGAACGGACACTGAAACAAAATACGTTAGTGTGCATGTAGCCGAAAGAACATGTATTCATGTCCGTATTGCAGATGAGAATAGCGATTTCTTCTGATGGGACTGCACACTGAAGGTGGAACGGTTTTATTTTTGCACCGAAATATGGACCGACCGTGTGCACGAGGCCTTAGGTGAAATACCACTCTGCAAAAAGGGGCCCTAACCTTTGACCTGGACTTACATTGCAGCTCTGCTAGCAACTGGTTTGTCAGGCCTGCACTTCTAAGGCCGAGTTCACATCACCGTTCAGCCTTTCCGCCCCCCCTGCTGCATTATGAAGCAGGAGAACGGAAAGGATGCATTCGGCGCATAACTGAGGCGAATGGAACCTAAGGACCCCATAGACTATTATGGGGTCCGTTAGGTTTCCGCTCAGAAGATTTTGGAGCGGAGACAAAAGTGCATGCAGGATTTTTGTCTCCGCTCCAAAATCTTCCTCTGAGCGGAACCTAACGCTATAGTCTATGGGATCCGCAGGCTCAGTTATGCGCCGAATCCGTCCTTTCCATTCCTCTGCTCGTATAATGGAACTGAAGACTGGAAAGGCTAAACGCTGACGTGAACTCAGCCTAAGACTACATGCACACGACCGTATGTGTTTTGCGGTCCGCAAAAAAAAAACGGATGACATCTGTATGTCATCCGTTTTTTTTTTTGCGGATCCATTGTAACAATGCCTAAAATAGACAAGAATAGGACATGGTATATTTTTTTGCGGGGCTACGGAACGGACATACGGATGCGGACAGCACACATTTTTTGCAGACCTATTGAAATTAATGGGTCCGCATCCTATCCGCAAAAACCACAGAACGGACACGGAAGCAAAATACGTTTGTTTGTATGAGGCCTTAGACTAGAGTCGGGTTCACTTCATCGTTTCATTTTCCTTACTTCTGATCCGTCAGAAGAACAGAAAACAACCCAAAAACCCGGATCCTGTATCTTAAGCAGATTTTGCATCCGTTTTAGCCATTTCCTTTGGAGATCCGTTATTTTAGACAGGAGACAGGAAAAAAAGTCCGACACACCACCTTTTTTTTTTTTTTTTTTCCGTTTAAAATAACGGCTTACATGGCTAAAACGGATGCAAAATCTGCGTAACTGAGCATAACGGATGCTTGATAAATTGGATCCATTTTATTTTTTTGTTCTTCTGATAGATCAGAAGAACGGAAAACGAAACGGCGATGTGAACCTGGCCTAAGTCCACACAGCAAAATCCGTAGCAGATTACTAGTATTTGGTTGAGAATTTGGCGTTTTTCTTACCCGTCCCTTGGTTGGGATATAATTCAGAAGCTTCTAAAACCTGTAGTGTTGTGTAACGCTTCCCCATTGACTTCAATGCAAAATCCACTAACAATCCGCTTCTCAGAAGTAATGCGCCACTTCAGAGGCGGATCTCAAATTAGCGGCAAAAAAAAGATGCCACCGTGTACACATGGTGGCAGTTTTTCAATTGCAGCCAGTGCAAAGCTATTAGTGTTTTGATGGTGGATTTTGCCGCGGAAAATGGCTGTTTTCCGTGACTGATGGGGATTCTGTTGCAGAATTGTCTGCGACTGTAAATCGGTTCCTTTCATGTGGATGGGGCAGCGAGCACATGGATTTCTGCAAGCTCCATTCAGGTGAATGGAACTGATTTACTGTCGCAGAAATTTTTGCAGCAAAATCTGCAGCGTGTGAGTGCACCCTAACTGTCAGCCAGCTGTTTGGGGTTCCCCTTAATGGTATATGAAACATTGGAAAGGACTCCATCTCTGGTGTGCAAGAGCTTTGATGCGATTAGGCTTTTTTTACACTGGCTCTTTTTGCCACATTTTTGCTGTAAATACACAAGCTCCAGATATTAGCTGGAAATCTATGGGGAATATGAAATGCAGGCCACACAGCCAGTTTTTGCTTCTGGCATTTTCTTGATTAGGTTTAAAAAAATAAAAATGCAGCATGCCGGACCTCTTGGCATTTTTCAGGAGTTTTTACATCACCTTCTCTATAGGGGAAAAAGCCAGTGGTAAAATACAAGCCAGAAAAAAAAAAACCCACAAAACCACTGGTGGAAGAACAAAAAAAAGCTTGCACTTAATATGGTGTTTTTCTTAGTAAAAACATCAGATCCAAATTCTGGTGTAGGGAACGCTAAGGCCTCATGCACACGACCGTTGGTGTTTTGCTGTCCGCAAACTTCGGATCCGCAAAACACGGAAGCTGCTCTGCGGAACGGAATGTGGCCCATTGTAGAAAGAATAGGACATGCTCTATTTTTTTTGCTTGGGGACAGAACGGAGCGACGGATGCGGACAGCACACGGAGTGCTGTCCGCATCTTTTGCGGCCCCATTGAAGTGAATGAGTCCGAGCCGCAAAATATGCGGCTCGGACGCGGACCACAACAACAGTCTTGTGCATGAGGCCTGAATAGAAGGTTATGTTCCGTGTGAATGATGCCCAGAGATGAACTCTCCATACTACAGCATTCAGCAGTGTTTTTTTTATGTGGTGGACAGAAAAAGAGGTCAATATCACACAAGCATATCCACTGTGACATGAACTCACAGCATTATAATGCTGTGTGTTCCTGCCCGACCACCTCTGTACTGTTTTGTGCTGACGTCATAATCTGAGTACAATTTAGAGCAGCCGAGGTCGGGCAGCAACACACATCATTATAAATCATTATGATGCTGCAAGTTCTCTTCACAGGGTCAGTGTTCAGTCCGGAAAATACTCCTCCCACATGATATATATTTCAAGCACTGAATGCGCTTGCGCTGGAGATAGATCATGTAGAAATCTGCCCTCATGATGATTTTGATTTCTGTTGTGGTTGTAGACCATGTACTGTATGTGGCCTTTTAATCCCTGTGTCCCTCGTATGGTTATTTTGGGTATTGGTTTTGCCGGATCCAAATCGGATATGTTTTTTATGACAAGCCATGAATGAAACACGTGTTCTTTATATTTCCTCCGAGTTCATACGCTTTGAAATGTTTGATTTGACGATTACAGCTCCTTTTTGCCGTCTCATTCTATTTCCCATTTTTCGTTGTGTTATAGGTCTGGTGTTAAAGAGTTTGTGGAAGTAAAAGGAAAGGACCGGAGGTAAGGCTACTTTTTTTACGGAAATGTATTTTTGTATAATATTTATAATTAAAAATACACATAATTTAGATTTTCAACTTCCATTAATTGTTTTATGTTAAAGGGCTTGTCTCACTTCAGCAAATGGCATTTATCATGTAGAGAAAGTTAATACAAGGCACTTACTAATGTATTGTTATTATCCATATTGTCTCCTTTGCTGGCTGGATTCCTTTTTCCATCACATTATACGCTACTCATATCCAGGTGTTACGACTACCCTGTAATCCAGCAGCGGTGGCCATGCTTGCAGACTATAGGAAAAAGCACCAACCTGTGTGTGCTGCCACAGTCCTGGCCACCAGAGAGGCTGATGTTTTTTCCTATATTGTGCAAGCACTCTGGATATGAGCCGTGTATAATGTGATGGAAAAATGAATACAGCAAAGAAGGCAATATGGACAATTACAATACATTAGTATAGGCATCAGCAACCTTCGGCACTTCAGCTGCTGTGAAACTACAACTCCCAGCATGCACTGGGCTGTTCTGGTAACTCCCACAGAAGTAAAAGGAGGATTCTGGGAGTTGTAGTTTCAGAATAGCCGGAGTGCCAGAGGTTGCTGATCCCTGCATCAGTAAGTGCTTTGTATTTATCTACATGATAAATACCATCTGCTGAAGTGAATGAACCTTTTAAAAGGGGTTGCTAGGCCTTTGTTAAGGCCATCACTAGCAGATTGGCACCCCACACCTGCGCTGATCCGCTGTTCATTTGTAGCATCAGCTTTGGACCCAGGACGGATGATTGGCAGGGGTGCAGGATGTCGGACCCCCGCTGATCAGCCAGTGATGGCCTACCCTGAAGTTAGGCCATCACGTAGTAAAGGCTGGACAACCCCTTTAAAATGAACCCTGAAATGCAATGTACTCTGCAGGCAGCATGTTCTACAGCAGGAGGAGCTGAGCAGATTGATATATAGTTTATAGGAAAAGATGTAGAAATTGAAAAGGTTTTACTGAATCATCTCCCATGAAACTATATATCGACCTGCTTTAGAACATGCTGTCTGCACATTGCACTGCGTTGTGTGATGACAGGTCCGCTTCAGGAGGGCAGCTCCTTTCAGTGCCAAGGGACTTCTGAATATAGCAGCTCTAAAGCCTCATGCACACGGCCGTTGTTCGGGTCCGCGTCCGAGCCGCATATTTCGCGGCTCGGCCGCGGACCCATTCACTTCAATCGGGCTGCAAAAGATGCAGACAGCACTCTGTGTGCTGTCCGCATCCGTTGCTCCGTTCCGTGCCCCCGCAAAAAAAATATAGCATGTCCTATTCTTGTCCGTTTTGCGGACAAGAATAGGCATTTCTTTAATGGCCCGCGTTCCGCAAATTGCGGAACGAAACGCGGATCAGCTTCCGTGTTTTGCGGATCCGCGATTTGCGGACCGCAAAACACCAACGGTCGTGTGCATGAGACCTTACTCTGCTATTTTTGAAGGTCCCTTAGCAGTGAATGCATGCATGGCCTGCTCTTCGTTCACTGCAGCGCGATACAGGGTCCCGTTTTTGAGACAGGAGCGGGTCAGAGAGGTGGGACCTGCATCTATCAGACATTTATGGGATATGTGGATATGCCGTAATTGTCCAGATGGCACAACCTCTTTTCTTATCTTTTGATAATTGAAACTAGTTTGTTAAAGGGGTTCCCCAGGAATTAAGAAAATGAAAATACTTAAATATTACTTTATGATAAATATATTACCAAATACCTTTCATTAGTTATAATTGCTCGTTTTGTCCAGGGAGCAATCATTGGGGAAATAAAATGGCCGCCGTCCTATTAGTCCACACAAAACCTGTCCTAATCACACAACAGGACAAGTTACTTCACCACAATGAGCCATAGAGCTGCCTTATCCTCCTCTCTACTTGTCAGGGATTTTGATCTTAAATACAGATGATAAGATCTTCAGCTGAATCTCTGTAGGAATGGAGGTCATGAGGAGACATGAAGTACAGAGAGGATGGACAGGACAGACTGTGGTAATGGAGACTGTAAACAAGAGCTGCTGCTCATCAGCTGCAACCCCACCTCCTCTCTGTACATCATGTCTCCTCAGTAATATTTAAGTATTTTTATTTTTCTTAATTCCCGGAGAACCCCTTTAGCCAGGTGACCGCCATGCGTCCTGCTAGAGTAGACCCTGTCGTCATCACTAGCAGAACTGCCCTGCCCTGTATACTTGTATTTTTTTGAAAATAATTTTTTACAATATGTTTCTTTCTTCCTTCAGGTGAAAACAGTCACTCCGAGGACATGAAGTGGTTCAGTACCTCAGGCCAGGAGAGACTCCATCACTGCTCAAAAAAGAAATAGGCACAGCACTGAGAGAGGTATTTCCATTCCCAGTAAAGGCCACTGTCTTCCTCCAGTCGCGTAACATGCTTAGGCTAGTCTCCCACTAGCGCTAGGAAATCCGGCAGGCTGTTACGGTAGGGAACAGCCTGCCAGATCTCTCTGTATTGCGGCATTGCCAGAAGCTTGAATGTCTCCGTCCGGCTTCATTAACTATAATGGGGTCCGCCGGAGATCCGGCAGCAACCCGGCAAATATGCCAAGAATCGTCCAGAAGAAAGCCGCTGCTGGATCCCTAGCGCTTGTGTAAAACTAGCCTTGACTGTTAAGGAATTTTATCTTGTGACTCTGCATGAAAGATCGTACAGCCAGATGTTCGCGGTTTCTGCTGCCTTAAAGTTCTTTTCAACTGATGATCTATTGTCTGGATAGATCATCAGCATCTGATCGGCAGGGGTCCGACACCCGGGACCCCCGCCGATCAGCTGTTTGTGAAGGCAGCGGCACTGGCAGTAGCGCTTCGGCCTTCTCGCTGTTTACCGCAGGCCCAGTGACGTCACGACTAGTATCACTGGCCTGGGTGGGGCTAAGCTCTGTTCACTCGAATGAAGCTTAGCCGCGCCCAGGCCAGTGATACTAGTCGTGACGTCACTGGGCCTGCGGTAAACAGCGAGAAGGCCGAAGCGCTACTACCAGTGCCGCTGTCTTCTCAAACAGCTGATCGGCGGGGGTCCCAGGTTTCGGACCCCCACTGATCTTTACAGGGGATCATCAGTTTGAAAGAACTGCAGAACCCCTTTAAACCTTCTGTATGCATAGTGGTCAGTGAGCTCTGCCATCTCTTTCTGGTCCTGGCAGCTACATGATCCCAGGAACAGGAATACTGTGAAGTATCAGTGCAAAGCCCTGTTTCCACCAATCTAATGTACAAGTACGACCAGGCTCCTGCTGCAACGGCCGGTATTAGAGGTATCTCCTGTCCTGGCCATTTAACCTCATTGATACCGAGGTCAATAATGACTTCAGCAACCAACAAAGGCTCCCAGGTTGGTCATTTTAGTAAACTTTCTAGATCCAGCCAGAGGTACTACTGTCAGAATAAAGGAAACATTATGCTGAAGACCTGAAGCTGTCTATAAGCTCCTGGCAGTGCAGTGTTCAGGAGCAGGAGACGCTGAGCTCTGTGTGTCTCTAAGCTCCTGGCAGTGCAGTGATCAGGAGCAGGAGACGCTGAGCTCTGTGTGTCTATAAGCTCCTGGCAGTGCAGTGTTCAGGATCAGGAGACGCTGAGCTCTGTGTGTCTATAAGCCCCTGGCAGTGCAGTGTTCAGGATCAGGAGACGCTGGGCTCTGTGTGTCTATAAGCCCCTGGCAGTGCTGTGTTCAGGATCAGGAGATGCTGAGCTCTGTGTGTCTATAAGCCCCTGGCAGTGCAGTGTTCAGGATCAGGAGACGCTGGGCTCTGTGTGTCTATAAGCCCCTGGCAGTGCAGTGTTCAGGATCAGGAGACGCTGAGCTCTGTGTGTCTATAAGCTCCTGGCAGTGCAGTATTCAGGAGCAGGAGGCGCTGAGCTCTGTGTGTCTATAGGCTCCTGGCAGTGCGGTGTTCAGGAGCAGGAGATGCTGAGCTCTGTGTGTCTATAAGCTCCTGGCAGTGCAGTGATCAGGATCAGGAGACACTGAGCTCTGTGTGTCTATAAGCTCCTGGCAGTGCAGTGTTCAGGAGCAGGAGACGCTGAGCTCTGTGTGTCTATAAGCTCCTGGCAGTGCAGTGATCAGGAGACGCTTAGCTCTGTGTGTCTATAAGCTCCAGGCAGTGCAGTGTTCAGGAGCAGGAGATGCTGAGCTCTGTGTGTCTATAAGCTCCTGGCAGTGCAGTGTTCAGGAGCAGGAGACGCTGAGCTCTGTGTGTCTATAAGCTCCAGGCAGTGCAGTGTTCAGGAGCAGGAGACGCTGAGCTCTGTGTGTCTATAAGCTCCTGGCAGTGCAGTGATCAGGAGCAGGAGGCGCTGAGCTCCGTGTGTCTATAAGCTCCTGGCAGTGCAATGTTCAGTAGCAGGAGGCGCTGAGCTCTGTGTGTCTATAAGCCCCTGGCAGTGCAGTGATCAGGAGCAGGAGGTGCTGAGCTCCGTGTGTCTATAAGCTCCAGGCAGTGCAGTGAGCAGGAGGCGCTGAGCTCCGTGTGTCTATAAGCTCCAGGCAGTGCAGTGATCAGGAGCAGGAGGCGCTGAGCTCTGTGTGTCTATAAGCTTCTGGCAGTGCAGTGTTCAGGAGCAGGAGACGCTGAGCTCCGTGTGTCTATAAGCTCCAGGCAGTGCAGTGATCAGGAGCAGGAGGCGCTGAGCTCTGTGTGTCTGTAAGCTCCAGGCAGTGCAGTGATCAGGAGCAGGAGGCGCTGAGCTCTGTGTGTCTATAAGCTCCTGGCAGTGCGGTGTTCAGGAGCAGGAGACGCTGAGCTCTGTGAGTCTATAAGCTCCTGGCAGTGCAGTGATTTGGAGCAGGAGGCGCTGAGCTCCGTGTGTCTATAAGCTCCAGGCAGTGCAGTGATCAGGAGATGCTGAGCTCTGTGTGTCTATAAGCTCCAGGCATTGCAGTGATCAGGATCAGGAGACGCTGAGCTCTGTGTGTCTATAAGCTCCTGGCAGTGCAGTGATCAGGAGCAGGAGGCGCTGAGCTCTGTGTGTCTATAAGCTCCTGGCAGTGCAATGTTTAGGTGCAGCATGTACTGGGCCTAGTACAAAGTATTGGTGTTATCTGCTTACTGAATAGTCACATTTTACCTCACCTTCTGTAAATCCAGACAATTTAATCTGTGCAGCCACTGCTCTGCCAGAGCCCCCTCGCTAAGCCTAATTATGCTTAGAACATGGGCAGCCAGGACTCTCTTCTCCTCTGTATGCTGACCCAAGAGCAGGTCTCTCCCCAGTAACTCCTGGCTATGCGCTGCTACTGTCGGGTAAGCTTGGCGGTATTGATAGGGCACTATGAGGAACTATGGCTGACAGTATGATAGGGCCCTGTGACTGACATTATGATGGGGATGCTATGCCTGGCAATTTGTTTGTCCGTGCATGGGAGCAGAGTTTTAGCGCCACACACAATACTTAAAAGCAATCAGTCATGCTCCCTACAGATGTAAATGCTGATCCTGTGTATGTATGACAGGTAACTTCACGTGAATCTATGTGGAGGAAGAGCAGAGCGTGGAGGATGTTACATCATCACTGCCGCAGGAATCCTGAGCTACAGGAGGAACTGCGGATCCAAGGGGCAGTCGCCGTAGGCGATGTCCACACTGTCCGCACAATGCTGGAACAGGGCTACTCACCGAATGGTCGTGATACCAACGGATGGACTCTTCTGCACTTCTCAGCAGCCAGAGGAAAAGAAAGATGTGTGAGAGTATTCCTGGAACATGGAGGTGAGATACATTTTGCTTCATGTAGATCATGCCTCATTTTCTTTGTAAGGGCTCTGACAGAAGTGGTACTTTACATGCAAAGATTTTGGAAAATCCTTTTTCCTCTGGATGGTCTCTGGACATTGCACTCATCCTGCAGGATCCTTGAAGAAGGCAATCAGCTGGAATTCATGGCACGGTTCAAAGTCATTGTGCTGCCCATGTAATGCACAGACACCTAACAGGGTTTTCCTACACTTTAATACTGATGACCTATCCTCTGGATAGGTCATTAGTAGTGTTGAGTGAAGCGCGCATCGGATCATAGATCCAAAGTCGCTTCGTTCAAATCTTCATTTGAATGCTGTATGGAGATCCTTCTTTCAAGTTGAATAATAGAAGTCCAAAGTTATTCAATGAAAGACTTCGGACTTAACGAATTTCACCTCCACGCAGCCCATACGTTTGAATGCTGAATGGAGACGGGTCTCTGTGCAGCATTCAAACGAGGTTTTGAACTAAGCCACTTCGGACCTATGATCCGAAGCATGCTTCACTGAACACTAGTCATTAGTATCTGATCGGCAGGGGTCCGACACCTGGGACCCCTATCAATCAGCTGCTGCGGCCTTCTCGGTACTTACCAAGTGTACATAGTATAGCGGCTGTGCTTGGTATCGCAGCTCAGCCCCATTCACAGCACCGCTGTCTTTTTGAACAGCTTATGGACGGGATCCTGGGTGTTGGACCCTTCCGATCAGATAGTCACTATTAAAATCCCAGAAAGCCCCTTTAAACCCTTAAAAGGGTTGTCCAGCCTTATGGCTCTCCCTTTATCCCTGCTCTCCCTTTTGTTTAGGCCTGTAACCTTCCGGATGGAGTCACGCGTGCCACTGCAGCTGATGGCTAGTCTCAGTGATGACGTGTTCCCATGCAGCACGTTACTATGGAGTCAAATACCTTTTGGAAACATGTCACTGCTGAGGCCAGTCATTGACTGCAGCGGTACACGTGACCCCATCTGTCAGTTTAGAACAGGTGAGTATTATATTTTTGACTAGGCATAACATGCTGATGTTGCTAGTTAAAAACTGCCATAAGGCTGGACAACCCCTTTAAGAGAGTGAGAATTGTAAACCATTTGTTAGTGGCTTTTTCCAGCAGGATATTATATTTTACTAAAGGGGTAGAATGGATTAATAGCATACTCGCCATTACCCACCGCTGCTGTTCAGACTCTTAAAGAGTACCTTCTTGTTTCCTGGGCCAGTCTTGATGCACAGAAATGGCAACGCTGCTGCCAGTGTTTGATAGGAAATTAATATATAGGTTTGTGGGGAAAAAGATTCAGCAAAACATACAATTAATACATTGAAAGGGGTTCTCTGGGCTACAGATATTGATGATCTATCCTCTGCATAGGTCAGCAGTATCAGATCAGTGGAGGTCCGACACCTGGCACCCCCACCAGTACGGCTGTTTTGGACTGCTGTGGTGCCAGATACTATGTAGGGTAGGGAGCTGGAGGCAGACAGATCTTTACACTGCATAGTGGCCATGTTTGGGTACTGCAGCTCAACTCTCAGTTTAGTTGTTCACAGGGCTAGGAGGGATCAGTGTCTGCCAGCTATCTATCTATACACACTTACACTAAGAGTGCTATCAATCACTGATAACACCTCCCCCGTGTACAGCTAGCAGTGACTGACAGCTATCTCTGTATACACACCTACACAGAGAATGCTATCAATCACTAATAACAATTCCCCGTGTACAGGTATCAGTGACTGACAGCTGTCTATGTATACACACTTACACAGAGAATGCTATCAATCACTGATAACACCTCCCCTGTGTACAGCTATCAGTGATCTGACAGCTCTCTCTGTATACACACACAGAGAATGCTATCAGTCACTGATAACACCTCCCCTGTGTACAGCTATCCGTGATCGACAGCTATCCCTGTATACACACACAGAGAATGCTATCAGTCACTTATAACACCTCCCCTGTGTACAGCTATCAGTGACTGACAGCTATCTATGTATACACACTTACACAGAGAATGCATCAATCACTGATAACACCTCCCCTATGTACAACTATCAGTGACTGACAGCTATCCATGTATACACACTTACACAGAGAATGCATGAATCACCGATAACACCTCCCCTATGTACAGCTATCAGTGACTAACAGCTATCTATGTATACACACTTACACAGAGAATGCTATCAATCACTGATAACACCTCCCCTGTGTACAGCTATCAGTGACTGACAGCTCTCTCTGTATACACACTTACACAGAGAATGCTATCAATCACTGATAATACCTCCTCTGTGTACAGCTATCAGTGACTGACAGCTATCTATTTATACACACTTACACAGAGAATGCATCAATCACCGATAACACCTCCCCTATGTACAGCTATCAGTGACTGACAGCTATCTATGTATACACACTTACACAGAGAATGCTATAACTGATAACACCTTCCCTGTGTATAACTATCAGTGACTGACAGCTCTCTCTGTATACACACTTACACAGAGAATGCTATCAATCACTGATAACACCTCCCCTGTGTACAACTATCAGTGACTGACAGCTCTCTCTGTATACACACTTACACAGAGAATGCTATCAATCACTGATAACACCTCCCCTGTGTACAACTATCAGTGACTGACAGCTATCTCTGTATACACACTTACACAGAGAATGCTATCAATCACTGATAACACCTCCCCTGTGTACAGCTATCAGTGACTGACAGCTATCTCTATATACACACTTACACAGAGAATGCTATCAATCACTGATAACACCTCCCCTGTGTACAGCTATCAGTGACTGACAGCTCTCTCTGTATACACACTTAGGCTATATGCACACGACAGTTGTTTTTTGCTGTCCGCAAATCGGGATCCGCAAAAAAAACTGATGGTCCATCAGTTTTTTTTGGAGGATTCCTTTGTTTTCACAGATCCCCTGTAATAAATGCCTATCCTCGTCCGCAAATGAGAAAAAAGTAGGACATGCACTACTTTTTTTGCTGAAGGGAAACACGGACAACAGACGCGGAACACACACGGATGAACGGTCAGCATTTTTTTGCTGACCCATTGAAATGAATGGGTTCCTGTCCTATCCGCAAAAAAAACTGAAACGGAAGCCAAGAAAAACAACTGTCGTGTGCATTTAGCCTTACACAGAGAATGCTATCAATCACTGATAACACCTCCCCTGTGTACAACTATCAGTGACTGACAGCTATCTATGTATACACACTTACACAGAGAATGCTATCAATCACTGATAACACCTCCCCTGTGTACAGCTATCAGTGACTGACAGCTATCTATGTATACACACTTACACAGGGAATGCTATCAATTACTGATGACACCTCCCCTGTGTACAGCTATCAGTGACTGACAGCTCTCTCTGTATTCACACTTACACAGAGAATGCTATCAATCACTGATAACACCTCCCCTGTGTACAACTATCAGTGACTGACAGCTATCTATGTATACACACTTACACAGAGAATGCTATCAATCACTGATAACACCTCCCCTGTGTACAGCTATCAGTGACTGACAGCTATCTATGTATACACACTTACACAGGGAATGCTATCAATCACTGATAACACCTCCCTTGTGTACAGCTATCAGTGAATGCCAGTTATCTATGTATACCCACTTACACAAATAATGCTATCAATCACTAATAACACCTCCCCTGTGTACAACTATCAGTGACTGACAGCTATCTATGTATACACACTTACACAGGGAATGCTATCAATCACTGATAACACCTCCCCTGTGTACAGCTATCAGTGACTGACAGCTATCTATGTATACACACTTACACAGAGAATGCTATCAATCACTGATAACACCTCCCCTGTGTACAGCTATCAGTGACTGACAGCTATCTATGTATACACACTTACACAGGGAATGCTATCAATCACTGATAACACCTCCCTTGTGTACAGCTATCAGTGAATGCCAGTTATCTATGTATACCCACTTACACAAATAATGCTATCAATCACTAATAACACCTCCCCTGTGTACAACTATCAGTGACTGACAGCTATCTATGTATACACACTTACACAGAGAATGCTATCAATCACTGATAACACCTCCCCTGTGTACAGCTATCAGTGACTGACAGCTATCTATGTATACACACTTACACAGGGAATGCTATCAATTACTGATGACACCTCCCCTGTGTACAGCTATCAGTGACTGACAGCTCTCTCTGTATTCACACTTACACAGAGAATGCTATCAATCACTGATAACACCTCCCCTGTGTACAGCTATCAGTGACTGCCAGTTATCTATGTATACCCACTTACACAAAGAATGCTATCAATCACTAATAACACCTCCCCTGTGTACAACTATCAGTGACTGACAGCTATCTATGTATACACACTTACACAGGGAATGCTATCAATTACTGATGACACCTCCCCTGTGTACAGCTATCAGTGACTGACAGCTCTCTCTGTATTCACACTTACACAGAGAATGCTATCAATTACTGATGACACCTCCCCTGTGTACAACTATCAGTGACTGACAGCTCTCTCTGTATTCACACTTACACAGAGAATGCTATCAATCACTGATAACACCTCCCCTGTGTACAACTATCAGTGACTGACAGCTATCTATGTATACACACTTACACAGAGAATGCTATCAATCACTGATAAAACCTCCTCTGTGTACAGCTATCAGTGACTGACAGCTATCTATGTATACACACTTACACAGAGAATGCTATCAATCACTGATAACACCTCCTCTGTGTACAGCTATCAGTGACTGACAGCTATATCTGTATACACACTTACACAGAGAATGCTATCAATCACTGATAACACCTCCCCCGTGTACAACTATCAGTGAATGACAGCTATCGGTATACACACACAGAGAATGCTATCAATCACTGATAACACCTCCCCTGTGTACAGCTATCAGTGACTGACAGCTATCTATGTATACACACTTACACAGAGAATGCTATCAATCACTGATAATACCTCCTCTGTGTACAGCTATCAGTGACTGACAGCTATCTATGTATACACACTTACACAGAGAATGCTATCAATCATTGATAACTCCCCCTGTACAGCTATGAGTGACTGACAGCTATCTATGTATACACAGTTACACAGAGAATGCTATCAATTACTGATAACACCTCCCCGATGTACAACTATCAGTGACTGACAGCTATCTATGTATACACACTTACACAGAGAATGCTATCAATCACTGATAACACCTCCTCTGTGTACAGCTATCAGTGACTTACAGCTATCTATGTATACACACTTACACAGGGAATGCTATCAATTACTGATGACACCTCCCCTGTGTACAGCTATCAGTGACTGACAGCTCTCTCTGTATTCACACTTACACAGAGAATGCTATCAATCACTGATAACAACTCCCCTGTGTACAGCTATCAGTGACTGACAGCTATCTATGTATACACACTTACACAGGGAATGCTATCAATCACTGATAACACCTCCCATGTGTACAGCTATCAGTGACTGACAGCTATCTATGTATACACACTTACACAGAGAATGCTATCAGTCACTGATAACACCTCCCCTGTGTACAGCTATCAGTGACTGACAGCTATCTATGTATACACACTTACACAGGGAATGCTATCAATCACTGATAACAACTCCCCTGTGTACAGCTATCAGTGACTGACAGCTATCTGAGAATGCTATTCAGAGAATGCTATCAATCAGATAGCACAGATATAAGTAAATAAATTACAAGTTATACTGAATCATTTTCCATAAAACTATATATCGGTCTGCTCAGCTCCTTCTGCTCTATAGCATGCTGCCTGCAGATTGCACTGCATTTTGTGGTGGCATGGTCTCCTTAAGATTTACATGCAGATTTTTGAAGACAGCCTGTTACTATGATAGATCTAATAAAATGATAACATCCACATGGTAACCTAATAGAGTTATACTGGTGAGTTTCCCAGTAGTACATACATGAAAGGCCTAACCATAGAATGGTCCCTCTGTATTTGCCCTGCAGGTTGGACCCCCACTGATAACATAAAGAAGGTTTTTTCCAGACTTTTAGATGTTAACCTTGTCCTATTCTAGACAGTCATAGGGCCAGATTTATCATTAGCTAAAGTCACTTTAATGGAGTGAAAAAGTCGCAAAAAAATGCGCAATCGGTAAAATTGCGCATTTTTTTGCGACTTTTTCAAGCTCTGCACTAAGCTCTCCAGTTTTGTGAAAGTGGGCGTGTTGTCTTATGTAAATGAATCTCTAGACAGATTTACTATTGCAACCATTTAAAAAGTCGCAAAAAAGTCGCAAAAAAATGCGCAATTTCACTCCAGGGGGGACCATGCTTATCTTATGCGACTTTTTAATAGAACATGCGACTTTTTTGTAAAGACGTGCGACTTTTGTAAAGCCGCTTACTGAAGGATAAACTGCTACCGTCAATCCACATTTATTACAGTATTAAAGGACCATTAATAAATCTGACTGACTAAAAGTGACTTTGGGCAGATGTAAAAGTGGAGTAAGATGGAAGTGTAATGATAAATCTGGCCCATAGAGTCTAGGTACAACACCACCTCCACCTTAGAGCACTATGGATCTTACTATTAACCCCTTCACCACCCTAAGAAAATGGTGTTAGCACATATAGAAAGTGGAAGGATCGAATGTAATTTACCCATTTTTCTCTGCTATGGGCACTAATCATTTTGGAAATTTTTGAAAAAAAAAATAGTTTGTCCTAACATAGGAAGAAAAGTGTGTTAACGTTTTAACCTTGTGTGACCCGATGATGCGCCTAATAAATAATTTATTTATTGGATGGTCTTGCTACTTAAAAACGATAAGTTAATTATTCGGGTAATTTTTCTTATAATGTCTCCCACGGTGGCGAGTGTTCCAAGAATTGCATCCTGATGAATATTTTTACCTTACCGGGTCAGCGCTGCGCTTCCCAGTCTCATAATGTTGCAGGCAGTTCTGTGATCCTAGCCCGGTTTCAAAAGAGAATATATGGGGGTTGCGCCTGAGGCTGTCTGACTGCGCAGGCGCAAGCCCTGTACATTGAGGGTTGAAACCGGGCTAGGATCACGTGCCTAGTGTTTTTTATTGACATTTTTATGTCTGTAGATGAGCAAAACCTTTAACAGTGTGTAGATTCAAATACATCCAGTTTCTGTATCAGCCATGTGTATATCCCAATGTGGATATCAATTAATTTAGTCGGTCCAATATAGATAAAAATGGTCAGGCAAAGAAAAAATGCATTTTTTATGTTAATGAACAATGCTTAGATCAGATACGACTCCTATAAAGCCTGTATTACACCAACAGATTATCTGACCAATATCTGTTCAATCAGACCAATAGTTGGTATGTAACAAAAGATCTGTGTGTGTAAACGGGCATCTGACCAATGATTCGTCAGAAAATCTGTCGGTGTAATGCAGGCCTTATTCTGCTGTGCATAACAATGGCAAATGCAATGACGTCGCTGTAGTGCTGAGAACTAAAGTGCCCTTTACACTGGCCAAGAATCCGCAAGATGATCACTATTGAGCGTTGATGGGATCGTTGTTGATTATCTGGCGGGGTAAAAGTGCTGCCGATTACCCATTGAATGAGTGAAAGGTCGTTCATCAGGTAATTCACACGGACACCAAAATCTTTGCTTGCCGGCAGCAGAATGTACTATGTAAACACGTTCTGCTGCCGCCAAATAATGACTCCTTATGGGGACTAGCAAGTACATTAGCGATAACTCCTACCCAGACTGTGGAGGAGATCACTGCATATATAATAGCAGCGGTCTCCTCCACTGATGAATAGGCAAAGCTTCCCTCCCAACAATCTGCTGCTGTATCGTCCCATTTAAAGGGGCCTGAAGACTCTATTCGCTTTAGATGCAGCCTCTATACATGGATATAATTATGAAGGGACAGAACAGCCAAGAATTATTCCTCGGGATAGTTCTGTGTGACAAACATATTAAAGGGGTTTTCTGGTGCAGCATATCCCCTGAAACAGAAAATTCATACTTCCTCTCCCCCATGGTCCACGCTGCCTCCACACTCTCCATCTTCCGGTACCGGCGCTGTTTACACCCGGCTGGCTATGTACATGGTCACATGCTCCGCTCCAGCCAATGACTGCCTTTAGTGGTGAAGTGACCACAGCGTGTCACTGCTGAAGCCAGTCATTGGCTGGAGCGGAGCATGTGACCATGCATGTAGCCGGATGTAAACGGCGCAGGAGCAGCGCGGAGAACTGAAGTAGGTAAGTGAATCCTCTGTTTATGGGGTCATGCTGCTGGAACTTGTTAAAAAATGTTTACCTTTAAAAAGGGTTTTCTAAGATTTTTTTTTTACTGATGACCTATCCTCTGGATAGGTAATCAGTATCTGATCAGTGGGGGTCCGTCACCCAGGACCCCTGCCGATCAGCTGTTTTGAGAAGGCCACGGCGCTCCTGGGAGTGCTGTGGCCTTCTCCGTGCTTACCAAGTACAGCGCTGTACATTGTCCAGCTGTTCCTAGGCTATGTGACCGATAAACGTGTCGTGGCCTAGGAAAGGCACAGTAGGCCGCGGCGCCCACAGGTGGACCACTGCCTTCTCAAACAGCTGATCAACGGGGGTCTCGGTTGCCGGACCCCCACTGATCAGAGGATAGGACATTAGTAAAAAAATAAAAATAAAACTCTCTTTAATGCCTGAGGAACTTGACCTTGTGAAATGGATTTATGTATTTTACTGGCAGAAAAAAATAATAGGCAACACGTTCCCTTTAACAGTGAGTTTCCTGGTGAATGACTCGCTTTAACGTACTACCACATGTTCAGTTTGTCCATTTAATAAATGTCTTCAGGACATGTATTATTTTATTTATTTTTAAGTCTGAAGGTTTTCATTAGTGCTGCAGAATGATTTACGCACTGAGTGAACGTGGAGTACAATTTCAAAGCAGTCGGATGTCATTCTGCTTTTTTGCCAGGAGATGGCAGCACATCCTATAATGTATAAACTGTAGCAGATGCATCAGCACCTAGAGGCCTCCGTGATCCAGGGGAAGGACTGCATGTCTGCAGGAGCGATACAATAATGCCTCCTTATAGCGTTACAGGTTCCGGGTGGGGATTCAGTGACTTCTTTTGCGCTCAGAAGTAATTGTTACTTATCTATAAAAGCAGCTCATATTTCCATCTACATTTATTTCAGCTTGATGATTTTTTACTTGCAGTAGATGGTGTCCGCATTATATGTTTGGACAGGCCTTATCAGAGGTGCCTTTTAATGTGTTCTTCAATTGGTGGTATCCTGCTGGGACATGGCACCGATGTCCAGTTGGCATCAAGGGCTTCTGAACTGTGAACAGTTTGCTTCCATTACTAAAAGTTTTTGATTTATACATTTTGCAAAAGTGTGTCCACGCAGCAGACTCGGGCAACCTAATGCTAAAGCTGGGCCATGCACAGACCACTGTTCTGTAATGTCCGCGCTCCGCTTATAGCACAAGCATACTGGACAGCGCTCAGGTTAGTACGCCTTTGAGCACGCAATGTTTGAACTATTTTAATAGCTTTTGATAAGACTGTGTAACCACCCAATTAATGCCGTCCATGTAATCTGTACATAAAGATTACTGTGAGCAAATAAATCCACGTGTAGAACAAGGCTGACATCCGCATTTCCCTGATTCAGTTGCCAGAGATGGTGCGTTTCTTGTGGGAAAGTGATGTCCTCGTGTATTAGAATTCCGACAGTAATTGGGACCATCCAGAGGGCTCCCAAATGTACATGATCCATGGCCGACGCTAGTGTTTCAGTGCCGTTACATGGACCTTGTTCATGGCCGAGTGAAGCAAGCGGCAGCACCTTGTAGCATGGACAGAGGTGCAGTGGCGTCGTGCAGCGTCTCAGCTGGTAGACAGTGTGCAGTTACTGCGGCTTGTCTGGTAATAAAGAAGGGTCTCCTCTTTAGGATCCGTGGGGAGCAAATGTAAAGAGCATACATCCCTGCGAGGACTTACCAGACCCATGACGTCGCAATTATTCCAGTGAGCATCACGTAAGGCATTATTTCTCCTGTGGTGGCGCTGCAGGGAATTGTCCACTTGCTGCCAGGTTTCCCAGCAGGTTACAGCCTGATCCCCAGGGTTCCCAGTGGCAGGACCTTCTGTGACCAGCTTATTGTCAGTGACCCTTCCAACAAAAAAGAATTGTCCTAAATGGGTACTTTTTTATTTTTATTTTTTAAAAGCATATCAATTAAAGCTGCCATAAAATTGTTCACTGAGCGTTTCGACCACTAGGATCCCCACCAACACCAAGGATTTAGAGCAGGGGCTCAGAAACTTCCGGCACTCCAGCCGTTGTGAAACTACAACCCCCAGCATGCACACTTGCAAAGTGGATAGAGCAGGCTGGGAGTTGTATTTTTGCAATAGTTTGGTTATGCCCTCGGTGTGGCTGGTCACAAGTATGGTGCTGTGCATGGGCTTGACCGTTAAAGTTATGGGTCCCTATTTTAGACGGAGCCTGTTGAAAAGGTTAACGGGGTATTCCAGTTGGTACAAGTTATCCTCTAGCCACAGGATAGGGGATAACTTTAATATCGGTGGGAGACCTGCACGGATCATGAAAACGGAGGGCTGCAGCTCTATCTGAACTCCCATAGAAATTAATGGAGCCGCTGCGCAACCTCGACCGGTCGTTTTAGGGGAGCTGCAGCGGTATGGGGCCCCCAGCGGTAGGACCCCCACCGTCCTTAAAGGGGTTGTCCAAGTTATTTTTATTGATGATCTTTACTCAGGATAGGTCATCAATATCAGATCGGCAGGGGTCTGACACCCGGCACCCCTGCCAATCAGCTGTAGTGGCGTGCGGTGCCAGTGCTGCCTTCACTTCATTGTTTACCTGCTTATGGTTGCAACCGCAGCGATGAGCAGGTGTAATTACACCAAAGTCATCCCGTTCACTTCAATAGGACAGCTCGTTCATATTAAAGTGTATTCAAATAGGCCTCCCATTGAAGTGAATGGGACGGCTTCTTGTAATTACACCTGCTCACCGCTGTGGTTGCAACGACGAGCAGGTAAGGCTACTTTTACATATGCGCTTTGCCTTCCGGTTTTGAAATCCGGCAGAGGATCTCAAAACCGGAGCAAAACGCTTTAGTTGGATTTTATACATCCCGATGCATCTGTTTCGTTTGGATGCGGTTGTCTTAAACCGAACAAACCGGATCCGGGTGTTTTTTTTTTTTGTATCTGAATAAAAAAAAAAAAGATATGGCACCATTGACTTGCATTGGTTTACGTGCTGGATCCCAAAAAACTGAACAAACCGGAACGGAATGCATCCTGATCTGGTTTGTTCTGTTTTGTCCCCATCAACAATGAATAGGGACAAAGCGGAAGCGTTTTCCTCCGGTTTTGAAATACTTTGCCAGATCTCAAAACAAGAATGTAAAGCTCATATGTGAAAGGGTTTGCCATCACAGACCATGAGGGCACATGGCTAGGATATGTCCCCATTGTCTGATAAGAGCGGGTACCACCGCTGGGACCAGCACCTACACGGAGAACGGAGTGGGGAAAGTTGTGCAGGGCGCACTGTGCATGCGCAGCCCCTCCGACATTCATTTCTATGGTGCCGCCGAACATAGCAGAGCGCTTGCTCGGTTATTTCCGTCAACCCTATAGAAATGAATGGGAGCGGGGCTGCGCAGCCACAACTAGCGATATGCCCCCATTCTCTGTGATGGGAATACCCCCTTAACAATGAACAGAAGGCAGCGCTGGCACGGCACGCGGCCTTCTTTTCAACCAGCTGATCGGCGGGGGTGCTGGGTGTCGGACCCCTGCCAATCTGATATTGATGACTTCTTTGTATAGGGCAGGCATGCTCCACCTGCGGCCCTCCAGCTGTTGCAAAACTACAACTCCCAGCATGCCCAAACAGCCTACAGCAGGGCATTGTGGGAGTTGTAGTTTTACAACAGCTGGAGGGCCGCAGGTTGAGCATGTCTGGTATAGGGGATAACTTGTACCAAACAGAATACCCCTTTAAATCCTCTGACAGTGCCGTATTAGAAGTCCCAGAGCTCCTTGGTATGACACTCTGCTGCAAATGCGGATTGCAAGGCTGTGTACTTGTTCATAGGCACCTGTTAGTGAGGTGTGTAGCCAAAAAGCCCAGAGAATAAAGGGTTGCCACCTTTTCCCAGGTAGTGTGCCCTTACAGAATGGGGCCTGGTGCTGGTTATGATAAAGTTTAAGCAATGAATGTGACTTAGTTGCTGTGCGTCACCCCACTGGTGAGTGGCAGATTCGCCCTGGTCTTGGGTTGCACATTGTGCCAGGTGGTATTTTGTTCTTGCATCTCCCTTGCCTGTCTTTGATGTGCCCCATTCATTCTTGTGCCTCTGCAGCTTTGATTTCATGACATTGCCTTTGAGCACAGGTAACTGATGAACGTGTTCCAGAAATAATGTCTCTTCAAGCAGCGCAGTAATCCAACAAGAGTCCGAGGAAGACAGATTTCCATTACACTCTTCCTGTCCCTTCACTTTCATTTACATTAACTGCAGGGGCACGCTCCCCGCACACTGGACACAGTGTACCAGAAGACCCTTAAATAATGGATGTTGTATTGCTTGGAAAGGCGACAAGCCACAGAGGAGCATGTTACCTAAATTCCGTGCACCAGTCGTGCCAGACCACAGGAAATCCACTGATCGGCAGATGTTCTGACACATGCTTTCTCTTAGGAAGGACATGAAGGCAACAGAGGGCACAGCAGGCTGAGGAGTCTTCTTGTGTGAAATTGTCTAATAGGACTGCTGATATGGAGGAGGATGCATCGATGGCATCCCAGTATACTGCAGGAGGAAAGAAATGTGTGTTTATGTGTATATGTGTGTATATATATATATATATATATACACACACACAGAAAAGATCTTTACAGATGTATATTGTAGTGTATATAAAGGTTGTCCATTTATGTTGCAGATTTTCTGTCACCCTTTTTAATGCATAGACGGTAAGGCTTCGTTCACATCCCTGTCACGCAGATCTGGGCTGTTCAGGCAGAGAACAGCCTGCTGGATTCCTAGTTCACCACTAGATCCCTATTGACTGCAGTGAGGTCCGGCGGTGATCTGGCCACTTTCCAGAATAAATGCCGGGATTCAACCGGACATGCAACGTTTTTTTTTTGTCCGGCCAACAGCTGGCATTAGTGCCAGATCAGCTGGACGGAGATGTGAACGAAGCCTAAAAGCCATGTATTTGTTGCTGATTTTGTCGTGGCAGGTTTTATTTTTTTCTTCTCCGTTTACGTCTTTGTGCATGTACTCTTACCGCAGGGATGGCGGGCATCTTCATATGTGCTTGACCAAACAACACCTACATTAACACACTTGGGCAGGGGAAGATTTATAGGTTGCCCCTATACTTGCTTCTATGAGGGGTAGGTATTGCAGTAGGGGCTTCGCCTACAGGGGTTTGCCCATGGTAATAACGTCACTTTCATGTATCGGTAGTATCCTTATGGCTGCTCTTCTTGGACCTCCCATGGTGCTGCTCAACCAACAATACCTATGTCATTGTGCTTTTTAATTAGGATTTTCTTCATACAGTATATTCTTGCAGGCGGTTTATGTCAGTGGTGTTCCAGTATAGTTACCGCTATGTAAAAATCCACTCGTCGATGGTTAAAATGTCACGTGAACATTGGGTAACCTCATTGTTTTCTGTTTCAGCGGATCCTACCGTGAAGGACCTGATTGGTGGCTTCACCGCATTGCACTATGCTGCCATGCACGGACGGGCTCGGATTGCACGCCTTCTGCTGGAGTCAGAGCACCGCAGTGACATCATTAACGCCAAGAGCAATGACGGCTGGACGCCCCTGCATGTGGCTGCCCACTATGGCAGAGACTCCTTTGTCACGCTGCTTTTGGAGTTCAAGGCCGAGGTTGACCCTTTAAGTGACAAGGGCACGACTCCCTTGCAGCTTGCCATCATTCGGGAAAGATCCAGCTGCGTGAAGATCCTACTGGACCATAATGCCAATATCGATATTCAAAACGGGTTCTTACTACGCTATGCCGTGCTGAAAAGTAACCATTCTTACTGTCGCATGTTTCTCCAAAGAGGTGCTGATACGAACTTAGGGCGACTAGAGGATGGACAGACCCCTCTTCACATTTCAGCCCTCCGGGATGATGTTCTATGCGCCCGGATGTTGTACAATTATGGTGCAGACACGAACACTAGGAACTATGAGGGTCAGACCCCACTAGATGTATCACTAAGCATCTCAGAAACTAGCCGGCCCTGTCTGGATTTCCTACAGGAAGTACGAAGTAAGTAACAACGTCCAATTGTGTCCAAGTGTAACCTCTATTTCCAATTGGTGTCTATTGGCACATCCTCACATGCCCATCCTGGGACTAGGGCTACTTTCACACCTTCGGCAAACTTTTCCGGCATTGAGTTCCGTCGTCGGGGCTCAATACCGGAAAAAGAACTGATCAGTTTTATCCCAGTGCTTTCTCAATGGATAGAAATCCATTCAGGATGTCAGTCGTTTTGGACGGAGGAAATACCGCAGCATGCTGCGGTTTTATCTCCGTCCAAAGTGCCGGAACACATGGCGGAATGTCGGATCCGGCATTCATTTCCATAGGAATGTATTGGTGCCGCATCTGGTGTTAAGAAATACCTGAAGGACGGATCCGCCCTTCCGGTATGCGCATGTGCAGACCTTTAAAACGGAAAAAATAATACAAGACGGATCTGTATATCCACATGGCAAGCGAAGAGACGGATCAGTTCTTGCAATGCATTTGTGAGACGGATCCACATCCGGATCCGTCTCCAAATGCTTTCAGTTTACATCCAGATTGCCGGATCCGGCAGAGTGTTCCGGCGACGGAACTGCCGCAAGTGTGAAAGTACCCTAACATCATTTGTGTATCACCTCATATGTGTAATAATAATCTTTATGTAGCACCAACATTTTCCACTCTGCTTGCAGTCTCTGCATGGAAAGCATTTTTTTTATTGTGAAACCTCAGTGAGATGAGCATCCAAAATTCCACTCGAAAGTGGTCTTCCAGAAGGGTGGTCCTCTCAAAGAAGGTGGCCAGCATGTATAATGTAGGATGGAACTTTAAATTGGTCTGGATAAGGGGTGGTCTTTTGGAATGTCTTCACTGTATCATGTTTTATATATACTAAATATTAATTTGTTCTGGGACGATCATTGTAAGTTGAAACCATTGTAACTTCAGTTGATAACCACTGCGGAAACCTAGTAATTTCGTTTTGAAGCCCCAGAATGTCATACCAGGGTAAGAGAAAGTGAAGATTTAAGAAAAATAAGCAGATAACTAAGACAGATGAAGGAAGTCTTTACATATAACGGTCAGGAGCAGATGCTGGAAGCTGTAAATCACTTTGTATGGTGAGGACAGGAGCTTCTTCAGGGTCCTGTACAGTACACGGCGTACCAGGAGCAGCTCATCCTGCTACAGTTTTTAGCTTCCGTACACTGCCTGCAAGCAGACATGTTGAGACTGGTAAGAAATTGAATATTGAAGGCAACCTGTCATCAGGTTTTTGCCTATGCAGCAAATGGCATGTTGCTGCTGTTCACATTATGAAGTTTTCAAACTTATTGTTCTTGAAATTAACCATAAAGCCCTTTTCCTGAAATAAAAAGTAGTATTTTAGTCTGACCTGAGGTCCGTGTGGCACCAGGAGTCACGGGTGTGTATAGCTGGATTCGCCAAGTCATGGGTTCTTCCTACCTTAGGGTCCATTCAGACGTCCGTGAATGTGTCCCAACCCGTTCCGCAATTCTGCGGAATGAGTGCGGACCCATTCACTCTCTATGGGGTAGGAATGGATGCGGAGAGCACTCTATGTGCTCTCCGCATCTGCATTTCCGGAGCGCGGACCCCGAACTTCCTGGCCGCGACTCTGCAAAAAAGTAGAACATGTCCTATTCTTGGCCGCAATTGCCGGCTGGGTGTATTGCGGATCCGCAATACACTATGGACCCCAACTGTTATTTACTTTCCCTTAGATTCTTGTTGTTGGCACCAGCTCGTCCAAAATATCGCGCCTGGAACACTGTACTTCCTTCTCGCTTGAGACCTGCAATGAGCTGAGATGTATACACTGACCCCCCCCCCCCACAGTAGCTCCGCCACCTTCTCACAGCTTTCCTTAGGCTATGTGACGTCACATTCACCAGTCACGTGGCCTAGGAGCAGTTCAGCCCCATTGAAGGGTACGGGGCTGAGCGTGATGCCAAGCATAGCCGCTATACAATGTACCAATGTACCTTCTCAAACAGCTGATCGGCGGTGGGCTCGGGTGTCAGACCCCCACTGATCGGGTACTGATGACCTGTCCTGAGAATAGATCATCAGTAATAAAAGTCTTGGAATACCCCTTTTAATATTTGACTATACAATGACTATGTGTACATGAGACCAGATAACGCAGCAGGGTAAATGCATATCGGGCTCTGTTCACACTGCTCCTCTTTTTACTGCAAGAATAGCATGTGAAAAGAAGCCAAGTGGAGCAATGTCAGACCTATACCCATCTGAAGTCAATGCAAACTATTTTGCGCTAGATCTGCCAAAGCAGAAGCTCAGTTACTAACGGAAGCTACGATGTCAGTGTGAACAGAGCCTACAACCTGCGCACAATTCATAGGACTGGTAGAACAGAGATGCAGATGCCAGACTGCTGCAGAAACCACATTATCCATGACTGGTTTTTCCTGTGTTTTGTTGGTCACTTTAGTAATATATCACTAGTGCTGGATTGGCCAGGTTACGTCAAGTCGTCTTCTGTAGTCATATTTGCTGAAAGCCTGACACCGGAGGAACATCGGACAGCAGATGCCATTGTAGAAACAGCACTTCCGCCATGCAGTGTATTATGTAATGTTCAGGCTGTGCTGGGCCTTGTAGTTCTACGTCCGCTGTAAAACTACCTGTACAGTAGATATCCATACAGGTCATGGGAGGATCTGGTGATTGTTCTCATAGCTCCCAGCAGTCCGTATTCAGGCCCATTCTTGCTGTATTTGATTTAGCGGCACCGGCCCCAGATCTGTGCATTACTAGGAGACCAAACGTGCATGTCTAACCGCTAAGAGGAGGGGGATTAAGTGCTTATACTTGTGAGGGTCTGTGCTTGTGCGAGCCATTAAATGAAGCACGTCACTTAGCTCGCAGCGTGCCAGGACTGTTCAAAGGAGCGGCCCTTTTTAGCATTAAATCTTCATAAGTTTGCTTTAATGGGGGAATATAAATCTTTCCCAAAGACTCTGGCCGCTCCAACGAGGATTGAGTGCTGACCCTCAGAATGAAATGTCTTTGAAGAACAGAGGGGCAAGAAAACCAAAAAAAAAAAAAAAAAAGTGACTGAAGCCTGAAGATGATGAACATCTTGGATAAGATCAGAGAGCGATGGGAATAGCACAGGATAATGAGCCTGAGGTAATTTACTGTAGAAACACACAGGCTCATTATTAATGTATTTCTGCCACTCAGCGGCTCTCTATAGGAGAATACGAACGATTTAACTCTGTCCTTACCTAACTTTATGTGACATAGATTGCTACAAAATATACAAAACTTCCATTAATCTAGCATTAAAAGGGTTGTTCACCTTTGTATCTCTCTTTTCTACAGACCCCACAGCGTGGCCGTACCTACCTGATCCCTGCCGCTGGGTTCCAGCTCTGTTGCCGCTCCGTCTGCTCTGCAGGTTCCAGGTCTTTCTGGGTCCATAGCCAGTTTGGCGTAGTCGTGTGACCGCTACTGCAAAGGACTGGCCGCAGCGGTGACATGTCAACCATGTGCTGCATGGGTGACACGTGACCACTGCAGCCAATCATTGGCTGCAGCGGTCACATGGCCTGGCATCACACTGGCTATTGACGTAGGAAGACCTGGGATCTGCAGAGCTGGTGTGGCAGCGAAGGAGCCGGAAACCAGTGGCGCAGGGGTCGGGTAAGTATGATTACCACCACAGGTCTGGCCAAGCTGTGGGGTCTGTTGAAAAGCTATAAAAAGGTGAAAAACCTTTTAAGGGGTTATCCCTCAAAACGTATTGACCAGCCATACACTAGGACCCTTAGCAATCCCGAGAACCATCAAAAACATAACCATAGCAAAGGCAGGTGCACTCTGCGGCAATACTAAACCCTCACACTGATAAAATTGAGAGGTTAGTTCGACACATTCTACTAGGAGGACATGTCTTAAGCTCGGACACCACGCCAAGGTCTCGCCAAGGCCAGCTCTCGCCAATCCCGAGAACCAAAGCCTTTGTGAGTCCCCTCTCTGAATAGAACGTAGGTTCAACGCTCCATTCACGTCTATGGGACTGACTACTGTCTACTTCAGTCTCTTAGGAGTGGGGGACCAACATGCGCTCTACCTCTCCATTCAAAGTGGAGACATGGGGACCCCTCATTCTTAGAAAAAAACGCTAGTGGTCAGACCCCCTGCAATCTAGTTATCACTTATCCTATGGAGAGAACAGCCAGTTCCTGACAACCTCCTGGCGCCCGTTCTGACATGTACTATTTGGCCACCATTGGTGGACATCATAAATAAAAGTAGCCATCCTCATCTGATGTCAAAGCAGCAGCTTGTCCCGACACAGGTAGAGCGCAGTACAATATATAAAGTACCATAGCGGAGAAAGGCGCTACTAGACAGCCAATCAGCACTTCAGTAAGGATTGAGCCCTCTGATTGGCTTAATTACCAAGAAAAGAGGCCATTGGTTGCGTATTCTAGGGATCCTCCACCCACAATTGTGATTATACAATACCAAATTCCTGTGGTTCAGGTGTACACCTCTAAGCTTGCTATTAATTATTTCCAGTCTTTCTTACGAAAGAAGAAGACATCTTAGAAAGCTTATTTACAAGCCCCCTTCATCCAGAGGCCAAAATTACAGCCACTTCTTCTCAAACTCTGCACATTCATTTTTGGTTCTAGTAGGGGAAGGAGATACCGTAAGTGGCTACCAGGCCCCTCTGATGTAAGGATGAAATTGGTTAAAATTCAGCCTGTCCGTTTCTAGTTTAGGCCTCTTTCACACTTGCGTTGTTAGGATCCGGCGTGCACTTCCGTCGCCGGAAATGCCCGCCGGATCCGTCACAACGCAAGACAACTAAAAGCATTTGAAGACTGATCAGTCTTCAAAATGCTTTCAGTGTTACTATAGCAGCCAGGACGCTACTAAAGTCCTGGTTGCCATAGTAATTAGTGGGGAGCCAGGGGAGCAGATACTTATAGTCTGTGCGGCTCCCGGAGCGCTCCACAATGACGTCAGAGCGCCCCACGTGCATGGATCACGTGATCCATGCTCATGGGGCACTCTGACATCATTGTGGAGCACCCCGGGACACGGGAGCCGCACGGACGGTAAATATCTGCTCCCCTGCCTCCCCACTACACTTTACCATGGCAGCCGGGACTTTAGCGTCCTGGCTGCCATGGTAACCCTTCACAAAAGCTAAATGTCGGATCCGGCGATGCGCCGAAACGACCTTTAGGCCCCTTTCACACTTGCGTTGTGTGGATCCGGCGTGCACTTCCGTCCCGCTGGATCCGTCACAACGCATGACAACTGAAAGCATTTGTAGACGGATCCGGATTGCGGATCTATCTACAAATGCATTGCAAGTGCAGATCCGTCTCTCCATTTGCCATGCGGATAGACGGATCCGTCTTGTATTTTTTTCACTGTTTTAAAGGTCTGCGCATGCGCACACCTGAAAGACGGATCCGTCCTTCAGTCTTTTTTTAATGCCGGATCCGGCCCCAATGTAAGTCAATGGGACTTGAGACCTGATCAGGCGTTCAGTCATGTGTTCAGGCTTTTCAGGACGGAGATAAAACCGCAGCATGCTGCAGTTTTATCTCCGTCCTGAAAAGTCAAAAAGACTGAACTGAAGACATCCTGATGCATCCTGAACGGATTTCTCTCCATTCAGAATGCATTGGGATAATCCTGATCAGTATCTTTCCGTCCTAGAGCCCCGAGGACGGAACTCTAGGACGGAAAGTAAAAACGCTAGTGTGAAAGCACCCTAAGCTTAATGCCGGATCCGGATTAATGCACTTCAATGGGCATTAATTCCGGATCCGGCGTTACTGCATGTCTTCCGGATTTTTGGACGGAGACAAATCCGCAGCATGCTACGGTTTTGTCAACGTCCAAAAAACGTTCACATACTGAACAGAAGACATCCTGATGCATCCTGAACGGAATGCTCTTCATTCAGAATGCATTAGGATAAATCCTGATCAGTATCTTTCCGTCCTAGAGCCCCGAGGACGGAACTCTAGGACGGAAAGCAAAAGCGCAAGTGTGAAAGGGGCCTTACCCGGAGTAGAGATTTTTAGGGATAGTTGTGGATTCTAATGAAATCTCTGAGATCTTTCTACAAATATCTAATGCAGGGATCAGCAACCCCCAGCTGTTGTGAAACTACAACTCCCAACATGCACACTTGGGTGGCTGTTCTTGGAACTCCCATAGTCAGAATAGACCGGCTGGGCTTTTGATTTCTGGCCAAGGCCTGACCGCTCCTCACTTCTTGACTTGCTTTACCCTGTGAATTGTGATAATAGACATTTATTAAGGAATTGCTTTATATGCAATCAGCACAGGGTCATCAGAGGTAAAACGTCTTCATGTCTGTGCCAAGAAGACCTTGTACGGAAATCATTTTGAGGAACGCTGGCATAGTGGAACTACTCCTGTATCGCGTATTCTCCTCGGCCCAGATGTCATGAGTGTGGGTCCTGAAGTTAATCTGTCCCAGATTACATTACATCCTCCATCACAATAACGTGAAGAGAGAGTCCACATCTGTGTGCAGGATTGAGAGGACCCACATGCTTCACAAACCCTGCCAGATGTCCAGCAGCCTGCCAGTAAATGGGGTTGCCCCATTCATGGGTGCGGGGCCCCTCTCAGTGGAAGGTGTTTTGCGTGTTAATTTTCATGGAGGCTCTGCTTCTCTGCAGGAAATCCCAGCCGCACAGCTTCCCTGTGTGCGTAGTGCCAGCCGAGGAGTGGTTATCCATGGGAAGTTTTCCTCTGGCACCTGCTAAGTAGCACCAGATCCTCTCCTGCATATTAGTGAGAAATACACGGGTGACCTCATACTTGTTACTGAAAACGAGTCGTAAATTCTTGTTCAGCGCAGAGTCGTCATGGAAAGTTATGCCCTTCTGCCCAAAGATTAGTTTGTATTGGATTAGTCCCGGACTCTGGGGATGTAATTCTGCTCCCTCTTCATATGGTGGGGGTATCCGGTAGACGGCAATCGCTTTAAGACCACTGGTTTACAACTCGGCTTATTCGTATGTCACATCATGAACTGAACCTTTGCCGTACATGTGGGCTCTTCATGGAGAATCAAGGCCCAAAGACACCAAGGGAGCCACCCAGAAAAGTGTCTCAGCCAGTAGAAGTGGTGCAAGAAATAGAAGCTGATGTGAAGTGAGCCATTTCCATGGCATTTTCTAGATTAGACAGGAGGCAAGTTTCTAAGTACGATATTATTCATACAGCATTATAGGGCATCTGTCAGTTGTAATAGATCTCTGGTTTACCAAGGCGGATTTTAATATATCAAAAGTACACATGAATTTGAGAAGCTTTAGTATATCTTATCAGAGATAAATGCCTCTTTCTTCCTCTAGCAGCTCACACTCCTCACCTTCTCCAGAGACTGCTTCTCACTCTATGAACCTCCTCCCTTCTCCCATAGACTTCTATGGGCACATGTTTTCTGATCTTTCAGTGAGCTGACAGCCCGTCTGACCTCTGAAGACAGATTAGGCTACTTTCACATGTGCGTTTTTGCTGGATCCGTCATGGATCAGCAAAACGCTTCCATCATGATAATACAACTGTCTGCATCCGTTATGAATGGATCTGGTTGCATTATCTCTAAAATAGCCATGACGTGATCCGTCTCTAAAACCATTTTGTCAGAGAAAACGGATCTGTCACCATTGACCTACATTGTGAGTCATGACGGATCCGTCTTGCTCCGCATCCCAGGGCGCACTCAGAAATGCTGCTTGCAGTGCTTTTGTGTGCATCATGGGAACGCAATGGAACGGAAGAGAATTCATTCTGGAGCATTCCGTTTTGTTCAGTTCAGTTTTATCCCCATTGACAATGAATGGGGTCAAAACTGAAGCGTTTTCCTCTGGTATTGAGATCCTATGACGGATCTCAATAGCAGAAAAGGAAAACGCTGGTGTGAAAGTAGGCTTAGCAGATACTGTTAGATCAGGAGGGGAAGAGTGGCATTTTCTTGTGATAAGTTATATCACAAAGTTTCTTTTATTCACCAGCACTATTAATGTATGCAAAGTTTAGTCACAACGCTCTTTTAACCCAGTTTGTCAGGATAGGGACAATGTGCTGACAACGTTCATTTCTAGAACATTCTGGCACAACATTTTGCAAATTTATACAAATTATTGATCCTAAAGGACAGTAAGCAGATTTATCCTCTATTAGGCGAGTTTCACACTAGCACTTCAGATCCGCCCGGCTGTTCCAGATCTCTGCATTATGGAGCAACTGTCTCTTCTGGCCGATTCTCACCATATTTGCTTGAATGTGGCCGCATTTCCTCTGGTCCCCATTGTAGTTAATGGGACTGGACCGAGACTGCTGAGATATCAATCCGGCTGCTCCCTGCCGGAACAGCCAGCCAAATCTGAAGCGCTAGTGTGAAACTAGCCTTACAATGCAGGAACTGGGATCCTAAGAGCTGTCCATATGTTTTCCCAGTGTAGTGTACCCCGACAGAGATTTATCAGTAGTGGGAGTCACCAGTGACCTTTCCTCCTGTTACTGGTTTTCTGGTATTTGCTTTCATTCATCTTCAAGAATGACTAAGTGCTCCAGACACCGCTTCTAGGGAACCTTGCACCGTTCCGGCTTTTAGAACTTACTGGATGTAATAACGAAGGCTTAAGCCTGGAAGACGCAACTTGTTCCTGGTAAATGCTCCAGTATGCGAGGCGGAAGGACTGACCAGAGTGCGATTGCGCAGCCATCTGGCGATAGTAGGAATCAAAGGGTTAAATAGTCAGAGACTACAGACTGACTTTCCTGCTGATGTTTTCATGCCAGGTCTGTAAGTGTCTACCAATGACACGTGATGGGCTCAAGCCTCGGCTGCAGAAAGGGACAAATTCTGGCGTGCTGTGGAATTATACTTGACTGCTGACAAATATGCAGATTTGGAAAATGAATCCAGAACATCTGGAGAACTCAATGTGATGGAGTTAAGAGTTTACAAAGTATAGGCCATCTCAAACCCTCCAGCGAAATCTGATGCGGCCATCAACGGCATACAATACTGTTCAGTGATAAAAGAAGATTCTGCCTTGGTACTGATGATGGCCGCAACAGAGTTTGCAGGAGAGCTGGCGTCATCAAGGCGTCAATACCCAGGCGTCAGTTTTTTTTCCTTTTATTTCTAGGCAGAATAACAGAGGAAGAACTCAACTCTAAACTCTAATAAAAGATGCCCAGGAATTCTTTAATATAGAACACATGGATTTAAAGGGGTTGTCCCATCTCAATCATTGGGGCATAACCCTGCACCCAAGGCTAGGGCTACACAACGACATGTGTCTATGGTGCACTTACATACTGCGACACGACAGTAGCAAAAAATCCAACCAAGATGTATTTTTCTGCAATGCGACACCATAGACTCCATAGACTATCATTATAAAAATTGTCTCACGACATCAACATTGCGTGACACATGTTGCAGTGTAGTTGTGCCCTATGTGCGCAACACATGTCGTCGTGTGGGCCCTAGCCTCACTCTAGAGCGGTGCTCTCAGCTATTTTCCGAAGTCCCAAAGAGACAAATGGGAAGTGTACTGCACGAGCGCAGGCACCGCTCCCTTCATTTCTATGGGGCTGATATAAATTAGCCGAGCCAGCGCTCGACTATTTTCATAGTAATGAATAGAGGACAGCTTCGCACACGCAATCCGCTCTTCTTCATTTTGCGTGCTCCGTTCTACAGATAGGTGCGAGCCCCATTTATCAAACACTGATGTCATATCCTAGCGATATGCCACCAATGCTTGAGGGGACACAACTTTAGACACAGATACTTTTATCTCGTAGGTCATATGGGTGTCGATAGCATTTGCTGTGTTCTAGTTTCCTTTGTCTAATATTATCTGTTTAAAGATCAAAATCCATGTTGGGCGAGTTCACATATAGAAGCTCTGTTGTGGTTTTATCACAATCTTCGGTGCAAAAACTTGCAGTATGACAAATATACAATAATATAGAACAGTGTACATGCCTCCTGACTGGTATAATAGACCGGCTGATGGTGCAGGCCACATGTATTGTTTTACTTCTGCAGGCTGATCTTGGAGGTAAGTGGACAGCGTGGCTCCTTCCCAGGCGTCGTTCTGCTAGTTTCTCACCTAATTTCTACATTCTGTTGGCTGACGAAAACTGCAGGTTTCGTTTCCCCGTCTATTCAGCAGTTTTTGCATTTTACGATGGCATACATATTACCTGCAATAACCCACTGCTTTTTTTTTTCCCTTGGTTTGCAGGGCAACCCCGATATTTGCAGGATTTATGCCGGATCAAAATACGCTACTGTATTGGACTGCAGAACCTCAAGCTGCTGGACGAGCTCCCCATTGCCAGGGTCATGAAGGACTACCTGAAACACAAATTTGATGACATCTAAGTGTGGTTGCTCAGTAGAAGAGACTTGCCCAGTAATGCTAAGTGTCAATATTCCAGACGTGGGTTAGGCTGTTGTCTTGCACAAGTATATCCTATGCAATTTCTGATGTGGGACGGAGTCAGAAGGCAGGTATACACTTTTGTTTTATCATTTCCCTAAAAAGATTGTCCCGAAGAGTCTTAATATTTTGGGGTCCAGGTTTTGCGGTCCATTCTTTCAGTTTCACTGAAATAATTACTTTATACACTTTTTTTTAAATTAACACCTCTTTAATTTATTTCTTCCCTTTCCTACTTGACACAGAGCAGATTTGATTACAATCGGGGTACACTAGGTCCCCCTCGTTTCTGAAATAGCCGACGATACATCTGAGGCTGCAACTTTATCTTAGCTGATTGGTGTACTGACAACAGGCCATATTACTAAAACTGGAGGCTACAAGTGCAAATTACTATACACCTTTAGCTGCCCTTACACAGTCGAGTCCGTGGCATCTGTAGGATCTGCTGACACCTTAAAGGGAAAGTCTAAGATCATAAGATTTGCTCAAAGGCAGGCAAAGTGATAAAATAGCAAAAGAACCAATAATCATCACCTGTTAGGTCCTCCAGTGCCGAGACCACTGAGCCTATTAGTGGTTGGCTGCGCGGTCATATGGTGGACAGGTATGTCACCTCTGCAGCCATGTAAACCAAGACCAGCAGCGAGCACCAGAGAGGTGGCACTGGAGCATTGAGAATCTAACAGATAACTATTGATTTTTTTTTTGTTATTTTAGCACTTAGCCTGCTTTTACCTATTTTTCTGATGTCGGACAACCCCTTAATGTATATGTCCACTGACAGGACCTTTCCTGGACCTTCTCCTTCGTCTGTCTTTCCTCCATAAGTAGAAGTTACATTCATGTTACAGGTGGGATCATTGCCTGCCGAATAATTTTCTATTATGTATGGGTGGCCCAAAGGAAACGATCACTTTTGAGCACATTTTTTACAACCGTTTACGTCTATAAGTGACTACAAATACTTTGCTTTACTTATCATATACTGGTTTTATTTACGTGCCGGTTTCCACTCCGTTCGAGCTAATGTCCTATTCCAGCTGGCTCTGTTCATTCCTGTCCATCTATAGACCATTGCGCCAGATTTTAGATCCAAAAAACGCAGGCAACAGATCTGATGATCCCATTGTTTCAATGGTCAGACACTTAAGCCATCGTTACTTGTTTCTCAGCATTGTAAGGATGTTTGCTACTTTGGAAAATAACAATATTTTTGCATCTGAGAAAAAAAAAAAAAAAAAAAGTTTGAAACAAAGTAATCCAATGAATTATCATGTCGTACATTTGGTTTCTCGGCCCTGAGCCGTTGTATAGTGTAAACGGGACATAACCAGAGATCAGTGCATTGTGGCTATTAGAGGGGAGCAGATGGGTCACATGTCTGACAGCAGAGTGCAGATAAGCCGCTGTCTGTTTCCAAGGGCAACCAGCTGAGTTTTGTAAGTAGCTATGTATTCGTATAGAGAGGGGGGGGGGGTCATGCACTAACTTAAAACCAATGCAAAATAAATAAAGCAAAGTAGCGGTATACTAAAGTCTGATGTAGCCAAAGGATCAGCCGCTGAAGAATCCTCCTTCCCCTATATCCAGGACTGTCTTTTCAGGAGATTTGATTCCACAGCTCTTTCTAAAAAGTTTTCTATGTGAATGATGCTGCAGAACAAAGCAACTTGGTTACGTAATTCTTGTTCTTTTATTCCCATGCTGTGAAATATATAAATGAATATATATTTTTTGTTTAACCCTTTTAGGCAGCATTATGTTTGCAGTTAAACATACTTTTATTTTCTCCCTCGGCTCTGTGACTTTATTTCCTTTCATGTGTATGGTGCTATGGTGTCTTATTTATATACATACCGGTAATTAATAAAAGTCACATTTTGAGAAAGCCTGCTGTTTTGTGTTTTTTTTTTTAATACTGGGTATGGTGCTTAGTGGTCAGTGATTGTTTTATACTGGTAAGCGGGTAGCTGGTAATACAATATTGAAATCAAAATTATTAGTTTAATTCACAAAAATAAAATTGAATCAAAGTCCCTTTAACACAGGTAGGTGATTGGGAGCAAACGTCCATGGGTACTTTTGTTCTGCTGGTCATCGACCTGTCCATCAGTCAGCTGCTAAACAAGCTGAATGGATTGGCAGCACATCTCCCCATATGAACAAGGATTGTGCTGCTGACAATATGCAAAGTGTATGAGGGATGAACGATCGTACTAACAATCGTTGCATCGGCTCGTGTAAAGAACTCTTAAACGAGCGCCGATGGACTTGTTATATTATCGATCGGCCTATATATAAGGACCCTAAGGCTTTTGTGCACACTGTGCGTCCTACTTTTGGCATGTGTGCTGGGAAAAGCTCCAAGCATATACGTTTCCATTGTAGTCCTTATGGCCACCTATGGGATGGAACATGTCGGCATGCTTCTTTTTCTTCTGAATAGGAAAGTGCACTGCAAAAAACAAGTATAACGCACGCTACACTTTTCTTTCCAATATGTGTAAATTGACTACTTGTATGCCATACAAGTAGGCAAACACAATGCAACAGCACTCTGCAAACACAGAATATATAAACTAATGCTATACTCATTGTAGTAATCTGTACTCGTAGTAGGGTTGGCAACAGTAGATTTTCACAGAAACAGCTGTTTCAAAGTCCAAACTGTGCTTTATTTGGTCGAAATCCAGAAAGATGCATTTGCGCTATCTCACCCAGCTGAGGAACCTGGGTTGAGGTATACACTCCCTCCACTACTTTCCCATATACATTACCACATCATATACACTCAAATACGGTCATGTGCATGAGGCCTTGCTGAAAGCTTCTCTGCCACCCAACGTCCACATTCCTAATTAGCAGGCATGAGTAGCTCTTTATGACTTATTAAATCAACTGCAAGCCCGGGTCACAGTAATGTGTCCGCCACCCCTGGATGATAGTAAGCTGTAAGTGCTGCATCCCTGTTACAACCTTGTGTCTTTCTTTGGCTTGTCATGCTCTGCTTTGTGGTCACACCATTCTTTTTGTTCGTGTTCACATAGTGTAGCTAATGAGCTTAAGGAGCTTGTCACTTTAACACCTCCTCTGATTGTTGCTCTTTGCTCTGTGATGGGGAACTAAATCACAACCTTTTCCATCAGCCTCCGTCCCAGTCCCTTCCTAATTAACATCATACTGTAGGGCGTCTGATCGGCTATGGACCATGACCACATTCTGCAGCCAGTGCACCCTTCAGTGTTCAGATGGAGAAGCCATAATTGCAGATGGCTGGAGCATGTGCGTGTTTGCTTCCAGATACTTTGTGTTCTAGCTGAATGGTTTGCAATCGTAGTATGTCTTACACTGATAATGTAAGAAACTGGTGGCCCAGAGATCCCACTCCAACTTTGTTCCATAGCCTCCTGGCAGATATAGAGATAGCGATTGGAAATGCACCAAAGGACATGGTAATAACGGAATCCATAAGACGGAAGTCTGTCGACGGGACTTTGTTTTCCGTTTTGCATAATGGGAACCAGACAGATCCGTTATGATTCCCATAGACTTCTGTTATGACGGATCAAAACAAAATGCCTCTTAAAGGCTTCCGCTTTGACTTCCGTCTTATGGATTCCGTTATTTTCCGTTCTAACCATGGAATCCATAACGGGGATGTGAATCCGCCCTTACTGACACTGTCATTTTTTGATGTTTTATCTTCCCTGGATTTCGGCGGTTATAGCTATTTTTTTTCTATTAATTCTATTAATATGGTTGTTTTATGGCCTCAATTTATCCCCTATCCATGGAGTCTGGTGGGGGCCCAACCACTGGTGCAGTGATCACAAGAATGAGGCCCTGTATTCTCCCATTTGAGGCAGTGGACACAGATGCCTGCTGGCTTTCCATTCAGCTCAGGTGTTTTAAAGTAAAGTCAAAAGATTTGAGAATAAATAAGCTCACACAGGCTGTGCGAGTAAATATATTTACTAAATTAAAAAAATATAAAACAGACAAATCACATACAGAGTATTAAAAATAATCACTGGCCTGCAACACAATGGGGGGGGGGGGGACTCGTAGAACATAGCTGACACCCCATGGTGATACATAAGAAGTATAATGACCTACAACATCCTACTTGTATAATATTATCAGTGTAGCAGCTTTATTTGTCTTTGTGCACAAAAGTTTATACCTTTCAGCCCCTCCTCCTAAGGATTTCCAGTGTGTAGTACACATGTCTCTGAGATAATCACTCAGGAATGCAGCCTTCTCTGCACAATGGGGGGTTTGTATGTTATCTAACTATCCCTAACTCACTATATCACAAAGAATATAGAAGGTGATGTAATAATTAAAGGGGACAGAATCAATCAATACTTAATTATGTAAAATACCCTTATGACACCCTTTTTAAGAGAATATGTCATCAGGAAATTCACTGTTAAACCAGGCACACTGCCTTATAGGACTAGCTCAGCTGAATGTAATGATACCATTCACTTACAGATCCATTGATTCATTCTGGAGAAAAAGTACTTTTAATCCATATATAAATGGGCAGTTAAGTGCACTGAGGGCGGACCCAAGCCAATCTGTGCACCCTTGCTCCAACTGTGTTCTCTGCTGCCAGCCCTCCCAGGTTCCTGCTTAGTCTTCACACATGGCCTTGTGTACTACATGCTTGACACTGTGGGGGACATTTATTTAAACCAATGTATTACATGCCAGTCTTAATCTATTTCCCATTGGCGTTACATGCACCACTATTATTAAGAGTTGCATGTCTCTTAATAATTGTTTAGAGAATACAATATCTCATTATGGAGGGCGCCAAAACGGTGTAAGGAGTCTTATATGCCAGGCAATGCTCTTCTAGAGATATTGTATTCCCTGAATCGTGATCTAGGCCTCTTACCCAGTCAAGCCAGTACTTTCTGGTCTGCAATGATGAGGGGCAATCACCCTGAAACAGCTGTCTGCAGATGAGATGCTGGCCTAATTATTATCCAAGCCATGTATCAAGGCCTGTTTACAAGGATAGCTACCTTCTAAATGGTGTTATTAGGGGCAGAGCACATCTGTGCAGGTCCGTGAGCCACAATATAAATTTATGCCAGCAAGGGAGCTGCTGTAACTTTCCGGTATAATTTACGTCACTTTTTTGGCATAGATTATAATAAATGTGCAGTGCTGGCTATGAACACTTTTTACCTTTTCCCACTTTTTAAAAAAGCTGTGAATGGGGCTTTAAACCCCTAAAAGTCATAAGGTTTCCCACAAGCATTTGACACCAGTTTCCAGAGTGCAACAATTAACAAATGCCCCCAGTGTTCTGAAATGTATACATGGAGGGGTCATTGCACCACATTAGGATGTGATTTATGACCAGGCACACGCCTCATCATAAATTAAACGCATTATCCAGAAGACTGTACACCTAGATTGAGTCTATGCCTGTTCGTACAGTGAGGAAAATAAGTATTTGATACACTGGTGATTTTGCAAGTTTTCCCACCTACAAAGAATGGGGAGGTCTAATTTTTTTCGTAGGTACACTTCAACTGTAAGACACAGAATCTAAAAAAAAATTGGATTTTAAATAATGAATTTGCATTTTATTGCATGAAATAAGTTTTTGATACAATAGAAAAACAGAACTTAGTATCTGGTACAGAAACCTTTGTTTGCAATTACAGAGGTCAGATGTTTCCTGTAGTTCTTGACCAAGTTTGCACACACAGCAGCAGGGATTTTGGCCCACCCCTCCATACAGATCTTCTCGAGATCTTTCAGGTTTCGGGGCTGTTGCACTGGGCTACATTGAGTTTCAGCTCCCTCGAAAGATTTTCAATTGGGTTCAGGTCTGGAGAATGGCTAGAAATGCTTCTTACGGAGCCACTCCTTAGTTGCCCTGGCTGTGTGTTTCGGGTCATTGTCATGCTGGAAGACCCAGCCACGACCCACGTTCAATGCTCTTACTGAAGGAAGGAGGTTGTTGGCCAAAATCTCGTGATACATGGTCCCATCCGTCCTCCCTTCAATACAGTGCAGTTTCCCCTTTGCAGAAAAGCACCCCCAAAGTATGATATTTCCACCCTCATGCTTCATGGTTGGGACGGTGTTCTTGGGGTTGTACTCTTCCTTCTTTCTCCAAACACGACGAGTGGAGTTGATACCAAAAAGTTCTATTTTGGTCTCATCTGACCACATGACCTCCTCCCATGCCTCCTCTGGATCATCCAGATGGTCAAACTTAACGGCCTGGACATGTGCTGGCATGAGCAGAGGGACCTTGCGTGCCCTGCAGGATTTTAATCCATGACGGTGTAGTGTGTTACTAACAGCAATCTTTGAGACTGTTGGTCCCAGCTCTCTTCAGGTAATTGACCAGGTCCTCCCGTGTAGTTCTGGGCTGATTGCTGACCATTCTCAGAATCATCCTTACCCCACAAGGCGAGATCTTGCATGGAGCCCCAGACTGAGAAAGATTGACATTCATCTTGTGTTTCTTCCATTTTCTAAAAATTTGCGCCAACAGTTGTTGCCTTCTCACCAAGTTGCTTGCCTATTGTCCTGTAGCCCATCCCAGCCCTGTGCAGGTCTACAATTTTGTACCTGGTGTCCTTAGACAGCTCTTTGGTCTTGGCCATGGTGGAGAGGTTGGAGTGTGATTGATTCAGTGTGTGGACAGGTGTCTTTTATACAGGTAACAAGTTCAAACAGGTGCAATTAATACAGGTAATGAGTGCAGAGTAGGGGGGCTTCTTAAAGAAAAACTAACAGGTCTGTGAGAGCCAGAATTCTTGCTGGTTGGTAGGTGATCAAATACATATTTCATACAATAAAATACAAATTAATCATTTAAAAATCATACAATGTGGATTATATTTTTTAGATTCTGTCTCTAACAGTTGAAGTGAACCTACGATAAAAATTACAGACCTATCCATTCTTTGTAGGTGGGAAAACTTGCGAAATCGCCAGTGTATCAAATACTTATTTTCCCCCCGGTAGCTGGCATGGATTTCAGTCTTCACTTACTCCAGAAAACTGACATAAATGATGATCAGTGAGCCGGGACTGATGGCCCTACCAACACCTCACTACGCCCACTTTTTGGGAAGTGGTGAGGGCGGTGTAGAAACTGCTCTTGCAGCTAAATTTTGGGGCAAAGCTATTTCAAAATTTGACAACCTGTGTTTTGTGACTGTTACTGGATAGAAGATCATAGTAAATATCCACTATTATATACATGTTAATGACAGACAGGCAGGGGCGGAGTGGGAATTCAAAGTGGCCCCATGAAGTAGGTGGGCCCAAATTGACACAAGTTGGGCCAACTCAAGTAGGCAGGGCCAGCAAAACAATAGAGGGACACAAAAAAGTAGCTCGCCTTTGATATCTTCAAATCAAACTGCCCAATAGTAGATCTGTCTTAGTTGCCCATAGCAACCAATTAGAGCTCAGCTTTCAGTTCCTACAGGTCTCTGAAAAAATGACAGCTGGTCTCTGGTTGGTTGCTATGGACAACTAAGACAGATTTACTATTTGAGTTAAGCCCTACATGTGGTAGACTCTAAAACATATACCTTTATTAATATGCGTTAAAAATGGCAGTAGCCAAATCACTTAAAGTCAATAGCAAACAAAAATTAAATCCCCTCCAATTGGTGAAAACAATTTACACCATAAATGAGCCCCATGATAGGGCTGGTTAGTATGGGTAAAAAACGGCTGAGGGGAGACAGTTAACGTGACCCTACTTTATCCCTTACGTATCCCTCAGCCCGAGGGACTGACCTGATGGTGGTGAGCCCTCGTCCTCGTACCTACCCCTATAATCCTGGATTCCCTAGAGTAACCTGATTACCCCGACGTGTTTCTCCCTTATCTAGGGTTCATCAGGAGGTCAAAAAAAGCCAGGTTTAATAGATAATCAATGGTATAACAGTAATGGTATAAGAGGGAGCTGGCTGTAACCAGAGGTACCTGATACAAATGAGGCAGCACTTGTCAAATGACAGATCTGTAAATCAAGATGAAACATAATCCCGAATCAGCCACAGACAAATGTAGAACATTCAAACAAAGACCATAAGATAGTTTTAGGTACTTACATATAGTAGCAGCCCCTCAGGTACCCAGCTCCCTCATGGGTCCGATGATGTATAGGCCCTGAGGAAGACTGGCGCCACCACGCTATTTAAAAGGCGCTCTGATTAATACGCGGCCTCTCAGTGAGGACGCCGGCGGAGCATCACATCCGGATACCAATAACGTCACTTCCGGGTTACGCATGTCAAAGCGTTCCACGCTGGAACGCACCGCCGTCGAGTTCAGGCAAAGAATGATGCTTTGAGCCGCAAAGAGTAAAAGCAAGCTATTGATACAGATCTGTCATTTGACAAGTGCTGCCTCATTTGTATCCGCTACCGCTGGTTACAGCCAGCTCCCTCTTATACCATTACTGTTATACCATTGATTATCTATCAGACCTGGCTTTTTTTTACCTCCTTATGAACCCTAGATAAGGGGGAAACGCGTTGAGGTGATCAGGTTACTCTAGGGAAATCCAGGGTTCACATACTTTTGCCTCCACAGACATGTGATATTGGATCATTTTCCTCAATAAATAAATGATCAAGTCTAATATTTTTGACTTATTTGTTTAATTTGGTTCTTTACCTTTAGGACTTATGTGAAAATCTGATGTAGTGTTAGGTCAAACTTATGCAGAACTATAGAAAATTCTAAAGGGTTCACAAGCCACTGTACTTGCATTCCTAATAAAAACAATACTGGAACAACTTTTCTTATAGCTCTGCATTGTGCTATTCTTATCTTAGACATTTAGGAATTGACAACAGGGTGTTACCAGTTAGGAGTGTGTCTGTATGCTGTCTGACATTGTCCAATCATTGCTGCCAGTGTAGGGACACATTCCTTTGACAAAGGAATGGTAACACCCAGCTGTCAATTTATTCATGCATTTCTAGAAGGAATAATAGAGGAACAAGATGAATATTTGTCGATTATTTTATATGAATACACCAATTTCCTACACAGACGTGTCAGGATTGATGTGCGATTCTCTGTACAGTGTGACTTTGATACCCAAAAGCAAATCTTGTGTATTTGCTAATCATATCAGTATCCTCTGCACATGTCGGCCTTGGACAAGAGAGCCACTAGGACACAGTGCCAGAAGTCCAGACTGACTGCATGCCTTTGCTTCCACAATCTCCTGTTTTCCTTATTGTTAAGCCTAGGTTCAGTTCCCTTGTGACACTCGTGATGAGGAGCCATATGCTGTGGGAGCCTCCATGTACCAGTAAATATCACAATACAGCGTGTTATATTGCTTTAGTACATGCCATTTCCACAATGTCATTGTTCTTATTAATTGCAGCTGCCCCATTCCTTGGAAATGCTGGAAGAAAAAGAGAACAATATGCTGACAATATCTGCCAATACCTAATGGATTTTAATGTGATTATTTGTTATATGGAAGTGAATGGGATGATTCTGGCAATAAACTAACATTAAATAGCCATTTCTTCTAGAACATAAATTATCAGTCTAAATTTTATTTTATATTTTCCTTTATATCTCATATCACAGACATTTGTATTAATGCATTGTAAATCTACTTTACCAATTCAGTGATACATCATCTACAGTTTAAAAAGCATCACTAAACCTCCCCCTCCCCATACCCTTAGGAGTAGGTCATCATTGGACATTTATCACATATCCCATCGATAAGCCATGAATGTCCAGATAGGTCAACCTCTCCACAGTGCCCCCACTAGTAGTAAAGACCCTCCTTTCCCTCCCTTCAGAGCACCTATAGTTATAATGCCCCATATAGTGGCCCCAGTAGTTATTATAGCCCCCTATAGTGGCCCAGTAGTAATACCGACCCCCATAGTGCCTACAGTAGTTATAATACCCCTGTGGTGTCCCTAGTAGTTATAATGCCCCTTGTAGTTTCCCTAGTACTTATAATGCTCCCTGTAGTACCCCTAGTCGGTATATTGCTCCAGTAGTTATAATGACCACCTGTAGTGCCCCGCAGTAGTAAGTATATTGCCACCTACATTTCCTCAGTAGTTATAATGGACCCCTGTAGTGCCCCAGTAGATATAATGTCCCTTGTTGTGCCCCCAGTTTGTATAGTGCAGGGATGGCCGACCTGAGACTCTCCAGCTGTTGCAAAACTACAACTCCCAGCATGCACAGACTGCGTACAGCTATCAGCCTAGAGCAGGGTATGGTGGGAATTGTAGTTTTACAACAGCTGGAGAGCAGCAGGTTGGCCATGCCTGCTCTAGTGCCTCCAGTACTTATTGTGCCTCCCTGTAGTTATAATGTGCCCCCTGCACAGTGCCCCAGTACAATCTTGGCCCAAAGTGAGGAAGAAAACCAAAAATACATAATACTCCCCTAACTCCCCGTAGCCGCCTGCGATACTGAGTTCTTGGCTTTTCAGCCCAGGTGGTGCAATGACGTCAACGTGGCACATGGCCCAAGCCCTGGAAGTTTTGACCTAGTGACATCCCTGACTGTATTATCTCTGCAGTATCTGTGTTTCAAGTATTTTTTATTATGCATTCTATGTTTTACTATCCTTCTTTATTTGTTGTTGAGAAAGGCTTTAAAGATGCAATGTGTCAGTAAACTAAGCGTCAGAGCAGAAATATTTACAAGGGTTGGCATCCATAGCTCAGACTCCCTGCTGTCTGTTCTCCTATGATATCATTTTGCTCACTTCTGAGTCACATAAGAGAAAATGTTGGCATAAAATTTTATGGATTTTTTGTTGATGAATCAGAGTAAAAAATGACAAAACTGCTTTACAATGCCACCATCAATGCACATTTTATATCTACTATTTCCTAGCTATAAATTATCTATGTGCTTCGTTGTAAAAGCTGTGTGTCCTGTGGTTTTTAAATGTTACAGCCATAAAATATATGATTCCTTGGCACCACATGGCAGCATTCAATGAGGGATACACTAAGTAAAATAGCAGCCTTGAGGACATCTTTTTGGGGGAACCATGGCTGCTCTTGGATGGACATCCACTCATCTGAATGTATCTCACATATATGGTCAGTTTAATGGAGTAACATTTTATTGCTCTTGGTTTCACCTTCATGAGTGCCCACAATCCAGAGAAGTTAGCATTCTAGGATTATGCTAGACTATCTGCCTTAGGAATGAGCACCCTCAGCTGTTGCATCTAAGGCTATACTCATCTATGTTTCAGACAGTGATCCTCTGCAACTTTGGAACCTGAAAGTGATCAGGCATTGAAGTCGTACTCACGCCTAGACTTGTGCTTCCATCTTGTGTGGAAGATTTTATGAACCTTTGCACATCAGTAAAGATTTCTTGTTTATGGTCAAGTGCACTTCTTCCTTGCGCTATTCGTCCCTGTACTGCACTGCACAATGCGTGCCACAAACTCTAGGACCAGCCCAATGGTCAAAGTGCTAGGGTTGCTGGAAACCAACTAGTGGGCCTCAATGCAATAACAATGCTCTGCACAGGCTGATTAGCACACATCTCTCACGTGGTACTGGTTCAGGTGGGGCAGAACTTAACCCTTGAGTTGGCCTCTGAACTCATTGAGTTGAAATGTGCAGTCTGAGCATAGACTCCACCTCAGACTGCTGAGCTGCTAAAAAGAGGTGGTGCGTGATTTAGCTTGTGAAGGTAATGCACGTATACAGCTTCTAGACTTCACAGCACTTGATTGCATGTAAAAGTTTCCAACTCTCAGATGTATCAGTATAGCAGCTTGTAAGTGCTGACTTTGTGGTCTACAGCTCGCAGCCAGAATTGTATACATTGCCGAAGGATTAGCACCCCTCAGCTGGATTAGTGAGGAAATGTAATGTCAGAGCCCATGTAAGTGCACTCCAGGTAACCTTGATTACTGTCCGACACTTAGTGCCACTGGGTATTAATGTCCCCATTAGTGCCGCCCAGAATTAATAATGCACGCATTAATGTCCCCAGAATTAATAATGCCCCCATTAGCGCTCCCAGAATTAATACTGTCCACATTAGTGCCCCCAGTAATAATAATGCCCCCATTAATGCCCCCCATTAGTGCCCCCAGTAAGAGTAATGGCCCCATTAGTGTCCCCAGTAATAATAATGCCCCCATTAATGCACTCTAGAATTAATGCCCCCCATTAGTGCCCCCAGTAAGAGTAATCGCCCCATTAGTGCTCCCAGTAAGAGTAATGGCTCCATTAGTGCCCCCCAGGAAGAATAATGCCCCCATTACTGCCCCCCAGGAAGAATAATGCCACCCATTAGTGGCTTAGTTGCCCATAGCAACCAATCAGATTTCACCTTTCATTTTTTAGAGCTCCTTTAAAGGGCTTCTGTCACCCCCCAAAAGTCATTTTTTTTTGGGGGGGGGGGGCTCACAAAAATGCCTATAGGGCGATTATTCTATATCTAGTGTTTTTAACTTTTTCTGTAGGTTAATTTCGCTAAAAAATGCAATTTTATAATATGTAAATTACCTCGATACCAGCAACTAGACGTTACTGCTGGTAGCCGCATCTCCTTTGAAAAACACCCTCCTCCTGTTGAGAGACAGGGCCAGCGAGCGCTCTCCTCCTCTGGCTGGCCCTGTCTCCGTTCAAAATCTCGCGCCTGCGCTGTACCGGTCTTCAGTTGGCGCAAGCGCAATGAGAGGATGACGCTCGCTCGGCCGCTCCTTCCTCAGTGCGCCTGCGCCAATGACGTCTTCTCATCCGGGTGCAGAGGTGACGTCATCGGCGCAGGCGCACTGTGGAAGGACTCAAGACCGGTGCGGCGCAGGCGTGATATTTTGAACGGAGACAGGGCTAGCCGGAGGAGGAGAGCGCTCGCTGGCCCTGTCACTCAACAGGAGGAGGGGGCGTTTTTTCGAAAGGAGGATGCGGCGGCTACCAGCAAGTAACCGCCCTACTTGCTGGTAGCGAGGTAATTTACATATTATAAAATTGCGTTTTTTAGCGAAATTAACCTACAGAAAAAGTTAAAAACACTAGATATAGAATAATCACCCTATAAGCATTTTTGTGAGCCCCCCCCCCCAAAAAAAAAAAGACTTTTGGGGGTGACAGAAGCCCTTTAAAAACTAAAAGGATCAATCTGATTGGTTGCTATGGGCAACTAAGCTAGTTTTCCTTTACACCAGTCTTAATAAATCTCCCCCGCTATCCACAGGGTCTCACTGACTCTCGGCATTGCTTCCAGAAGTGAATAGGGTGCCTCAGTGGTACCAAACAGCATCACACGGAGTGCCTACAGATACAATATAATATGCAGAAACATTTTCACATACCAAGAGATGTTTCATTGTGTTAAACCACAGCCATGTAATACATTGCTGACAAAACTGTCTATGAATCACTTGTCTGAAATCATAATCTAAAAAAAGAATTTTGGAAAAGTATTATTACTCAGAAACATTGATTCTTAAGGGTTCTCATAAAAATGATGCCGGGCTGTCTGACTGCCATCAGTGTGACTTATTGCTTATTCTTTTATATTGGCATTTGGCATTACTGGTTTCTGTCTGGGTTTACATCAGGCATTCTGGCATTTTTGAGGGCAATAGCAGAGCAGTATGCAAGAACTGCACCAGGAATCCATTCGATCCATTTGGGATCCTTTAGGATATCCTTTTTGAAAATGGAACATGAAAATGCCACAATGCTTTAAGACTGTGTTGCCTATCCGGCTACTGAAAAAAATACAACCAGCATACCTTCACAATTTGTGGTTGTCCTGCATATTTGGAGTTGTAGTTTAGTTATAATTGTAACAGGTTAAAAGTTAATCATCATCTGACCTACATGTTATGTTGATGTGCTGCAGGACCTACTGTATAAATTAAATCTATACTATGCCCATTTTGATATTATGAAAGGGGCTGTCCAGCTGTTTTTGTTTTCTTAAAGGCACTACATGATTATTAGTAAAATAACATACATTCATCTTACCGATCCCCTGCATGCAGAAAATACCCATTTAGCCAATCATTGACTGAGTAGGGTCCCTACTGTGGGATCTCTTTTGTGTCAAGAGGGACCAGGAAGCAGAAATGATGTAGGAGTCATCAGAACAGGAGTGGCGGGGGATCAATAACGTGGGTATGATTTATTTTATTATTTGACGACATGTACAGCAAGCCGGAGCAGATGATGGGAGTGGTAGTGGCTCTGTCTGTAACAGTCAATCACAGTGGATTTCTTGACAACGTTGCTCCCTAGCGCTGTACAGTGATAGGATGGTGCACCTTTTCTTTCCTTGTGGTACACCCTGGTTCTGGGACTCCTATCTGATGGTAGTTGGTGTGTCCATGATGTTAAGTGTCTGTATGGGTGCAAGGTAGGGCATGTAGATTACAGCGTATGGTATAGGAGTCAGATAACCATGCCAAAGGTAAAGAATAAAAGTCTCTGTTTACTTGAGTGCAAACTGGTAGTTGTATTACATGCAGTTTTAACAGACACAGTTCCAAATGTACACTGTGCAATTCTCTCCCATATAGTGATGATTGGATTTCAGGCAAGGGCAGGAGTTACGGCTCTCTTTCCTCTCTGTCTTTTTAAAGTTTCTTCCAATAGGACCTATGGTGAGCAATAATGGATGTAGTGGCCACCCCAGGATACAGGGTTTTAGTGATACAACCAGCCAAGTCATGTCCCAATGTGAAGAGTATCTTACCTGTGTCCCTCACAGCAGTAAAGTCTAAGCAGCTTTTAGTAGCAGATTACCTTACTGATTACCTTTCTGGCTCCAATGCTAAGCCATGCAGATTCTAAGTTCTCCAATTCTCTCCTTTGACTTTCTCCTTCTCCCCTTCTGTAGATCATTTATTAAGGGGGTCGTTTATTTTAATATCCACCTGCGCTACTGGAAGATGCGCTTAATTAATAACAAGACATCCTTCGATATACCCTGGTGACTTTTTCTTCCCCATGAGGCTTCCTTTTTTAAACTGCTCATTTCCAGGGTAGTAGACTCTGTCCTTGGAATACTTTATAATCAAATATGGTTGGGCTGTCTCAAGGGGACAGGCTGATGTGCGATCATCTAGCATGACTATCATAAACTTTGATTTATATTCTATATGTATAGATCTGGTGAAGCCTGGTGACCTAGGGGAGACACACTGACCTGTACACATGCTCACTTAGGGTACTTTCAAACTTGCGTTAAACTTTTCCGGTACTGAGTTCTGTCCTAGGGGCTCAATACCGGAAAAAAACTGATCAGTTTTATCCTAATGTATTCTGAATAGAGAGAAATCCATTCAGTATGCATCAGGATGTCTTCAGTTCAGTCACTGTACGTTTTTTGGACGTAAAAAATACCGCAGCATGCTGCAGTTTCGTCTCTGTCCAAAATTCCGGAACACTTACCATTAAAATTACCGCATTGACGGACCCGGGCTTCCGGTCTGCGCATGCGCAGACCTTTAAAAATGGGGGAAAAATACCGGATCCGTTTTTCCGGATGACAACCGGAGAGACGGATCCGGTGTTGCAATGCATTTGTGAGACGGATCCGGATCCGTCTACAAATGCTGTCCGTTTGCATACAGATTGCTGGATCCGGCAGGCAGTTCCGGCGACGAAACTGCCTGCCGGAATCCAGCAACGCAAGTGTGAAAGTTCCCTAATGTCTAATTTTTAAGAGATGACTTTACTATGATACCTCTTTATTATTATACTACTCACCCCTTTTACTTTCCAATGGTATTATTTTCTTGTCGCTGTCTCTGTTATCACTTACCAGCTATATGACACTGCATTATGGACTTGTTATTGTTCAATTTGGTTAACTTGCAAAAGTTAATAAAAACTGTTACAGATGAAGTAGAGTTAACACACATGCTTTATGAGACGTGTTATCTAAACTAAATGCGTTAAGCAAACACCTTCAGTTGCTTTTCAATGGCTTTTGTTTCAAGATAACGCAATGAGTTAAGAAATTTGAGTTAAGAGTTTCTGTAATTAAAGAAATTATAACAAGACAGATACATCATCATAAGTAAAGTGCATTTTCCAGCAGTCTGTGCTCCTGGAATAAAATCTATGACAGCTTAAAGCTCCATCATTTACGCCAGAAAATTGTCATAAATAATGATAAATCTGCTGAGGTCTATGGTCCCATCCACGTTACACCCCCTTTTAAGAAAGTGGCAAGGATGACATAAACATGCTATTTGCGAAAAAAAATATATGTCCCAATATACTGGATATTCTTCATTATATAAATATAACTCACTATTTGGCATAAAATTATTACAAACCCATTATTATGGTTGTACTTTTCATCTTGGGGCACATCTTGAATATTATTAATATTATTTTGCATAAGTAATATTTTACTTTTTGTACTTTAAAGTGAATGTCCACCTTTCTAATCTATGATGTTTTTAGGTCTGGCATTTTGTGCTGGTTAATTTTTGAAAATAGCTTTATGGCAGCCCTGGTTCATGTTACTTGTTCTGATTCTGTTTTGGTTTGGACCCTCCTGGTATTGACCTTGGCTTGGTACTTTTTCTGGTTCTGTTTTTATACACTTTGCCATTCTGTCTTTTATTATTTTGTTCCCCTGTTTCCCTCCCTAATTCGGGCCCAGCACATATATAGGAGGGGACTGCTGTCCAGTTGCGGGCTTCCGGTTAGGGCAGATCATGCAAGTAGGTATGGACAGTGCTAGGCAGGAGTACAGGGCTCACTGTTCCCTACTGTGACATTATGTGTGAGGTTAACCCATTAAAGGGATTCTCCGGGAATTAAGAAAATGAAAATACGTAAATATTACTATATTATAAAAATATTCCTAAATACCTTTCATTAGTTATAATGGCTTGTTTAGTCTAGGGAGCAATGATTAGGAGAAACAAAATGCTTGCTGTCCTATTAGCACACACAAAACCTGTCCTAATCACACTCAGGACAAGTTACTTCACAACACTGAGCTAAAGAGCTGCCTCATCCTCCTCTCTGCTCTGCTTGTCAGGGATTATGATCCTGAATACAGTTTACTATGATATTTAGATGAATCTTTGTGGGAATGGAGTTCATGAGGAGACATGAAGTACAGAAAGGATAGACAGGGCAGATTGTGGTAATGTGTTGCTGTGGTAATGAAGGCTGCATACAAGAGCTGCTGCTCATGAACTCAATTCCAACAGAGATTCAGCTAAAGCTCTTATCATCTGTATTCAGGATCATAATCCCCAACAGGTAAAACAGAGAGGAGGATGAGGCAGGTCTTTAGCTCAGATTTGTAAAGTAACTTGTCCTGCTGTGTGATTAGGACATGTTTTGTATGTACTAATAGGACAGCGGCCATTTTATTTCTCCTAATTATGTCTCGCTAGACATAATGAGCCATTATAACTAATGTAAGGTATTTGGGAATATATTTATAATGAAGTAATATTTAAGTATTTTCATTTTCTTAATTCCAAGAGAACCCCTTTAACTCTCTCTAGTGGTAGCGTTCTGCATTTTATCATTTACATCTCCATTTATGTATGGGATTTAGAGCTATGTATAACAAATAGAGGTCTGGCCACTATAAGGTCTCATTCTGACAGGGATAGCATACCATTATAGCCCCACAGATCCCTAACCGAGACCAAAGGGTGTAATAACAAATTGATCTGGACAGAATTTGGGACAAATGCAGATATATACAATATATTCAATAATGTAGTCATAGTACAAAGTACACAGCTGTACATACACGGACGTCTAGACATTATAATACTAATTATTACTTCCCAAACCATAAAATCAGTCTAGTCTATAAATCAGCAATGTGAACAATACTGAACATTGTTTAGTGTGTTGGGAACAAGGAAGTGATAAGGAGATACCTGGAGGATAGGGAGGAGACCTTGTGCTGGAATTTAACAGGCTGACATTAGTAAAAATGAATATACGAGTGTGAAGTGCCACTTTAAGTTTTTTTTGAGATTTTTATACAGATGATCTATCCTCAGGATAGGTCATTAGTATATAATCGGTGGGCGTCCCAGCTGTTTAGGAAGGCAGCGGTACTTATAGTAGCACTGCAGCCTTTTCCTATGTCAGAGGCAACGCGTTGACCGGTCACGTGTCGTAGGTGGAGCTCAGCCCCACTGAAATGAATGGGGCTGAGGGTGATACCAAGCACAGCCGCTATACAATGTACGGCACTGAGCTTGGTGAGCTGCAAGAAGGCAGCGGCACTCACAGGAGCCCCGGTACCTTCTAAAAACAGCTGATCTGCAGGGGGTCCCAGGTGTCGGACCACCACTGATCAGATACAACAGTATAAAAATCTCTGAAAACCCTTTTCAGAGCAGTCAGTATAAGAAGCTGATGTGAGTGGAAGATTGGTAGTGGTACATGCCCTATTATCAGTTCTTTTTGGAAGATATAAAAGTTTATGTTCCTTCTATTTAGTTGATACCAAGGTTTTACTAAAAGATGTTAGGGACATGGGTTTCATTGGACCATACCAGAATTATGATCGTTAGTCATTAGCCATTCCTTGTTGACTTGGTTGCCTGTTTTTGGTTAACATAACAGATATGTTTGGAGGGTTGATAGGTCCTCCTTAATGTTGCTCTATGTCTTCCATAATTGACTTTTAAAGAACAATGACCCTATAATAGGGCGCTGGGTAATTTATGACGAGGTGCACACCTCGTCATAACTTAGGCACATCTTTCAGCAGTCCATGCACCAGAATCAAATTTACCACAGCTCGAAGCTGCCATAGATTTCTCTCTTCGTGTGTGCCAGAAAAAAAAGATAACGGTGTCTGACCCGTCAGCCCACCTCTCTCTGCCCTCACAACGCCCCCCTTTTCAGAACGTGACGAGGGCTGCATTAAATCGCCACTTGCGACAAAATTTCACAGATATTTGTGACTTTTTAAAGCCAGAAAAGTAGCGCATGGGGATAATAAATCTTCTTAGGTTTGAAAGTCTTACATTTTTCCATTGTGCATCTGATGAAAATACCTCCACCATACAGTAGGTGTTTGAATATGCCTAGTTTATTTTCTTATAGAGTCATACAAAACTTCTTTATGCCTCCATATAAAATCATAGGTCTAAGGCGGTACAGTATAGTAGTGGAAAAGAAAAAAATAATATCAGGGTTAAATGCAGACCTTTGGAGGACTGGGAGTACCTGGCGGGGCGCCAGAGGAAGAACCAAAAGTGGTGGGAGAACTCAACGTTATGGAATACAATAGTGTGTGCAATCAATTGGTGTCTAGAACACGTTGGTTTATAAGGCCAAGGCTGCCAAGGGGCACATACATCTGCTGGGGGGAAAACCCAGTGGATATATTAGGGTAAGAAATTTGTGTATGCACTGATGTGTGTAAAAAAGAAAAAGAGCCCCCTTTGAAAACGGCGCCAAGAGCTTAATGTTGAAAGTAGAACCATTTGTATAAGAATTATAGCTGATGAACTATAATGGGATAGGCACTATAGTGGTGCAATGTGTCGGAACGTGCATCACAGGTCATGACTCATATAGAAAAATCACTGGATACAACACTCTGAATAAAATATATAGATCACTGGGTTAAAAATAATGATAGTCACACTCACTTCACCCAGGTTATCCCACTCGGTAGGTTCCGAGTGGGATAACCTTAAGTCTCCCACCGGAGTGCCTCCTGCGCCTGGGTCTCCTTAAGTTTGTCCAGGAATGACTGCAGTCCAACACGGTCTTCTAGTCAAAACACCTTTAATAACCACAGGGTGGGGGTGAAGAGCGGCTCAACGCGTTTCGAGGAATATAATCCCCTTTATCAGGGGGCTCTTTTTCTTTTTTTCTTTTTTACACACATCAGTGCATACACACATTTCTTACCCTGGTACAGTATAGGCCAGTGTTAGCGAACCTATGGCACGGATGCTAGAGGCAGCACTCAGAGCCCCCTCTGTGGGCACCCACGCCCTGGAAAAAGTCTATGGTGTACCAGTATGCCCTAGACTTTTCCTGCCATTTATCAGCGCAGGGAACACTATGAACACCGGCGCAAGCAGCCCACTGAATGTAGGCAAGCTATTATAGCTAAATGATAAAGTACATGGAAGATATACTATATTAGTACTTAGGTTGAATTTTTGTGTTGGCACTTTGCGATAAATAAGTGGGTTTTGGATTGCATTTTGAGCACTTGATCGCTAAAAGGTTCACCATCACTGGTATAGGCCTTCATAACACAGACCTGGTAGGTTGGAAACACCAAATAGTGGAGTACAGAAAGACCTGAAGGACATCTGTATTTGAGAGCTCCCACTCAAAAAGCTCCCTCCCTATATTAAAAGAAATGTGTCATTAGATAATCTATTATTTAAATTAAGATTTTATGTTAGAAATTGTTTTTTTCATATTTGTGTTGATTTTTATTTAAATTTTCCATATAACTATTTATATTATCACATAGTTTTTGCACTGCCCACTAGGCCTAATGTAATGATAGGTTGTAGCTTCCTGTTCTGTACAGATCACATTTCAACAGTCAACGCATTATCACTACAGGCAGGATTACAATGACAGATATCACCTCTATATAGATAACACAGGGTCCACTATTCACAGCTTATCAACTCCCTGCTGATCTTTGCACAAGTCACAGAGCATACCTAGAAAACTCTCCCATAGAAGCTCCTCTCCGTTGTGTCTATGGCCCATGGAGCTGCTCTTAAAGTATCGGAAGTCCTGACATATTGTCAGGCTTGGTGGCCAGTGTGAAAATTGCATGATTTTAGGATTCTTTTAGAGGCAGATAAGGACGTGGAGTATTTAAAACAAAATCACCCAAAAAATAAAATAAAATTGCTAACGTAAGAACTTGATATAAACAATAAATCATTTTCTGATCACACATTCCCTTTTACTGTTAATCAGTCCTACATGTGCAATAAATCCACCCCCTCCTGTAATGCATGGCAGCCTTATCGTACTGCTTAGGGAATTTTGGAGTCTTGTTTAGTTTTCTGTAACTGACTCTGAAGGAGCAGCGGCTGAGTCAGCAGTTTCTTTGAATTTCTCCGTTCGCTGTGGGAATTATTATCTAAAGTAGTGAGGAAGAAAATGAATGGCATACACAAAAACAGATATTTCATGAATGACTGTAAACACTAACTAGGACAGTTCTTCTTCCCAGGGGTGCACCTAGCCATTCTGCTGCCTGAGGTGAAAACTGAAACGGCACCCCCCTCAATGCCAATTTCTTAACCTAACCCCTTGCCACAATAAAGGAAATAATTGTCCACTGCCCTTCCGCTGCCCCCCTCTTGCCTCTAGCCAGGGCCGGACTGAGGATAAAAACCAGCCCTGGAAAAAGTTGCATACCAGCCCCACAGCACTGCGTCGTTATTTACTTGTTTATAAAACTCGTGTATTTTAAAACACGTGTGTAAACACGAATATGAACTTTGCCCCACAATAGCTCTTTTTTAAAACCCCCATTGTTCATATTATTATAGTAGACCAACTTTTCCCAAACAGGATGCCTACAGCCGTTGCAAAACTACAACTCTCAGCATGCCCAGACAGCGTTTGGCTGTCAGGGCATACTGGAAGATGTAGTTTTGTAACAGCTGGAGGTATCCTGGTAGGGAAACACTACAGTAGAGTTATGGGGGATCTGTAGATGACACTGTTATGTGGGCACTGTAGATGAGACTGTTATGGGGGATCTGTGCATGACACTGTTATGGGGGCACTGTGGATGACACTGTTATGGGAGATCTGTGGATGACACTGTTATGGGGGACCTGTGGATGTCACAATGATATGGGGGATTTGTGGAGGACACTGTTATGGGGGACCTGTGGATGACAAAATGTTATGGGGGACCTGTGGATGACAATGTTATGGGGGACCTGTGAATGGCACTGTTATGGGGGATCTGTGGATGGCACTGTTATGGGGGATCTGCGGATGACACTGTTATGGGGGATCTGTGGAGGACACTGTTATGGGGGATCTGTGGAGGACACACTGTTTTGGGGGATCTGTGGGTGACACACTGTTATGGGGGATTTGTGGATGGCACTTTTATGGGGGATCTGTGGATGGCACTGTTATGGGGGATCTGCGGATGGCACTGTTATGGGGGATCTGTGGAGGACACACTGTTATGGGGGATCTGTGGAGGACACACTGTTATGGGGCATCTGTGGATGTCACTGTTATGGGGCATCTGTGGATGACACTGTTATGTGGCATCTGTGGATGACACTGTTATGGGGCATCTGCGGATGACACTGTTATGTGGCATCTGTGGATGACACTGTTATGGGGCATCTGCGGATGACACTGTTATGGGGCATCTGCGGATGACACTGTTATGGGGCATCTGTGGATGACACTGTTATGGGGCATCTGCGGATGACACTGTTATGGGGCATCTGCGGATGAAGCTGTTATGGGGAATCTGTGGATGACACTGTTATGGGGATCTATGGAGGACACACTGTTATTGGTGATCTGTGGATGTCACTGTTATGGGGGATCTGTGGCGGACACACTGTTATGGGGGATCTGTGGATGACACTGTTATGGGGGATCTGTGGATGAGACTGTTATGGGGATCTGTGGATGACGCTGTTATGGGGATCTGTGGATGACGCTGTTATGGGGATCTGTGGATGACGCTGTTATGGGGATCTGTGGATGACGCTGTTATGGGGATCTGTGGATGACGCTGTTATGGGGGGGATCTGTGGATGACACTGTTATGGGGATCTGTGGATGACACTGTTATGGGGGATCTGTGGATGACACACTGTTATGGGGGATCTGTGGATGACACTGTTATGGGGGATCTGTGGATGACGCACTGTTATGGGGGATCTCTGGATGACGCACTGTTATGGGGGATCTGTGGATGACGCACTGTTATGGGGGATCTGTGGATGACGCACTGTTATGGGGGATCTGTGGATGACGCACTGTTATGGGGGATCTGCGGATGACACACTGTTATGGGGGTACTTTCACACCTGCGGCAGGGGATGGAGCTATGGCGCAGCACGGCAGAGATCATTGGACTTTTTAGTCCGCCAATCTCTGCCATGCACTGCCGTGCTGCGCCATAGTTTCGTCTCCTGCCCCTATTATAGTCAATGGGGACAGAGCGGTAGCACAGCAGTGCACGGGTACTTGCGGCATGGTGGACCCGGCGGGTGAACAGCCCGGGTAGGCCAGACAGCCATGCCGCAGATGTGAAAGTACCCCCATAACAGTGTCTCCTCCACAGATCTTCATAACAGTACATCATCCACAGATCCCCCATAACAGTACATCATCCACAGATGGCTCCCCCATAACAGTGCGTCATTTGCACTTCTCACATGTATGCAGGAGCAGCACGAGGCTGCCTTATGCTGTGAGGCACTCAGGCAGGATGAAATCCTCAAGGCAGCCACAGTCACTTACTTGATTAATTGAATTGGTGCAGATTAATAAATAATTCTTCAGGCCAGGGCTGGAGCAGGGGCCAGCCAGTGGACACAGGGACAGGGACAGGGCCAGGGCCTATACCACACA